>MU249525.1:0-600000 GCA_018886245.1 Fusarium brachygibbosum
CCATGTGCCTCATCAATTAGATGGCGCTCCTTTGCCGTGTAATTGGATCGGCGAGTTTGCACCCTCGACCTCGTTCGACTCTCTGCGCTACGGGCGGATATTCTAGAAATCGAGACATGCAAGCCAGCCAATAGCGAGGGAGATGCTACCTTGCCCAGATTGAAACATAGAGCACATGACGCACGATCTCGCATTCCTTTCTTTTGATTTGAGGCTACGAGAACAGAAGCTCGGCCGACAACCGTGCTGGAACAGTCGATATTTCTATCTGTTTCGCCTATGATCCTCTCACCGCTGCTTGAGCTTTAACCCCCCACGATTTCTAGCTCGACAAATCTAAAGTTGAGATACATAGATGACATACAGGACACTTTAGAACAATGGCTGTTGATCGTTTCTGATGTTCGGAAGCCGTGCGTTCAAGCACCAACATGGAGCTTTAAGTCAATTCGGCGAAGACATACATAGATGTGCCGTCAGTATGAGTTCTGTCAGGTTGGAGGTTGGTTGGTGTTGCGTTCTGTAGATCAGCGATCAACCGACAATGCCGTTCGAAATAAGAAAGCCTACGGCACAGACCATTCAACATCAAGAGTCTGACCCCTCTATGGGAATGTCGCATACGAAATGCCCCTCGATCTAGTGGAGAATTATCCAATCTCTTCTGACAACATGCCACATCTGCATCTCAGTGTAAGGAAGGGTCGCAGCGTCAATGACGAAAGGGCCACTATTCGCCAAGTGATGGGTGGGCAATTCTTTGAGGAGATCTGGCAATTACAGTACAGAAGCCAAGCAGCCAAGCCATGGATAAGTGGTTGGCTGATAACCACAGGTGCACTCAAGTTCTCGTCTAATACCGAGTCACCCCGCCGGCGCGGCTACCTGCACACATATCATGACTGGATATTGGATTTTCGGATTCCCCGTGAGTTCTTTGATGGAGAAGGGTGATTGCGTGTGACCATGTTTCACCAACGCTGGAAACAATCGTCTGAATGGATATGGTTCCGAAAGACAAAGAAGGACGGATGGGCAGGTTACATTGCCCACATGCCTAGTACCTACCTTCTGTCAAGAGTGGTCATCATTGAAGGCTATGCCGGCAGTCTAGAGTAATGTTGGTCCATACAAGATGAGGTTCCCTGGCTTCATCTTACAGTTGGATTCATATGGTTTGATAGGGATGCGCCCTGGCGGTGTGCCACTCACTGCGAGATTGAATATTGGGCATTGATGGTTGAGTGACGTTCGAATGCTTTGCATGATCACTTACACCTACACCATGCTTCCACTTTGGAGATGAGATGGTCGACTGTCATGGCACGGCCCTTGTGTGGCTACCATTAGTCAAATCTGTCAGATGCTTGGTGGCGGACACCAATGAACCTTTCATGAGGACAAAGCCTCAAGGCTGGAGTCTAGAATTGGGGTTGATCTTCATCCACGACAAAAATGGTTCCAAGATATCACGCGCTAGCCCCATCCTGGAACAAGGGTCCCCTCGTCTCGCTTCTACCTAGTTACTCTAGGTACTGTGGTGTTCACCGCAAGCCGCAGTTGAGCTTAACCAACCAGAGTGCTCTTGGCTTTATGACGTCAAGCAGCTGCTATTAAGCCCGATGTACATTCTGCATCGGCAGTTGGTTTCGATAGATTTTGGGTCGTTCTTCAGGGTCCAGGACGCGGGTGCTGCTGAGTCTGAGCCCGAGTGCAACTCCAACTTTAACTTCAACTATTCGATAGAGTAGATTGGCTTGGACCCTGATGTGCAGGGGATGAAACTACTGATCTCGAAAGGTCTTTGATCAACGGTTTGCTTTATGGAAAATTGAAGTTGCTGTACTGTAAGTGTCACTTGATTTTGGCAATGAAAAGCGCAAATCATGCCACAACAAGCATCATCCGTTCAAGTTGAAGAAATAACCTGAGACAACGCAGAAAAAGAGAAGAGCACACTCTGGGCCCCGCCTATGCACGTCGGTGGATCTCGGGAACTTGGTGAATCTGGCGCTTACTGTTCAGCCAGTCTTTGTCAAGGATAGCCTCGTTTCTTTAAAGCTGAGGCTGGCTGACCGCTTACCAAAGAGACTGGACGACATTGGTTTGGGGGGGTAAATTCATATCCTCTTCCAAGTTTTAGAGACCCATGGGGATTTTATCAACTCCACGGCATTCTCTAAACTGGGTTTTAGTTTCTCAGCTTGGACCCAGAATACCCTCTTTCACCTCGCATGGTTATGCTGTGCATGCACCTAACTTACATACATGTTCCTGGTAGGCGAGTCTTTAGTCTCATTGAAACACCCGATCTGAGGGTATTCCCATCTACGATTCGAGGCCCCAAGGATCGTGCCTGGCCCGCGATTGACGTGCTCATGAGCCCCTGACGGAAGACGTTTACAGTCAAATGTCAACGCCAACGCTAAGTTTGGCTTGTTCCTTGATATGCTAATAAACCTACTTCACATGCGCCTTTTAGCGGTGTCCAGCCAAGAACTCGTGTAAGTCAGCTCTTCGATTCTCGGTTATCACAAGACCTGCGGGACTACCTCACTATCACACTTACATGGACTATTCCATGGTCCTTCGAATCGAGATGTGGGTATCCTTAGCTTCCTCACTTACAGCAAAAGGTCCAACAAGTGATGCCTATAGTACTTGCTTACCGGTGCATCTCGTACCCGTCTTGGGGAGCCACTTGGATCTGTGGAGATGGAATAAAGTAGCCGGGCTCGGCGATACGTAGTGCTGAGTTTGTCCGTCACGGTGAGCTGTAGCGGTGTTGAGTTGAGCCATTTGTATATGGCAACACCTCGAAGCGCATGAGAAACTTTGCTTGACCGCAACAGCCCCATCTATGTATACGATATGGTGGTTGCTCGTGTGCCGAACTGATCGGTCGATTCCACCACGTGGTAGGAAGATTTCTCTTACACAAGTGTTCGAGATGTGTAAACAAATTCGCTGTATCGTGATCTGTGAGTCAACTAACATGCACTCTACCCAGCACAGGACCAGGCTATCATGTCGGCGTTACTAAATTTTCTTCTTTATACGTGAAACTCTGGTATAAGTTGTATACAATACAAATACAAGCTAAAGTGTACTTTAGCTCTCAAACGGCGATGACATTGTGCCGTCAAGCTCGAAACGCAACCTTCATATGTCGTATTTTAGCTCCAGGGTAGGCAGCCTAACGCTTGATTTCCACAAGCTTCTCCAATGTCCTGAAACCATCATGAGCATAACCTTTGGTCACGTCGACCTTGTACTTCTTGCCATCGACTACGATGATGCCAAAGCCCATGTCAGTCCAGGCAGACTTGACGCCGTTGAACATGGCAGACACAGCCCGACCCATTCTTCGGAACGGCATTGTGAACAGGTGCTGCATATCAAACTTGTGCAATGCCTTGCGCTGCGCCTCCGTTTTCTGCTCTAGCTCGATGCGTCGCAGACCAGGCACATACTCCTCTGGTAGAGAAAAGCGAGATGTGAGTGTAACTTCATTAAGAGGAGCGATAACGACCTTGGGCTTGAGCATCGGGACCATTCGCTTGACAGTGAGTTCCATCTGTACGGAGGTAGGCCCAGGCGTAGTGGCAGCGAGTTTGGATGCTTGTGCAGGAAGAATACGGATCTGTCCAACGATGTTTGGTGTTTTCGTGATCATGAATGTTCCCATAGACGCAAGGAGCAGATAAGTTGTGCCAAAGACCAGTCCAATCCATTGTGGGACACCCTCAGGCTGCTGCACAGCATACGGCGCAGTAAGGCCCGTCCAAGCAATCAGAGATAGTCCACTGGACCAGCAACCGAAGTAGAACCAAAAGTGTGATGGACCCTCGTAGAGAACTGTCGGAGTTGTCTTGGAAGCCAGGCTCTTTATAAAGCCATATCGACTAGGAGCAATTTGAGACGCAGCGGCGGCAGCAGCAGCCCTTGAGGCCTTTGGCGATCGAGTGGATTTTATAGCAGGTTCAGCAGCCCGACGAAGGGAGGTAGAGAAGAAGCGAGATCGGAGGAGAAGAGACTCGGCGTGAGGAACGAGGAGGGGCCGTAGGCCTGGGAGGCAGAAGCCCCTTGCGAGGCTCGCCATTGTACAATTGAAGCCTTTCGAAAGAAGAGCTGTATATGAGCAGTGCCGAAAGAAGTCGAGTAAGAGATTTATCACAATTGACAAAACGTCGCCATCCAATCGCTTCAGTGAGTTTCAGTGGTTTGATATCGAAATAGCTTCAATTTTCAGACTGTTGGCGAATGCTCCAAATCCATGATAAGATAAGCGGATATAAGCCGGAGACATGGGCGGCAATTGGTGAGCATGCATAATTCTACGATTCAACAAATCAACGAAAACGACAGAGACAAATAATTTGAGGCATGGATAAGGATCTTTCACGGTAAAGCACTAATATCTGTTCCAATATATGTCTCTATTTTCTTCTACCGTATTGATTGTAGATTATTGTAAGTTCCTGTCGATCAAGTGGCTTTCGGGACACCAACGCCCGAGAAGTTTGAGTAGAAAAATTAAGTGGGACATGAGAGATATGAGCATTAAAAGCATGAGGAGGAGTTTCTGCAAACAAGGGAAGGGATTCTGAAAAAACAATAAGCTCAATGTGCTTGATAGAAACAACTACCCAAATTAGACCAAATATCCTACAACAAGAAGGTATTGTATCCATGTCAAAGAAAGAATTCTGTTAAGACCTTGAGGGTTTTATGTCTTGTCGCGTTCTATTCCCGCCCGCCAAAATTTAACGTCGGGTCCCCACTAGCGCCAATGGATCTCAACAGCTTCAGTTGAAGATAACCCATTCCTTCTCAACACCCCGAGGTCGCTCTTACGTGCACCGAAAACCCTCCCTCAGCCCGCCTCCATCTCGCCATATCCACCCTCACCTTAATCGAGCTGTGCAATGGCCTCTCTTTCTGTAGCTTGCAGGGCATCTGCCCGGGCTGTCACTGCTCGGTCCGCTATCGCCCGTGGTACGTCGATTCGCTGATGTTGAAAATCCCCCCTCGGACCCTTTTGTCGCGCACCGACTAACACATCTTGTCTGATGCAGGCTTCACCACCTCGACACGATGCCTCGCCGCCCAGAACTTCACCATGCCCGCCCTCTCGCCTACCATGACCGAGGGTAACATTGCTACCTGGAAGGTCAAGGAGGGAGAGTCTTTTAGCGCTGGAGATGTGCTGCTCGAGATCGAGACCGACAAGGCCAGCATGGACGTCGAGGCCCAGGACGACGGTATCATGGTCAAGATCATGGCTGCGGATGGCAGCAAGGCTGTGCAGGTTGGATCGCGCATTGGTGTCATTGCTGAGGCTGGCGACGATATCAACTCCCTCGAGATCCCCGCCGACGAGCAGGCCAAGGAGCAACCCAAGGAACAGTCCAGCGCTCAGGCCCCCAAGGAGGAGACCGCTCCTTCCCAGTCGAAGCCCGTCGAACAGAAGAGCGCAAAGCCCACTGGCAACGACACCTACGAACACAAGTACCCTCTCCTGCCCTCAGTCCAGCACCTCGTCAAGGAGAAGGGCATCAGCGAGGCTGATCTCAAGAAGATCAAGGGTACCGGCCCTCACGGTCGATTAGTCAAGGGTGACATCCTCGCTCACCTTGGAAGCATCAACCCCGAGACTCCCGCTGCCAACGAGACCAACTTCAACAACCTGTTCCACCTTGATCTCAGCAACATCAAGGTTGCTACAACACCTGCTCCTCCTTCCAAGCCAAACCCCGTTGAGGACTTCAAGGCTGAGGAGTCCAAGGCCCCTGTGGTCGAGGACCTGGAAGTCTCTATCCCTATCACCTTGACCAAGGTCGTCGAAGTCCAGAACCGAATTCACGAGACCCTTGGTGTCTTCCTGCCCATCTCTACCTTTGTTGGCCGTGCCGCCGAGGTCGCCAACGATGATCTTCCTCCTACCAAGCGTGCCCCTACCGCCAACGAACTCTTCGACCAGGTCCTCGGCCTCGACAAGGTCAAGGCCTCCAAGGGCTCTCGCGGTATCTACCTTCCCCAGATCTCCGCCATCACTCCCCCCTCTATGCTTTCTCCCCGACCTGCCCCTAAGCAGGCTGACATTATCGACTTCCTTGCCGCCCCCAGCAAGAAGTCTGCCCCCAAGCCCGCCACCGTCCGCGCCGTCCCTGGCTTGTCCAGCGGCGCCAACGTGTTCACTCTGACGGTCCCCAAGGCTGAGGAGGAGAGGGCACTGGTCTTCCTTGCACGCTGCAAGGCCATTCTCGAGGAGGAGCCTGGACGACTGGTGCTGTGAGGTTATGAAAAGAAAAATATCCCTGTAATATATCGTTTTTTTTTTGCTATAGACAATGGCTAGTAATTGCGCTTGGACGCACCTGTGGTATGATATATCTACGCCTTTCAATGGTGTTTTGCCAGATAGCTAGAACTACAAACCCAATTATGAATCAAGTTTTGATGCCGGAAAAATGCTGTTCTGGTTTTCCCTTCTTAATTTTGCTCGAAATTTGAATGCAATTCGAGTAGTTCCTTTATCTGGACCATAAACTGGAACAATATGAAATTGTTGCTTCCACCGAGAAGGAAGCTTCTTTTTGTCTAAGAACGTAAAGCTAGATTTAACATACTCAGCCTATATCAGGGGTAAAACGGCGAAACTCGCACAGATTACCTACCTAGAAGAAGGTCAACATGGGCTTTACGTTGACAGACCTATAAGTGTATAAGATTGTCTCTGTCAAGAATTATCACCCTGGAAATTATCGCTGCTTTGGTCAAGTCTGAAGGTGCTCAAACCCCCATCAACAGAACACACCAAACACTTTCCAACGCTCCAAATCTTTCTCTCTCTCTAAAGGGACATACAGCTCTCCATCATAATAGCCAATCAGTTGCTTCCCCAGGCCAGTTCTTTCAAATCGACCCAGATTCTAGAATGAATCTTAATGAATCTTGGCCTTAGTAATCTTCTCGACACCTTTCAGCTCGACAGTCCAAAGTTCCTTTTCACTTGGCAGCTTCAAGTGAATGATCGACGATGGGCTGAAAGTAGAGCCTGATTATTGATCATTAATCAGAACGTATTGCGACCTTGAACAGGAAACGTCCTGAAGCTGAGCCGCGAGCTAGGCCCTATCACGAATAGATCACCATGTATGTATCAGTTGCGATGCGAGTGAGCAAGTGTCTCTCATGTCAGACTAAGATCAATTTAGTCGAGATTGATCTTCCATTCATTCATGCAAGAGTAGGGAATGGCCTGGTATCGCTTAGTCTACAACCTTGCATACAAAAACCCTAATGATCGAGCTAATACTCTCATCTGCATTACGTGAGTGAGACCGGGGTTAGGGATGATGGATTGTTCAACGTAGATTGTGGCTTGCAAGTGTCTCGGAAAGTACCAATGAACCCAAGGACCCGGTAGAAGATATGCTTTATCACCGATGTATCAAGACTCGTGCGGAGTGCCTACTCGACCTAGTCAGGTACTGAAAGACGCCCGGATAGAGTGACATGCCCTTCTGCAGTCATCGCTCAAGGAGGTCTAGGCAGGGGTGAAAAAGAAAACACATTTCACAGTAACATTTAGGTAGGTAGACTAGTCCATTTGTCAGTCGATATCGGTTGACATGCTAAGGAAGGACATCCTTGTAATTGCAGAAACATGAACTAAGACATGCGTTAGGAAGTGAAAGGAGAAAAGAGAGAAATAGATGTGGGTGTTGTGTTGCTACCTATGGAATGTTCATAGATTAGGAGGAGATATTGACATTCGCAATATCCCGAAGGCGGGATAACCCGATGACTAAGGAAATAAAGCCATGTAAGTCTCACGGGAAGGAGGTAACACAAGCCTATTTACTCGCAGCTGAGTTCTGTCATGTGGAAGGAACAGCGCCTCAGGACGAAACGGCCGACTTCTATCGTTCTTTCACCTTTCCCCTTCCGCCAACACACCTTTCTTCTCAAGTAGGTAGGTACGGGGAGGCGCGTCGTCTCCTTCCCCGTCTTCACCACCACGAGACAACAAGAAAACCTTCATCAATCCTGCACAAGCCATCAATCGGCACTTGGCACAATATTTCGTGAACCAACAGAAACATTATTTGGATAGTAATCGAGATACCACTTGGAGCTTCACACCCCCAATATTGGATCGCCTAAGCAATGAGAACATGGACCCCTCCCCTCAGTCGAAACCTCGAATGGTTGCATGACCGAGCCTAGAAGAGTCACTACGGGGAGAGCGGGCTTCAAGCTCAGGCTCATGGTCATCGAGACAAGATCCACATCATTCCAAGAGTCCTTTTCAACAACATGTTTGTTTCCTGTGGTCTCAGGTCTGCCCCTCGCATTAGGAATACACGACCGTATACCCTCCCTTTCGAATACAGATTGGCCAGGATGATCACCGGCAGAAAGGAACTTGTGCCCATCTCAAAGTCCCTCTGTTGTGTTCTTGGCCTAAGCTACTATGCATCTTCAAACGCCACATATGTCCCTCCCAGCCTCTGAGTTAGTTGTTACTGGTTTCATCTGGTCACATAACATTTGTCAACCAGTCCCGTACAGTCGGTACGGCTTCTAGTTGGTTATTCTGAGCCGCCGCGGTTCGCCTTGATTCGCAACATGGATAGAAAGAGCACGGCTACCGCTGCGCGAGCTGTTCGGTGCTCATCGGCACCCTGCTGCATTAGACTTGATTCCAAAGTCTGTTGCCTTGCTCCTCGACGCATACTTTTATCTTAAAGATCAAGAGTCATCCAGAACTTCCCTCAAGAGAACTTGGACAGATACACCTCACTATTCCCCACCAATCTCAATACTTCAACAGTGTTGTATTCCAATGGGCCTTTGATCCAGTTACTATACATTATATTTATCCACGAAAGGTAGCCAGGGACACTCCTTTGCTGCCATAGAGCTCTAAAGAGTGTCGTACTGAGAACCCGGTTGCATTCCCCCATCGCTCCAGTTCCACTTGAATTAGAAGGCCATCTTATTCGAGGTCATTACCAGCTATAGGTTTCGCTTCCGAACTTTGCAGAAAGACATCCGGCCTGAAGCCTTTGGTTTGGAAATGTGCAACAAAGTCGCCCCGGATAAGCGAAAAAGGGTATCAAAAGCCTGCGATAACTGTAGGAAACGCAAGCACAAGGCAAGTCCTCGGAAACTTTTTTTTTACCTCTTAACTTTCGTTCACCAAAGATTCACTTTGGCTACCACCGTCAAGTCCCCTGATCCTTCCCGTTCATCCCTCACAAGATTCCTGAAGAATGCTGCATTTTGCCTGTCCCTAATGGGTTGGTTACTGCTCTTTCCTATCAATGCAAAACTCCCTCAGGTATCAATGACACCAATGAGTCCCAAGCAAATCTTCAGTTGGCGTATAAGAACAGCAGGCATTCATATTAGCTGGAGAGTCACTGATTACTAACATTAAATTGCAGTGTGATGGTCAACAGCCTTGCAGGCAATGTCGCAAACGATTAGCAGACTGCATGTACAGGCCGAGCATGTCTGCCGAATCGTCAAGCAATTCGACTGTGTCTTGCTCGCCTCCAAGACACGATTTGGATGAGCAGTCGCCTGAAGCTGCCGAAGACACTGATATGCCAGACATAAGTGGAACAGCAGCCAGTCAATATACCATAAGAAGATCGACAAGCCCAGAGAATCTCTCCAGCTTCTGCATTGTTTCTACATCAAGATCCGAGGAATTTGGAAAATATACGCACTCTCGCACTGCGTCAGATCATCAGCAGCGATCTCAAACCATTATTACATTGCATCTTCCGTTGCTAAGTTCACCAGTCTTTTCTGATTGCTATGCCACCGAATCTTTCGTGGCTCTTATCAAGCAACATGTGAAGCTGGGCTCTGGATCTTCACGTTTTACAGAATCGGGTATCTGGCCTGGGCCCCAGGAAACCAGACCTGCTAGCCCTTGCCCATCATGGCCGCCTGATTTGCCTCATCTCACTATTGAGAAGTTGGTCGACTCCTATTTCACCAATGTGAGTAGCCCAATCGCTTTACCCGACAGGCACAAGTATACTGACTATAGGCAAAGACGCTTGGTTTCATTGAAGTTATAAGCTTTGAATTAGTTGAAGTCACATTGAATCAAATCTACCATGAACCAAGCCAGGTGTGTAATTCAAATAGGTGTCTTATCTATCTGATACTGGCGATCGGGCTTGCGAGTGACTCTAGCCCGACAGAAAAAGCTTTGCAGGACCCCAATCTGAAAGAACGGTTCTTCTCAAGCGCCGAAGCATTGCTTCAGCCAAGTGATACACACATAGTGTCTGAGAACTTCAATGGTGTTCCATGGACTCTTCAAGCACTCGTTTTGATGTCGTTCTATATGCTATGTGTATCTCGGCAGCGTACTGCACATTCATACTGTGGTAAGTCCTATATACTGTTCGTCTACAAAGAAGTGAGGCTGATCACTCCGCAGCTAGAGCTTTTGAAGTGGCTCAGTCATTCGGGATTCATCTGGGGAGAAAGACCGAGAGCGAGAGCTCCCCTAGTACTGAAGCATGGAGAGTATCAAGACGCAATGTCTGGAGAAGTCTCTTCGTTCTCGACAGATGCCTCGCTGCCACGCTAGGTAGGCCACTGACTTTTGACAAACATACGGACGAGTCTCTTAAACTGCGGAAGGGGTCTCTACTCAATCCTGCTGTCGACGCATGCCGGATCATTGGCGTAACTGCAAGGGATATATATTCGGAATCCAAGACATCGATGAAGAACGTGAAATTGTTAATTGGACATCTCGACTCTCTGGCAGACGCCGATACCGACTGGGCCTCTTCGATGGCACAAATTCGCGTCCGCTCGTTCCGCATCTATGCTAACATTCTCCTTTGCCGGCCATTCTTTCTTCTTCGCTTCTTCGCTTCCACGGTAGAACGCGAAACTTTGGACATTATCGAACCACAAATTACCGAGCTGTCCCAGAGGTGCGTTTCCGAGTCAATTCGAGCAGTATACATGCTTAAAGAAGGCACGAGTTCCACCTCGCCTCTTACTATTGATCCGTTTATTTCGTAAGTAAGCATTGTTTACCGTTCGTAACTGTCTGCTGAACGAACCTAGCTACGTCTTGACCGAAGCGACGTACATACTACTGTGTAGTATGTATGCAGACATACACATCAGCGAAGACAATTTGGCACTAGCAAAAGATGCAATAGCCATTTTGAGGACAGTAAACGAGACGAATTCTTATGCAGAGCATTCCGCTTCGGTGTTAGATTTGTTTCTACAAGAAGTCGTCTGTCAGAATCATGCAAGAAACGCCAAGCCGAAGCTCGAAGGACACGCATATCGGCCTAAGACTGAGCCTATTACTACATATGAATACAGCCAGTACCGCTCTCCTTTTTATCCGGCAACACATGGCAATTTGGCACCTCCCCATGATAGTCGTCGAAGAGCAGCAATTGAAGATCATGCTGCGATCAAACAAGAAAGTCGTGATCATTCAAACGCTTTCGCATCTATGGGTTTTCCTTCGCATATGGATAGCAGCACGTTTCACCACCAACGTTCAACCGAGTCCCCACAACATCCGTGGCGCAACCAACATGGTGGTGATATGGATTTCGACAGGTCGTAATGTGGGTGAGTTGAATGGCTCGAGAGCCAAGATGGATTTGATTTTTTGGAGAGGCGTGATTACAAATTTCTACTATTCCTATTTTTTCACTGTCTCTTGTGGTATTCTACACTATTGATTTCGAGAACGTATAATTTCAAGGGGGTTTGTGTCGATAAGCAGCTATAAACCTCTCCCGATCGTGCGTGAAGAGTGTCTGGAATCTTGTCCATGAGGCAATACCTCGCGTTTTGGTCAACGATCGGCAATATGGGTCGCAGATGGCTTGAATTTGCTGCATTGAGGCAACTCACTGCACAGGATGCAGGCAATCTACCCTGGTCCTAGCCTGGGACCCAACTATGGTTCTCAGTCTATCAGTTCAAACGGCCGCATTGATGATACATGCTAGTCCAATACATATCACTGACTCTCAACCAATGCCGAGTTGGCTTGGAATGGTTGGATGTGATTGATCATTGAAGTACATACATGCTGTAATACAGGTTCGTTTAGGTTACCCGTTGGTTCGAGCCGAGGGGGGACCAACGGGTAGTAGGTTAGATACTCCATAAGGAATCTCAGTCACTACCATAACCTTGAAATATTGTTAGTACACTTAGTTTCTATTCCGTTGAAGCCTGGTGGTAAGTCGAACGCTCTCATGAAGTGCGATACGCCACAACGGAGAGAACCGCAATCCACATAATCATGTATAGTATGATCTATTACATGCAAGAACTCAACATAGGCTGAAAGCCACAGGGCTCGATTGTGCTCTAGATACGGGGTCTAAGACGCCAATTACACAGATCTCCCGCTTGACCCGTCGCAGGGAGCTGAAGTACATGCACTAGACTAGTCTACATGCTGCATGAAATCTTTCGTGATACATCACATTCTTCAACAGACGATTTTCTGTTCGATTGCTAATATGGACTAGAAAGGTCATGCTTGCGTGGTCAGATATGCATGTTTGTTCAATAGTATTCGAAAGGCTCATGCAATGCAACTCAATGCACGGAAACGCCGCAAGAGCTAGCCTTGATTCCGGGTACGTGGATTCTATCCCCTTGTACAAGCCACAGGCCGCGAGATATGCAAGATGTCGGGCCCTAGTTATCACGGCGGGCTAAAAAAGCAACGTCATGAGTTACAGACTTAAGGTAGTCTCTAGGCCTGACTGGACAAGGAAAGGTTTATTACTGCATCTAATCTACTGTCCTTGAGAGCGGTCTCAAAGCTGCGGGCGGCAGGCTTATTGTCCAACTGCATGACAGACGCCACGTCAAATCTGACTGGCTGTGCTTCGTGGTATTTACATAAGTTCAGCTATTGGGGAGTAAAGATGTCTCTGAGTAAAAACTGATATTCGATGAATGCCCAGGCGCAGATGCATCAGCCACCAACAAGCATAAACAAAAAAGGCAGTATCTGCTGCATTCTGCATGTTTTACGATATACAGCAACTCCCCTTTCATATGCACTCCAAGCACCCCACTATCACCAACTCTTAGGTCCGAACCGCTCTCCCTCGGCTACATGGGCCTGTATCGCGGTACCTTGGACATCCATGGTCGACGAGACAATGTCGTTCCCCCACCAGCTTGGCGGATCTATACCATGCAGCGTGAATGCAAAGAAGATGAACAAAGTAGCAAGGGCGAGCCCGAGATCGAGCGCTGACGAGGTAAGGAAGTTAAGCCTCGACCACCATCTGAAGTGGCGCTTCTTGACCCAGAACTGAAAGACGAAGCCGACTGCTCCCCAAGAAAGATAGTTGAGCGGCGTCGCAGGAGGCATAGCCCCTGCACCTCCAAAGATGAGAGGTGCCATAAGGAACCGCACTGGAGACTTGGGCCTGCGCTTGGCCAGGAAGTAGATGACTATAGGAGTGATGGCACCAATGACGAAAAAGGCAAAGAGCCCAGAGTAGACTTGGCCAGGCGAGAACATGCGGGCAGGGCCGAGTAGACCCCAGATAATGGAGGCTGCAAATCATGCATCAGATCCGAAACATTTTAGACTCGGCATTAAACTTACCCGCGAAGAAGACGCGACCTCCGGGACATGTAAAGTGATCGACCTGGTGGTGCTCACAGACATCGGGGATATTATTCAGAGACAGGTTCAGAACAATGATCTGAATAAAGCACGAGAATGTTGTGGCGACAACTTGACACAGGAACATGGTTCGTGGAGGGATCTTCATGTAGTGTCCGAACTTCAAGTCCGAGACAAAACGAAGAGATTGCGCCCTAGAGGGGTGTGGATGTTAGTTTGGTGGTCTTGGAGGTCTCGGAGACTTGAAGGGAGCACTCAAGACTTACATTGTGATGTACCCATATGTTTTAAAACTAGTCAAGGAAGGTCAGCAAAAGCTTGACGAAAGCATGGATCAGAGGCAGGTGAGCACTCACATCATTAGGGCCAGGGGTCGACCTGGTTGGAGGTATCCGTAGATGAATTCTGTCAAGACGTTCAAGCCAATTTGAGTATTCGTCACAGCCTGAATGATGCCTATAGGAAGAGCGAATCCAAAAGAGATTGCAATAGCAAGCAAAAAAGCCCACCAAGAGAGGTTGGTAGGATAGCCAAGTACTGTATAGAAACCGATCAGGAGCATCTGAATTGCTCATTATTCAACTGTGTACAAAAGGAAACTGGAATGAAAACTCACAATGGCAAAGAGTGACATGTACCACCAAGTAGGCGCCTCCTTGTACTTTCTCATGAGTTTCATGTGTATATCAGGCTTTTCATTCGTGCTGTTCCTCCATTGTTGCCAGATCTGTTTTCCGTTGTGCAGATAAGTGTACACGACGAGCGAAGATATAGCAGCAAAGGACAGGCCGTACGAAATTGCGAAAGTTGTGCTTTACGTGTCAGCTTCGGTCGATTGTATACGGAGGGTTTGTCATACCTAATGAAAAGGGGCGAGTAGTTTTTGTATTCCTCTTCATTTAATGTGAAGTCTTTTGTGAGAATCCGCGTGGTGTTGTAGCGAGCTCCGGTATTATCATATGTACCGGAGTCGCTCATCGGCAAATACTCGCCATACCATGCTCCTCCGTAGTGCAGGAAAGAAGATCCGATAACAAAGAAGACAACGACGCCAATGAGAGTATTAGCGATGGCATGCCTACTCGTGGTTAATATCATCATGTAGTTGTCATCATGCAGTTGAGGGGCCGAGTGTCTATTATACATACCACGGCGGAATGAGCGGCGAGCCGACGTAGCCAGCAATCTGCGTCCAGTCGAAAGTAATAGGAAGAAGAGATAAACCTGTCTGTCCTCCGAATAACTGGTTCACGACGGGATTTTGAGGAGCCATCCAAGTAGCTACGGCAAAGATACTTAGGAACTGGGCCAGAAAACCCGGGATGAAATAGTAGACAAAGGAACATGCGGTCACGATGGCGAACCATTTATACCGGTGCATTGCGCCTCCTATAATGCTATGGTCTGGAGCATCATTTCTCTCATACATGGCATTCATAAGTGTAACACCAGCGAGATTCTCAGGCCAGATCATGGATGCAGGATACACTTAGATGGTAAGCAAAAGAATAGCAACCAGAGGCGATAGTAACTTACCCAAGAATTTACGCAGCATACCTGCGATACCGTAGCCTACCGATTGAGTGGAGATGGTCAACAGAAGCTGGAACACGATGCCAAAGTCCTGCTTGTAGAAAACGACTTGCGCCAGAATTATGTCTGTGGCATATGCCACTGAGAACGAGACACTGGCCATGACGACGATAATAGCATGTTCTTTCACGTTGAATGGTCCAGGGTTGAGGGTCCATGTTATGCCAAAAGTGGTAAATTCCCGTGCTGGCACAAACTTGGCCCAGCCGTGACCCATCGGCCATGCAACGATCTGGGCGATCAGAGGACCAATGCTAATAGACGGTTGGCGCAGTGAGAATAGGGTGTTCATAGAAGCACCCACGACAACGAGTAGCATGCCTATAGTCCATGCTCGCACAGTATTGCACGGAAGATCCTCGTCAAAGTTGCGCACCGCAGCTCGAACTTCAGGATATGGTGAGTTCTCTTCTTCCTCGTTTTCGTCTTCTTCTTCATCCTTGATCAAAGCCGTCCCATCGCCAGAATCCTCTGAGTTGTCTCTTCTCGTCTCATACTCCCGAGGTAGATTCGGGTCCATGAGAAGCTCGTATTCTTCACCTTGATCATCTTCGTCATCGTTGCGTGCTCCATTGCCTGCCCATTCATGCAGACGATGCTTGAGATTTTCGGGGGACGAGTCTTCAATCTCTAATGATGTCGAGAGTCGTCCACTAGGACCTGATATACTTTGGCCGACGGGTTCGACTGGCAATGCCGGCCCTGGCTTCTGATTTCCAGGCATCGGAAGCTTGGCTTGCCCTTTTTAGATGTTGTTGGCTGCAGTCCCTGGATATCAGTCGGCCTCAACCAATCGTGGTCTCTATCGTTTCCGTTTCCGAATGTATAAATCCTTAGTTTAACGGTGTATATCGTTTGATATGGCAACAGGCATCCGAGTCGAGTATACCTTCGCTTGGACAGAATAACAGCTGCTACTGAAATTGATGCAAAGATTGGCACGAATAATGAATGATTCGGTTAACGACGAAAGCTCTTCATCTCATTCGAAGCTATCAGGACAGTAGATGAATGAGAAGAGATATAAAATGGATGTTGTTGTATGAGAGACGTTTCGTGTCGTGTCCTTTGTTGTTTTGTGGCGTCTATTCAAGTCCGGAGTTGATCACGTCAGTTTGAATGAACGACGGATATGGAATTTAGCTGATGCTGGTTCGGTTCATGAGAATTGAACATGGAAATCATCCAAATATTGACAAAAGATTGAGAGTTTACTTAGAATGTCGTTGAAGGCTTATCGTGAGAATAGGTACATCAAGGGAGGTACCGACCATACTGTAACGTACCTGCCCCCTACATAGGTCCGTCTCACAATCCAACGCTAAACCAAAAGTGGAGATTCTTGAACTATGGATGTTCAACATCACTTTTACATCTTCTACGTTATCTTTTACTATTATATCAACACTTTATTCTCAAGATCAACCAACCAAATTAAACCTCTTTTGTTTTCCTCGGCATGGGACAATAATGCGTCGGGTAGTAGTGACTGGCCTCGGAGCCATCACACCTTTGGGAGTAGGCGTGAAACGAACCTGGACCCGTCTTCTCAATGGCGAATGCGGAATCGTCAGTGTCGCAGATTTGAAACCTCAAGCGCGATGGAAAGAGTTGACGAGCACAGTCTCTGGGTTAGTGCCCAGTGGCGAGGGAGAAGGACTATGGAGGGCATCAGACTGGATCAACGCAAATGAGCAAAGGCGAATGTCCAAGTTTACACAATATGCTATTGCTGCTAGCGACATGGCTCTCAAAGATGCAGGATGGGAGCCAAAGAATGAAGAGCAACAGGAGGCTACTGGTGTTTGCCTGGGGAGTGGTATTGGAAATCTGGATGAGATCTATGACACCAGCTTAGTGCACCATAAAGATGTAAGATTTCATGTCAACCAACTCTGAACCAGTGCTGAATATGTTTCAGGGCTATAAGAAGGTATCACCGCTATTTGTACCCAAGATTTTGATCAACATGGCGGCTGGTCATATAGCCATGAAATACGGTTTCCAGGGCCCCAACCACGCAGCAACTACAGCATGCACAACTGGTGCGCACTCAATTGGAGATGCATCACGTTTCATCAGCATGGGAGACGCCGATGTCATGATTGCAGGAGGCTCAGAATCGTGCATTCATCCCTTAACTTTTGCAGGCTTCGGCAGGGCAAGATCTCTATCAACAGCATACAACGACAATCCCACGGCGAGCTGCCGTCCTTTTGACGCCGATCGCAACGGATTTGTGGTTTCTGAAGGTGCTGCAGTACTGGTACTTGAAGAGTTGGAGCATGCCAAAGCGCGAGGAGCTCGCATATATGCTGAAATCAAAGGCTATGGTTGCAGCGGCGATGCCCACCATATGACAGCACCACGAGAAGATGGTCGAGGCGCTTTTCTTGCAATGAAGAAGGCTTTAAAGAATGCTGGAGTCAAGCCTTCACAGGTTGATTATATCAACGCACATGCGACAGCGACCAATGTTGGAGATGCGGCAGAGACTTCGGCTATTAGACAACTCATGCTGGGTGAAGAGGGACACCAAAAAGAGTCGGATATTACAGTCAGCAGTACCAAAGGCGCAGTTGGACATTTGCTAGGTGCTGCTGGAGCCATTGAGGCTTTGTTCTCTGTGCTGGCCATTCACCAGGTATGTTGCCTTTGTATGAGAATCCCTATAATTACTGACACTTTCCAGGGGGTTGTGCCTGCGACGTTGAATTTACAGAAGCCAGACGTTGGTGCTGCATTTAACTTTGTACCAAATGAGGCACAGGAGAGAGACGTTGGTGTGGCTGTAACCAACAGCTTTGGCTTCGGTGGTACTAATAGTTCATTGGTATTTTCTAAATATTGATGAATATTTCAATGTAAATTAGCTGTATTTTTACCAACCAAAAGTTTATAGTTTATTGATATTCAACTGTCACTCTCATGTGAAGGTATCGCATTGTGCACAGTGCTCTTCACACTAAGGGTCTTCCCCACTGCCGATATATACCCGTGAACCTATCAGAAGTCAAACAATTTCTATACTATCAAAAAGATCAGTTCGTCATGACCTGGTGCATGACGTGAAGACTTCCAACAGCTTCCCTTTGTGCCGTTTCCCAGGCTTCTCTAAAGCCAATTTTCCCTCCGAAACGAAACCTCCAAATAACCAATATCAAGAAAATGGCCTGCGAATCCTGTAGAACCCAGGCCCGGTCTGTCCTCCGGGCCGCAATGCGAGCCGGCGCATCACGAGTCGCTGTACCCACGACAAGAAACTTTTTGCCGCCTGCTGCAGCTATGCTTTCACGACGAAATTTCAGCAATTCGAGCTCGAGGAGTCTTCTCCAGGGTATCGGAAAGTCCATGGCCGAGCCCTATCGTGTGCTGGGTGCTACGGAGCAATTGTTCAAGGCTTCCTCAAAAGCGGCCGATTACCATATTACTGAGAAGGAGCGCAAGGAGGACCAAGTGAAGCTTGCAGAGGATGGCGAGGAGATTGGACATTCTCTAAACCCTGAGAGTCCGTGGCATCACAGTACGTTTTGGTCTCCAAGCAATTTCCAAGTATAAAAATATTGTTCAAAAACACTAACCCTGTACTTGTAACAGCCTTCAATCTTCCTCCCACCTTCAGTACCTGGTCCCATGTCACTATGCTTCACCTCTACTTAATCAACACCCGAATACGCTGCTTCGACCGCGAGGGCTTCCACAACTGGCAGCACCAGCTCACAGACCACTTCTTTTTCGAGTGCGAGAAGAAGATGCACATCGACCACCACATCACATCGAGTGCCCTGCGACAGCGATACCTCAAGGACATTTTCGTCCAGTGGCGCGGTCTTCTCCTGGCGTACGATGAGGGTCTTATCAAGGGCGATGCAATGCTGGCGAGTGCTATCTGGCGAAACCTGTTCAAGGGCTCACCTGACGCGGATCCCAGAGCTCTGCTTGCCATTGTGGGATGGATGCGATCGACACTGCTGCAGTTTGAGGCTGTCTCGGATAACAACCTTCCTACGCAATTACCAGCCATCATGGCCAAGCCGGTCGACGTGTTTTGGACGAGAGTGGAGAAGCAGCTGGGTGGACAGCAGGAGGACGGTGTTCCTGCTCCAGAGCCTGTGAAGGAGGCCGAGGCTGTACCAACAGGAACAGCCAAGGTGTCGACGAACTAAATTATGAGCGGGATGATGTGTATTATCAGCTGTATGTATATGTCAACAAAAAAGAATAGAACGGATCGGGCTGTATGATTAGGACATTGAGATGAAGGTTGGGTTGGGCGGATGTATGTTCTTAGGCATGGCTGCTGTATTTATGAATAATTCCGATGATGATATCCTGTCTCATGAAATGAAACCGCCAAGTCTATCCGTCCATCTAGTCAAGCTTCTCCCACATTTGAAACTCATACTTTGTCCCTGCCTCCTCTTGACCATCCTCTTCAACCTCCTCACCCGTCCACTCCTGCAACTCCTCCCTCGACTTCCTCTCCCACTTGCCACCCTTCAAGTCCACGGGGAAGAAAGTATCACAGTCAAAATCCCGCTCAATGCTGGTGAGAAGAATACGTCGCGCCTCGGGCAACTTGAGCGCAGCGTCGTAGATCTGCGCACCGCCAATGACAAAGACGCGGCTGATGTCGCTGCGAGCACGAGCGTACTGCAACGCGAGCTCGAGGGACTGGACTCTGACGGGCTCAGATGGTTCGACGGTCTCGGGGAGCTTTGAGGGTGCGGAGCGGCTTATGACGATATTGAGACGGTCTTTTAGAGGGCGGAATTTGGTGGGGATTGAGTCCCAGGTTTTACGGCCCATTATGACTGCGTTGAGAGATGGTGAAGGAGCCTGATAGTTTGTTAGTATAACTTTTTTCGTCTTGCCTTATTCAAGCCATGAGTATTGTTTATAGATAATTAGTCTGCGGTGTGTTTGGGTGAAGGGCAGTAAGTGATTGTAGTACCTGTGGTGGCAGTCTAGTCGTCACACGCGCAAAGTACTTCATTTCTTTGCGCAAGCCTTGCCAGGGCATTCCTCCGTGGGCGCCGATGCCCATGTTACGAGTCGCAGCGACTATGAGAGTGAGTTCGAGAGACTGCATTTTTTTTAAGCTGGTGTTGATGTATGTGGAAGGTGAGAGATGGAGGTTCAATAAGTTAAAAGTGAGGTTCTACATTGACTCGAATGACTGAGTGGGTTTTGATTGAGCTACTAACCGCACATGAGACAGCATCAACAACAAGGCATATATAATACATGGAAGCTATCTAATAACAGATCGATCACCTTTAATCCTCATTTCATCGGTTAAAACACCCTCCAAAGGTCTGGTCAGGCTGCCTATCATGACACCTTAATTACAACTTTGAAGGTGGTAAAATCTGGACATCTTGGAAAGGAACTCCC
Source organism: Fusarium brachygibbosum (assembly GCA_018886245.1). Classification (NCBI taxonomy): domain Eukaryota; kingdom Fungi; phylum Ascomycota; class Sordariomycetes; order Hypocreales; family Nectriaceae; genus Fusarium; species Fusarium brachygibbosum. The sequence goes on from MU249525.1 coordinate 20,675, forward strand.
AAGAACCTATAAATATGGTTGAACCTGTAGAAACAATTAGCAAAGCTCTGACCACACTATCAAGGAAATATCTCACCTATCACTCCCAAAGAAAGCCTCCGACTTGCCATCTCCGTTCGTCGCAACCAACCAAGGCGCTCCGAAAGCACCCTTCTTGAGCGCTTCACCAGTCACCTCCTTTACTCTCTCTTTCATGCTCTCACGGCCGTTCATAATCTTCTCAACGTCCTCATCGGAGAACAACTTCTCATCACTGCCCCCGTCAAGCTCATCGGTCGCTTCCTTGAGCGCTGCAACAAGATTCGCATCCTCGGCAAGGTTGACATGAGGAGGTAGCCAGATCTTATGGTAAAGAAATCGCATAGCTGCGAGAAAGGTTTCCTCTGGGTAGTTGTGCTTGATGTAGTGCAGAGCACGGAGAGGCGAGATGGTCTTTGCGATGGCGAGGAGGTCGGGTGGTGAGCCTTTGTAAGGAGCCGAGAGGCGTTCAGCGGAGCGACGAGAGTCTTTGGCGAGATATTTGGACTTTGCGGGGAGCATCCAGGGAGGTTTGTTTCCTGGTAGATGGTGAGATGATTCTTTTGTTTGTGGCCTGGATAGAGTATACCTGATTCATTCATGATGCCGCCCAAGAAGACAGGGATGAAACTGTTAACAGTTTAGTATTTAGTATTATATATTGAGTAATTCTCAACGTACTTGACTTGGACTCCATGAGCAGCTAGTTTGCCCAAGCTCCGTCGTAGCTCTATGAAGCCGGTATAGCTGTAGAACGACACTTGCGACTGTTAGTCTTGCCCAATGTAAAGATACTGTTACTCACCAATGTCCAAATAGCAATCGATACGCCCGCCCATGTTGGAAGTATTTATTCCCTTAGTTTATGATAAGATGACATAAAATGGTCTGGGAATACTTTTTATGTACAAGTCAAGAAGATTGATTCGGATCTCGGTCCCCCGTGTTATTGTACTTGGCTGGTATTTAGTGGGTGTGGGGTTGCCGAGGCTAATCTAATCCACCCCCGGATTCTCCAAGTTGACCCTTGGAATTGGATTTATAAGATAGTCCAAGTAACCACATGAATCCATAATCCAAATTCAAACAGATAAATCTACATAAAATAAATAAATCACTATGGCTTCCGAGAAACCCGTCGCTCTAATCGTCGGTGCGTCCAGAGGCATCGGTCGTCAAGTTGCCATCGACCTCGCCTCTAATGGCTACTCCGGTTCGTATAACTACCATCATCTACCTTATACATACTAACGTCGCGATTCAAGTCGTCGTCGCTGCAAAGACTATCAGTGACCCTTCAAATCTACCATCGCCCTTTCCACCAAATCCCAATTCATCTGCCTCGACAATCACAACTGTCGCTCGTGAAATCACTTTGGCAGGAGGTGATGCCACTGCTATTCAAGTAGACGTTCGCTATCCCGAGAGTATAGACTCTCTGGTATCACAGACCATCTCTGTAAGTCAATCTATTCATCGACCTATCTAGCTTCTCCCCGAGCCATCACTAATACAATACCATCAGACCTATGGCCGTCTAGATGTCCTCGTTTACAACTCAGGTGCCATATTCTGGGCTTCCGTCTCATCAACGCCTCTTAAACGATTCCAACTCATGCAGCGCGTTAACCCAGAAGGGCTATACGCCACCATCCAGGCTGCTCTGCCTCATCTGCCCTCCACAGGCCGCATCGTAGTAGTTAGCCCGCCAATCTATAGCCGTTTCTTCCGTGGTAAAACAGCTTATGCTATGGGCAAAGTTGGCATGAGTGTGCTTACAAAAGGTCTTGCGATGGACTTTGAGCGTGAGGGGAAGAAGGACATGGCTATCACTTCTATATGGCCTGCTGTGGTATGTTTGACAACACCCTGTGAGTGTCGATTAGAAAACTAACATTGAACTAGGCTATCGAGTCTGCTGCTACAGACCAATTCACACGCAAGAACTCAGAGGAAGCTAACGATCTGCGAAAAGCTACCATCTTCTCCGACGCCATTCTCGCCATCCTTAAAGCACCACCTTCTGTGGTCAACGGCGAACTGCTACTAGATGAAGACTTCCTACGTGAACATGCAGGTGTGACGGACTTCTCAAAGTACAACGTCGTGCCAGGCACTGCACCAAGGAGGATCATGCCCGCATCTCTTCCGGACTTGACAGTAGCAGAGCAGGCAGACGAGGGCAAAAGATACGACAGCACAAAAGCCAAATCCAAATTGTAGGGTTGTTGACAGTCGCTATGGTTTGATATATGTAGGAAAATAAGACCATTGTACAGGTAGCTAATAGTGTGGGGATATCAACCTTTGCAGCCATGCATGAATGATACCCTCTAAAAAAAAACAGATACGTCTAATACCTCCTTGGCAGAGTCGCGTTCCCAAATAACTCCTGGACATGATTACAAATGTACACCCGACTCTTTGAAACCTCCTTTCCGTTCCTTCCCTGACATTTACATAAAAAGGCAGTTCTCACTTGGGAACTCTTCAGTCGCCCAGCACTAGTAGTCGCGAGCTTGGCTGGCTGGTTCAATGCCTTGAATCGCCTCAATCTCCTCCATCGTCCTGTTGAATACTGCCATGACTTGGTCCATGACTCTGCTGCGGTTCCACTCATTTCTTGTGCGCCAAATTTCGTCCATGAGCTCACGGTTGATCTGTTCGAGCTGCTCAATGGTACAACCACTAGTTGCTTCTGTCACATTGTTCAAGATTCCTTCCACTTCCCCTAATGTCAAAGGCTGGGAAGCCGAGGTCGACGAGCCCGAGTTGCGTGCAGACTGCTCGTCAGAAATATGGTCGTTCAGTATGCTTGCCATACCGCCCACACTTTGAGCCTTGAAGCCCAATGATGTTCGTGCCGAAGAGGGACTGTCGGAAATATTGGAGACTTGCATGTGAGTGCCCCCCGCAGCGGCAGCCTGAGCCTGAGAGTGCAGCCACGAGTCCTCGCCAGAAGTGTTGTGCCCAGCTATAATCAGTGTGTCCGGGATATCGACCTGGCTGTCATCATCAACGCCTCGGTTCTCACCGTGGCCTCCATTGGTCATTTGACTAAAGTCTGATGAGCGATGGGTCGAAGGGTCCGATGTTTTGGTTGTTGATGCCTCGTTGATGACAGCTGAAGGTGAAACGCCTGGTGGCAATGTTGTCACCACTGACTTTTGCGAGATCTGTGTCATTCCCGTATGAGCTACACTAAGTTGCTCGTGAGACTTTGGCGGCGGTCCCATCTCTGAAAGCGCCTGTGTATCGTTGTCGATGCCGCTCATCTGAGTGTCCTCTCCGATCGTGTTGTTGATACCGTTGCTCAGAAGGTGCGGGTCCTGGCCTGAAGTACCGTGGCCGTTCGAAAGAGGGCTTCTAACTTGGAACCTTGCAGTTGTTCTCGATCCTGGAACAACTACTCCGAGAGTAACAGGTCCCTGAGAATCGCTATCGTTACCGCCCAGATCAGACTGGACACGATCCACGAGTGACTGCATAGCTTTTCGCTTTCGCTCCTTCTCAGTGGCATCCTTGGCTCGTTGGATTTGACGTCGATATAACCCTTCCCAATCAATTTGAGAAGTCTGATTCTCAATACTAGCGACATCAACTTCGACATTGCTGAGAAGTTCATTGGCCTTGAGCGTTCGCTCTTTGTCTCCAATGTTTTTGGCATCCTTGGCAAGGGCCTTGATGTCAAACAGGAAGTCCTTCGGTCGGGCGTAGAAACCGTTCGACAAGCGCTCCTCGATAGTAGTAGTCTCGAGGTTATAATAACACTTGCCAGTCGCGGTGTCTCGAAGGACATCATTATCGTACTTGTCCTTGACGATTTCATATGGTCGGAGCTGACCAGCTTCGATATCTGGTCGTACGAAGTTGGGCTCCGCCTCGACGAAGAGGTATTCGATTTGGGCCGGAGGAATGACGGGCTGTCTGAATTTCTTGTACTTCCTGTTGATCTGATCCATAATCGGCTGAAGCTGGATTTTGAGGGCGTTGAGCAGTTGATGGTCCCGCTTCTGTGCAGCCTTCATGTCCGCCTTGGTTGGAGGAGCAGGCTCAACAGGAGGGGCAACAGGAAGCTCCTCAAGAACCCTCTTCTTGCGGTTCTCAGGGTCAGGAAACTCGCGCGGCTTCTTCTTGGCATATTGCAGTGTGGTGCTGAAATATTCCATGCGGCATTCCTACATGAGTTAGCACAGTACATAGCACCAATCGCGAAATAAGCAACACATACCTTGCTAGGATTGTTGATCCTCATTTGATTCTTCATAGAGAACCCGAAAAAGTCCCGGATGAGTTCGCTAGGAAGCTCATCTCTGTCGCCCTCTGCCGTAGCTAAAACAAGAACTGGGTCGGTAGGAGCAATGGATCGCAGCATAGTCTTGAAAGTGGTAAGAGCGAGAGTGTTGTGCAGCGCCGCATACCAGGCCTCAATGTTGGGGATGTAGATAACACTAGGCTTGTGTCGTCTGACTTCTGTGAACAGACCAACAATAACCTGTTCCATAGCCTAGCATCTGTTAATATACGGTAGCTTTCAACAAGGCACTAAACTTACCCTTCCATCGTTCAAGATACTGGGGAGGTCAAAGTTTTGGACATGAACACCCTCAAAGTAGTGAAGAATGGCAGATGAGAGGTAACTCTGACCCATTCCGCTCTGACCGTAGATGATAAATCGGGGGCGGAACACTCTGGATCGCTCAAACTCTTGTTGCATGGCTTCTCTACCAAAGCCATGATCATCATCATCGAACTGCTCATACATGGCTTCTTCGAGGGCTGTCAACTTCTTCTTGCGAGGCAAGAGTCCATCAAGAGCCAACTTGGCGGCTGCCAGTTGATCCCGAAGTAGGGGTTCTATTGACTTGGGTAGAGGCTTGGCGCCAGATGTTGCTGATCGCTCTGACGAGGGGATGAGTTTCTTGATAGACAACATGAAATCGGTCGCGTGGACACCAATCTTTTGGGGATCAACGACCAACTTCTCCTTGGAGGCATAGATCTGAGGATACGTCCGTTGAATGGCGTTGAGGGCGGCCTCTGTGCAAAGAGCTCGCAAATCAGCACCACCGTAACCCTTCGTGTTTTCGGCCAAAGAGTCCTTGAACTGGTCCGAGAGTCCCCAGTCTGCAGTGTGGATATTGAGAATCGATTTTCGTCCCTCCATATCAGGTAGAGGGAAGTAGAACTCGCGATCAAATCGACCAGGTCGACGAAGAGCAGGGTCGATGTTGTCAGGACGATTGGTGGCACCAATAACAATAACCTGACCACGACCATCCATACCATCCATCAAAGCCAAGAGTGTCGATACGATGGAAGCATGAATCTGCTCCTGCTTACTGGATCGAACCGGGGCAAGACCGTCAATCTCGTCGAAAAAGATGATACTTGGCTGGGTTCTCCTCGCCTCTTCAAACAGCAAACGAAGCTGTTTCTCGGCTTCACCGACCCACTTGCTCAGAGCATCGGCACCTTTTCTCATGTAGAATGAGATTTTTCGACCGCCAGAACCAACCGAGTTGGCTAAAGCACGAGCAAGCAACGTTTTACCTGTTCCAGGTGGACCATGGAACAAAACACCACGTGGTGGAGTAACATGGAATCGAGTGAAGAGCTCGGGGTAGAGTAAGGGCAGCTGCACCATTTCCTTCAGCTGATCGATATGTCCCTGCAGACCACCAACCTTGCTGAAGTCAACATTCAAGTCAACGCCCAAGGGGTCAGCGTCTGCAAGAGCCTTGCGATCCTTAATTTTGCCAACGTTTGGTGCCGCACCAGCTCCATCGAGGTTCATACCAGGAGCACCGGGAAGCAACCCACCAGGGGCGGCTGCGGACGTCGGAGTCATACCGATGTTTCCAGCGACGCTAGAACGGTGCACCATCTCATCGTCGCTGCTGTCCGAATCAACACCGCCAGCTGCACCAGTGCCCCAAGGCCCATTAAGAAGGGCACCGGCACCACCGCCTCCTCCAAAGGGTCCGAATGTGGTGTTGAGGCTGCGTTCCCAGCCTTGACTGGCGCCTCCTCGTCCCCGTCGTGCACGTGGTTGTGCCGTAGGCGCCTCGGCTTCTTCTTCCTCGATGTTAGCCGAGGTGAGAGGCGGCATGTAGTAGTTGACGCGTGTCCTTGCTCGTCGAGTGTTTTCTTGGTAAACGATGGGGGATTCCTTCCTTGGACGGCGACGACGAGAACGCGAGTCCTGCCTAAGTTCTCGAGCTTCTTCGTTCAGTTCATCCAAATCAAAATCGGGTTCTTCGTCTCCAGAATCTTCACCACGGCGAGATCTGGCAGGTCGAGAGCGTCGGCCTCGAGGAACTGGGCTGTCAACGTCATCCGCATCTTGAGGACGGGGCTTCTCTGCATCTGAAGCCTCTGCGTCATCGGATTCGTCGCCAGGCTCGAAATCACTGCTGACCTCTTGGGACTTCTTGCTAGATTTGCGGGTCAAGCGACGAGACTTCCTAGGACCGGCATCGGATTCGGCTTCTTCTGGTTGGGCGGAAGCATTGGCGCGACTTCCACGAGTTCTACGCGTAATAGGCACATCGTCCTCATCGTCATCTTCCTCTACCGTCTGCACGGGAGCGTCTTCTCCGGGGGCATCTTGATCAGCAGCGTCCTGCATGTCTTCATCAACGACCTCTTGTTTCGCAATTTCTTCGGGGTCTTGAGTCAATTCGTCCGGCTGGTCGGCTTCTCGAATTTCCCTGAAGCTGCTCTCCTGTGTAGCCTCTTGAATCGTCTCGGGGGCATTCTTTAAGCCCTTGAGGCCACGCGTGGCTCTCGTGCTCCGCGCGAATGTCTCAGGACTTCTACTCCTTGAGTCTCGTGACGGAACAGCATGTTTTCCAGAATTGGAGAGCTCGTAGAATTCCTCAGCTTCTTCTGTGTGAGCGCGGGTCGTCCTACGGGGTGCAGGTATCTTGTTGTTGATTTTCAGCTTGACGACTCTGGATCTCGTTGGCCTGGCGGGCTCCTCGACAGGCTCGCCCTCGGCGTCATCCTCTTTGTCGTCTCCATCCTCGTCAGCCTTGACATTGTTGTTACCAGCATCCGAGTCATCGCCAGTAGCTGATGCTTCTCCATCGCGATCGGGACTGCTTTCGTAGTAGGTATTATGCTGGGTAGCAGCCTTCCTGGCACGGCGACCAGCTGCGTTCACGGGTGCTTCCTCGTCGTCCTCTTCTTCGTCATCGTCTTCGAAGAAGTCATCCTCGTTACTATCAGAGACTTCATCCTCGTCGTCGTCGATGTCCGATCCACCGTATCCGTTCTTACGTCGGCGACCGGGTCTTCCACTACGAGAACGACCACTCTTCCTGTTGGTCTTTCGCGGTGGCCCAGCTTCTGTGGGGTCGAAATTTTCGTCTTCGGGATCTGATTTGTTGGGGTCAAAGTCCTCGAGGACTCTCTTTCGCTTGCTGACCATGGCTGTCTGGTTGGTTCAGCGCAGATTGTGGTAGTTTGAGATGGGCGACGGATATAATCGAGCTTTGTGGTTCTGGGAACAAAAGGGATGTCAGTAAGGGATGGTTCGCGCGATGGAGAATCAAAGCCATGGGCGCAAATATTGCGATGGGACTAATGGAATCACCATGCTTGCTTCGGTTAATTTTTGGGTACAAACTCACCGTTTACATGGGCGTGATGTGCACGATCACGTTAAGGCGTGCATGGGCGGCGTGAAGGCCCTCAAAGATCTGGCTTACAGCGCGCTCAGGATCGGCGCAAAGCGTCGGAAGGGGTATTAACGTGAACAACCAAATAGTGTACTATTGATAAGTACGTTTGGCCAATACTGGCGATGAAATGGACACAAACGCGGGCAAAAAACAGAAGAATGATGTTTGATGAAGTCGGTAGTTGCGCGTTTGTTCATTGTTTGAAGTCTTGAGGTCGCGCCAAACCCAGCCAAAACAGAAGTGGGTCCAGCTGCCCTGAGCTGTGATTGGCCAACTGCATGAAAACTCCATGAGATTAATCGAGATGTAAAGCCGTTTCAGTTTGGACATGAATTAGGATTAAAACGATGAATACTTGACATGACTTGTGATATGAATTTTCGAGTCTTTTTTTCATCGTTTAGATCGACTTTTGTCTCCAGATTCGTTTTTTCCACGTCTCAACGCGTTTCGAGCCGGTTTGCAGATCCAATTGCTGATCTCATTTTCACGTATTCCATTTAAGAACTTCGACTTACACGAGCTCTATCCAGGATTCTCATCGGAGCCAAAGCTCAACGTCAACTTCAAGCTCCATAGGGCTGATGGTTGACAACCGACAGCGTGCAGCTCCACAGCCGGTTAATCAGCGGGGGATTATGCAGTGATTACTTTGTTGCCCTTTATCTCAGGCAGAAAAATATTGGAGATCAGATCGGTGTCCACTATCCACATCATCGCAAAAGGTACCCGTTCATCCATTCACTATTCCATATTAGTACATAAATTGTAGATTCACAACAAAAGATCTTGTATGAATATCGCGACCTATTTGGTGCAATATAGTTTCTGGCATCTTCTGCAAAGTTCAATGGTTTTGCTTCTAAAGTACATGGGGACTACATTCCAAAAGGACGTAAAATACAGAGTATTAATCTTGGAGACATTCGGGTAAGAATACGAATATCATCACGTTGCTACTCACCTTACCTGTTTTCCCTCTTACTACAAAATGAAAAATACGAGATCAACACACATAACAAGTATCATCATTCGTTTCCACGTTTGATAGGACCACGGTACAAATATATCGGATGTTGGTCGTGCAACTACCCTGTACCTTCAGCCAACCAACCTAAAAAAACATCACCACACCATCGACATGCCTCTATTCCCGGACCCCATTTTACCATTTTCGTCCTTTGTTGTACGGATGCTCGGCAAACCCACTTTGCCCCCAAGCATTGGCATGATTATCACAAATCTTGGCAACTGCGACATCGCCAAGACAGACGCGTAATGCGAGGATCGTTTCGAAACCGAGCATCATCTAAAGCAGAATCAAGCATCGTAGCACAGTATAAACCATAAACAGAATCACACCCACGCCAATTTTAGAAATGAGGTAACAAAAAAAGTGTTCTATGTATATACATATGTATGTATCTGATTCATGGACTCGTTACGAATATTGCTACACAGAATGTAATCATACAAAAAAAGTCATCTCTCGTGGTACAGTCTTCCCACTGATCATCCTCCTCTTCCCCCCTTCCACCAAAAGGGTATCTATTGCGTGTAATTGGTCTCTTTCGAATGGATGGTTGTGAAATGTCTCTTTTCCTTTTACCACACAAAAGACGCCACGCTTGCCAATGAGAGTGTCCGTCCCGTACCAGCCAGTGACGTTTGAGTTTCCGAGTGGATGAATGTGATACCGAGTAATAAAAAATAAAGGGTCGTCAGGGTGCGGGTGATTAGGTGGTCATGCTGATATGCGGTGATGCTGTTACAGACTTTGTTTATCGTTCATGCTCATGCTTGCTGGAATCAATCCTTGCTAAACATGGCTCGAGCGAGGTCTGCCAGGGATGGACCACCAAAGAGGAACTGGCTCGAGTGCCTTCCGCAGTAGGTGTGAACGTTGACGTTGGCTGGTTGTGGTGAGGGCTTGAACCAAGAACGGGATGCCTTGGCTGTGGAAGAAGCCGAAGACTTGGTGGTGGAGGTAGAGAATTCGCTTGCGTACGAGTTGGTACGTTGCTGGAAGAAAGTTTATGTTAGTTGAGGTCCAGACCAAATTTTGAGTTTGGGGGAGCATAGCTGATGGAACTCACCTTGCTTTCCATAAGCGGGACAGGCTCACGGCTGCGACCACGCTGCTCCTCCTCAGAGGCTCTGTTGTTGCGAGATCCGAAAACCATTTTGGATGTTTAAGTTGGTGTGAAGTTGCTTTATTTGTTTGATTAAAGAGTCGTTGTTGGGGTATCGTTTGTGTGTAATAGGCCTTCGAGGCAGTTGAGGTCAGGTCAAGTCAAGTCAAGGCACTCCTGGTGCAATCTAAAAGATGTCAAGGAATGTCTGTTTGTGATGTGATGACTGTGAAGAATGAAGATGTATTCTGATTGTTTGCTTGTTTGACTGATGATGATGAGAACAAAACTGAAGATCAGGGGGGAAGGAGCTCCCTTAAATAAACGTTCCTTTGTGATCTGAGCTGAAGTAAAGGGACACTTGGACTGGACTGGTCCCATTCACATTCCCACCTAATTCATCCCCCCCGCTAAAGTACCCCAAGCCAAGCCCAGGCCCAGGCCCCTAAGGAAACGCCAACCCTTGTTGCTACGTAGCAAAGCCCTATGAAAGGACGCTAAACCATGCGCATTGTCAGCCGGCAGCCTTGGCCCGCTCTTGGTATGACGAAGTGCAGATCCGACGAGCTTACGCGGGGGGGTCCCCAACTAAGGATACGATGCGACCTTGTGGCTCACCCTTTTTCAGTATGGAAGATATCTAGAAGCTATGTGATCGACTACGAGCCAGCCACTCACAAGTTGACAGGAAGTCAATGTTGCAGATGGTACAGGCAATCAATAGAACCTGTCTACCTGTTCAGAGAGACTTGTCTTGTCAACAACAAAAAGTCAGACATTGATTACTACAATAACCAGACATGATCATACTTAAAGTCCAAGACACCAAATGTTGACAAGTCCATCACCCCTCGCTACCCTTTTTCTCTCTTTTCTCTTCCCTCTCCACTTTCCCTGTCCGTCAACCGCATTCCAGTGACGAATACGGTACGGCACGGCACAGTCGGATCCGAAAAGCTGACATTGCGGGCCCCGGTTGGCCCCACAAGGGCCGGGACCTCCGAAGACCCATCCGTGCCGATACCCTGATGTACCTGTTATCTGTCGTTGCCAAGTGAAGGAGAGGTCACGAGGAATCTCACTTCTCCACCATGACTCCATTTCTAGAAGGCCGCTAGAAGCAGACCCATGCATGCAAGATTGTCTATCTCTCAAGTGATTCGCTGATGCGTACATCTGCAGACTGCGGTACATAGAGATAAGATCAACAATGGGGTCACTCAAGCTGGGCGTTCCTACTGTACTCTCAGCCTTGCCCAATGCAACCTCAATTTGGCTTGGGCATGTCATAAGAATGAATCATGAGACATTGAGAATGGAAGATTGTTGGCCAATTGCGTTTTAGCATCATGCAAGTATTTCTGTTGCCTGATGATAGTTCCGGTTGAAGACCAAGGTGTTGGTTGCAATCAGTCAATGATTGACCTGGGTCAGATGCTTAATGTCAACTTCAATTTAGTTGAGATCTACATCATTGGGCATCGGTTTCTGACTATTATCAAAAGTGGCTTGCATCTAACCTCGATTCTATCAAAGAAACTCATATTTGTTCTACTCTACGCAAACACGCAACTGTCACACTTAATTTCTCTCAAAATAGCTATGCGAGATCTGTCTTTTCTAACCGAAAAATAGTGTTGGGAAACGTTGCATTCGGTATCTTCCACTTGCTAAGGGGACAGAACCTTAAAACAACAAGACCGAGTAAGGCCACCTCATGCAGCCACAACAGCCCAAATCTCTTATTTTTAGTGATATACCAACATCGGGATGACGCCGTGGCCTTGAGCTGAAAGCCACTGTAACATGTTTACGTCGGCACGTCCCACCGATGAGGTTACCTGTCTGTCTGACCTTGCTTCATCTGGTTGGTCTCGACTTGTTTGGCGTGTTCTGGACCCCCATAGATTCTCAAGGTTTCTAAGTAACTAATCCAGCCCTTGCAGACCGTTGAAGTCTGACTCAACGGCGGGACCGTTCATCACAACTGACGTTGATAGCTATGATGCAGTTGCTCGGAGTTGTCGCCTTCGCTTCGTAACTATAGTCACTAATAAAAATTGGCAAGCTTATCTTGGTCGTTTTCACCTAGCCTCGCCAAGAACGCTGTGTCTTCTTGGCAGGTCTCTGTCTTGGCAACTCCGTGCCGAACACTTCTTGGCAATTCTTGAGCATTGGATATTTACGCTAACTTCAAGACTCAGATTCTTATCCGTTACCTCGTACTTGGTTCATATCTCCAGAATTACTAACCATAATGATTTCGGAATTATCTATTCTATGCGGTTCAGAAATTGATCTAACCACCAGTTAAGTCCTCGGATATATGATACAAACAGACATCGATTAACCCAAGAGCTTTATCTACTTGACATGTCTAATAGACTCTCCAGTCTGGACAGTGGATGTCTCGGCTTTCGCTTTTAACCCGCACGTACTTGGGCTTTGTGAAGCTGCGAACCTTTCTGACTCATAGTGCACCTGTATCTTCTTGATCTCTGAGCTGAGCGTTGCTTCTGCTTTCCGCATCCCCTCTTGAAGATCGAATATTTGTCGGTCCTGCGAGGTTTGCCGAGTTACTCATCTTCGCTCTTATATACGTATATCGAATCTCGTGACAGAACACAGTTTCCTGAGAGATAATGGCCTTTTTGCATTTGTCTTTTGTTCTTTGCATAGGTTCATTTCACTTGCTCGTAGTGGTATCGAAGGGTTAGCATCGCCGAGGCTAATGCATATGCCTTTGATCATCTCTACGTTGACTCAGATCCATCGACGTAACACGTTGACGTATTTGCAGGAACATGTGCATGTTTCGAGATACGGAATTCTCTTAACTTATATGCTAAGAACAACTTGGCGAGGGTGAGCATCCGGTAGATGCAGAATGATAATGGGAGTTGTTGAGAAAAATATAAAGAGACCGGGTATATGAAGGACAACAGGAAGAATAAAAATACTACAGGCGCCTTTAACCTCATCTATTATAGTCACTTTTCTCAACAAGCTTCCCGTATGTGTATCGATGTCTATGAGACGACCTCTCAAAGACATACAATGTAAAATGAATTTATGCCCACATTTTAAATACTGTTACTGGCTTTTCACGAGTTCGTCAGTCTCCCTTTGGGGTCTCGAATAACTATACCCAATTGTATTCGCCGAGCAGAGTCCACATGATTGTGACCTCTGTTGATTGACTCAAATGTACCAGAGGCTTTTACACATTGTTGCCTGTGCAAGGTTGGAACCTGCTGCAGGATTGACTTGAAGTCACGGATCCAGAGGAACGCAGCTGTAATTTGAGAGACTATATGAAAAGCAAAGTGTGTACTAGACGTTATCACCTGGCTGCCACCAATTTGGCAAATATTCTTGCCTGAAGCTGGTCTACAAAGGCTGATAAGAACACTAGCTCTTGTTGCATCATAGCCGTATATTACAGGTGAAGCAAATGTAGTTGCTATTAACCGAGTTTATGTAAGGTAGTATGTATGAATTCGTATCTGGTCTCTCAACCAGAGCCCTTTTTGTGAATTCCTTTGCCACCAGCAAGGCAGGATTTTGCAGTGACATCTGGAATAGAAAGTCTTTCGTACCGGTGACCCCTCATATAATGGAACACAGAGGGATCTAGGCGTTCTTTGTGTTTCCCATAATGCCAGGAGAGATAATTCCTCACCAACCACAAACCAATAGTTTTGCCCTCAGACTAATACACCATTGTCATCCTATCTTCAACTCCTTATCCATACCGCAACCCTATCCTGTATAATTCAAAGGAGGGGCTGCTCAGCTTTGTTGGCTATCTATACTTCCACCGAGTTACCTCTTCTAGTCGCGCACCACCGGAACCAGTGCCGAAACAGTAGAGTGGCAGCCAAGCCTCATCTATTTATGTACCATCTTTGTTTGTGCTATTGGAAAGTCCTGAATCGTTTGTAGAAGCTATTCCATGTAGAATATAGGTCCATCCCAGGTAGTACTTGAATCTCTATACACTAGACTCCAAAACCAATAGTCAAAAGCATGTCACTTCTCAGAAACAGTGCATCATGTGCATGACAACCCGTTATTGTTGGTGACAACCCATAGAGTCCATAAGACGAAAAGCTGAGAACTATCCTTGTCCCTAGACATGAGCGTAGTTTTGCATATATATACATCCTAATAGGTATCGGTCGCTCAACTAAACAAAACCACAATAGACGGAGTATGTGTATGTTTCGGTATACGTGTGGCACATTTTGTTATACAATGCTTCCAGTGGCGCCAATTACTTCCCGTGCCCTTCATCAACTCGCACTAACGAGCAGCTCCTCGGATTGATTCAGCAAGATCGTCCTTCGGCTTGGGGTACGTTCTCTTGTCAACAGCTGCATAACCCTTGGAGAACTTATCCAAAAGATGGGTAATCCATCTCTGCTCTTCACCGGTTGCAAACTCATACACAATACGCACAGCAAACCCAACTCGATACGGTCCCATGGCGCCTCGTGCGACAGACTCTATCGAGCGCAGTATCTGCTCCACGAAATATCGGGAGGATACATCTGCATTGGCTCGTGGTCTCCCGCACTCGATCAACGTTTCTTCAAGAATGAGCATACTCGCCCAATATCCCATGAGCAACGATCCGGCCGCCGCCGATTGATGTTCTAGCACCGTCTCGAACAGCGAAGTTGCTGGATCAGCAGGCAAAGTCTCGACTGGTCGCGGAAACTCAAGAGCATCAAAATCTTCGTACCATCGCGCGAATCTCGCATGATTTATCAGAGCCATGTGGGCCAAGGCGGATACTTTGCTGGGCTCAACAGAGATGCCAGCTCTGTTGGCTTCACGGACGAGATAGCCCCAGTGTATGACAGGCGAGAGCTGGGTCAGGTTCGCCAGGAAGGAATCGCCGACGCGAATATGCCCGATCGGAGTGTCAGCCTTGTATATGAGACGCCTTCCACCATCAAACATAACTTGGTTCCATTCCGGCCGTGATAGGAATAATTCTTTCTCGCCGGGGTAGAAGAAGTCGCCTATTATCTGACAAGGGATCGTGTTAGTTGCAACCCCGCTAGGGTAACATTATCAAAGCCGTCGAAGGGACGAAAGATCCACCCGGGTTGAGTTACCAGGATGGCAAATCCACTTGGACTGGATAGGTGATATGTGAGATGCCATATCGCGCCATCTCAATGCAGAGTAACCCTGCCGGTGACGAAACGAGAGATATGCTTCAAGGCATTGCGGTCACTGCGCTGCTGATTGGTTATTCTCGAGAAATATTCTCTAACCTTCATGCCAAATCTCCCTGTCACTTGACAAAGAGGTAATGCGAGTTTCTGTCCCTTCGCTCTGTTTCTATAGTTGAAGAGAACTAAGGAACGTACAAGAATGCTACGGAACGACAGTAGCATGGCCGCATCCCAACCCTCTGCGTGAGCCGCTGGCCCTCGCTGTTCCATCAAAGCACCAATGCCTTTGGCATGTTGGAGCCAGGTCTCGGAATCGGTGGTTCCAGCAAATAGCTAGGAAGGGATAAGCTTTGTGACCAACAGAGTACAGTGAGAGGATTACCTCGAAGTAGCATAAAAGTATAGCGGCGCACAGCGTCTCAGGTGTCTTCCATTCTGTAGAATGTCGGAGAGCCGCCTGTAGTTCATTGAGTGCCAGGCCGTATATAGTCCGGCTTTGAGCGACTAGAGATGCATTGGAATTTGCTTTGCCAGTGAGATGCAAAGCAAAAGAACAGATGGCGCCATCGAGGAGAGCTCGTTTTCCTAATCGATCAATGTTTAACCATGATAAGAGTGTATATACATCAGTGGACTGAGAGTAGCTAGAGGACACCTCTACCATGTTGAGCAGAAATGACCCTCTTGGTAGCTCCAGCTTCAGCAGGGTTGGGGAGGTCTTTGCCAAAGACCATGAGGATGAGTTGGCTGTAGGAACATTCTCAGTCTCATCAGACCCAGCTATGCTTGATGAAGATCTGGCGGATGATGACTCGACGGTTCCTGATCGTCGGCCACGTTGACGAATCAAGTGTTTTCCAGTATTGTTGTTGACGAACTTGATATCGCGATCATATCCCGGACATGCAGTGCCATACTTGGAGCAATTACTGCAGGCGGGTCTGAGACCATCACATTTGACCTTCCTGGTTCTGCAAAGCTGGCAACCAGTACTCCGGGGTACCCCAACTGCCAGTTGTAGTCAGTCCGAGCCTAGTCAGTGTTTGCGTTTGGATAGGTGCTAACCCATGGCCAGTGTCAATGTCAATCAATGGAGTTGCGCGTCTTGCCCTTGCTCAAGTTCAAGGTGCTCACCGCCGGTTCTTAACCAACCATCTGTGCCGCTATCGAGTCTGATGAGATCGAAATGAACCCCTCCCACACAAGCGGCTCAGCTTCCCGAAGCGGCCGGCAACGTTGTGAGAGAGATTGTGTGGGCAGTGATTGTGGTATAGTGTAATAGTGCAATAGTGCTGTAGATGCGGGAGAGGCGCACGGAGGAAATGATTTGCGCAGCCGGGTCGGCCCTTTCAAGCTTCTCCGTTACTTTGCGGTTCTTTGAAAGACAGTTTTGGTTGTAGAAGTCGAGGGACGATTTTCAGTTCAAGGGTTCAACCTAGGCGCCTGCTGACTTAATGTACCGGGCTCTCTCTTCACAGCGTACCTGCCTCATCTTACCCAAGTTTACATACACCATCCAACCTAAAACAGGCAATCCGGAAATCTGGCAGGAACAGATTACTTACATATGCACAATAAGTCGGCAGGTACTGTGGTGTCATTCAACTTACCTATCAATTAGTAGGCAGTTAAGATGTCACAATATCTGGGGAAACTGGGATTGTTCTCTTCCAGGGCCACCCCGAGGTTCTGGGCAGGGCGGTTCGGATATTACGATATGAGACCTACCTAAATCGAGTTGCATCCTGTCTATCCGTGGTTCTTGTTAGTTGTTAGTTCTGCCATGCCCATGTAGATCACGGATGATGGGTCCATGGGCATACGCCATCGCAACAGTTCCAAGCATTATTGAACTCATGTCTCCGGTCATCTCGTCGGTCAAGACTAGAAAGGACACTCACACCGAAATTGAATGATGTTAAATACACCTAATAAATCTACGACATTCAACGGTAATTAGGCCACGGGAATTATTCTTCAGAGACAACGCTAAAAGGTTGTCAAGAACCCGCGTTATATCCACCAAGGGGATGAGAGGAAATGAAATGTTGAAATGAAGTGATTTATGGTCCCTTGCTGTAACCAATCTATCTGAATATAGGGGCTTCAGACACAACAGCGGTCTCGCGAATATCTACATAGCTGGGCAGTAATCGAGACCTTCTGTACGCTCCCTGTAATATAATCAAGCCGCGGATGAGAGATTGATCGATCTACTCTGCCCAGGAAGCGTTTCGTCTTTCTTGGAAGGGCCGGGCGGTTCGCAGACAAGCCTGTGCGAGCAGAACTAAAGATGCCGAATAAGCAAGCCAGGAGTTTAATGGGTTTTAGATTAATACCAAGCTAATTAACTGACGAAATCGTTGGCTGAAGCGGACCTCCTCGGTCTAGAAAGGGTGAAGGGGTTGTTGATCAACGCCTACAGCGGGAACATTGCTCGAGGTCGATGGGCAGGTAGCCGCGACAACCACTAGCTAGTATATCGGACCCTTCATCCTAGACCATGGTCGTCATCGGATGGTCTTGAAGAGTATGACCGATGAGGCTCAAGGGTCCAGCCACAGCAGTGGTTTATGTTTCTTATTACATAGTACAACTACAGCCGAGGTTCAAAATTACGCCAATCTGGTCTGCTACAGCCGAGATTCGAGTTCATTTCTGCGGTATCTTCTAGACTCAAACCCCAAGACTTTCTTCTGATGTCGATAAGTGATCGCGATTCCATGGCCCAAGACCAGGATCGGCATAATAAAGCAATCTACGGATAGAGTATCATCAGAACCGATGTTAATCTGCTTGGTAGACCCCAGGCTGAGCTTGTTTCGGTCATTGTCGCCTACCCCAGACCCGTACACTTGAGTCACAATGATTGGCATGGCATGTAAGTGACGATGCTTTTGTCGGTGAGCACAACGGCTGAGATGCGCTACCGATTAGTACTGCATTTATTGCCGAATTGAGACCGTCTTTTCTTTCTATAAATCACTTGCGATACTCATAGCTCCAGTATCAACACAAAGGCAATTGTTTCAAATCCCGGTCACATACCGTACAAAGTATTGTGCTTGGTTTGCTGTAGATGCAAGACATGTTAATCTCGACTAGAACTGGGACATCACTATTATTATTCCTCGCGCTCAGACACTTGTTGTTCGCCACGCATCCATAAAGCCAAACCCCACGTAAAACAAGTTCTCCAGTGGAGGGATTGCGACTGATGATGGAGAAACCAGCGGACCCATTCTAAAAATACGCGGATTGCTTGCTATTGTTACTTGGAAGAGGCGGATAGAATAGTACGAAGCGATAATCAACGTGTCAGTCATCTCGTCATGGAAAATTCCAGCACAACACGCATGATGATTGTTATAATGACCTTGAAATAGGAGAGGCAGAAATTCATGCAAGGGCTAAAGGGCTGTAGTGAAGCTGATGGATTTTCAAGGAAAGCATAGGAATGTCTCTCAGGATGAGAGTCATTAAACATGGTGTCGTGTAGAATGTCTGTTAACAAATCCCCTCCTATCAACATGTCTCGTTTGCCTTTTTCAACGTGCATAAGTTCAGGATCCACTGGGCCTCGCGTCTTGCATCGGCGACTGAGCCGTTGAAGTACAGGAACTTACAGCAGCTTCCACAACTAACCATCCATCGGATGTTTGTGTGAGATCCACGCACTGCGGACATTGCCTCGCAGCAAGCTACTGCAAGCCATGGATGCGATGATTCTGCCGTCTCAAATCGCCTGTAAGATATATCAGACATGGTCTCAGGGCCATGAATGCGCGGAAAACAAGCAGTGTGTTTGAACCAGTGAGTCGAAAGCCAAAAAGTCGGTCCATTTCACATGCAGGAGATAATTAGGACCAAGTTTGTTAAGTCGAGGTACAGCACAATACTTGCAGCTTGCTATGATCTATCCACGGATACGAACCAAACCAACTGTGTGGTTTCCACCTTTGTACCTAGCAGGCCTCGACTAGGACCCAGTGCAGCCTTGTTTGCAATCTTCAAAAAATATAATTATTTGTCCTCTGCAGCACATTTTTTTTTTTCTCATGACGAGTCATTCTCGGTCTTGTTTATATCGCCTTCAGTAGCTTCTCTAGCTTCAAGCTGTTGGTCACGTCGAAATGAAGATTCCATCCATCGTGTCGCCAAGTCGGACCAGCTCGATCTAATGTTTAGTAGCCACCATCCAATTGTCCGGACTCTTGTTCAAAGAAACACCCCGAAAAAAAAAAGCCTTGACCCTTTCCAGACGAGACGCACACAAGCGCGAACCCCTAAAGCAGCTAAAGCGTTGACAATCAATCGTCCCTGTGGATGATCGGCACGAATATCTGGTGTGCTTATTGGCACGTCTGGTCAGATTCGTTAGTCAGCCAGGATTCCCCTGAAAGATCCCTTGCTTTGAGGCTTTGAGTCGATGTATCGGACACGAACAGCAGGCAAGTATTTTGTGCAGGCGGACAATCATCACAGGACCCCTGGCAGCTTCCAGAGACCCCGAAATCTTTGGCTCCGTTTTGGCTGGACCAGTTTGAGACGACAGCCAGCATACATATGACTGACGGGTCAAATTAAGGGACTTCATCTTAAGCACCGTGATAGCCTACCTAGAACAGGACAGCACCATTGTTTGAGCTCTCTCCGGTCCCGTCTCGCCAGTCGGTCGCTGAGCAATGCAGCAAAAGGAAGCACAGGTAAAAGCCATCAGCACGGACAGGACATTTGTTCCTGAATCAATGCTGGAATATGCTTTGGTCTCTGCTCCATACAGTAGACTACTCTCGTGTCAAAAGACAGCACAGCAGAGCACAGCAGATGAAAGAAAGGGCACTTCGACGGGTCACTCTACCTGACCTGACCTGACCTGAGCAAACCAGACCAGACCAGACCAGGCCCGGGCTCCATCTCCATCATGCTTCCCTGTCCAACTAGCGCAGGATGGGTCAATGCCACAGCCAGAGCGGTGGCCAATCAACCAATGATTCGCGATTCTGGCATCAACAGACCTGCTCAAGTCTCCCTGAGGCCGTGGGATTTTGATTTGGGGAACCCTGGGATGGGCTCCACGCAGTACCTCGTGTTTGGCTCAAGTGCGGGTGAGGCAAGTGTGAATGTAAAGTTGAGTGAGAATGCCAACAGACGGAGAGAGAATTGGCTTACGACGTCTTGCCCCTTGTCCCCTGCATGCTTATGTACATACAGCACTGTCTGGTCCTGTGTGTACTGTACTCTGTCTGCTTTATCTCCAGGACAATCGTCTCCACTAAGACGATACGTTCTTTTTGAATGTCGCGTTGTTATTGTTGTGATGGAGCTGAAAGTTGAGTGTCTGGGCGAACAAGATGGTGCTTTTTTTCTCTCAACAATCAACTCCATTTGATCTGGGGCTATCAGCAACACAACCGTCACGCGCCCCCACTCGACTGGGACCCGTTCCTGCTTGTGATGGATGGATGGATGGATGGATGGGACGCCCATCTGTGAAAAGCTGGACCTCGATAGATGCCTATTGAATGTGATCAGTGAATATTCTACAGCGTTGTACGCTGTAAAGTCCAGTTGGGTTTAAATCACTGTCAAGGGGTGCCACTCCCGCAGAGCCCGCTATAAATGTCCCTGGACCGATAAACTTAGCCGCATCTTCCAGTGTGGGCTACCTAACTGTACAGAAAGTGGGTACCCACACGAGTTGAGGAGATAGGTACCGGTACGGGCGCAGGTACTGGGCTAATGTAGTATCTGGTGAGGTGCTTGCAGGGCCTGTCCAATCCAATCCAGTCCCCAATCCTCTTTCCTCTTGGGTCTGACTAGGAGTAAGAACAACAGTAACACCTCACCTCACTTCTTTTTTTCTACCCATCACCATCTCAACTCCATACTCGTTGTTTCTCCTTGTTCTGGTGTCGTTTTTCTCTTTCCTTTCTTCTTCCCTCCTCATCATCGCCATCACCTTCGCCTGTTTGGCCTTCTCAGCCCCTCTTCTGAACGGCTCGACTTTGACACTCCAAATTGCCGTACCCCCTTTCTTCGGCCGTCGCTTTTCCCCGAAATCTCCCAGAAGCATTCGAAAGCTTTCGACCTCCCACGCTTCTACGTCTCATCTCCTGTGATCGTTTGGCCTCATCTAGACCTCGACACTTGTAACATTGGCATTTGCACTTGCCTCGCATTTTGCATTTGCTCCTTCCAGACCGCTGTGACGATCCTTCTACGACGGGAAATCTTGCCTTGTCCTGCCGATTATAACCCCCTCCGCGAGCGAACTCCGTAAAACTTCGTCCCTCGCCTCACTCGTCAACCTCAGTATCTTCATTACCCCTGAACCATCGAAGATCCTCTCATGTTCCGTTACAACTAGGCCGAGATTCAAGTTGTCAAAGACGACTCTTGATCTTGTCCCCCCAACCTACTACTATCAAACCTCCATCTCGTAGCAGAGTCTAGCCTGCTCACGGTAAAAGTGAGCTACTTTCTCAGCACGATCAGTTTCTTTTGTTTCGGGTCGCTGGCGTCCTAAATCATCGCCTACTCATCTCTTCTCGTTTGTCATAAAGATATCAACAGAAAAAAAAAGTAGGTTGGTTACGCAAACCGTCTTCTGCCACCCGTGGAAACCTTACCTTTAACCAGTACACGTTGAGCCGTTGACGATATCTTGGATTTGTGTATATGAGGCTTCAGAATCAAATGCTAATGGTTATTTGCCTAGCTACTTTTCAATTTGCAAATCGATTGCATTGATTGTTATTATCTACTATTTCTTCGAACAAAGACCGACAACAATCCACAGGCGCAACTCTCGCGAGGAAGCTTGTTGTTGACGGCCGCTCTACCGTCTGCGAAACGTTGACGCAAACTATGGCTGCACTGGTTCAAACCTACCCCCAGCAAACTGCAACGGTTACAATGCTCCAGACCAGACCGGCTTCTTCGACAGGCATGATACCCAACAACCAAGGCCAGAATGGCCACCAGTATGCGGGAACCTCCCAGACCCCAAGATACGCTGTCCCTTCTCCGACAGGATATCGTGGTAGTTCGGCTCCTGTCCAGCAGTACGCCTTTACGAGCACACCTACTCTGAACCATACACAATCTTGGCAGCCTCAGCAAACCCAGCAAACTCAGTCTTCACGGACTTATAATCCTAACGCCAACTATGGCGGGCGTCAGTTCAGCTCTTCGGGAACCAACATGCAATATAACGTCATGGGTGTCGGGCAAACTGGCGCTCGTGATGATTCGGCCATTCCTCAGCGACGAAACATTGTGCCCGCTCCTCGACCCCATTCCGCCTTTCTTGCTGGGCCTACGCAACCAGTCTCTCCCACTTCACAAAGCAAAGCAGCACCAGACAGGTATAGACGCTCGCTCGCCCCTCAACAAAACCAACATGGCCGCTCTCAGAGCACTGCTGTCCCGGTGAATTCTGGAATGCCCACAGCCAACCAGCTTTATAATGGGCCTAATCCCTCCCGCTCACCAATCCCAAACCGCCCGAACAGCTTTTACAATGCCATGCCTGGCACGTCCGCAGAGGACATGCAGTTCGCCCATATGGAAGATCCCAATCGATCACGCCGGCGTAGTGTCCGCGCCAACTCTGATGTTTCAAGGCCAACCACACAAGTTACAGGAAAAGCTGATGGAAACTCCCAAAGCCTCCGTGTTGTCGCCAACGCCGCTGCACACTCACGCAACGGCAGCTCTGAGAGTGTTAATTCTAGTCGTAGCAGTCACTCTCGCCCATCCTCGGTAAGTTGATGATCCTTGAAACATTGCCCAATCAGCAATCGATGGTAAAACCGGTATGCTAACAGGGATGTCATGCAGTCTGCCAACCGCAATGTGTCGGCCCCCACTGGAAACCCCTCTTCCCAGGCAAGCAACGAAACGACTTCTAAGCAGGATCACGCCAAGGTCAACGTCCCACCTCGAGGCTCATCTTCTGATGCCCTCAAGCGCACAACGAACCCCTCACCTCTCTCCCGGCCAGCCACTATGGCCAGTGAGGTCGCCGAAGACAGATCGTCTGGCGCGGGTAATATGGAATCACCCGCGGCTAAACAGCTCTCCGCCATCAACAAAGGGCGCAAGTCTAAGAGCAAGACCTCCAGACTGCGTCGCGCTTTCTCTTTCGGCAGCGCTGCTGACTTCCGCAAGGCTGACGAGGAGGCCGAAGGATCTGACAAGACAGAACCGTCCAAGCTCCACAAGGACCCCACGACCGACGAGGCCTATGATGCCGAACAAGCACGTATCGCAGAGGCGCAGGAGGCTGCAGGGCTGGGACACAGTATCTATGGCGGCAGATTCTTTGGTGGCTCGACCGACAATCTTTCTATTTCGTCGACGGCATCTTCAGCTTCCATCATGATTCGAAAGATGGGGCGAGGCATGAAGAAGGGTGGTAGATCATTTGTTGGAATATTCCGACCCAAATCGGTGGTTGGTGTTGCCCCGGCTGATGGTCCCGTGAAACCCGAGGCTAGTCAAGCCGCTGTGTCAAGGGTTACTGTTGAAGCTGAGACGCAACGGGTCAACGTGTCGGCGGATCCCAGACAGACGGACACCTTCCCCCATTTGGAACGCAATTCGATCGATACCAACTTGGGCATTGACATTGCTGAGCGTCTTGGAAGCTCTGGAACCGACAACTCCAACTCTCGCAGGAGTATTGTTGGTGGCGATAGAGAGCGCGCGGAGGTTCTTGCCGCCGTTCGCAAGGGTATCCTCAAACGTACGTACAACTGTTCCATCATGAATTTCTTAAACTAACACGATTGTCAGGTCCCGGCTCGGCCAGCCCGTCTATCAGACCTGCAGATGCCTCTCCCGGACTGGATCTTCCCAGTTTGCCTGCTGTCAACGACTCGCCTAATTCTAGCGCTCCTAGCACTCCCAACGATGAGTCTCAGAGTCATCGACGAACTGGCTCAATTGCTATTGGCGGCGAAGATTACTTCATGTCTGCTTTGAGACTGCGACAGGACAGCAAGAGCGCCCCCAACACTCCATCTGCCAAGCGCAACGCGACATTCTCCCCTCGCATCATTTTCCACGATACTTGGCCTAGCCAGGAGTACGACCGTCGCGGTGAAATTGCCACCTGCAACCGATTGACTCCTCTGCTGGCACAACAGATCAAGGAGGAGCTCAACACCTTCAAGATGGTAAGATTATCTTTTAAAGTGATGGTATATCAGTCGCTAACGCGAAATTCAGGAAATGGAAGTTCACGAAAACTCAAAGATTTACACGCACTTTTTCTGATGATGGCAATGCCCACCACGAGGAGCGAAGCTTGTCAAGCGCCGTATTTTGTTTCCTTTAACTGATACCGAGCTTTGAGACTCGGACTCTTGTATCGCAACCGACCATTTTAACCGCTTTGGGCGTTTGGGACAGCATTGTTAGGTGAATGGCGTTCAATTACTCTAACCAGTCTCTACATGTCATGTGGAATTTAGACCAGGGAGTCATACATTTCTTTAATCTTGTCTTACTCATCTCTCTCTCTTTCATTTTCATTTTTGGGTTCGAGAAGGAACGGAGCGTGACGGAAACCATATTCTGGGACCTTGCAGTAGCGGAATCAGTGTGCTTGCAACCCTATGTAATGACGCGTGGCACTCTGTAAGCAGACGATCACTGTTGAAACTGGGAACGCCACTTGTCCATTATTATTATTAGTCTTTTGTGACACGAAAAAAAACCAATGGAGCGGACATAACGAAACATGACCAATTCGGTCGCAAAATGAAGCCCTTCTTTTTATCGTGATCGAGGAAAACTTGCTTGTATTACACGCGCACCACTAGGGTTCCCGAGAGTAATGGTAAGTTGGATTGCGTGTTCATGTTGAAAGTGATTTACAAATCGGGAGTTTGATCTACATTCGATAGCCGCATATATTTCAGGGGATCTGTTGACATATATAATACTTCTTCAGTGGCACTCGGTGGATCGTGAGATCTTGGCTTTGGGTGAACAAGTACCTTATATCTTGTCAGGTACTCTCAGAGCTAAGTACTGCTACAAGATGAAAAGCTTAAAACTCATCTGGGGAAAGCTGCAACCTCACACAGCCACAAACCCACACACATTGAGCCTCACCCACTTTCCGATCCAAGGCGGGGCCGACAACATTTATCTTTTTTTTTTCCTCGTCTTCCACTTACGCGGGGCATAGGTTAGCAGTGTTTATCTTTGACGACAAAAATCGCTTTTTGCGCCCACATCACGTTCTACAATCTGGAGAAGTTTGCTCGTCTAAACTGGCTCCGGAAGAGTCCGGGGCCCTTGTTTGCATCTATTCCGAACCGTCGAATTTCGTGTTTCGCACAGCGCATGTCGACAATGACGTCCAAGGAGAATAACCCCGCGGTAGAACGCCCAGCTAAGCTGGAGGGCCGAGCCTTCTACGAGAGTATCGGCAGCCCCAAGTTCATTGTTGCGCCCATGGTGGATCAGTCTGAATTCGTACGTGCTCTAAAGATCTATAGTATCAACAAGTATTGATGTTTTGTAGGCCTGGCGCATGCTCACCAGAAGTTTCATTTCACCTACCGAACAAAAAAGCCTTCTCGCATATACGCCGATGCTTCACGCCCGACTCTTTTCGCAAGACGAGAAATACCGAAAGGCGCACTTCCAGGCCGTAAAGGCTGACGGTGAAACTCCCTGGCTCGACGGAAACCCTTCTATCGATCGCCCGCTCTTCGTCCAGTTCTGCGCAAACGATCCCGATGCGCTGCTCTCTGCTGCGAAGCAAGTTGCGCCTTACTGCGATGCTGTCGATTTGAACCTTGGATGTCCTCAGGGCATTGCAAGGAAGGGAAAGTACGGTGCTTTCCTCCAGGAGGATCAGGATCTCATCTTTCGCTTGATCAACATCTTGCATAAGGAGTTGCCTGTGCCTGTTACGGCCAAGATTCGAATTCTCGATACCAAGGAGGAGACTTTGGCATATGCGCAGAATGTCCTCAAGGCTGGTGCATCTATTCTCACGGTCCATGGACGTAGGAGAGAGCAAAAGGGTCATTTGACAGGCCTGGCTGAGTGGCAGATGATTCGGTTCCTAAGGGATAGCCTACCCAAGGAGACGGTCATTTTTGCGAATGGAAACATTCTTCAAGAGGGAGATATCGAGAAGTGTCTTGAAGCTACAGGGGCCGATGGTGTGATGAGCGCTGAAGGCAACCTAAGTGACCCTGCTATCTTCACCAAACCACCACCTGTAGGTGAGGAGGGGCGAGAATACTGGCGCGGCAAAGATGGTAAGGGAGGCTACAGAGTGGATGCCGTCTTCAGAAGGTACATGGACATCCTTCACGAACACGTTTTTGGAAACAAGCCCCCTGAGCGACGACCACTTTTCATGCCCGGCGACGATACAGAATGGATGAAAGAGAGCGAGGCTGTTGAAGAGGAGCCACCATCTAAGAAGCGAAGAAAGGATCTGGGCAAGAAGGGAGAACAGGGACCCAACATGGCAGCTATGCAGCCTCACCTGTTCCATCTCCTGCGACACTTTGTCTCCAAACACACCGACGTGCGAGATATGCTGGGCAAGAGCCGAGCAGGTGACATAGAAGCCTACGAACGTGTTCTCTCCGCAGTAGAGCGCAAGGTTGCAGAGGAACTTCTCGAGTATGAGCGCACAAACGGTGAGAGCGTTGCCGAGACGCCACTGGCAGAGGGAGAGGAAGACCCCCCAGAGACAGAGAGCTCAAAAGGCACGCAAAGACGATGCAAGAGACCGGTTTGGGTCGTGCAGCCAATCATTCGTCCACTGCCCAACGAGGCACTCAAGAAGGGAGCCTTGACGATGAGCAAGAAGGACAAGGCTAAGTCGCAGGAGAAGAAGCAAGAGGAAAAACAGGAAGAGAAGGGTAAGGAGGAGGATATAAAGGCAAGAGATGAGGCTCTGGCCGGATAGATGATAGGCGTTTAGGATGACTTAGATACAATACAATATAGATGGCGTAAGGTTGGACGGGGTTTAAAAGACACATTTCTTTCTCACCACATCATCGTTGCCTCTACCAACTCACAATCAATGCGCGATATAGTTACGATGCTGCTCCTAGCTTCAAAAATATGGCTTTCGTACAGTCGACAATTTCCTTAGGTACTATTTCACTAAGTAAAAGACATCATCTAAAGTATTGTCTCCCTAACCAAGTAAAGGTTCAAACACATCGTTTTGGTGCATCCACTGGGCCATTCATGACACAGATTCATAGACGTTCCATCATAGCTCGTAGGTACATTGACAACGGCTCTTGCCCAACGATAAAAAATGAACTTCATCGAGGTCGAGAAGGAGTCGGAGAGGATGAGGGTCAGAAATAAGGAGGACGACTCTACCCTAAGATGAAGAGCGAATGCCGGCTACTGAGATGATGTTGAATGACAGAGGCGACAGGGGAACGATGATCCCTATCTACCAGCAACGAATAGTTCAGGGTACATGAAGATGGGAATCTTCTTGCAGCTGAAGCTGTACTTGCAACGGCAGTGTCGCGAAACTGGAAGCACACCTCCTCGACCCAGCCTCTTGTTCAGCCTCTTGTCCAGCAGCTTTCGTGCCTCTTCACTACAAGACTGTGCTTGTCTAGGATGGATTTTCATCTCCGAACTCTGGGCAAGAGGGAAGAAAAAAGAAATGAGAGGGGAAACGGGAAGACAAGGAGGGGCTTGTGGAAACCTGGCAATGCTCCGACACAGGCGCGCAACTGATAAAGTAATTTCTGTTCTGGATATCGTGAAGGCGTCAGCCCATCGGTTTGGTGCCTCCACTTGTGTCTAAAGACGGTAGCAAGCTTCTCCGGCATCTTCATCCACTGAAGAAAAACAGAAGAAGGGGAGGAGTACTGCCTCGTAGCCAAAGAAGGAGGAGAAAGAGTAATAGCTCGTCGCTAAAGAAGAAGAGGAAAATTAGTGGCAGGGAAGAGACGGTCACTACAGTTGAGAACCCCCAGCCTTTGTCCGAGATACTTGGCAAGGATCTCTCGAAGCATCGTCTTGAGCAACCCTCCAGCGTAGGCGTCCTCTTCCGGAAAGATTTTGCCCGTATCTATGCTGTAGTATCTGAGATCTTGGAGAGTTTCGAAGCGCTGAACTGGTACACCCGTCCGAGGAGTCTCTACCACGTCCACAATGTTGATTTGGATGTTTCTCATGGTCTTAAATTCCGTCAGCGCCTTGCTCCACACGTGGTTCTCGTTGGGGTGGACTGACAGCTCGTGCGTCCTGCAGAGTAGCCGGCTCGGGTTAAACCCTGGATACTGTGCAAAGAACAAGTCCATGGGGGAGTCGTCAAACTGCTTGTCGATGATACCTTCGGGCAGAGAGAAGTGCAGAAGATGGCAGGACGAACCCTTTGGCAGTTGCCATGACTGCGAAAGACGGGACACGCTGCCTTAAGTCCATGGCGTCTTCTGAGCCCGCGACCACTGTAGGTAATGCCTTGAAAGAACTCATCCTTGAGCTGGGACGTGCATTTTAGTAAGAAGAAAATATCGCATGATGTTGTTGTGAAAGGTATTACCTTGCAGAATCTCCTCAGCTCACTTTGCACTCGACTACTGGGCTGCACCTCTTCATGCTCCGCAACTTTGCCATCCGATGGCGAGATAGCGAGACGCTCCTCGGGCTGGCCATTCTAAGACGCGGACATTTTGGAGATGAATTTGTTGTGAAATGTTGTCGAAAATTGTTTTTGCTTGTGTGTGATGTTGCTGAGGAAGAAAGAAGGAAAGAGAGAGGGGAGAAGGAACCATAAAATACAAGAAGCATCTACTGGAAGAGTTGGTGCCTCAAACGCGAGGCCAAGAGGTTGCCTGCACCGAAGGCAGCAGCTGCCAGTCACTGACACCTGCCTACTACCTCGGCAGCAGTGGCAGAAATGCGATTTTCATTCAAGTTGGCCACAGAACTCAGCAAGAGCCAGGAACGAGGTAGGTGTATTAGGTAGGCAGTATCCAAAACTTGTCAGAGACAGGAGGCTGGATATAGGAACGAGGTCTCGATAGAGCAGAGTGACTCCAAAGACGTGAAACCTGTAACACATCCATCAGGTGATCTTGTCCAGCTCATTTCTACTAGAGGTAACTCTCTGAGGATAAAAGGACTACAAGCAAGAGTGTGCGATCGACCAGATGGCGAATGTAAGAAGCATCAAGTCCTACGAAAAGCATGTTAAGGAGTCAAGATATGCAGAGTTAATACCACGTTCGCAAAATAGAATTGCTCACATGCTGGCATGAACGATTTCATTATGATAGTAAAAGGGTAGAGTTGGGTTCAGTCAAGTGTCAGGTCTGCAATGCTGGCTGTTTCTTATCTACAAGAAGAAAGTCCTCTCCTTATTACATGATAGATGGCCGACCAACGGACCATCTCAAC
Organism: Fusarium brachygibbosum; assembly: GCA_018886245.1. Taxonomy (NCBI): domain Eukaryota; kingdom Fungi; phylum Ascomycota; class Sordariomycetes; order Hypocreales; family Nectriaceae; genus Fusarium; species Fusarium brachygibbosum. The sequence goes on from MU249525.1 coordinate 50,126, forward strand.
AAGAAGTGTCCTAGAGAAAATGCACTTTCCAAACGCCAGTGTCGTTTTGCCCTGGCAGCATGGGATGGGTGTAATGCGCCCGTAGATTCAGGATGATGTCAAGGCAACAACTGACGAGCACTGACACGGTCACTGGCACGTTGCATTCAAAAAGAAATTAAAAACTGAGATACGTCACATATGTGTGAATGATTCTTTGTCACGCAAACTGATGCGGAAACGCATTGTACATGGTAAATTGGAGTGCCATTCTACAAAAGCACAAATATGCAGCATTGGAACCAAACAGCACCAACAAGAGCAGGATATATAGTATATTGAGATCCTGTAAAATAATGTCATGGATCTTTTCAAGGACAGGTCGTATTGTTCGCGCCAAACTCCATCCAGTCCAAGACTCTCGCCAAAGAACCCAACAACTTTCTCGATCACTTGTTCTTCGTACCCGTGCATCTGAGCACTCTGTATAATGGAAAAAATGCTATGGGCTGGAACACTCCCGTACAAAGACTGAATCCATGCTGAAATGCTGGCTGAGGGTCAATGGGTCAGCATGTCAATCGTACAAGTAATGTGAGGAGGTAGATAGACCTGCTTTAGGACCAAGGGCTGTCCAGCCGCAATAGGTGAAGATGGGGCCGAGATACTCCATTTGGGATGGTTTTTGAGTAAATTTGAAGTGTTGATAACTATTGAAATTGTTTTGAAACGATGTGAAATCTGCCCAGAGGAGTGTGAATTGGAATATGATCCGAATTTATACATCTCAACAGATTGATCTGTATGACACGGTGGCATCCAAAGATACCAGAGATTCTCATATCTTATTCTAAGCAGTGAAATCAGAATTAAATTAGTCTATAGATCTAATCAAGCTGACGTAGTATGCCATCATGGAAATTCCCTAAAATGTCAAGATGGTCCAGTCTTGAGAAACCTTCAGGACCGAGAAATCGGGATATCTGCTCGAGGCAGGATCGAGAGTGGTAAGAACGTGCTACATAACGCAAAATGAGGTTCACTTGATTGGCCCAGTTAGTATCTTCATGATACAGGCTTCACCCTAACATTGCTATTCCAATGCACCAGCGGGGCATCAAGTATCATCCTTAAGACAAGACTATTCATCAGCGTTGACGCAAGGCTCCCTGAGGTCCATGATAGGTCAAAGGCAAAAGCTGACGAGAATTGGCACTTTAAGTTTAAGGTCTAACAGGGAACCATGCATGCACTATGGGTATGGAAACGCTTTTTACACTAGACTCACTTATACAAAGCGCCTTATCTATATCGATTGCCCTTGGATCACCACTTTCTGTTGGAGTTTGATCGCCTCTGTCCCTTTGTCGATGCGATTCTTTGACATTAAAGTTAATACACAGTGATTGGAATGGGTATCGTCCAGTTAGGTGGCTTTGATTATTGACAAGGCCGCTTCTTTGGCCTCCCAAGTGTTGGTTGTATCTTACATTATGCTACCCCTCAATGAAAATGTATGCAATCACCCTGGCGCCTATTTGCTGTTGGCCCAACTCTCGCAAGGCATTTTTGATATTCACACCTCAAGGACAACAGTGTCTTTGATGAATAGGCGCCCTCTTGGGCAACCGCGGGATATTTAACACTGGCAGTTCCATATCCTGGCAGGCCATCTTTTCCTCTCCCAACATCATTACCAACGCCCTCGCCATCATCCTCATCCTCAGACTCAACTTTGTAACCCAAGATACACGAGCTTATTGGTTTAATCACCATCAACCATGTTGACATCTGCAAAATCATGCTTTTTCCACGTGGGTTACGCTCAAATACACTGTTGCTGAATATCATATGCTGATCGAGAAAAAGGCTGCGAACATCACTTTCGAGTACGCTAAAGAGAACCCGGGAGCTGCAGCAGCTATGGGAGTAGCCGGTATCATGGTGGTCGCGCCAGTCGTGGTCGCTGCGCCTGCTATTGCAGCTGCAGGTTTTGGGGCGAACGGAATAGCTGCAGGTTAGTATTTCACTGTGCCTTGGTTCTAGAATATTTCCTAACTGCAGTGGAGGATCTGCAGCAGCAGGTATGCACGCGGGAATCGGCAATATCGTGGCCCACAGTGGTTTTGCAACTCTCCAGAGCTATGGGATGGCTGGGTATGGTGTCCCCATCGTTCACGGTGCTGTCCAGGCTGTTGGTGCAGCTGTGGGTGCTGGAACTGCTTACTCTCAACGTGACGAAAAGAAGTCCTCAGACGGTGGCAGCAAATCGAAAGGTGACAAGGGAGCCAAGGAGCTATAGACTCATACGACTGACGGTGCTGGGAAGAAAGTCAAGTCAGAATGATGTGAAGTCTAGTCGAAGGATTCAACGGGGCCGGACCGACAGATATCCTGTGGTCTCACGGCATCTCGAGGTGCTGGAAGGCACTCAGGGTTGGTGAGTCTCGAAGCTTGATGTAGATCGGGTGGAGAGGTAGATGGAAGCTTATTGCGACGGTAGAGAATATGACCAGGAGTCTCAAGGACTGCAGTGCATCATACATGTGATTAGCGTCGTGTGTTTAAATTGGAATGTCCTTTAGCAAGAGTTCCGATATATCTTCCCAAGTCGTATCATAAGGTTAGGATAGATATCCGACCAAGAAGCCTAAAGCTTCTCTACCATTCTTCCATACATCTTCTCGAGACTTGATATTGAAAGCGACAGGTTGACCCATTCACGACGCACAGTCAGTATTCCTATATGAACCTCTTCTGGAGTTTTGTGTCTGGTACCTACACGTACCGCACCGGCCCAGGGGCCAGCGTCAGGAAGCTGTGGCTCCTGACAGGCTGGGTTGCCACAGGCGTCGACGTTCCCTTTCGCAACCCAGATCAGATGTAGCTCTTAGTGTGTAATGAGGTCTTCAGGTTTCTCCGCTCCTTTCTGCCAAGCCCAATGTAGGCAAGGGGAACATCGCCATGAACTAACTCAGCCTTGCCAGTTCTTTACCATCGCAGAGTTTTGACCTTCAGACGACCATAGTTGGAACACTGGTTCTGTTGACATATTTCTCTAAGCCATTACACATGCAGGTCCTCGGTCCTTGGTACCCAGTGAGTTGCATGGACCAGGGGCAGAGCTCCGTTACGACCCGGTACGTGGAGGTCAGGCAGTCCAACAGCCACCTTGCACGAGAGTGAGCATATGGATGATGCTGAATTCTGAAGTTATGGAGATAGATATGCGAGTTTTGTATGAAGACATAATGTGAACGATCGATGCGCATTGCCAGATGTTGAAAACATCACAGTTGATCATCAGGTGGAGCTGGACGAAAGCTGCTCGTACCCATGCAAGTATGAGCGGATCGTTGACATGAGTCGATGTCTGACAATGACAGTCATGGCATGTTTTCTGTCTTGGGAGAGCTTGGCCAAGCTGTCGGTAATACACATGGCATTGACAGACCTTGCATTCGGCCCCGTTTACCGAGTCCCGCAAATCATTCGGAATGTGCCTTTTCTGTGCTGATGACTTTCATGAAGACGTTGTATCCGGTGATAGTGTTGTCCCCCTTCCTCGGTTGGAAATGGACTTCTCTTCCGATGATATGCGTATCGCAGTTTCCAAATCGAGCTTAACCAACACTACGATAATCAGAAGGAAGGCGTTACTGTCTTTTTTTTTTTTAGATTGCAAAGGCAAGAGCGACGACTTGGCAGGCGGAAAGTGGTTTGTGCCTGCCTGCCTATTTCTGTATGCTGTTATGTTGGTCCTGCCTACCCAATTGAATGCATGATGGGAATCGTTGCTCGATTAAAAGAAGCTTAAATTAAGCTGCATCGAAGGATGTTTCTAGCGCGGGGACGTTAGGCGGTTTTAGGAAGGTGGCTGTTTTGCGGGGAGGGAGATGGTCTCGTGTAGAGAAACCATGGTTTACGACCTTCATGGATAACGAACAACGTCGGTGGAAAGAAGAGATTGTATTTGAAAGAAGAACTTCCTTAATATGTGTTACCTTGAGCTTCGGTGGCTCAGTTGATCAATGCTGTAAGTCTGGGTTGTACAAAACAAGTTGCATTCGCCATAAACTGATAAAGGATCGATCGATTACCAACATTCTTTATCTGTCTGCCTATTTTCGTATCTATCCAACCCTTATCACACCTCCATCCCATTTATCCCAGGTAATCGCCGAACCATGACCGACCTAAAACGTTGCAACGCCCAAATAATACACTTCCATACTATGTATTGCTCCAACTTATCTTTTCCGTCTTTATCATGCCCAGACTTACAAAAGTTCTTGTCGACCGGCGCCAAGATTTGGAGCAACAAGCCAGCAATACACCAATGTTAGCTTCTCCCATGCTCGCAGCACTATCTTGGCGCGCTTGTTATCACGGGACCGAGAGCCAACTGGCTAATCAGGGACGATTCTCAGCTGCTTCAGATGCATATATGTCTTGGCACCGTCGCCTTTTGATGTAGCATCGTCGGGGGTCATGTCCTAACTAGGATTTCTGAGATAAGGGCTGTCCGCTCCGCCAAGGCGAAGGCATTGATTCCTCGACCATCTCGACTTTGTCTTGGGTGGCAGGATCTCTGAGGCGAGTGTGGTACAGCTTGTGAATGTACATCGTCGGAACATCGCGATGCCAAACCTCACAAGAATTCAGCTGCAAGACTTATACACTTGGCAGGTCCAAAACACTGCATTGTCCCTCTCGCCCAGGCGCGAATGTCAAAATCTCCGAGCACCAGCAAGCCACGAAAAGCTAAAACGAACTACTAAGAACTTTTTTCCCGTTGCCAAGTAAAGGTGAGACTAGTATCCGTATATTTGCAAAAGTTCGTTATGTCTCCATGTTTGTAATTGTAAAGCTGCACTAGCCGACCCAATTCACATTCGCCTCCCTTGACCAGTGTACCACCAAACTCATGTCTTGACTATCAAAGCTGCATGGCTAGATCTTGGCAGTGCGAGGGACGAATCCACCCTGGTCTTGAGGCTCCTGGTATCAGACCTTTTACAGTAGGTAGCTAACGGGACCTTCTCTTTTCATTCCCATCCTTGCGCCAGAGATACATCCTCCTGACCCTAAGGATACACAATCTGCATGCTCGAGTCCCATGTCTCGTCAGATCTGGCGTCTTGGCCAACCCTGTCTTCCTTAGACCTCGCCTTCGCGTCGATCGCTGGATGTTACCCATCCCATAATGTTGTACTGCCCCAGGTCGAAAGTGGCAGCTTCGTCCGACGATGGAAAACTATATAAGAGACGCGTCCCCGTAGCCGACATTCTCACCTCTTGATTGTCTAGGTCGTTTCAGATTTTCCCATTCTTTGCGATCCATTACAGATCAGCAAATCCTATACAATGGCGCCTACCGGAGACGCTATGGGCGAGACCGTTGCTGCGGCCGGTCTCCATGCTGAGATGATCGATGAGAAGCGAGCCTCTATGGCTGCCGAGAGGAGAGCTTCTGTAGTCACCGACCCTCATGCTCCTGCGGCTGGTACTGGTTCTGATGCCGCTGTGTCCGCTGGTGGTGTCACCGCCGATGGGCAGTTTCCCACACCTGAGGAGATGCAAAGCTTGAGACGAATTTCCAACAAGATTCCCATGAAGCTCTTCAGTATCGCCTTTATCGAGTTGTGTGAAAGATTTTCTTACTACGGTTGTACCGTTGTTTGTAAGTTTTTTTTTTGATAACCCTAACCCTGAATCTTTCAGTCATTCTAACTTGTAAAAGTCACCAACTTCATTCAGCAGCCTCTCCCTCCTGGTTCTACTACCGGTGCCGACGATGAGCAGCCTGGTGCTCTTGGAATGGGTCAGCGAGCCTCGACCGGTATCACCACATTCAACCAGTTCTGGCAATACCTGATGCCCCTTCTCGGAGCTTACCTTGCTGATCAGTACTGGGGTCGTTACAAGACTATCAGCTATGCTCTGGTAATCGACATCATCGGCCATATCATCCTCATTATCTCCGCTGTCCCTGGTGTTATTCAAACCGATGGTGCCCTGGGTGCCATGATCGTTGCCATTATCGTTATTGGCTTCGGTACTGGTGGTTTCAAGCCTAACGTCAATCCCCTTATCGTCGAGCAGCTCGGTGAGCAGTACATGCACGTCAAGACTCTCAAGTCTGGCGAGCGTGTTATTATCGATCCTGCTGTCACCATTGAGCGCGTGTACATGTGGTTCTACTGGGCTATTAACATCGGAGCCTTGGTTGGTCAGGTTACCATGGTCTTCGCTGAGAAGTATGTGGGCTTCTGGCTATCTTACACTCTTCCCACTTTCATGCTTTGTATTTGCCCTATCATCCTGTTCCTGAACCGCCGAAACTACGAACGACGACCTCCTGGCGGTTCCGTTCTGGGACCTGCTATGAAGACCTTCTTCCTTGCTCAGAAGGGCCGCTGGAGCATCAACCCCTTCCAGACATGGAAGAACATGCACACTGGTGACTTCTGGGAGAATGTCAAGCCATCTCGATTCAGCCATGAGAGCCGCCCCAAGTGGATGATCTTCGACGATGCCTGGGTTGATGAGCTTCGTCGTGGTTTCAACGCTTGTGCCGTATTCTGCTGGTATCCCATCTTCTGGCTTTGCTACAATCAGAGTATGTACCCTCCCGCATGTAATGTCTTACAAAAGAGACAACTTTACTTGTTTTTCAATGTCCTTTAACGAAAACTAACAATCATAATAGTCAACAACAACCTGATCTCTCAGGCCGCTCTTATGCAGCGTCACGGTGTCCCCAACGATATTCTCTCCAACCTCAACCCCTTCGCCCTCTTGATCTTCATTCCCCTCAACGATCGTCTTATCTACCCTGCTCTTCGAAAGGCCGGTATACGGTTTACTCCCATCAAGAAGATCACCGCAGGTTTCTTCACTGGAGCCGCCGCCATGATCTGGGCCGCTGTTGTCCAGCACTTCATCTACCAGAAGTCTGAGTGTGGCATGCGCGCATCCGGAGAAGATTGCGCAGTCGTAGAGATCAACGTATGGGCACAGACGGGTGCTTATGTTCTCATTGCTCTGTCCGAAGTGTTTGCCTCCATCACTTCTCTCGAGTATGCCTTCTCCAAGGCTCCCAAGAACATGCGTTCCATGGTCCAGGCTGTTGCTCTCTTCATGACTGCTTTCTCAGCTGCTCTTGGACAGGCCCTGGTTGGTCTTGCTGCCGACCCTCTTCTTGTCTGGAACTACGGTGTTGTTGCCATTCTCGCTGTGATTGCTGGAACTTGCTTCTGGTTCCAGTTCAAGGACTTGGATATTCACGAAGATGAGCTCAATGCTCTCCCTGAGGGTCAAGCAGGTGTCAAGGCCGACGATGAGTCTCCTCTGGGTGAGAAGCGGGTTGATGCATAGGAGGTTGTTGTTTGAGAGAGCGAGCTATATATCTACATTGGTTTTTAGTCTCGATACCCCTTGAAGAGTTGCCAAAGTCACTTAGTTTCACTCGCGAAATAGGCTTATAGGACTAATATACTCGTTCATGATACACTATGTATATGTTTCTGTTCCCTCGTGCTATATCGTTTAGGTCCGCAGCACAGCGATATTCACATCCCATGACAACGTGAAGCGTGCCTGACCTCAAACGCAAATGTCAACACGTAATGATAACTTTTTGTAGAAGATAAGACCGATAATGAGGAGAACGAGCTTGTTGATAGCCGAAGACAAGCAAAGGAGTCCGCGACAGCTGGGTGACCCGTCTGGGAAACACGATTCCCAAGTCACCTCACGATTCATATGCTTTTGAAAATCAAGGAAACATCCCGATTGGCGACGCGAACGCCCAGCGTTTTGAAAGGGGTCGTCTTTGGGGCTGTTCCAGACTCAGTAGCCACCGCCATCGGGCGCGAGGCCTTATAAGCCATTGACTTACTCGGCCTGCCAATTATCAATAAAGGGCTCGATCTATAGAATGTCTATTTAGACATTCCAAGAAAAGATGACACCGACGACTGTCAAGGAGCATGCGTTGAATCGAGTGTCGCATATAAAACTTACATGCATAGGCGTTGCTGGCAGGACCGCAACTCATGGGCGAAAGTCCAAAAGAAACTTACGACAGAATACCACAGGGCGAAAAGTGTCTTCACCATCAAGTCGTTTGCCAAGATTATGTCAACCCGAAGATTCGAATACTTGTTTTCTTCCAAGTTAGTAGAGCAAACGTCTTTGCTACAACCATGGATGCTCTAACTCTCTACCCTGTATGGGCGAGACCATCTCAGCTCGCCTTCACATAACGTAGGGTGCCCGCGACTAATGCAAGGGGCTGCCTGTCTGAGTGCATAGTAACCTTAACCAAACCTTACCCCTGGTCTAGCTAATTTACTATGCATGGTAGATTTATATATCATAACTAGACAAGCTCCAGTAACTTGGTATGTTGGACGACGAAATCTTGTCTTCTCGACGGTTCGAATGACTGATGATTGCAAAGGTCGATTGACCAGTGTACTTGAGATTATTAGATGAAGAAGGTTTAATGATCGGCAGATACAAGTAAACTAATGGCTTGTAAACAGGAAGTCGTTCTTCGTCTGTCAAGGCATATGAATGCCAAGGTAACTATCATTGCCCAAGTTTTCTCATTATGTTCTAAATTTTCAATTACCAGGTTAAACCATCCTCACCAGCCAAAATTCTGTAGTGTGTATTCAGCTGAGCATACATAATCTGTTTAAGCCAGAACTCGAGCTGTCAGGTGTATATGGAAGTTCTAGACGGATGCCAGGGAGTATAGGTACGCTGGGAAGTAATAGAAGACTTGAGGTGTCAACTCAGGGTATATAAAATGGATATCCTAAGATAGGGCCTAGAGTGGCATAAATTAGCCAAGTTATTTTGTCTCTATGCCAAACAATAGGGTTATGTTCCCTGATGCTATGTTGGATCACATGAACAGCAAAAGCATTGATTGCTTTGAACCAAGCCCTGTAGCCACTAAGCTAGGTACTGTAGTAGAGTTACCTAATGCCTTCTTCGTTAAACAGCCTTATTATCTAGGGTATTTCAATGAAGGAAAGAACAGCCTCACTTGCTTCTAGAAAAAATCGGAAAGAAAAACTCACGGCAACTTTCCGTGAAAGTAACTTTGGCTAGTCATGACGATCCACCTGAAAATGGAGGCAATTGCATCATGCTGGGTCGTTCTCCATATATATCCCCGAGTTTAGCGATCATGAATTCAGAAAGAGCTGATTCCTCGACCTTCATAAACAAACTTCTCTTTTTTTAAACCGCTCATCCATTGCCAGAATATTCATTCATCTACCAGAACCGAGATAAAGTCATCGCAAAACACATTCATCATGGCTCAAAACGTACCCGACAACTACATCCCCAAATATGCTCAGCAAGATGAGTGGGAGGACAAGGAACTCCAAAAATTCGCCATTGAGTTTTATCGCATCTCAGACAAGCCAGAAGAGAATCAACGCTGGGTCGACTCATTCTCAGAGGACGCACGTGTTCAAATTGGGGCTGATAAGGCGCGCGGCTCAAAAGGTTAGTTTGAGCAATCTCGGATGCATTCATCTCCACCTATCTTTCTGTTGAGAAACGTTGAGCTGATCAATCAATCTACCTAGACCTCGCCGAATTCAGAAGTCGTATGTGGAAGCACATCAAAGAGAGAAAGCACAATGTTCTCAAGGTCTTTCCTGGACGGTTCCCAGACTCGGAAGATAACGAGAGTGAGGTGATGCTTCTTGGACAGGTCAGCGTGACTACTACAGACGGACGACTCAAAGAAGCTGCTTGGTCAGCGCACGCAGTTGTGAAGAAGGTCGATGGAGCCTGGAAATTCAAGGAGTACCGAGTTTGGTTGCAGGATGAGGGACTTCTATGAGAGATGGATGCAATCGACCAGACGAACAAAAGTGAATTTGTGCATAGCCTTTAAGTTGCGTTAATGAAAAGCAAAACAATCAGAAAGTCATTGTTGACAATTCCATCCAACCCGATACGTCATCGCAGGCCCGTGGGAGAAGATGGAAATTGCGGGGAGACAAATGCCGAAGGATGCCGTTATCGTTATCGTATCGTTATCGAATGAATTGAGCACGCCGACTAATGGAGAACTCTCGCAGGGGGCAGTGGATGGGGATGGGGAATGGAGGAGTCTAATAACAACACCCCCAGTGCGGTTGACTCATTCATTTCGCTGCAGTTATTAGACCTCGGACTGTTGCTTTGCCTGAAATGGGCTACCTAAACTAACAATCAAGGTTCACCGTCCCTTGCTTTCCCACGATGCCGAGTGCTAAATCTGGATAAACAACGTGCTTGTCCCCCGGTGATGATAGGAGAGGCACGCTTAGCACGGCCACATGCTGATGGCGTAGATGGCACGGTCAGGTGAGAGAATCATGTGGCTTGGGGTTGACCGTATGAATGAGAATCAGAGAATGACGGGGAACAGGAACAGGAACTAGGTATGCTTGAGATCGAAAAGAGGTGAGATCAGTCGTCATCAGTTTCTTTCAAGATACAGTCAGTACTGTACCCGACGTCGTGGATAAACCTGTTATCATGCCCGGCGAATGGGGGATGACAACGTATCGATAACGACTTGGTTTATAGATTGAGGCGCGGCTAATCCGGTCTAGGATGGGGTTGTTAAGTTCCGGATTTGATCTGATTTGACACAACCCTTCTCAATCATTCATCCATTCCCATTCCCCTTCTCGGGACCTGGTTTTATGTACGGGTCAGCCAGCGCAGGAACCTGTAACCCCGCTCCCAAGACGGAACCAGGCGGCTTTGTTCCATGATCAAGAGCTTGCGCGTTTATTAATACCAAGGATGGAAGTCAGTGTCAATCATGCCTTGCTAGCCATTCACCCGGTACCAAAAAGCAACAATCAATCCCTTGTTAACTTGCCGGTAAGGATGAGCTAGAAATGTGACAGGGACGAAGGTGTAGATCCGCCATTTTAATCACCTACCCGTACAGTTGTACTAGACCATCGAGTCTTTGAACCTGCCCGTCTGCCCGCCCGGGGTGTCTTATCGCATGAGGGGTTCACTAACCCAGCTCCTTATCACCAGCCAGGTCCAGCCAGCCCAGCCCAGCCCAGCCCCCATTAGAATGCCCCATCCCGCGCTAGAACATCCTCGGGGCTCAGTGTGCATGTGGCCTATAGAGTAAAGAAATACTCCCACATCTCTACACCAAGTCACTGGTCATCATTTCTGTCACCACTCCTTTCTCCAATGCCTAGTGTGCCTGTCCCTTACACACCCCATGGTTTAGCGTCCCCTCTCTCAAGGCGTCAGTGACGGGATGTAGGTACTAATCCTGGCTGCTACACCAGATATCCCGGCGTGACTCTATCCGACATGACTACCTACTCCTTCCTTTGAGCTCCATCTCAACGATTGATCCTCTCCTTTCACTTACAACTCTTCAGTGAATGACTACACGATACAAGCATCAAACAAGCGCATGACGATTTCTTTTGACTTCCAACTCTATAACGATCTTTGTTTCATCATCTTATTCTGTCTCTCTTGCATCTATCCATCCATCGATCTTACATACATACATACATCCCATACCATACATACAACTTTAGACTATCTATCTACGTTACCGCACAGCTGGTCTGCGCCGCTATCCACTCAACAATCTTGAGCATCTCGCCGTTCGTTCTCGATAATCACTCAACTTGACCGAATACTACTGGGCTGCCTCTTCCCAGCTTTTACCTCTCTATTCTATTCGACAGTACCACCTTGAGTTGCTGCTGCTAATCTCCCTTTGGTCTGTACGAGCATACCCTCTGGCGTCATTTCATCCGACACTGTACAAAGAGGTACGCGACATACATACCACCTACACAAGGACACAGACTGTGAACCTTAATAAACAAGTGCCGGCGTCATCTCGAAGGAAATCGACTTGACGCCTCTTTGCTGGCAACTACGTTCTGCAGAAACGCGAGCGTTTTTGGGGTAGGAAACTGCTCCGACACTTGTCCAAATCAGTTGAATGCCTTGTAAGTTTGTACCTCTTACCTCCAAGATCTCCCATCCGCCCCTACAGTATGGACCTCTACATTACCCCTCTACTCCTAAACCATGCGCAACGCGCGCTGCCTTTTACCACAACAACCTGAAAAGGCTAACCATGACTCTTTTCTCAGCCTCCAAGAAGGACAGGAAACATGCTAGAGAAAGTGGCGGTATTGCCGCAGCCGTGACAAAGCAAACAGCTGGAAAGTTCGCGTGAGTCCCCTCTCGTCCACGAGACTCGTTCATCACCACTTTAAGTACCTGGCTGACCCGCAGTCACATTCATAGTGCGGCCAACAACACCAGCACCAACGCAAGCAATAAAGACACCGCCAACAACATCAATAATAACGGTGGAGAAAGCAAGAGCTCGTCTACTTCGGTCGCTTCCACGCCCCCGGTCGATACGCCAGAGATCAAGCCTTCCTCCGTCCCTGACAATGTCAACCCTGCCGTCTCCCCCATGCTCGCTGCATTGTCCACAACTCCAGCTTCCGTGAGCACGGCGCCGAGTATGAATAACGACTGGATGCGAAGCGGTATTGCCGGCTCCCCGGGAAATTTGATCAGCATCATGGGTGACTCACCTCCAACTCAACCCTCTTCATATGAGGACTCGGGTCGAATGCATCATGGATGGGCTGTCCAGCGCCCTTACATGAGTCCGTCGCCCTCATCTCTATCACCCCCAAACCACGGCCGCCGCCCCCTGAGCTTCCAGATGGATGCTCAGTATCAGTCTCCAGAAACACCGCCTCTGGCTGCTCACTATCGTCGCAGCTCAGTCGCGTCTCCCTTCTCTGGTGCAAGAATTGGGAACAACCCGCCGCTCCCTCATCAACCCCAAGCACATTTCTACGGAACCCCCGATATTGACCTGAACTTGACAAACAACTCTGGCATGAAAGCCGGCGAGCGTGGTTATTTCTTTGGTTTCGACAAGCTACCTGAGTGCCACGATTTCCCAGCCAGTCCAAGTAACGTCGTCATCGCCGGGTATGAGGGTGGCTTGGACGTATATGTTGTTGGTAAGAGGGGCCTTGAACCTGCCGCAAGTTTAAAGGGACTACGAGGAGGTGTCCATTACGCCAAGATCCTTCCATGGACACTTGACAATGATAAGAAGTCACACTTCCCTCTCGTGGCGGTGGTTCTGCATGGTCCCGTCCTACCTACAGGCGCATCTGGTCCTGCACAAGACGATGGACCAAGTCCTAGACCTGATGGAGCAGCGAGTCCTCGGTCAGTCTTTACCCATCAGGAAGGCTTCCAAGGAAGACAGAGCATCGACGCTTACCAGACTTCCGTCGAGGTCTACTCGCTGAGGACGAGCCAACTTGTCGATGTATTACTTCAGGCGCCAAAGATACAAATCAACCCTGAAATTTCCGTTACAAACCCTATTTTCAGACCGCCTCCACCCAGCGGTTCCTTTACAATCCGGGCAGATTCAGGTACGCTCGCAGTATGCTCAGGCGTTACGGGCGAATGCTGGGTGTACTTACAGCTATTGGAGGACCAGAACGGTCACGCATTTACGTGTGTCGGCAAGATCTGGACTGGCCTTCAGCAAAGTGCTCGGGGTGAGGTACCAGAGGAGACGAATAAGACACGGATTTCGACTGCACCCCCGTGCTCGAGCCCGCAAACACCTATTCTAGCGATCAGTGGACGATGGATCGCTTACTGTCCTGCGACCCCGTCATCTCAGGTTTCTCTCAGAGCTCATGTGCCACTCCCAATATTGGGCAAGGCACCTGGGCTTGCCACTGTGACGCCGCCACAGCTGCCATCATCTTCTGCATCGGTAGATCTACCAATATCTGACAGCGTCGTGAATAAGATTATGCGCGAAACGACCCAAGAGCTTATCCAAGGTGCCAAATGGGTCGGACAACAAGGATTACAGGCTTGGAATTCCTACTGGAATAAGTCAAGCCCTCAATCCCAGACTCAACAAGCACGCTCACCTCCCCAAGGCTGGGCGGGCACTCGATCACCTCGTGGCGACTCGTCTCAATTCCCTCCCACGCATGGATCGACCGGTCAGACCATAGCAAAGGACCCAGGTCTCGTGTCCATCATTGACACGGAGTCTCTCCCTATTTCGTCCTCAATTCATCCAATCACTACGTTCGCACCGCCTCTGGGGTGCAGCTTCCTTTCATTTTCGCCATCATCCTTGGCTTTATTTACCGCCAGCAGTAAGGGTGATGTGCAGACAGTCTGGGACCTCTTCCGTATTCAACATACCAGATCGTCCCCTCTACAGGCTACAGTTAGCCCGAACACAAGCACAGGTCCTCAAGTTCGACAAATTGCACAATTCTCACGAATGACCGTTGCACGCATTGTCGATGTTGCTTGGACACAGGCGCAGGGCGAACGATTGGCTATGGTGACTGAGCGTGGTACCGTCCATCTTCTCGACATGCCCTCGAGTGCGTTCATGTGGCCCGCACCCCGCCGCCGCCAGGCTGTCCAAGAGAGTGGCACTGCGACACCAGAGCAGCCAAGCACTGCTGTCTCTTTGGCAACTGGCGCTTTTGGTGCCGCTTACCAAGCCGCGAAACCATTTGTATCACGACCCCGCCGCAGCAGCGGCAACGTATCCAATATTCCCGGTAACAGTCTAAAAGACTCGGCGGCTATGGGAGGACGAGTGATTGCTGCTAGTATCAGCAGTTCGCTTGGCAAAACTGGAACCGCGATCAACCAGCTTCGGCATACTGGGGAGAACCGTGTTTCCTTGCCGCTTAGTTCGAGTCTCCCTTCAGCGTCATGCGTCACTTGGGTCAGAAGCCGCAGACATCAAGGGCTCTTTGTGGTTGGAAACGGTTTGGTACGGTCGTTCTCCTGTAGAACTCGCCGGTCTAGCGTACAGGCTGGCAGGAAGGTGACACGGGCCAGCAGGTATCATGATTACAACGTGCCGAACCTACCCAGCGACCTGGTAGCCCCAGCTGTGCGACAGATGGTGGACTTGGGCGCCCAAGATGAGATTCTCGATCTTTCGGATCGCGACATGGATGCGGGGAACACCTTGACGCTTAATGCACGACCTCGTGTGGCATCGACAGATCACCATATGGAATCGTCGATCCCTCAAGCTGAGATAGAGTCTAGTGCGCCCTATCAGCCTTTCCACACAGACCGTCGGGTGACTCTCTGCGAATACCGCAGAGGTACAGTTGATCAACTCGAGGTTGTCTCTGCCATGCTGGCGGATGCCAACCTGGATGAAAACACAATATCAAAGAAAAAGAAGAAGAAGGGGCAACCCATGGAAACATATGCATCTAGAGAAGTGTCAAACACAACAGCCTGGGCGTTTGGCCAGGATATCCCAGTGGTTCGACTGGATTTGGGCTTGCCGACTGTTGCCGAGGAGGAGTACGATGGCCCTGAAGATCATATTGCCCTGCCCCCCTCTGCCATGGAGAGGGTGATGCAGTATGGTGACGAGGCGCAGATTGTGGTGACGACGAGGAGACGTCGCGGAGCTCAAGGAGGCGGTCAAGGTGAGGATGGCTTCTTTGAGGATGATTGCGAAGTTCTCGATTTTGCAGATCAGAGGGTGTAGGTGAGATGAATCTCCTCTCAACAGGCAATACGTGCAGGGGTCTTGTGGCGTATGGATTTTTGAGCTTTACTTCATTCTATGGATTTGATGTTGAGGATCAACAATCCATTGTTCAAGCTATTCAAACATGGAGCCAAATTACACCAATCCATGCTCAGCATGAATGATAGTTTAACCAATTTATTGGGTCCGGAATGTTGGAGTTGATTGATTCTTGACGTGTAGGCATTTTGCTTCACGGAAGAAACACTCTTTAGCACGGAATTCTTTTTGGCAGGTCATAATGCCTTATTAAATAAATAGAAACACATTAGATACCCATTCCCCGCAGTGCTCTTTTATTTCTCCTGCATAAGGTGTTGTTGCCCCACGGTATCCAAAGTTCAGGTGACGACATGTTCCGTGGTGCGATTAGGTGACTTTAGATGCCACTGAACAATTAAAAGGTATATGAATCGACAAATTGATCGTCTAGTTGGCCTTCTTAGCGGCAGCCTTGGCCTTTGCGGCCTTCTTCTGGTTGCTCCGAATCATGACCATGCCAAGGAAGGAGCCAACAACAGCGGAACCGAGGAGGATAATAATGACGGGGATGCGAATGGCCCAGACGCGAGGAGGGAAGAAGTTCTGAAGAGGGTGATCGTCGTCGACAAAGGGCTGAAGCAATTGTTAGCTCACGACACATCTATGAACATGGGTACCCAGGGCAGTCAAGGGCTGCCATAGGATCACACCGAGGTTGTAGGAGCGATGGAGGGGCACTCACCATGAGAAGGGTCCAGATGGTGTAGTAGGTGAAGACAACGGAAGCGGCCACGAGCATGGCGAGACCGACGATTTTGTCCAACTGTAGCAGAAGAATTATGTTAGTAAAGTTGAAGAAGAGCGAGGGGCTGCTGTCTGCGATGCCCCAGTCGGAACCGCGTAAAGGGGACAACGTGTAGATCAGGGCTTCGAAGAGGACACGATAGGTACTGACCATTGTTAAAGATGCGCAAGGTGAGCGAACGTAGACCTTGGTTGAACCGAAGAGAAGAATGGGGCGGGAAAGTAGAAATAAAGGAGCGTTGGAAAGTTCGTCGAAGTGTTAAGAGTGAGGACCTGCTAAAGGCCAAATTTACAATGGACGCGATTTCACCTCCTGATGGATGGATGACCTAGCAGCTTGTCTCGGTGGGTGGACTTGGGGGGTTGATAGAAAAGCTGACCACTAAGCTTTAGGCTACAATAATAAATTGCCCAAGAGCCAGCTCTAAAGTGGCCTAAGATGACTAACTAATTTCGTCTCTTAGACTTCCTATGGCTAAGTTTTCTGGCCTTGAGGGTGGAGCAGGCGCCACTGCAACGCCACATGTGATCATATGCAGGTCTGTTGTGGCTAGGTTGATAACTTTAGCTGCCGCGCTAGCTTTTTCAGTCGCGCTGCCTGCCTCTCAGAATAAGTTAGCGACGACATCCATCGCGTGGAAGAGCATTATCCGCACAACCACGGCATCAAAATAAGGAAAGCAGGAAGAGAACCGACAGAATTATCCACTGCGACTGCGACTGCGATTATCTTTATGATGGCTTCCGCCGAGGTTGACCTCCCCCGTCGCAACCGCGACCACGACCGCAGCGACAAGCCCGATGGCGACTCGTACCGTCCTAGGAGGTCTTCTCCCCGGCGAGATGCCGCGCCCGTTCGAACGGAGGAGGAGAAGCAGGCCGCTGCAAAGGCCGAGTACGAGAAGCTTCTAACAATGAGATCCGGCGGAACGTATATCCCACCTGCGAGACTGCGTGCGCTTCAGGCACAGATCACAGACAAGACGAGCAAGGAGTACCAGCGCATGGCATGGGAGGCGCTCAAGAAGAGTATCAACGGTCTTATCAACAAGGTCAACACAGCGAACATCAAGTTCATCGTTCCTGAGCTATTCGGGGAGAACTTGGTTCGTGGCCGAGGTCTGTTTTGCCGATCAATCATGAAGGCTCAGGCTGCCAGTTTGCCTTTCACGCCCATCTATGCCGCAATGGCCGCGATCGTCAACACCAAGCTACCTCAGGTCGGAGAGCTTCTGATACGCCGTCTGGTCCTCCAGTTCAGGAAAGGATTCAAGCGAAACGATAAGGCTGTCTGCCTCTCATCGACCACCTTCCTCGCGCATCTTATCAACCAACAAGTTCAGCACGAAATGCTTGCCGGTCAAATTTTGCTCCTCCTACTCCACAAGCCTACGGACGACAGTGTTGAGATCGCGGTTGGTTTCTGCCGTGAGGTTGGACAATACCTGGAAGAGATGCAAAGCTCGATTGCGAATGTGATCTTCGATCAGTTCCGAAACATTCTGCACGAAGCCGATATCGACAAGCGAACGCAGTACATGATCGAGGTTTTGTTTCAGGTGCGAAAAGACAAGTTCAAGGATAACCCTGCTATCAAGGAAGAGTTGGATTTGGTTGAAGAGGAGG
Organism: Fusarium brachygibbosum; assembly: GCA_018886245.1. Classification (NCBI taxonomy): domain Eukaryota; kingdom Fungi; phylum Ascomycota; class Sordariomycetes; order Hypocreales; family Nectriaceae; genus Fusarium; species Fusarium brachygibbosum. The sequence goes on from MU249525.1 coordinate 68,187, forward strand.
ATCAGATCACACACCGAGTCGATCTGGAAGGCGAGATCGAAGCGCAGGATGGGCTCAACATTTTCAAGTTCGATCCAGAGTGGGAGGAGCACGAAGAAGCGTACAAGAAGCTTAGGGCTGAGATTCTAGGTGAAGGCAGCGACGACGAAGATGACGACGAGGACGAATACGAGAGTTCCTCCGAAGACGAAGAGGACGAGAAGACAAAGGCCATGGAGATCAAGGATCAGTCCAATGCTGACCTGGTCAACCTACGCAGGACCATCTACCTCACCATCATGTCTAGTGCCGACCCTGAGGAAGCTGTCCACAAGCTCATGAAGATCAACCTTCCTGCAGGACAGGAGCCTGAACTTCCCTCCATGATTGTGGAGTGTTGCTCACAAGAAAAGACATACACCAAGTTCTTTGGCATGATTGGCGAGCGCTTCGCTAAAATCAATCGACTTTGGTGCGACCTCTTTGAGCAGGCTTTCGCCAAGTACTACGAAACCATCCACCGATACGAAAACAACAAGCTGCGCAATATCGCAATGTTGTTCGGCCATATGTTCGCTTCAGACGCTCTGGGTTGGCATTGTCTGTCTGTCATTCACTTGAACGAGGACGAGACCACATCCAGTAGCCGCATTTTTATCAAGATCCTGTTCCAGTTTATCGCGGAGGAGATCGGCATGCCTAAGTTGAGGGCACGTATGACAGACGAGACACTCCGACCCAACCTGGAAGGTCTTTTCCCCAGAGACAACCCCCGCAACATCAGATTCTCCATCAACTATTTTACAAGTATTGGTATGGGCGCTCTTACAGAGGAGATGCGAACACACCTTCAGAACATGCCCAAGCCCGCTTTGCCTGCTCCTGCAGCCGCAGCGGATTCAGACTCTGATTCCGTATCCAGCTATTCGTCCTACACAGGCTCTTCCTACTCGCGATCCCGATCTCGCTCTCGAACACCACGCAAGGTTGCTGACCGAGGTCGATCGCTTTCCCGCTCACCTGATCGAAGGAGCAGGGGACGTTCATACAGCTCGTCGAGGTCGAGGTCGAGGTCAAGGTCGTACTCGCGATCTGTGTCTGCACGAGGACGAGGCCGTCGCTACAGCAGCGAGAGCCGCTCGCGATCTCCAGCCCCTCGTAATGGCAAGGGCCGAGCTCGTAGCGCATCTTACTCGTCTCGAAGCCGGTCTCGAAGCCGGTCTCGCACGCCACCACGACAAGCACGTGGGCGAAAGGACTCTTACGCTTCGGAAGGACGCTCACCAACTCCGGCTAAAGACGGACGAAGCCGCTCGTATGATTCCCAGAGTCGATCCCCTTCTCCTGTGAGAAAACGGGAGAGATCGTACTCTGGCAGCCCAGCACCTCGAGGCCGACCGCGCGGAAATGCCGGTCCTAGCACCCATAGGCGCAACAGCTCATCTGTCAGCGATGGGCCACGGGACAAGGCTAAGCCCTACAGCCGTTCGCCTTCATACGACTCACGATCTCCACCACCAAGGAGGGCCAATCCCGAGAGCGTGTCACCTCCACCTGCGCGTAACGGACGTCAGCCTTCATACTCGCGGTCACCCATCCCGCCGCGCCGTGGAGGAAAGAAGTCTTTGAGTCCTGTGCCGCCCAAGAGAAGACGTTACAGCGACAGCGTCTCCAGGTCACCGCCACCAGTGAAGCGAGGACGACGGGGCAGTTGAAAGGGAGTAAGAGGGGGAAGCCGATAAAGGGGAAGTTGATGAGACGATAGGATCATAATGAAGAAAGGGGTTACTTTGTAATTAGATGAGAGATGTTTCATCAGCGGGACGTATCAAAATTGAAAACGTTTATGGTCCTTCAGGGACCAGAAAACGGCTGCTGTAAGCATAAGGGACGAAATCATCAAGTCAGTTTTAGGTTACTTTAGACTGGACTCCTAAGCCACTTGTTTTTTACACCCTAAAGCTCCGAGCAACCTTTCTATTACCTGCCAGATGGCATAGGCTGTTCATTGATTCTGCTGGCTTTGTGTTCGCCGACTAGTTAGTGAAGTTGATGGGCTTTATTCATGTATCATAGCAAGCCCTTGTTTTATGCTTTGTGTAGGGACTCAAGGATCAAGTTTCTATTCAAGACAGTCACTTATATAACTATGAGTTGATCGTCTAGGAGTCTAGCTTCAATCACAATTACCTTCTTATTCCACCACCATTCTGTGCACTACTTCTCTTCCTCTTCTCACGTTTCTACTCAGTAACATTACCAAACCACTCAGCATGGAATCGCACTCACGACCCGACGACTCGGCCAAGTCTGGCAAAACGTTTGTGGCAGCTACGCTCTTACCACTGAACTTGAAGGGAAAGAACAAGAGCCGTATTGGTACTATGGTAGTAGGAGGTTTTGCTCTCGCAGTTGGTTCGTGGATCCGGAACGAGGGGACCCCTGAAAGACGAAGCAGAGGCTAACTGTGAGACAGAGAGCGGTGCTCTGGACGAGTTGACCTTTGAATCCAAGGCTTGGGTATTTTCTCCTGGGTTTCTTGCGGCGTTGAATGTGATTTTGAATCCGTTTGATGGTTGAGTTTGGTGTTTGCACGCTGGTCGTGTTCTATGACACCAGGTCTAGGAGAGGCTTGTTTTTGTTTAGTGTGGTTTTTTCATATTCCTACTCCAGCATGGGTTCTTTAGGATATCTTGCGATATCTGATGGTGTTATTTGGACGCTTTTGGGATGTCCTCGAGATAGATTGCACAGATTTCTTTCGAACAGCCCCCATTCTATTAGATGCCTATAGTGAATTAGGTGAATGGGATTGTGGTTTGTCTGAGACTTTTTTCCCTTAAATGCCTTTTATGAGCTTGTTTGATGCTGAGAATATTGAGCCCAAGCTTTATTGACGGCGTTCGCAGTCAAACTACCAAAGCAACTCCTGCACTCCACATTGATGACAGTCAAACAAAGAAGGAGAGAAACAAACAGCTCCATGTCTATTTCCAAGTCCAAGCGAAAGTCTTTCAGGATATCTTGATCATCCAACATCAACATAGTAACTATCATCTTGACATCTAGCATTCTTTCGCAAGTCAACATCATCATCATGGAGTTTATCGCCTGTTGCATCACCATCCTTGCGATCCTCTCTACATTCAGTGTTAACACACCAATGGCAACACCATTCAAAGCTATTGCTGCATCATGTGCTGCTGGATTCCTCGCAGTGGTTGGAGGTAAACACAAACGTAACCTCTCCCTTCTCAGATTGGTACTAACAATATCCAGGTGCCTCGTTCCTAAGCCATATCGTCATCGCAGTTCAAGAACGATTCTCGGATTCGCATGAAGACGAAGACTTTTCAGAGCTCTCCTCGGAGCCCTTGCGTAGAGTGGTGGGCCACGGACCTGCAGGATTCGACACCTTCGATCGTTTCTACCACGCCTACGGCATCTGCTGTTGCGAAAAGGGGCACTGTGTCTCTTGTCTTAAGAAACACGCCGAACGGTTTCGAGAAGAGCACAAGGAAGTTGGGGATGAGTTCGACAGGCGGTTTAAGCAAGCCCTCGCCGAATAGGACGGGTAGGGGTGTGTGATTATTCTTGTCTGGAAAGAAAATGGGGCACCAAGAAGGATTATGGAACAGCGAGTAAGGATATTTGATATTGAGCTTTGATGGCTATGTGATGGTCAACTGTGTGACAGATGGACAGCAATCATGGTCTATAGGACAAATAAAAGCGTCATGATTTGAGCAGGAATTATACCAATCAAGCATACGAGTCTCCCACATTTGCTTAGTATCCACGTCTGCTTTTCCTTGTCTGCTTCCAGGTTTGTACACACATTAACATGACAAGCAAAAGAACTCTAGCCAGGGATGTTATGCTTGCTTGCTTATTGCTCTTTGGCCTGGTATGTTTAGATGCCTCCATTCACATGTGTTATCTGTATGTTGTCTAAATACAGAGAAGCTTCTAGCGTTCCTTGGACAAGTACATAAGGCCAAGTCCCTTCCATTACATTCTCTCGTTCTCCATCTACATATATATTACCTTGGTCACTACTACCACCGAGCCTTGGGTCGTATCGCTGCCATGAACTGCACTGACGAGACAACATGATCTGGGTATATCGTATAAGGTCATGCATGGAGCCGTCATTGGAATATATACAGTGACTGGCCGTGTCGATCGCATAAGGCGAGTATTCCCTCTTGCTGCGTTGAGGTAGGAACATTGGGCTTACCTTTCTCTAACAGAGAATATAGAAAGCACTCCAATCGAGCGACGACCCCTGCCTTGAGTGCTCATTGCACCTAGCTCGACTGGGCTTTAGGGTCCTGGGTTACCCCTTTCCTTGCCGTGAAAGTAAGTCACCTTACCTGGTCAGATATGCCCAATACTAATGAGTGCAATAGAGAAATATTTCCTGCAACGCTATCTCTGCAAGAAAGATAACAGCATGTTCACATGCAGTCACGTAAGCCTTTTACTTTAATACACCACCTATATATCGCTAACAATTCCGTGGGGATAACGAGGAACCTTAGCCTCAGTTCTCCATTGAATAATCCGAAGAACAACACTGTGTTTCAAATGCAAATTCCTTTCTCTCTTTATGATATATATGAGGACCTTGTAAACACAGACACATTCTAGTCACTGGAGATAAGCCTCTTGACTGTGTGCCATTCCCATAGTCTGGACGTCGAATCATTGTGTCAAGATGTCGACGGAACCCTTTAATGCTATAAGCTCACATAAGAAACCACTGCTGCTATTTGCATCTTTCATCGCCACCAATTCCTTTATACCCATCTCGACCACGGCCGCACAAACCAAGGATTTTGAGATTGGCCATGATTATTCCTGAGCGCTTATTGCAGACATACTGCTGGAACAGACTTCCAACAGCGGGAATATGGTGGCTTGCACACAGACCCAGCGTCTAGCAGGAACCATCAAGCTGCCAAAATGACCTCAAGGTTATCATGTCTGCTACTATAAATGCGGACAGGCGATGTCCCTGAAGTCACCGGCTGGACTCACCCTGTGGAGATTCACAATCGCCAAGACTCAGCTGCACACTCTTGCTTTGCACTTTGTGAGGCACATTAGCAGCAACCTGCCTCCAGATGTTGCTCCTGTTCTTGTCCCCACAATCAAAAAAGTGGACAAGGACGTGATGTTACAAAGGTTCAAGACGATTCTCCCTTTTTACAAACGATACAGCAACAACTGTCCTCAAACCCCACTTCAGGAGGAGTTCTTTGCTGTGCTCAACAAGGAGCTCGGAGACAAGCTGCTATCGTTGCCCATTTATGCTTCGTTTACTCACATTCAACAAAAGACGGGCATATCTTCGACCAAAATATTAGTTTCTTCTTCTATTCGAATATATCAGGATGCCAAAGATGACAATAAATCTTGCTCTTGTCCCTTGACACAGGCAGCGGAACCAGAAAGACACTGATCAACATTATCCAAGGTTGCCTATTGCTCTTAGCTAGTCCTTCAAACTTCATTCTCCAACCAATCTCACCAAGTCGGAGAAGCAAGCCTTAGACGACCTGCTCATAGATTGATGCGACTTGCGACCCAGCACTCAAGGCCATCTCCAAACTATTCAAACCGGCCTGCACCACATGTTCTTGGCCCGCGGGTATCTTTGAAGGTTGGAAGTCAAAGAATGATTTCAACGTACTGCCTGTTATGCCAGAGAAGAGGTTGGCCCAGATCACCGTGCCCTTCGGCACTTTCAAAGTCCACCTTCCCATCACTGCACCAGAAACGCAAGGTAGGTGTCATAATACAGGAGAGAGAGGACCAACGTGCCGACGCAGTAGCTTGGCTAAGCGTCTACCTACAAACACAGACTAGGACCCAGAATCCTCCCAAAGTTCCTGTTCAACTACAGCTGAGTAAATAAGCATGCTATAACACGCCACCTGATCGGCGACAAGCTCGACAAGATTGTGGCCTTGATTTCCCTGTCCGCAGCAACCGCCGCCGCCGCCGATATCGGGAATGCCTACTATCTCAGGTAGAGGGGAGAGGAAGCAATGGCTTGGGGGCAGAATGGCGTAGGGCCCAGCCCAGGACTCAGCTATCGTACAAGCAGCGATTCGTGTCGCCGCCGAGATGGATATACAACTGGGTAGGGAGGCTGGTTACAGAATCCGCCTCGACAGCAAAGCTCGCCTCAACACGTGAACCACTGCCAAGAGCATGCAAGAGCATGAGACGCGGTTAGGGCTCCAGTTTATATCAGGTACTTTGGACAAGGTTCTAAGCAGCTTATCACTGTATACCAAACATTTGGCAATGCTATGCAATATCATTAGTATCTCGGACGATATTGAAGACATAGCTGGTGGTAATAGACTATCTAGATTTATAATCTCAAGCATTAATCTTTATAACTTCCAGGCAAGTTATGTAATCGTTCACAAAACATTTATCTTGTGCCCCGTCATAAAGATGCTCCAGTTCAGACTTAACGTTTCCATGCCTACGGAAGATATTGCTGTAAAGGGCTCCGTCCTGGTATCTTGGGGCATCCAGTGAAATTGCAATGTAATGCGTGATCCCAATGGGTCTTCCAACAGCAGTACAGAACCAGTTACTTGAGATCCAAGACCCCATAGACCGAGAGATTGTGTAGATCTTCGCAAAGAGCAACGATGTCGCAGAGTCTGTCAGAAACACCATGGTGCTGCGTATGTGCCTTGAAGGGGGTAAACTTGCTGACTGACACGGGTTGTTTTGACGTCACGAAAGACCAGAATAAAGGTTGGAAAGAGGCTCGCTTGTTCTCAGCTCCTTTCAAGTATTTACATGTTAACTGGATCGGACATCTATACACATCCCGGCCCATCATCCAAATATTCAACGCCGGTAAAAGCTTCATCAACAGATCTACACCTATCCAGATCCTTTGACCCACAACGCCATCGCTTAGGTAAATATAAAGAGATAGAAAAAAATCAATAGAATTCGTATCAACCTTTTCTGGGCTTCTTGGGTGGTGGATCAAACACAATTCGAATATTGCGTGTCTCGGTTGGTGCTTGAGAGTCTCTGGACTGCTTCTTTCTCAAGAAACCTTTAGCGGTAGCACTACTTGGCTGCTGCACCCAAGGATTGTTGCTGTCGTGGCAATCACGAGGGAAAGTGCCCGAACGGGGTGTTGTAATAGAAAGACCAGGACTAAAAAGAGGTGATCCGACACATGGAGTACTGCAATGCTGTACCGTCGAATTAGACAGAAGAGGAGCATTGCAGCAGCTCGAGACGCTTTCTGTTGGGGACGAGCCTTCGCGAGAAGGGGTATGTAAAGGGGCTTTTGTAGGTGGCGGGTGAGGGATTGTGATAATGGTGGTGACAATGCCGAGCTTGTGGCCTTCTTTTGAACTCCTCACTACGTTGCTTGGACTCCAGAGCGAAGAGTTGGAAACGTTCCGCTCCTCATCCATATATGGAGGCAGATCATGGAAACCAGGTGTTCGTGGTGTGAGGCGTGTTTGGCAGCGGAAAGAAAGAGAAGAGCGTCGATTGCGGGCAGAAAGCTTCTTGCGCTTGCGACATTGCATAACAATACAGCCTGCAGAGATAAGAAGGAAAGCAACTACTCCAACTGCAATGGCAGCAATCGAAGTGTTTGGGAGCTCATGATCATCTCCGGGAACAAGAGAAGCAGATGGATCGAGAATCGAAATGGACCTATCACTGAAGACAGTGTCATTGAGCCCGAGCGTGATACCAGGATTGGGACGCTGTTGACATCCAGCTTCAAGAGCGACAAGGACTGATAAAATGTTAGAGGTGGCAGGTAACCCGAAGAGTGTTTAACTCACAATTCGATATGATTGTTTGGCTGCTGTCTGCCTTGACGCAAGCCTGACACTTGGCGACTGCATCGCCAAGCATGGCTTTGCCATCGGTATCACAATAACCATACTTCTCTCTGTCGTTGGGTTCGGTGATACCCTCCTTCAAAGCATCTGCGATAGGCCCGCATGCTTCCGAAGTGATACAAGGGCCTGATGAGATTCCAGTTGCGTTTGGGTAGCCAAAGATGCAATAGTCGAAAGAGTATCGCATGTTATCTATAATAAGTAAGATTAGAGGATGCCATGGCAATGGAAACAAGAGCAACCTACACAGGAACCAGTCTTGATCATTCTCATCGCCCTGTTTAAAGGTGCTGTCCTGTAAACAGGCCAGGCATCTTTGAAATTTTTGGCCCTCAGTCTTTCTCTTGAAGTCATCGTCGTTACAGACAATCTCGTCACCATGGGTTTTGGTCGACTTTGAACCAGAATCGCCGTGGCAAAACTGAGCACATGGCGAGTTGGGAGTAACCTGCAGAGCCGTGGCCGAGGCCCAAAGGAGGAGTGTAAGGAAAGCGGACATAAGGGGCATGATTGATGTTGTTGGCCGACGTTACGGGCCACTGTTTCGAAGCAAATTTGCGGTTTTTGCAAGCGACTTTCTGTTTTGAAAGCTATCAAGGTAGATCAGAGGCCAGACCAGCTGTGAAACACCTCGTATTGGATTGTAAAAGAATGACAATGAACAATATAAAACAAAGTAGAAGTGGAGTAAGGGTGTGTGTATTTCACGTTGTTGCTACAACATACTGGTGGTAGCAATCATGTGAAAGAAAAGTCACGATGGTGTACGAATGAGAAATGGCAGATTGACCAAGCAACGTCTGCACTGCAAACGAATGGTTGAAGAGAAGGTAGAGAAAGCAAAAAGTGAAGATGAAACGCAAGCTGAGAACCAACAAGAAAGTCAAAACAAAAAAGACGGGGAAGAGCAGACTTTCCGAATATGAAGGACTACGTCTAGCGTAAAAAGAAGACATAGCGTCTCACAGTATGCCCGTTTGATCTCTTCATCACTCGATCAAGAACTGCGGATGCGACGCTATGCATCTATCAATCACTTTCTCCGCCTGTTAGATTCAGCCGCAGAGAGCCAAGACAGGGGGGAAAACCAAATCAAGAGATCTGATTGCCGCGACGCAACTCCCAATCACCCAATTCTCGGATGGAGTGTACCGCCATATCGTCTGTGCCGCAATCGGCGTTCGTGCGCTTGGATGTAGTTGATGAGTGATAGTCACCAACTATGCCCTCTTTGAGATGGAAGCGGTCCATTGGCGAATGGAAATTGCTGGTGAGCCCTGAGAACAGATACGGGCGCTTAGTTCTATAGATATGTCCAGGTATAAGTGATAGGTGGTGATGGTGTTGAAGAAGACATTGCTAGAGTCTGTTCATGGGAGGTTTCCTTGAGTCTCATTCGCTTGTGCCTGGGAAGGCGGGATGGTGGCTGACCGAGGCAGCGAATCAGAGAAAAGGAAGGAGCTCGACAGTGCAAGTTGTTGGGCGGTTACGACTGCCGTTCAACTAGAAACTCAGGGGTTGCACAGGCCCCAGCGCTTACCTATGTTAGCCCCCATCAACCCGCGTTCCTTGCTCCTTGAACATCATCATCACCATGACTTTACATCAACCGATGTCCACCTCCCTCCCTACCGGACCAAAGCCGAGAACCTGGAATTGACAAACTTGTTATAAGGTCATTGAAGATTGTAATCTAAAGAGGAAATTACTATTACACAAAAAATCATTCCCACGTGGTTGTTAAACGCCATCCCATCTATCCAATGTCCTTGTCATACTTAGGACTGTTCAAGTGTCCAACTTAGGCAAAGTCGTCCACTTTGGCAATATCGTATCCAATGGTGTACATACACCTCTTCCTCTCCGCACACCACGCATGGAATACCAAGAAGCCTCCATCCTCAGCACTTGTGCCTCCACCGGGCCCCTTAAGCCCGAGAGCAGGCGTCTTGAGGAACGGTGCTGGACCCCGAATATACGGTCCCTGGATCTGGTCGGCCACGGCATACTTGACATCGTATGCATCATCTGAGTACATGTGACTGCTGAAGAAGAGCAGGTATTTACCTTCCTGCGTGTGCACTAGGTTTGGAGCCTCAACTAAAGGCCCATCCTCTGCAGGGATCCGGTCCATGATGTCCACCGGCGCGCCGATCGGCGTCGATCCATCTTCGGTTGAAACTTCTTGTAGTCGGATCGGAGTGCCGGCGCCGCCCTTGAGAGCATTGCCGTCGACTTTATAGACGACATAGCGCTTGGCCGTCGTCTTGTCGTAGAAACCAGCTGGGTCGATTGCTCCACCTTCGTCTTTGGGGCATGCGAACGGCTCAGGATCCATCTCATATGGACCTGTGCTGTTTTGTGAACGCGCAACTCCGATACAGTGACCGCCCTCGGGATTTTCTCCTGAGAAGTACATGACGTATGAGTTCTCGCCTAGCTTTCGCACATCAGGAGCCCAGTAGTTTCTGCCGCTCGTCCATCCATCCCCTGGGAGGGCATCTTGCTCGAGGTGAGTCCATTGGCCAAAAGGATCATCAGCCACGGCGATCTGAATGTGATATCCATTTCCACTTGTCGCGAAGGATATCCAGCGACCGTCTTGGTCATGAAGAAGGCATGGATCAGGGAAGTTGACGTCGAGTCGAGGCATGAAAAGTTCAGTTTCCGACCTCTTGCTGATGAGTTGCTTGGGAGGTGGCAGCAAGTATGGTCGTATCGAAGGAGAAGACTCAGACCTTTTACTTATAAGCTGCTTGGGTGGTGGAAGTAGGTATGGTCGTATTGAGGGAGAAGAAGACTGTGTAGGTAGGGCTGAGGTGATGTCCAGGAGAGAGAGGGAGAGGAAGAAGACAATGATTTGCCCCCAAGGACTCGATAGAGAAGACATAATAGGCATGTTGTCGAAATTCAAATCTTTACAAGACGTCGGGAACGTCTCATATAAATTGTGTAGCTGAGCCTCAATCTCGGTACCTGATTATCTCGATGTCATGGGTGGTCGATCACTGGGTCCAAGTATAGCTGAAGGATGGATGATCAACAGACTCTGACGTTGATTATTGAGTCAGTGGCCCATATAAGAGGTTGGATATATGCTCATCCAAGAGAAAACCTTGTTCGTGAACAAACAATAATAAGGTTGTTGAGGTAATCCGACAGTGATGCGTTGGCAATATGTTGAGATGGGTAGACTTTTGTTTGCTTGAAAGTTTACTTGTTAACCAAGCTTGTTGAACCGATATTAAGAGTAATACTTGATATTAGAAAATTAAGAGCGAGTAATCACACACAACACAACAAACGTTATGACACATGCATTTCGTCTCGACTTTATACTTCATCCCCCTTACAGCCCTTGGCCAAGTGATGGGTCGCCCTCTCTGACACTCGATCCTCATTGTGCCCATACAATCTCAGCATGACACAAAAAGCTCAGCTGTGTGGTCTGTGAGGTCCATCTTTTCCCAAACGATTTATTTTAAGACCGTCCCTGAAATTCTATAGATGCACCGAGATTTCAGGGTTCAATATATCAGATGGCCCTAGCCACTGCCAGACGACGCCCGAGCCAGGATACTCCTCGATCATTCATGCCGTGTCATGCGTTGGTCGATTGAGTTGTAACGCTTTGATCACTCTGAGCGAACCAGACAAGCAATAGCTGTCCCTGATGGCCACTACAGTTGATGGTGAAACAGGGACAGCTGTTCTACTCCTAGATATGCTGCCTGGGTCTGATTGGTCCCATGTTTTCTCATCCAGATCCAGATCCTAAACTTTCGTTAGGCCAAGACTAGTTCCTTGACTAACACGACAGTGGTTGGATGTTACCACCCACATAAACTAGATACATAATCTGTTCTGCGTATCAGGAACTGGTCAGAATGGTCCTCTTGTGGAACCTCGTCTTAACTCAACTTTTAATCGTGTACCCAAGAAATGTGTCATCATACATGCAGTAGCTTCAGCTCCGTTGCTTCTTCATGACAACACATGCATCGCCTAGGCTTCTAGACGTTTCAAGATGATGGAGCCTCAGCTACGCATCCAACAATTCCATGCTATTAGCGAGCCACCAATATTACGTGACCGCTACATTATGCATCGTGTATCAGTATCTCTCCAAACACACATCATCGGGCATTACACATGCCGGTCACAAGCAGCAACTGCCGCAGTGAGACATGCTACAATCTCATATGTACATACAGACACACATTCACGAAATCAAGGAAATTCTCCGTCAGAGACATGCTGTAGTTTTTATCGTCCTTTGCATTGAGTGCCTGACATCTACTCCCAGGATTTTCGAACCAAACGCCATTATATCCCAAATAAATAATTTCAAACAGCAAAAAACGGCACGAAATGCGAGAATATGGTACAGCATGCAGACCGCTCCTTGCCAACAGACCCTACATCTCGGGTATCAAGGTCCGCTTTCAGATTCGAGCATATAACCAAACTCATGGTCTGAAATCGCTTAATCGCTGTCGCTATCCATAGCCTCACCCTTGGCAGCCTTCTTAGCAGCCTTGGCGGCCTTCTTCTCGGCCTTGCGTCGTTTTCTCTCAGCCTTCTCCTCGGCGGTCTCGCCCTCGTGCTTCTTACGCTTCTTGTCCTTGCTGTCATCGGCAGCGGGAGAAGCAGCCTCCTCCATTGGGGTGTCCTCAGTCTCGGAGGCCTTGGCGGGAGTAGCAGGGGTAGCAGCAGCGGCGGCAGCAGAGGCATCGGTGGCGCTGAAGTCCTTGTACTCGGAGCTCCACTTGGCGGGAGTAGCATCGTTGGGGCGACCGTACTTGTCGAGCTTGCCGTCAGCCTTGAGCTTCTTCTTCTCAAGGGCGACAGGGCCGAGACCCCATCGGCGAGGGTAAAGGTCGCGCTCCATGATGCAGCGCTTGACCTTGGCAACAACACCGTGGTCGCAGGTGGACATCTCAACGGTGGACATCTGAGCAATACCCAGAGCGATGGCCTCACCCTTTGTGGTCATGAGGACAACCTCCTCATGGTGCTCAATGCCGGACTCTGAAATTGAATTAGCAATTTGCGACAGAAGAAATCGTTTAATGGAGCATACCGTATCTAAGGAGACCAGGAAGCATGAGCTTAGCACCGTAGCAGACAGCGTTGACAGCGCTGTCCTTGACGACCAGACGCTTGTAAGAGGTCAGGAGAGTCTCAAGAGGAGAGATGACCTTGCGGAGGTAAGACTCGTCGCGAGTGTTGTCCATCTGCCACTGAGCGTCGAGAACATCGTGGAGAGTGACGAGACCCTTGGACTCGTCCATGGCACCACTGCGAACACGTCGGAGCTCTTGCATGTGGCCACCGACACCGAGGAGGAGACCCAAGTGAACACAGAGTGTTCGGATGTAGGTACCAGCCTCACAGCTGACCCAGAAGACACCGAGGTGTCGGTCGTTGTCGAACTCGATGAGCTTGCTCTCGTGAATGGTTCGGATACGGAGCTGACGCTTGACGGCAGAGATCAGAGGGGGGCGCTGGAACAGAGCACCGGTGAGGGTCTCAAGAGCGCGGGCGAACTGAGCCTGGCCACCGGGCAGCTTGTCGTGGAGGCGGATAACAGCCACATACTCCTTTCCGGCACCCTGCTGGGACTTGACGAGACGAGTGGCGCGGTCAATGCAGACGATCAAGCAACCGGTAACCTTGGGATCGAGAGTACCAGAGTGACCAGTCTTCTCACATCTAAAGTGTCGTTAGCAGATATTCCGACGCGCGCATTGACGCGATGATGTGGAGTTCAAATTTTTTCGTACCGAAGAATGCGCTTGACCCAAGCGACGACCTCGTGAGAGGAAGGGTTGGAGGGCTTATCGAGGTTGATGACGCCAGAGCTGATGTACTGCTTGAGGTCGCGCTTCAAAGGAGAGCAGCCATTGGGGATGGGAGTGAAGTGACCAGTGCGAACGAGAACTGCAAGTTTTGAAGATTACGAGTTAGCCATTGAATCTTGCAATCAGGCGAGCAATTGAGGCTCAAAAGTGCATCAAAAAGAAGTTGCAAGCGCATTAAATCATCGGGAGACTCACGCTTCTCGTAGTTCTTAAGGAGGAGAGGCCACTCGCTGGTGTCGAGGGAAGGAGTGGTAGCCTGGGGCTTGATGGTGTACTCCTCCTCTGTCGTCTTCTTGACGACCGCGACGTCCGTGGACATTTTGTCTGTTAAATGTGACTTCCTTTTTGGAGAATCTGTGTGATATACCGGGCCAAGCGCGGCAGGTGCTTTTTGCGACAGGAGGGAAGAAACGGAAAGTGCGAGTCGTAAATTTCCTCAGTGTCTTGCCCGGTGTGATGGTTTGGAAGGAAGCTTCCAAATTTTTTTTCTCTGGATGGCTTTCATTGTGGGGACCGGAAGGAAGCTGCGACCGGTGTGTGGCGGCAATTGGACACTAGTCTCATATTAAACTAGCACCGAACATGTGCGCCACAATACCAGCCATCGTTCTACTTGTGCTTTTATGCTGAAGATAAAAGTTTTATGCGTGGATTTTTCCCTTAGGAAATAGTACTGATACTGAAATCATGCTTTTAGTTAGTCGGCACGGGACAGATTTATAGACATAAATCACGTAAAATTGAAATTGAAATTGGTATTCCTGCCATGAAACTCCAAGCACCTAAGGTTCAAATATGTATTAAGGATTGGTGCGTTAATTCGTTCTCACATCATCATCATCATTGTCTCCTGCCCCTTGGCTCATCGCCATATATGTCCCCATACTCGTGCCCTTGGCCTTGATAAACCTGACCTTGGTAAACTTGACCTTGGTACGCATTTTCACGATTAAAATAGTCGTGCTGCGCATATTGTTCGGGCTGGTAAATCCCGATGCCAGTATGCGCTCGGCCGTCCACGGGATACATCTCATACGACTCATCGCGATCTTTGCCCTTTGATTGAGGAGTGTTGAGTGACGAGTCATCTCCACCCAGTGCTACTCCAATTTGAGAGTTTGATGGGCTCGGATCAGTTTTATACATATTAGGAAACATCTCGAAGTGATTGTTCGATACCGTGTTGGTAGGCATCGGAGGGTATGTCGGTTGGTTGGGGTTCATGACGGGCCATTGTGCGAGCTGCAGTTCGGTGGCACTGACGGGGCTGTTGAACTGAGAACCGTATGGAGATACATATCTTGGGAAAGTCTTCTCGGATCGAGCACTGATTGGCGATTCATCCCAGCTTCTCAATGGCTTTTGGCTCAATGGTGTCTCGCGCATGTCGTTGTGGTTGATCTGCAATTGGGCTGGCCATCCGCCCTTGGTACGAAGTCGGGGTTGCGGTTGCGGTCGGTTTTCGATTCGTCGTAGGAACGCCCTCCTTCTTCTCTTGCCTCGCCAGACGATACAGAAGCCAAGGATGAACAGAATCAGGACCACGCCTCCGGCAGCGATGCCTACTTTGGCACCTAGGCTGATGGGTCCCTGGTCAAGCCAGTCTGGGTCCAAGGAAGCAATGGGTGAAGGTTCTGTGATGTTCACGATCTCTTGTGAGAAGACACTTCCATCAATGGAGACTTCTACGCCAGGTTCTGGCTTTTGTTCACATCCAGCCTGAAGAAGTGTGAAGACTATAACATTTAGCACTTGAGCCATTTGCGTTAACTGGAGAGCTCTTACAGTTGGCCAAATAATGGTTGTCACCAGCGCGCAGACACTCTGTGCATCCTTCGAAATCGAGTGTGTCATGCACCGGCCACGTATCACAGTACCCATAACTGTCGACATTCGAAGAGAGATTTTTGTATTCGACGGCCTGTCGGAATGGTCCACAAGCTTTTCTATCAGAATTATTAGCACACCATTGACGGCAGATTGATAATGAGATCTCACGAGGTTAGGCATGGAGTGTTGATAACTTTATCGTTATCAGGCACACCAAATAAGCAATATGATGTTGCATAACGAACATTATCTGAAGGCGGTCACTTCATGTTAGCCATGGTTAGATGGGTTGAGGGTAAGGAAGCGAACTCACAGAGTAGCCATTGTTGGTCGGTTTCGTTGTCCTTCGTGTAATAGTCACTGCTTAACTGGCATGCGACACATTGTTGGTATACAATTCCTGCGCCACTTTTGTATTCGTCTTCCTGGCAGACGATGTCGTCGGCTGTAGTGGCATCAAGAACATTGCCGCATAATGTTCCGCAAGGTGAATTCTCTGCGACTATTATGGCGGCAACAGGGCTAAGTAACCCGCAGGTTGATATTAAAGTTGATGGTCTCATCGTAACTTTAAAGTTGTTGTGGAAGAACGTGGCCAGCTCGATGGCTGCAGGATATGAATCGAGGCCGCAGGTTTCGGAATATAGAGTCGACCAGAGCGGGGACCTTTGAGGGAAAGAATGAAGATCTTTTTGTGTTACATAGATGCCGACACAAGATCAAGACATTGATTTTTGATACGCCGGGCGCTTGGGGGCGGAAAGGCGATAACAGTAGCACTCTTATAACAAAACAAAGATGAGACAGACAGACGTTTATGAATCTGAACCGCCCACCAGATGTGACATATAGCTGTGCCTTCAACTAATGCGTGAAAACGGTGGGTAATGCTGCAGATTGCAGCACCGCAAACCAACAGAGCGGTTACAAGAGGCAAAACTTTCGATATAAAGCTATGTTTTAGCAACGTAACAAGTGAGATGATGCGAGTGATGAGTTGCAATGGCGCGGTGACAAGGAGAGTGCAGCCGCCAGCTCTTGAATATTCCCAATATCCACTGGTGTCTTGTCGCGCGGGACATTGATTGGCGTATGAGGTATCTGGGGGCGGAAAGCATCTATTGGAAGATCCGCGATACGGTGGCACTCGTTCATCACAGCAAGTAGCATCAGGATTGGTCACCGGCAAAAGTAGGCGGTGTTCCTGGTGTTGAGACAAGCTCTTGAGAGAAATAGGGAATGAGGGGTCCAACCACTCAGAGTTGCTATCACTGACATATCCCAGCCCCGTCCGCTCTGCCGTGGGGTCTCTGCAGGGACCCTAGACTTTCACACAAGTTCTGGCGGTTACAGAACCAATTATCAGGGATAAACCTCCCTGTCTCTATGCCCTACCAACTCTAGCGTAAGGACTCCCGGGGCCGAGACCCCACTATCACGGTTGATATTGAGCGACTAGTTCTCACCAACAGCTTGACACCAAGTGCTTGCAGCGACGAGTTCATGCTGCTCAGTTCAGAGATTGAGAGCTGTTGTATGATACGTATTTGGCTACCCTTCCTCCATGATTTCCATCATGATACGATCTAGATCACAGATCATACGCTATTCCACAGCGGATTGATCGACACTTTCGGAAATACGGGAAACAAGTTCAAGGGCAGCCGAAAGTGTCTTCCATGCCGGTGCCTTCCCATTGGATGCCTGTCGTTCAATATTGTCCACGGTCAATGAGGCCATCAAATATTTTCGGTCACCTAAATATGAGAGTACCTACTAGTAGGTGCCTAGGTGAGGCCTTTCCGGACTATACCAGGTATCGCCTTCAGGTTGATAGTGTTCGAAAATACACACATAGCCCTTCCATGTCTATGTCAAATATTTCTATTGATTGAACTGCCTTTGGTGCTTTCTTGAGAAGGATAACTTAAATTGGAACTATAGTCGTGATATCGCAAAACTCCGGTTCTCAAACTCCTAACTTCATTCCCCGGCATATCTAACAAATGGAACCCAAAAGCACAAGTTGGAGCGAGGTCAACTGTGACAAATACCACTTACAGCCAATGGCTGTATACGGGGTAATAAGCATAATAGCTTGGTATCCTCCACTCGCAACATGTTGGGCTCTTGAAAGCAGAAAACCAATGGTATCGTGGCTGCCAACTACTCGCGAGGGCAGCAATGTTGCGGATGTCCTTATCATCTATCTTCGTCATATCAAATCGTTCAAATATCCATACAGAGGATCAAACATATCAGTCCATCAAACATTGATAAAGATCTTCAAGGTTTGATCCAGCGGAGTTGAAAACGAGTGTTGTACACTTAGTTGGTGTCGTGAGAAGTAATCATACCACGGGGTTTGGAGACATGCTTGATGCACTTTTTGTGGTAAGTTCCGTACACCGAGTTGTTGGTGTCTTCTCAGAGCCATCCAGATTGCCACCAAACAATGGTTCAACCTCTAAATCGTTGGTGTTAAGGATCATTGCCTTGGGTGTGGATGGGTTGAAGGAAGGTGTGGTAGGGGATCGCCCCGGCGTGGAATCAGTTTGAAGTGTCTCTGCAAAGGATCCGCAGTCGCTTACTTCAGCAGCCTCGTTCTGAGAAGATGACTGTGTGTCGTTGCTCAGATCAAGCACAGGTTTCTCAAAATTAAGCTGGGACGTATCACCCGATGATGCCCGGCGGAGTTCTGTCTGTTCGGGTTCAAGGTGACGGGACGGGCCAGCGCTCGAAGCCGGCCGGTGAGTTGGAGAGAATTTAGGGGGTGATTGTGGTACACGTGCTGGAACATCGACGTTCTGTCCTGCAGCTGAGGAGGATCTACGGCCGTGTACTGGGCAGTTTGGGCACAAAATGGCCTCAACTCTTTCGAACTCCTGTGTAACACCTTCATCAGACCGACGACGCACGGTATGGTCGGATGAGATCCTACCAGTCCGAGATTGTCGGCCGCCGGTTCCGTGTTGATGAACGCGACTATGAAGTCTATCATTTCTTGTTGAGTCTGCAGAAGAGGCTCGCTCGGTAGCTGGAAGAATGGTGTCAACAACTCCGTTCGTGGGAGACTTCTTCGGGCCAGGTGTTCGTCCTCGGCTAGCGGCACGCGAGGCCGGGCGTGCCATTTCGATTGCCGACTTGGGAGTATTGGAACGGTCGTTGTCGGCAGCAGGAGTACGGTTGGATACGAAAGAGTTACTCCGTTGATGATATGCTGCACGCGTCAGAGACTGGTACCGGTTCCTCTGATCCTGTTCGAGGATGCTGGGGCTTGCAGCAATGCGGATCATATGCTTTTCGGGTTGTAGA
Organism: Fusarium brachygibbosum; assembly: GCA_018886245.1. Taxonomy (NCBI): domain Eukaryota; kingdom Fungi; phylum Ascomycota; class Sordariomycetes; order Hypocreales; family Nectriaceae; genus Fusarium; species Fusarium brachygibbosum. The sequence continues at coordinate 87,085 of MU249525.1, forward strand.
TTCCCGGATTCTCCAAGGCGAGTACGACTATCGTTCCTTGGTGGAGGAGACTGGACGCGCTCGCCCACAGGAGTACCAGTAGCAGAACCTGCCCGCATGCGACTGGCAGATTCGGCTCGGAGGGAAATGCCTTCTAAGTGCAATGAAATCGCAGCATTGGCTTCTCGGTCACCAAGTGCTGAACCGGAGCGTTCATGCATTCTGGAACGGCTGGCATTTCGGGATTTAGGGGAAGATGGTCGTGCGAGAGACTTGTCTTGTTTCGTAGAGCCCTGAACAGTACCTTTGGAGTTGACGGATGATCCTGAATGCGTAGATCGTGTGGATCTTTCACTCTTGGTAGTTCGATTCGACGAGGAATTGGACTGAGGGGACTGAGGAGGGGGTTGCCGAAAATCCTTAGGTGTCGCATTGTCCTTGACCCGTTCTATGGCGCTGCTTGGGTTTGGAGTGCGTGCATTCCCTGTAATAGCTGGCCAAGGAAATGGCTCGGGCCTTCTGCCAATGGGTGTTCCAGGTGTCCAGCCACCAGCAGATAACGGTGTTCTCATCATACTACCAGATGGCCGCCAGTAGTACTGTTCGGGCGAAATAGGAGACATATCTTCGAATGGAGTATTCGGGCTGAATGGCTCAGCACTTTCGATAGTGACATGGCCGCCATATATAACTTTCTCCGGATAGGAATAGTTTGCCGGGTAACCACTCAATGGCGCGCCACTGTCCGGATAAGGGGTACTGTCCTCTGGTGGTCGTGGATTCGTACGAACAGTCTTGACTGATGCCTCAGATTGATCGGACTTGACGGATCGGATAGATCTTTCTGATCTCAAGGATGCAGCACTGATGGGATGATCTGGAGGGTATTGGTGAGGAAGAATAGGAGGCGACTCAGGAATAATCAATCGCGGTCTAATAGCCATGGGTGTAGGGCTGGGAGCGGACGGTGTCGGGATGTTGAGACTCAGTGCTCCAGGAGAGCGCGCCGAATTGGGGGTTGATCCTGAAATACCCTTGGGGATGGTAATATCTGGCGGGTGTCGCTTTTTTGTGGGAGGATTCTCGGATTTCAAAGCAAAGTCTTCGGGGAGTTGAGGAGGCGGTGGTAGTGGCGCAGAAGGTGACTTGGGCTTCTCTTTTCCACCCGAAGACCCGGCGTTTTGGGCATTGTTTTGTTTTTCGTTTGATGAATTTTTGGGATCGTTGCTCTTCTTGTCGTCGTCATCCGATTTCTTGGATTGCTCAAGATGACCAGGAGCTTCCATGCCAGAGCCTCCAGGTTCTGGTCGATAGACAAGCTTAGCATAGGGCGAGTTGTTGGTGTCAACAACGAGGAGTTCCTTTTCACCACGGCCGAGAAGACCATAAACCTTGACCTCTCCGTCATGAATACCAACGACGGCACTGGTTCCAGCATACAAGACCTCGTCTTCATTTCCACAACGATTGCAAAAGACAACAATGATCTCATCCTGATTATCGGAACGAATGAGGGGTTCAAGCCGCGTGACCCAATATGTCAAGGTCTCCATATCAGGCTCATTGGGCATACGAGTAAACCGTCGGGGATCCTCTCTTGTCATCCAAGCCATGGAGACAATGACTAGATTAGATTCCACTTCCAGAACGTGGAAGGCGAACTCAAAAGCGTGCCAAGGGGCTTCAAACTTGTACGGACTAGATCTTGTTAGCAGATGGATAATTTATTGTCGGTAAAGAATACAAACTTGATATCCATGCCTGTAAATGATGTTAGTAAAGGAATATCAAGCATTTGGTAGGCACTCACAAATCCCTATTGAAGTGTTTCCGAGTCCTGGAATGAAGCCATCGAAGAATCCACGATTGCCTTCGAGCGCCCATGTCTCGTCGGTTTGATACAAAAAGGACTTCCTGTAGTTGGCGATGGTCTCGCCGTCACCGTTGACAACGATGACCGAGTTATAGAATTCTGGTCCCGTTGGCCATTTGGGGGAGACGTCGACTTTTTCAGGATATCCAACAGTGACGACACAGTTGTATTTGAGAGCGATTGTTCTGGCCCAGAGAGACGTGATGCCGGAGCCGGAGGGTTCGAGAAATGGGGTGATGTCTTGTAGTGATTTGAAGTTGTACCCTTTCAGAATATTAGTATGACCACATCAAGATACTGTTCCATAATAGCTTACCCGAGAAAGCCAGCTCGGGTAGGACTAAAACATCCAAATCGTCGGGGTTGGCTCTCGATAGAACAGCATCCGCACGATTTAGATTGTTGTCCACGTCTCCGACTTGAGGCGCGAACTGCAAGCAAGCAATTCTCATATCTGCGACTTTTGACTGAACCCCGCAACAGCAACACGCCTTTCCAGCCTGGCAGCTCTTCGAAGGCTCAAACTTCAAACTCGGTGCCTCAATAGCGACTACGTGATCGCAGTGGCGGGTATATCGAAAAGAAGAACAAGCGAGGAACAAGACTTAAAACGAAGATCAACAGCAAGACATTAGAGATGATGAAACCAGGCAAGGTGGATAGTTGCAAGAGAATGTGGGAGAACGAGCTCACGACACTAAGAACGGAGGGGACCGGGATTTAGCGCATCTCAGGCCCGCGGGGGCCAAAGCGATATAAGACAGACTGAGGCCCGGAGGCTGGCAGCTAGTAATCCCCTGTAGTTTGTGTTGGTTGTTGGTTAAGATATTACATATGTATGTTGGCTGTTAGCTGCCACTTCACTTGGTGGTCATTCCTGACCCATCATAGCGCTGAGTTGCTCTATGTGATGGTGGGCAATGAGGGAGACGGTGGGTAAACGGTCGGCGGGGAAAAGGTGCGGCTGTAGAAACTTGAGCCCAACCAGAGCCTGTCATTAACCGCTTTGTATGGAGCTTGACAGGGAACAGGGGACCCTCCTTCCTAGGGCCTTTTCTAGGGACCCATGTTCGTGATCATCCTAGCTTGAGCGCTTCCTGCCATTTCGACTGGTTGTCGATGTTAATATTGTTTGCTCCTGGAGGCTCACAAGGAAACTTGCCCAGCAAAGGAGTATGATGAGCGGCCGTTTCTGTCAAGGCGCCTGCGTATTATGCCACGCAAGGGTTAAATCCAACATATTTATGATGCGGATTGCTACAAAAATGGAGCCATCTCGATAAACGACATACAAAGGGGATGGCCATTTTTGTACAGCTCCTATTACCACATCTCCCTCATTTGACGTACCGGTTCTTCTGCAATGTGCGTCCCGCATACTTGCAAAGTGCATACATCTTCACCCTGTCAGCAAGTATTGTCTAGCCCTGCACCTTATAAGGCAGACGGGCTGGCAAATCTCGGTTAGACAAGGCAGGTAGTTTGATTCATTCCAATGCCCTCCACATGCTAGACAATTTGACCGTTGAGCCATGATGCTGATGCTTTATACATGGCAGTCCTACGTAGTTTATTACACCTTTGATTTACTTACAATAAACCTCACTCGCCTTAGTTTGTAAATCAACAATAAACTTCACGGTGAGTACTTGCGGTAGCGATTTGTGAGGTAAAAGGTAGGATGGACTCTTGATGAAACCACAGCCCAGTTGGCCGGTTATCAACCCGTGAGATTCCACCCCACCGACAGAATTCGCCTCAGTCCTGATGTTGATTGACGTGACAGCTCAGTAGTCTATTTCGTATTTCCCCACAGATTACCGGCTCATCAGACTGTTACCAGTCTTTATTACAGGCCAGAACGATACCAATCTTTCCTCTCCCCCAGTCTCATCACAGCCTACCAACCTTACTCATCGTTGGATCCAGCAGAATCATGGACTTTGTCCAAGAAGCACTTTTGTGCGCACAGTGCATGGCAACCAACACTCTCAGCGCGGAGACTTAACAGGCAACGGGCTCTCATTACCTATCTCCGTACCTTGTTCACATCACACGTCAAACCTATGCCACTTTATAGAGGGGCTGCCTCCTGCTATTGGGTTCCGAGAACTCGGTACAGGCGCGAAACACCACACGTCCATTCGTCTAATGCGGCCAGGAATATGGCCGCCCAATTGCATAGAAATCCGACACTACCGTAGTCCTGTCTGTCGCTGCATGAGGGAAATTCTGGGCAGAATTATCAGGCTGTTGTGGTTATCATGCCCGCATGTCACCGTTTTCTTCCCCGCCTCGTTTCTCACAAGCCTAGTGAAGGATCTGATCGTCATCCAATTTGTCCACGACAAAAGCAATGCTGGTACAAACACGCACAAGTCATCACCCATGTGATCAGGCCGTCGTCCCGGGCGTGAGCCCTGAGAGGCTGGGCATTTCCATACAGTTCAGCCACACGAATGCGCTTAAGGCCACGAGAGTCGCGGGTAATGATTCGACATAAAACCATGATATGATCAGCACTGATTCTCCTTCCCAGAATACGCACCCGATGGCTTACCGCCATTTTCGTGGTTGTGTTTTGTGTGAGGGGTATCATGGTGTATGGCTACCTCTATCAATTTGACAAGCTGTGATCTGGGCTGGGGCTGCGGCACCCGTTAACATTAGGTTGAACTTCAAATAATAGCAGAAAATCGTAGCATGCATGGCTCTTAGAGTACAGATGATGTAACAAAACCTCACCCATACTGTCAAGACGTTGCACGCTGCTGAGCCCGTTGTACGACAAATTCGGATTGACTACCGGGTAGGTTTACATGCAACAGCAACCCAGCCAGGCATTGACTTTTTGCTTCTCAACGTTGGGTATATGTGCACTTTGGAGCTGTTTTGAATTGAATTATGGTTATAGAATATGCCTCTCTAGCCGCCTCGTATGTCTTTAAATACTTCATCCTCGCCGAAGAGTTTACTATGTGGCAGAACTCTGGTCAAATCATGGGAAACTGGGAACACACCAATTGTAGAATACCCATCACGAACAAAACGCCGTTCATTCTCTACATTTCTCTTCTCTGCATTACTGTTTAGCCAGGTCGAGTAACCTCGTGCTATAAAACAGCCTGGTGAAAAACTCGAACAAGGCATGCTTATTGAACGTTGGATTGTTCATTTCACCAACATCATAAGTCCCAAATAAAGAGCAATTTATTACCTCTAAATGCATTAACCGAACGGAGTTTGGCATGCAAGAAAACGCAAGAGGGCGAACACGATACAAACTATCGGAGCATATAAAACTACCCCAGTTGGTGCCATGAAACCAGGTCAAAAAGAGGGACGAGGAAAAAGGCAAAAACCAGGGATACTTCAAGAATTTCTGTGTATGCAGCAACAATAAAAGGTATTGACGAAAGTAAAACAAAAGTTGAGGGTTGCCGTCCGTTGGCAAAGAAAGACCTCGAAAAGAAAGCCTTAAGACTTGTACCATTTATTCAATGGCACAAATTGAACACTAACTTGAATAGTCTTCGGAATTCATGTCAATCGATCAGTGGCATTTGACACCGACAGTATAAGTTTGATTAGAAGCAGCGTCTCATAAAAAGACGACCACGGAGTCAGTCGGTGGGAGAAACAGCACCTTTAAATATATCTCACCGGATGGAAGTGTCATCTTAACGAATTCAGAGAAATCTCGAGAACAGGAACTACCTCCTCTAACTCCTCTATCATTCATTTCGACAAAAAGTGTCAATGTGTCTCACAATTGCAACCTGATAAAAACTTCATCCAATCGCGGATAAGAGGCCACACACCCGCTTTGTGAATGTACATATGCACCTTTTATCACAGTCACATCGCTAGCTAGCGGCAAAGAGCATGTTACTAATTTGGGCAGCAACGCGACAGGAACTTCGGAATGGCGTCGATACTAGTCGCGTCTGCGGCAATCTGAGCGCTTAATAACAAGCTAAGTTCTAACCGAACAGGCCAAGAGATCAATGCTCGTAGCCGAAGCTGTATTTAGATCAATTGCCTAGTAGAGAGAAGAGAGCTTGACTCAGTGTTGGGTCTGAACCAACAGCAGCAAGATGAATGTGCCATGATGGATGTTATAAGGGAAAGTATCCAGCTGTCTGGGACGTATTTTCCCTCGCCAAGATGATAGACTGATGATCTTCTTCTTCTTTCTGACCGCGTATCTGGATCAAAATCTTATCTTCGCTAGTCCTTGCCCCGCCGTTCCTCAGAAACCGGACGATATTGACGTATTTCTAAACATTCTCCAGCCAAGCACGATAGAGAACCGACCTGGCCGCACAACGGGCCGGCGTCTGGGAGGCTCTTCCGCATGTCTTGATTTGATTAAGACACTAAATTTCAAGCCCCTCCCGCCACCGAACACAAAGAAATATTGAGTGTAGCCGCCCAAGGAGCATTCTCCTAGTCCCTGATTGGCAGCTGCCAGGGGCCTCAACCAGCGAAATTCTAGAAGCGTGAGAGCCTATTGGTTAAGGTGCTGCATCCCTGCTGCTCAAGTTTCTATTCTGGGATCGCACACTCCTAGACTCTATTGTGGTGAACAGGCGACTATCCGCCCTATGAAACATTAATCTCTAGAAACTCAAAATACATCTTCTCCGGAATGGGAAAGCTAAGGCGTGAGAACCATGCAAGCTTATGGATATCCTTGGAGATTGCCCATCTGCTTTTGATGTCTATACTACTCCATCTCTTCTGATAAAACTGACATGACACCCACCCGCTTTTAACGCATCCTCAGAACCAACAACGCATCCTTCGTCAGGATACGGAAACAGATCTTCTTTGTTTCGATCTGCATATGAACGAACAAGATCTATAATCTGTAACGATTATACAGACGTCGAGAGGCCTGACCCACAACGAATCGACGCCTGTCATGCTTGGCTCTTCACCGTGACCGACTCAAGACCTCTCTGGCGGCTCAGACATATTCATCTATCACTCATCTACCACTATAAAACCCGCCGAGCATGTGGACCGCTTCTTGGACGCTGAGCAGTCTGGCTCTTTCCCTGCCTATTGTCCTTGCTCTTCAAGTAACACCCAACTCAGAGTGCGCTGCTCTGTGTTCCGATGGCTCAAACACCACTCTCAGCGACGCCAGCCTTTCCAGAACGAACTCTTCCGATATTGTGTGCGGGGATGATGAGTTTTCCAAAACAGGGAAAGGAATCAGATTCAAGAACTGCCTCAACTGTCTTCAGAAGAGTGAAGCTACATGGGAGGAAGAAAGCGACGTGTTTTGGTTTCTGTGTAAGTCATACAAAGGACCCAGAAGGGCATAGAGCATGCTAACACCATCATACTACAGACAACATTCGATATGCATTTGATGTTTGTCTCTATTCTTACCCTGACGCGGTGGATTCAGGGACCACCAACTCACCCTGCAACATCGAAACCTCTTGCGGGTCTCTTGAAGATGCTCTGAAAACTTCCTTGCTCAAGTCAAATTCTGATAACCAGCTCGACTATTGCAATGCCGAAGACTCCATCTTCAAAGGCCCCAGCTACAAGGAGTGCATTGGCTGCTTGCAATCAACGTCCGACCAAACCTACCTCGCCAACTGTAAGTCATTCCTTTAGCAACTCTGTAAACAAATTACCAACATCATTGTAGTTTTGATAGCTTTGAAAGCTGGTTGTATTCAGGAACCTCATCAGGGCGACATCATTGGCCTCAGTGGGACAATATTCACTTCATCGCTGGTCAACATCACCGACCCCAACACCAACCAGACACTCCCAGGCGACGGTGGTGCTCCTGTTGGTTCCATGACCACCGGTACTATTGTGGGTATTGCGGTAGGATGTGGTCTTGGACTCGCTGGTATGGCTTGGCTTATTTGGATTTACTGTCGACGAAGCCGACTGCGTCGTGGAGCAGGCATCAAGATCGAGTCACCACCCCCGGATGCACCAATGAACGACCGTTCCATGTATGGCATCCAAAAGTCGTCGTATTTTAAAGACGACATTCATGGAAAGCGCCCGCCACCTGTCCATGACCCTTCTCGTGGCCACATCCGTACCATGTCTAACGCACAATATTACGATTCAGTTGAACGAGACATGGTAGGCTCAAATTCACATGTTAGCTACCACTACGCACCACACTCGAAGAGCAATGGACCAAACGCAGCTCTCCCAACACACCCAGCATATATCCCACGGGTAGTGAGCAAACTACCCGAGCCTCGGATCACCCCCCAGTCTCGTAAGACTCACGCTCCCGACTCATATGCGCTGCAAACCTATCTCAACGCAACGGACGACTTTGGCATACATCTTGCACCTACACACGACGCCTCGTCGAGCCGTACAGCTTCAAGTCGAACCCCATCACCTGCTCGACAAGAAAAGATCCCTGAGCCCCCAGTTGTTGCACCTCCTGCACCTAATCTTCAAGCAGGCAGACCAAGATTGCCCTCACTCTCGTTCCCCTCGCTGCACAAACTCATTATTCCTAAGACAAAAGCTCCTCCTCCCCCAGAGCTGAACCTGCAATCAGCAACGCCGATTTCAGCACTTGAGAACGATCCCCGTCGAGAGATGAGGATTTCCAAACCTCTGGCTGTTCTGGACCCTCGATTCCAAGATAAACCTCTGGGTGGTGGTCCCGTCATGGCCAAGAATGTACCAGCTGCGTTCAATGATGATTACCTGAAGAGACGAGAGGCGAACAAGTCTCCGATGCTAAGCGGAAACAGTCGCGTTTATGGATGATACAGTATAGACGCTCTTGAAACGAGTAAATGAATGTCGGGAATTTAAGTATTTTGTACGTATTTGGGTTTAAGCCTGGAGTTACTGGTTGGGAATTACAATATCCGAGCAAAATGCTCTCAGATGGATGAAAATGGTACACATGGCAAGGCGCAGGAGTCTATAGCGATAATCATTCTTCTATCTTATTGTGCACATGCTACAAGTGACTGGTTGGTTTCAGCCCAATCGCTGACCTGGGCCACGAGTCCGCCACGAGTCTGGCAATGGGCCACCCTTGTCCACACCACTGCTGCTACCAGTAGAGGCCGAGTTGCCAGGTCGGATAGCGGTACCAAAGCCTCTGTTGAGAACTCTGGGAGTTTGCACAAGACGCTCAAGCCAGGCGGGGACTCTCAGCAACTGAGGGCCGTTGCCGAATTCGGGCCAGAGTCGGGCGAGGAAGTCGTAGAGATGAGCGGCGAGCAAACCCTCAATCTCGACCAGAGCCGCACCAGGTCCTGACATGAGCGCACTGACAACAATCATGCAGACAGGCAGAGTCTGGGCTGGGATGGTAAGGACGAAGAATTGAGTCTTCTGGCCTCGCTGGTCCTGGGTCACGGTGTACGCCATGGCAAGAATGAGGCCGTTCAAGTACAGCATGCTGTTCAGGCCGGTAAGGTAGTCGATCATCTAGCGACGTCGTTAACCTCGGTACAGGCACAAGACATATGGGTACGTGTTTGGGATATAAAATGTTTTATTGCTATGATATAGAAATGTAGGGAGCTAAAAAACCACTCGAGTGAATTGGGAGTCACACGAGCCATCCATATAGACATCCCACCATGCCTGCACCGCAGACCAACCCGGAAATGCGAATGATGGGCGGTCCGAAGTGCAGGGGTAATCTTCCTCATTTCCAGGAACCGTGATAGCTGAAGAGGCAAAGCACTATCCGGGCAGATATATGAGGGGGTTTTTGAAGGGGACACGCGAGAGTGTAGCAAGGCACGGGTGTGTAGACAAAAGCTTACCAGAATTACTGAGCAGACGAAGAGAAGATAAAAGACAAGATCGACCTTGCGTGGGAAACGGGCGTTTCCCAGCTCCAGCTGATTGCAATAGCGATACAGAAAGAACGAGTTCAGGAGCAGATTGATGGGGTTCAGTTCGACGAAGAAGGATGTTACGAGACGCCAAATCTGAGGAGGGAACATCCACAGATACGTCGGATGATGGAGCACCTTGTAGACCGACACAAGTCCAAGCTTGCAGGTGATGGATGTCAACACTGTAGCAGTAACAAGATTCCTGGGCAATAGTTAGCAGGATGTATGTAGGAATGTCAGTCAAGAGTGACGTACCGAGAAACGGCTGGGAGATCCCAGTAGGCGGCCATCACATTTTCAGCCATTTTGGGCAACTTTGCTCAATTGCGTCAAGTGAAGTAGAGTTAGTGGTAGCAAGGAAAGAATAAAACAGCTGAGTCAAGAGCACTTTCTTTTCTTCCATCAGGAAGAAAAAGAAAACAAGTGAAGGGATCCAGCAAGGTTTTATGAGGAAGAAGAAGCACGGGACTTTGCGAAACCAGGCACCATTGTTGGTTATTGCTTGCGTGTCATCTTCGTTTCCGGAGCTTGTTTGTCCTTGGAAGAGAGTGGAAGAAGAGAAGGTGGTAGCTCGAGAAAAAAATTCATTAAATGAGCGAATTCGCTGTAGCGGGGCACGAGGCCGGGGCCGACATTCCGCCGTGTTCTTGCGGCTGAGTGTGGCTGTTGAGAGCTCGCGCCACATCCGACCAGTGGAGTATGTCATGGAAGCGGAACCGTCCGGCATTCGGATTCTCTACAGGCTCACGAACGTATCGCCTGATGTTTTGAAAGGATTTTTCATTAATTCATTTATCAAGTTCCTCAATTGATTCTTCAGTTTGGCTAACTTCATATCATCCGAAATCCTGAGCTCACAAACCAAGCACCCAGCACGCAGAGCCTCACTCAATTCGTCATCATGCGTTCTCACGATGCCATGAAAAGTGAAGAGGCCAACGATGCCGCCTGGGAAGCAGCCAGAGGAGGTGTTGCAGGTGCTGTCAAGTGGGGAATCGGTGCTGCGATACTAGGTGCTGCTGGGTACATCTGGTCGCCGCTATATCGATCCATGACGGTTCAATTCAAAGTGTAGGGTCAAATCCTACAATTCACCCTTGCCTTGCACTAACCACTTCAAGGTATCTACAAATGTGTGGCATGGTGCCAGGAGCTATGATTGAGGCAGACTCACGACTCAGAGCATATGAGCAGCGTGTGAGAATGCAGCGGAGGTTAATGGGTGATAGGGCTAAGTGGGAACGATACGAGGAGGAATACATCAAAGGCGACGGCAAATGATAACCTTGTTGGGAAACAAAGTACAAGGAAACAAGTATGAATGTCTCACTGAAAAGTTTGACTGTAACTGCTGGGGGTATAACGGCGTACATATGTCACATCAAAGATGACCATTGAGTTGTCTGTGTAAAATCACATTTCTTTACCATCTTTTCCCTTACTTGCTCAGACAAATACCAACTCCAACGCCTGTTATGCACCCATGCCGACTCATCCTTAGATCTTACACCCGGAAACGCTTGGGATCCATGTTGATCTTGCATAAGCGAACGACGCATCCACTGAGCTGGAGTAGTGTCTGTACACCTTCGAGGACCTTCATATGTGTGAAGCCGATCTCTTTGATAAACTCCAGCTTCGAATGTTCGCTCAGTGTCGGGATTGTCTTCGTCACCTTGAACATAGTACTAATAATATCGTGGCTTGAATAACCCAAATCCCAGAGCTCTCGGAGTGTATCAAGTGCAGAGTCAACATTGCCTTCGTAGCAAGCCTTCAGCATTGCCTGCACCTTGATTGGATGGGGTGAGTCGACAACCTTGAAGACGTTGTCTCCTGAAACAAAACCAAAACCGGCAAATGTAGACTGAAGGTTGTTGATGGCCTGTCGCATATCTCCCTCGGCGCTGAAAACCAATGCAGCTAGACCGTCGTCACTGTATTCGACCTTTTCAGCCTCAATGATTTGCATTAGTCGCTTCACAACTTGAGCGTCTGTCAACTTGGCATATCGTAGGATGGCGCATCGTGATTGTAAGGGCTCGATAATCTTGTTGGACTGGTTGCAGGCGAATGCGAATCGTGTCGTGTTGGAGTAAATTTCCATAGTTCGTCGAAGGGCTTGCTGAGCACCCGAAGTCATACTGTCGGCTTCGTCGAGAATGACAAGTTTATGGCGACCAGCAGGTAGAGTGACCTTCTTTTGCGCAAAGCCCTTGATTCGGTTTCGGACAACATCGATACCTGGTTATGTCAGTCGGTTGATCGATTGTGGAAGAGAAATTATAAGTACCTCGCTCGTCACTGGCATTGAGTTCCAGGACCGCCTCCTTGTACGAATCGCCCAAGAGTTGCCGGGCCAGACATAGAACACTAGTGGTCTTTCCGATACCTGGCATACCCGAGATGATAACATGAGGCATGTTTCCTTCTCTAGCGATAATCTTTAGTCGCTCGACCGTTTCTGTGTTGCCAACAACATCGTCGAGAAAGACCGGTCGGTACTTTTCCACCCTAGCAACCAGCAGTGAGCGATAGTCTTAGTGAGGTAAAGAGAAACAAGCATACCATGGGAGCTCATAATTTGGGGCGCCATTGGTGGAAGTAACGAGAGCTGCCTTTGTGGCCGAGTTTGATGACTCGCCACGTTCTTCGGGTTTTTGGGTGGGCATTTTGGGTGGGATGTGGTAAGAATTGTTGGTGATGAAGCTGAAGCCTGAGAATCCAATCTATGGATTCGATGTCAATCACTTTACGCGACTAAGAGAAATGAGACGCGTCGAGCAGTGTCAGGTAGACTTGGTCCGTGCGCAGGTAGCAGTCTGCAATGGAAGGAACCTTGAGCCCCACTTCTGCCACCGCTTTCCATCTTTCAATGGCAAAATCTTGTCAGTGCGATAACTTTTTTGAGTCTCCCAAAGAGCAGAGATACGCCCCAATATCTCAAAGATACCCCCTCAACCTACGAACCCTCGACAGAAAAACCGCCAGGAATCCACACAACAATTGCGAATCGACTTTTCAAATCTTACCGAGTAACGATCAACCATGGGTGTTCAGAAAAAGACTCGCAAATTCGCAGAGGTGCGCCTTATCGATAAGCGGCGCAAAAGTTGCCCAAATTTCAGCATGCTAACTTTGAAGGACAGGTCAAGCGAGTTATCGGTCGTCGCGATGCCAGACTGAAGGAGAACAAGCTCAAGGCTGAGTTGGCCCAGAAGGAGAAAGAGAAGAAGACTATCAATGGCGAGCTCATCCGAGAAGCTCCCCAAATGCCCAGCAACATGTTCTTCCAGCACAACACAGCTCTCGTCCCGCCCTACAACGTTCTCGTCGATACCAACTTTCTCAGTCACTCAGTTCAGCGAAAGCTCTCTCTTCTCGACTCTATGATGGATTGTCTCTACGCAAAGTGTAACCCCATCATCACATCGTGTGTCATGGCTGGTAGGTTATTGTTCATCTGATTGTCTTGAATTTTATACTGACATGTATCCGACAGAATTGGAAAAGCTGGGACCCAAGTACCGGCTGGCGTTGAGGGTTGCGCGAGACGAGCGATGGACACGACTTGAGTGCGACCACAAGGGTGTATACGCAGATGACTGCTTGGTGGACCGAGTACAGAAGAACAGGATCTACATTGTGGGCACAAACGATAAGGCACTCAAGCAACGGCTACGCAAGATTCCTGGTGTGCCCATCATGAGTGTGGCGCGTGCCAAGTACGTGATAGAGAGACTGCCAGGTGCCCCGGATTCATAGAGGAGTTTCTTTTTTTTTGTTATTTGGGAATGGAAAATTGCATTTACGAGTTACGATGCGTTACATGGGCAGTTCCTGTTGACAGCTTATCTTGTTACATGGCTTGACTTTGTTGTCTGGTTCTAGGGTAGATTACAGCCGCTGAAGGAGTTACTAATCAAGCATCAACAATCAAACCATGCAAATGAGAACTGGTGTTTGATCGTATTGTCATAATATCTTAAGTGCTGTTTCAGCCTTCTGTAATAAAATCAATCTCGTTGATTGACTATAGTATAAGTGGTTGTCGGTACCCTCAACAGCGTGTGATTGGGCCGTTATCCATGATCAGACAACTTATGAGTTCCGTCTTACATTTAGGCGCACTCAGTCGTCATCCTACATACAAAAGCAGCTTAAATAAGCAAAACGCGAGTCAACCCGAAAAACCCTTATTTATATAACCAGCTCTGGGAAACTTCGATACAAAACAGGATATCGCCATAGCTTACCATGGAGCTGGATTCTAGCCCAAACGACAACGAACAATCATCAACATCTGAAGCCCGTCAAAAACGCACTCGCGTCCTGCTTTCATGTGCACCCTGTCGCAACTCAAAGCTCAAATGTGACAGAGAGCAACCATGTAGCCAATGCGACAAGAAAGGTCGCGCTTCGCAGTGTGCCTATGCTCCCAAACCTGAGAGGAAGCGACCGGCCAAAGGCATGTCAGCGAGGCTAAAGCGGCTGGAAGGTATGGTGCGGGAGATGATGGACTCTGAAGGCACAGTCCAGACAGCTGGATCGAGTTCAGTGAACAGCTCACGAGTCACCAATGGAGCTACTGGACCGGAGGTGCAAGGTCATGTGGTGAAGGGTAACAAGACGACAACGTATGTTGGCGCAACACATTGTATGGCCATGTTGGAAGATGTGAGTTTCTGGTGACATTTGAAAAATCTGGAGCTCTTACTAACAACGATCAAGATCGAAGACTTGAAGAGTTATTTTGACCAGCCCGATGATACGGATGAAGATCAAATCTTGGCAGATGAGATTGACCCCACGGAACTTATGTTGAATACAAGAGCTGGCCCAAGAAATAGAGAGGAATTGTTGAGTCATCTACCAGATCGCAAGGTAGCAGACAGACTCATCTCACGCTATTTTGCCTCGATGAGTCCCTCGCAGCGTACATATCTTCTACCCAACGCCTACAATGCAATTACTTACAGATACTAGATATTGTCCACCGACCAACTTTCACCAGACAGTATGCCAAGTTCTGGCAAGACCCAGAGGGAGCCTCGTTGCACTGGATAGCCCAGCTGTTCATGATGCTTAGTCTCGGCGTCTTCTTCAACAAGTTTATCAACTCAAGTGAGCTCGAGGGCGACTCTCCCCTACCAGCGCTAGACAGAATTCGTCATTACAAAGCCTGTGCTGGATGGGCTTTGGTCTGGGGTAAATACACGCAGCCGTCATCAGCAACTCTACCAGCATTTTTGCTATACGTTGAGTCGCACTTCTTATTCAACCGTGCAGCTCAAATGAATTGCTATGTGCTGTCCGGCGTGTGTATACGCTTGATGCTCAAGATGGGTCTTCATAGAGATCCAAGTAAACTGGCTAATATATCCCCCTTCGAAGGTGAGATGAGGCGACGAATGTGGAACATGGCTATCCAAGTTGAGTTCTTGGTCTCCTTCCACATGGGACTTCCTAGTATGCTACAGGGCATCGAAACAGACACTGCAGTACCACGAAACCTGCAAGACGAAGACTTTGACGAAAACTCGACAGAACTGCCCCCGAGCAGGCCCTCAACAGATTGGACATCTATGACATATCCTATCCATAAGACACAGATTCTGCGAGTCTTTGGACAAATCGCACGACAAGCTCATGCCCTAACGCCGCCAAGCTATGTCGAGGTCATGAAGCTTGATGATCTGTTGCAAGAAACTTGGCGAAATGTCCCAGCTTTCATGATGGTGCGTCCACTTGATGAGTGTGTCGGAGATCCGCCAGTATTACTCATTCAGAGATTCGGGCTGACTGCACTCTACAACAAATGTCGTTGTGTCCTGCACCGACGATATCTCGCAGAAGCAATCCCACAACGAGAACATGACTACTCACGCAGGCAATGTCTGGAAGGAGCTTTGTCTTTGTTGAACTATCAACATATAATTTGGGAAGCCTCTAAGCCGGGCCATGTTCTGAGCCAACACGGCTGGTTTGTCTCATCTCTTTCGGTCCATGACTTCCTACTGGCTGCTATGGTAATCTATCTTGTAATCAAGAACGAAAACTGCTCAGACATCGGAGACGATTACCCAACGCCTACGAAGGATGAACTCATTGACATGATAAAGCTGTCTCATTTTATCTGGTCCGACGTCTCGCAAGACGTGGCCGAGGTCAAAAAGACAGCAGATACGCTGGCGACCATGTTAACCAAGCTCGGGGTTCCAGTTGGTCAATCAGCGAATGCACACGAGCAAGCGATGCCTATCACCGGCATTGAGAACGAATCCTCGTCTCTAGGCGCTCCCTCGGTAGATCCCAGCACCATGGGGTCGATCAGAGCGGACCCAGGACTTCTATCAAGTCTGGGCCTGGGTAGGACTTTACTCACAAAAGTGTCAAATAACACACATGCTGACATCGAAACAGGCACATCAACGGGATCTACATCAGGACAGACACCCCTGGATCTGGGTCTAACAGGAGATGCAGGAACTAGCATGAGTTTTCCGAATATGGGGACGGAGGGTCTTGATTTCGATCCGGCCTGGATGGATACTGCAGCTAGCAACATGGACTGGGTAAGTTACCGCATCTAAGAGGTACCATGAAGCGTGAGGCTCAAGCTAACGACACGACAGCGCTATCTCGACATATCACTTGCTCACAGTCACGATGCTGGACGGAACGAGGATACCGGGCAGACATGGATAGAGAGGGCACCGCCTTTGGAGCAGATGGATATCATGGGGTCAGGAAATTGGATACCCAGCCACCCCGGATCAAGCTGAGGTCGCTTAATTCAGGAGGCGACTCGTAGATAGAGACATGGATTTTACTTGACTCAATTATGTATGTTGCTACTGTCTGAAACTAAAGATACGACTAGGGAAGACTATAATAATTCCCCGTCGAATGTTGGGGAAGCTCCTGTGCAAGATAAGGATGCTGACAGGTTGAGACAAGCCGTTCTCGGGATGGGAATGTCACCGCGTACTAGACGAGTAAAGGGTGGTGTGGCTCTCGAGGAGCCGTTGGTACAGTAGCTACTAAGTTAAAGTATTCCTACCTATGCAACAACACACGGACAAACATCCCGAGCTAGGCCCGTCGTTATCTGGGGAACAGGAGATCCGGGGAACTAGTTTGTCAATCCCCGCAGAACGGTACATAAGATGCATATTGATGAAGCTCCTTCACTATCAATGTACCTACTGTAAGCCGAGGTGTTGGGTGAGGGGTCAGTGAGCATCATCCATGCTCGAGACTCTCCAAAGTTGCCACGTACTTTGGCCAAATCCGGCGACGATAAGAAGAGAACCAACAGCATCTGATCTCTATTGTAGGAATTATCACCAAGATCACGAAATAACTGACGTGCTTCTTTTGGGCACGATAAGAGCTTTGATACACCACACAAACTCAATACAAGCCAGTCCAGTTCAGGCCTTGGCTGCTTACAGGGATTTATGACGTCGATCCGGGGAATTGGGTGAGAATGTTAGTGGGCTCAGCCTCCGCGGAGATGTTAATTCCAGGTGCGGCGTCGGAATGCCATCCGCTTATTCTAGGCACACAGCATAAAACTTGCACAACACCAATACTACCAGCGCGGAACACCAACCGACGTATCCTTGAATGATTGAACAAGTACGGATATGGACGGTCATATGGTTATCGTTTTCCTGTGTAATTTCTTTTTTAAGGAGCAAAAATTGCTGATGAGGTCTTGTGACCGATTGTACTTGATAGACCGCCAGTTCGCAACTTGAAGCTTCTAGAAAAGTGCCATGGTTCTAGAGCTGGCCAATCACTCCGTGCAGAGAACAGGTGACGGGGTACAGCGATCCCTGAACTGATTACTGTGTAATCCTTGAACGACACTCCCACATGTAAGTCTGATGCATCAATATGACTTCAAAGTTGTACAGAACCATATAAATCATGACCACAGAGTTCTAGGGCTCTGGCGACAGGATCTTTCTTGATTTTGCAATAAGCTAGTTTTCTCATGATGGATTCTGTGACAACATGTATATTAAATCCGGTAAAAATATCCGAAGGGATTGTGTAAGAAATATACCACTGGTCGCATGCCAAATATCAACTGCAGCGTCTACTGCACACAAGATTAGCGGTCCGATAATGGGAACTCATCCGCCAAGATGGATTGCTTAGAACATCTATGCAATTGCCCACGGGATAGTATCGGCTCGTTTCGCTTCAGCCTCTTCGTTTTCAAGTCTGGTGACCAAATGGCAAGGGAATGGCTCCATATTCATGACCATCCCACGAAACATCGTTATCAGTATCTGTATCAATTGCACGAGCAAATGGGCAGCTCTGAAGACTTGGACGTGTTGTCAAGTCGATGAGAAATGGATTCGGGGTAAAAATTTTTGACTGGAGAGTCGGTCGTTATTTTTACCTAATTTGAACGCTATTTCGGCACTTCTTTGAACTCGCCTCCACCCTATCGTGGGCAACTTGTCCAGGGTCGACTGCCACGAAAATCTCGCTGCCGGCCAGTTGGGACTGGTCTCGTCTCCAGCTTGAAGGATACTGTACCAAGACCATGGCCAAGAACCTGGACCTGAACCTGGACCTGGACCCGGACCCGGGTTCAAGGCTAGCACCGGAAGTGTGCGTTCCTGGTTGTAGGTCAGGCCGGATCTCTCCCGCGAGGACGCGATGATCTTTTCGTGTCTCGTTCGCAGAGTCAATTTCGTTTCTTGGACTCCTAGTGTCGGTAGGCTGTTCCTTTGCTGGTTCGTACGACCGTAGCGGCAGTGAGTGGTACCTGCTAAGACTGGTTAATGGTTGAATAAGGTTGATCACGGGCAGAGCCTCAGGCCCAGGGTATTGGTAGGTGGTCTTGGCAAAGGGTAAGGTTTTTGTTATTGTTTTTAGTGGTTGAGGACGATGGTGATGGAATAAAGTTGGGAGTTTGGAACAGCAAGGAGGAGTTCCAAGTTTGTAAATGACTGATTAGATAGTAGGTAGGCAGGCACGTCTACCTATAATCTCAAAAGCCGAAAACCAACTTCCATTTACGGATATCTGATTGGATTGATAACCTGGCACCTGCCTTGCCTTATCAGAGTTTGGGAAAGAGAGGGCCGCGTAAGGAGGCATTATCGCCGATAACGAATTATACGTCCTCAGTCATGAAGCTTGAGTTTCCTTCTCTAGCCCACATATGCATTCATTACATTGCGCCCAATCTCGGCAGGCACCGCGCACCGACTTACCAAGCCGAGTCAAGTCAGGTGAGGCGATGTAAGTACATGAGACATGAAGTATGAGACAGACATCGGCTTCCCTCTCCGATAGTTCATGGTAATGAATTGCGGAGGAGGATGCGGTGCGGTGCGGTGCGGTACGGTACAGTAGCATCGCGTCATTTGTACCAATCGTGGGGGAATCACTGCGCCGCAAGGACAGAAGGGTCAACGGCCTTCTCTCAATCTCACTACCCTACCCTATTGATATTGATATCCATAGGGGTTGGTTTAGTAAAAAAAGGTACTAGGTTGATAGAACGAACCAGCCGTGGTCTTGTGATGGATATAAAAGTGAGCTAGCAGGCCATTGTGGACAGGGTCCAAAAGGAGAAACAAAATTGCATTTTAATACCGGTACTCTATCTATCTAGCTGCTAGATGTGCCGGTGGGATAGAATTGTTTGATGTAATCGAGTAAAAGCTATGTAATGGGAACGAGGTCGGCGTCTATTGGCGAATGAGAAGAGACCGGATCCCCGTCTTTTTTTCTTTCTTGTTCCTTTGTTACTTTGCACTTAGTACTGTAACAACATGACATTAAATGACATGGGTGGCATGAAATGATTGATGATTGATGATTGATTGTCTTGGAGGCCAACACCCTCACATCAGGGTCAATGTCAATCTGACACTCGATTCCAAGTTGACGACAACAGAAGAAGCTGTATGCAAGACCTGCCAAGATGTTACCCAGATCGGCCGCTCACGAGTCGAGTCCCCTACTTCTGATATGCAGGGAAATATCAACGTTGACCTCATGGCTGAGGGAGGCACGCTAAATAAGCTTCCTTGTCAGTTGACCCCGAGACAACGACAAGACCTTCAGAGAAATTCTAGGCGATAAGAGATCGCCGATTCAGAGACAAGCTTGAGCTACCGCCCAAGTCTGATTGGCCACCCCCGGACTTTTTTTTTCTTTAATCTCTGTTGGGTTCGGTCTGAGAATGAGGGTCCTTTTTTTTTTCCTTCTCGAATTTTTTGTCAACTAAAGAGTGGGAAAATGGTTCCCCAATCAGAGGGACGAAATTGAGGCCTTCAACGAATTTGCCGGATAAGCAAATGAGATGCTGGGGATCGAGTATGTTGTGTTGCGTCTACTTCGCCCTCTACTAACGATATCAAGAAGGCAGCCCAGCCCGGGCAGGCTTTCGTTGTGCTAAACTGTACTGTTTATGTACTGTAAGCCCAGATTGATAGCGATAACTGTCCATGGAACGAGGCTCATGCTCATGCCACGAGCAATCAATTTTTGCCCCGATTGGTCCAAGCTTTCACCCAAGACTGATCTTCCAGCACTACTATCCTTATCCTTATCCACCTTGACGGCTCCAAAAGCTTTTTCCAGCCCGGTTTTGAATTTTTCTCTTCCCTTCTCTCTGTCCCTGTCGTGTTACGTGATTTGTATTGGCTCAAGCTATTGTATTGGGTGGTGAGTTAACGTAACGCTTCATGGTTTCCAGGAAATCATTATTCCCATCGTCACTACCACGAGGGTAAGGTAACTTGTACTTGTCAACGGGAATGCAGCCCTGGGTACAGGGGGCGTCTGTAATAGCCATTGATGACCTGGCTGGGGTTGAAGAGACAACACAGCACCGCACAACACAGCAGAGCAACACTCTTTCTTTATCTTTCGTATCTGACCCTCTCTTGGCTCATCTTGGGCAGGAAGATCCCTTTTTAATTTCGAAAGAACGGTCAAGAGTTTAAACCCGTTTCATCCGGAAAGGTACACTACAGTACAGTACATGGTGCAGGTACTGATAAGAGCAGAAACACGGAGTGGTTCCGTCTGAGCTAGTTCGCAGAGAAACAAGACAGGTGACTCGTTGACCGAAATCCTCATGGACAAAAAAGGCAACTGTTAATGTACCCCTTGTATCAGACGATACATGTCTCTTGGCTAGAGCTGCCGCACAATCATACCATCAACAAAGGTACCAGAGGCGTGTCGTGGTACTTATGTAGTGTCGTTGAATTAAACATGGCGTTTTCTTTCACTGCCAATTCTCTTATCAGTCGGTCGAGTCGGTTTTCCATGCCGGTCTCTCCCCGGTGTGTGATGTGATACATAGAAGCAAAGGCCACTTTAGTTTCCCATTGTGACCAAGTATCCATTTGTTGTTATCTCCCCTTTCCCTTCTTTGGCTTCCCCTCATTCTCACGATCTTTTACCTATTGATCTGGCCAGGCTGGGTTGGGCTGGGCCGGGCCAAGCAAGCGAATATCAGCCATCCCCAGTTTCCACCCGCAATCTTTTTCCATGTTCCCCATTTCCCCATTCTTTCCATCGTGTTCTACTGCACTTCTGCAAGCAAAGTAAATCTTCAGCCCTGATAGACTATTCATCAAAAGACCCGAGGGTCGTTCATAGTCTTGCCCTACTGTGCCAAATCAGGAGCTCTGATGTAATTGATAACGAATCGAAGCGTGTCTTTTGATTGGCTGCCTTATCCAGTTGGGTACACACGGACAGTAATCGTAGCAGGTACGACGAAGTGCTTTTTGCGCCAGGCCTGAGCTAACACTGGGCAAGAGCAAAGACCAAAGACCAAAGACCAAAAAAGATCTTTTCTTTCTTTCAGGTATGGAACGAACCTAGGAAATCAGCCCAGACCCCTCATTTCCAAGATTGTTCTTACTCAAATTTTCTATACTTCTGGGGCTACTTGCAGCTCTTTCTCTTGGCATCTTCTCCCTCTACACTCAAATCGGACTTGAACCTCTTTGGGCTTCATCGACGCCATCACATTTGGCCCCAGATCGAACCCACGAGGACCCTCGTTTGTGTGTAGCGCAGCGCATTACAGCGAGTGATCCCCACTACTGGCAGTCAGTTTCAAGGACTCGGCGCTATCTCTACACCTTATTCTTCACACACCCCTCCCCTCTATCAAGCCCGTACCGCACGCCATAAACCGACACCACCCATATTGCCATCCATACCATACCAGACCATACCATCCTATCCGTACCTTGTCTTGCCTTGGATACATTACCTTACAAAGGTATAGATTCTTCTTCTTTCGTACGGCTGCTACACACCGACCGACTTCATCTGCAACTACAACCTATCTTATACTTGCACAGAGCCCAGCTCTTTCCAAGTCATTCTGTTCCTATTCGCGAACGATTCTTGCAGGAGATCGACCAGACCTTGACCGGTGCTACGGATCCCCCTACATTACATCTGCAAGTCGACTCTTTCTCTCATCAGCTCGTCTCAACTCTACTCTGCTCTACTCGTTCATCTGAATTGTCTGTCAGCTCTTCGAACAGAGCTCGACACTCTCCTGCCGCATCTCATCTTACAGGACCCTGAAATCAATCAGCGCTAGGACTTTTCGAAAACGAGACCAAAAGCTCGTCAATTCTCTAAATCCACCTTCACCCACAATCGCACATTGCATTGGCTTGGGGCCAGGGCTGGGTTGTCTGTTGGATCGGACTGGATTGAATTCTCATTACCCTTACCTTACCTATTTAAATCCACCTACGAACTGGGGCGCACACGCTGAGCGCAAGTCAAGTCAAGTCAAGCCTGGCGCAACGCCGCGACGGAGCATCGTGACCTCTTTTTCTTTTCTTTTACTGGGGTTTGCTCTCAACTAGTCAAGACTCATTGTTGACTGAAATTCTCTATATTTTCCTCCCCCTCTTTCTCTTTTGGATTGACTTTCTCACGATCTTCCTCTTTCTTCTCCCCCCTCTCTCTACACCTTTCAGACAGGCCAACAACCTTGTGTGTCTGCATCGGTTGCCCTCTGATCGATCCACCACCATACATTGGATTTTACGTACAGTTCGTCTGTACTATTACCTTTGTTTGCCTGCACCTAAACCTTCCCCTTGCTGGTCGTATCTGTTTTGCCTCCCCTAACCGGCATTCCGAGGACCAGTCCGACATAATACCGTACCGGCTTTGACTTTGCTCTGATCCGTCCCGGCTAATAAACGCCCTTCTGCCATCTCCGCTCCGTCTCCGGTGGCTGCACCCTCCCGATCGCGAAGGTGATCTTTTCTTTTCCACTCACCCACACACAGAGCGCGAAGCACTGCAATAGCATGCCCGCTCAACTAAACGGGTCCATGACCGCCAGCATCCCCATTCGAATACCCGGCGACCAGACTCAACCTCAACATCAGCCTCAGACGGGTGTTTTCTACAAGCAGCACAAGCACTCGAGATCGTCTTACTCCGATTCTTCTCCGCTCGCAAATTCCAGAAATAACTCTTTAACTTTCCGTCCTTATAAGAGGCTCATGTCAAACCCCGACAAGACCATCGCTGTCATTAACGCCAGCGGGCGACAGGCTGCGTCTTTCATTCGCGTCGCCACTGCCGTTGGTTATCATGTTCGCGCTCAGTTGAGAAATCTGGATGGCGTGATCGCTACTGAAGTCTCCGAGAATCCTAATGTGACTGTTCTTGTTGGTGAACTGTACACGAGGCACCAGCCTTCTGAAGCAAACCGCGATGTCACCAAGCACGGTCCTCTCACCGGTGTCGGAGTCAACTACGACTTGATCGCCAATCTTTTCCGCGGTGCTCAACTCGCCTTCATTAATACCACTTTTTACGGCGACGAGATTGCAATTGGAAAAGCTCTTGCCGATGCCGCCAAGCGCGCCGGAATCCAACACTATGTCTACTCATCCATGCCCGATCATGCTGCCTATGATACCAAATGGCCCTCGTTGCCTCTTTGGGCCGCCAAGCACGAAGTCGAGCAGTATGTGCGCAAACTGAGAATGCCTGCCACCTTTGTTTACACCGGCATCTACAACAACAATTTCACCTCTCTTCAATACCCCCTCTTCTGTATGGAGTTGCAGAAGGACGGCTCCTTCAAATGGCAAGCACCTTTCCACCCTGATGCCAAGCTGCCTTGGCTAGATGCCGAGCACGACGTTGGTCCCGCGGTTCTCCAAATCTTCAAAGACGGCCCTGCCAAGTGGAACGGAGAGCGTATAGCACTTGCATACGAGTATTTGACTCCTAAGGAGGTATGTCGCCTTTTCTCTAAGGGAGTCGGTCGCCCTGTGCGCTACGTCCACGGCCCCATCGAGGTGAAGGTCCGCATCCCACAAGGCTACCGGGAACAGCTCGTGGCTCTTGAGCAACTCTACGACCCCAATCGAAAGGATCCTCGAAAGCAGCCGCCTTATTTCGGAGACCCCAAGGTTGAGTTAAGCTGCCCGAGCGAAGCTCTGGAGCTATGGGAAGGTCCCCGAGGAATTGAAGAGTACGCAAGAGAGATGTTCCCCATAGAAGAGGAAGCCAATGGCCTGACATGGATGCTGGACGATGATTCGAGCGACGACGAAGAGGTGCATCACGCAGCGCACTCGGTTGAACAACTGAGAATCCACGATGGCGACGACGACAGCGATGAAGATAATGACGACGGCCTTGTGATAAAAGGCCGCAAGCGCGACGAGGAGGAGTGGTTAGCATGACGAGGCGGCCCAATATTTGGGCACCAATGGCGTCCTGGATCTTTTGATGGAAAAAAATATGACACGAAAAAGAAAGTGAGGAAAGTTGTTCAAAAAGAAGAACAGAAGAAAATGGGAACAATCTCTAGTCAAATCTAGAAGCCCAATGAATGCTGCGGCAGATCGTGGAGTCGGACCTGGTGGGCATTGCATTTCGGCGGGAGTTGTGCTTTAATCGGTTGTTGGGGTCTAAGGGTAGTTGCGAATTTCCAAGAGGCGTTCCTCAGGGTGGGCTAGGACCTGAACGACTGTATCATGACTTGGTCAATGGATGACTTAAAAATAACGAATTACCATCCGCCTGTTGTTGCCGCGCTATGCCTGTGATATCCCTAATGTTTGCAGGTTGGTTATGTGCATATGCAATCAACATTTGTCATCGCTGCATTAATGCTCTCCTTGGTCTATCCTTGGGCGCACCATCTAAAGGAGTAGTCGTTTGATATCAAACCTTTGCTTTCAAGGGACAGGGAATGTATCCAAGGTACATACATGTATACACATGTTGACTTGTTGCTTGCGTTGCTCATGTCGATGGCCAATTCCCAGAATCCATCGTTGATTGCCTGAGGAGTGTGTGTCTCATTATGTGGATTTGTGAGCACTGGCACAATGAAGTGGTAGGAAGCGGATAATGAATGATATGAGTGTGAGGATAAAGTTGGAGGGGGTTTTCAGCTTGTTCTTATACTAGCAATAACAGCCAGCTGAGTAGTGTATTAATAAACACCCACCTCGTCATGGATGAGACTACCATATCTACCTGCCCCTTACATCGAGTGCATACAGTACAATATTCCTCGATTGTCATACCAAGATCAGAACTGTAATATATCATGTCGACAGCATTGACCGCCCCCGCGTGCCCTCCATGTCCTTGATCATGGTTCCCATGTTCACATGCGTGGGGGAGTTCAAGGCACCCTTTAGGATATTTCCACTACAACTGTCCTCATACTGAGTAGATACATTCAAATAAAGTTCAAATAGTCAGAATATGATTGATACATGTCTTGTAACATTGACAACAAAATGAACAGCCACGACCCCAGAGTGATCAACTTGCCAAGTATCTCTTCCCGGTCAAGTTAAACGCCGCTGCGTGGGGGGAAATCCGGGGTGACAAGGGGCGAGAAATCTCCGTTATCTGAACAACAGTTGAAAGAGAGTGGTCAAGTCAGGTGCGTTATCTTTGATGCTTCTCCTTATCTCCCCCGGACTCTGTACCCCAGATTAAGCAACTGCCAGATGTGTCGGTTAAGTGTGGGGGGTGAGAATGAACTATTGAATCAGAATGACGAAGTCACGGTATTTGAGAGATTCGCAGTTGACTTATTTGTGTTCTCCCCAATGCCTAAAGGCGAGCTCAGCTAATATATCAAGACGGTCGGAAAAGGAGCCGAACCTATTACGATCGATTCTGACTGATAAAGACGATAACGATAACGACTACGACTGAAGATTATACTGCCATATCGGCCAACACGAAAGAGAGAGTAACAGAAGAGTGCTCAGATATTGGCTTATTTGGCGATGGAAGCTCTGTACCTTCTCGGTCATACAAGTTGGGAGTCAGGGCTTCGAATCATTCTAGATGAAGCATTTAAACTCTTTATAATGATAGAGAGGTGAAATAAACACGCATTTCTTGCTGATATTGAAGAAGTGACAGTAGAAGAATAAGTAGAAGAAGAAACGCCCAAACGATCGATACCAAGAACAAGCTGGACGAGCGACACAACTCCTCAGCAACTCCTAAAACCCTTCACGGAACTCCAGTAAACTTTTACCAAAGGAATCTACTGTTGCCAGTACTGCTGCATGCGCAAGAATAAGAGCAAATAGTTTCTAGATTGCCATCTAACCGACCTGGACTTTTATTTTGTGTGGAAGTGGCTTCAGGGGTACCGTTTGCTGACTATCGCTTCTGAAGTTGGATACCCCAAGTACTCATATTATCTTCTAACGATATGCCAGGTACTCAGCTCTATTCTTAGACTGCTTGTGTAATAGTACAGTATGTTTGCCTACGGGATTGTCAGCACCTTGAGACGATTGGCAAAAGCTGACTCAAAAACATAGATAAGGTCAGGCTCTTGAGACATGCAACTCGACAAGACATGGCCATCATCACAATTAACGAGAGGCGGAATGTGCGTGGTGCGGCTTTAAACGCCGGATATTTGTATTTGCTGAATCATTCCCTTATGCCATGCATTTCCCGACAAAACCAAATCTAAATCATGCTACCCCTTGTTTACAAACAGACCAGGAGGCAGCTAATCAAAAGTGTAGCTGTTGGAACAGATATATACCTCCAACTTCCCCATCCATCCAATTGTAGTATTATTATATACTCAGGATAATTTCCATCCCCATTATTTGCAAATTCTTGCATCCTCCTTTCTCAATCATGCGTCTTGATCCCAGGGCGTCGAGCTTCTACTAATTATCTCGCTTTGTAGTCTGTCGTTCTGGTCTCTGAACCATGTCGCGCCTTCTTCCATCTCCTCTCTCATAGCGCGGAGTTCGTTGATAAGAGTTTGCGCATCGCTCATGACCCGTTTATGCGAGCTGGATTTGGCTTGGCGTTCTTGAGTAGCTTCGCCATCGTCCTCGGTCGCACGCTTTCTCTTGTTTTTGGTGACAGCGCTGTCAGACTCACTTGTGTCGATGGTATCGTGTGAGCTGGAAATGCGCTGCCGTGTTTCTGGGCGTGCAAAATCGCCTCCGGAGGCTCGGCGGATGGGGTAGCTACTGGGCGGGCCCATTGTACTGCCCCCAAACCTCTTCTTGCCATGCTGCATCTCATTTGCCATTGATTCAGGCACAGCCGTGCCATCAGGCAATTGGACAAGACCCATAGCTTTGAGACGCCAGCGTTCGGAGACTCTACTAATACGATTGCCAGGTTCAGGGCTTGAGGTATTTCTAGAGGCCATAGGAGGCAGTGAGCGTCTGAAAGCGGCTGGTTGTTCGCTAGCAAACTTTTGCCGAAGAGCTCTGGTTTTGGAACCACCTCTTGAGACAGATGCGCTGGACTGCTTGCTCGAAACAGAGCTGGCAACAGACGGCGCTCTACGCACGATCCTGGTAATAGCTTCTTGCTCGTTGTCCATTCCGGACAAAACACCAGAAGCGAGGAGTGCGTCCTCTTCTTCTGCTTGACGGCGTTTGCTGGGCTTTTTGTGCTTGAGAAAGTCCTTCAACTCCTCCGGTCGGTTCAGTTCCGCGATCTCAGCCTGTTCACGGGCCGCTCGACGAGCAGCGTCTTTTTGAGCCTTTGCCTGCGCTGCCCGTTGTTCCTGGTAGTAGGCTTTCATTTGTTCTCGACCACTGCGACGAAGTTGACTCAGACGTCGATCGCGCGCAATCTCCTTCCAGCGGTAGAAGTACTTGACTGATAGGTTATAGGTACGAAATTGTTGTGCCTCTGCCAAGGCCTGTTCTTCCTCCTCTTTCTTCCTCTTTGCTTCTTCGTCTTGAATAAACTTTCGATATACACCTTGGAGAATATTGTCCAACATGAATGCTTGAAACTCGTCCATGAGTCCGTTATCGCCCACTACAAACCACTTAGTGAAGTCACCGAGGAGATCACGTGGCGGTGCGGGCGGTGCGAGCGGTGCTGGAGGAGGGCTTGGCTCTTTGGGTGGTTGAGCGGTTGCCAGGGCCGTCGAGGGTTGAGAAACATCGCTGCTCTTAGCTGGTGCTGTGAAGGCCGGTGTGCCAATAGATGGGAACGAGAATTGAGGCGTTGACGTAGTAGGGGGCTGTGAGCCAAGGATGCTCGTTGCTGGCTTAGGTGTCTCTTCGTTCCTTGGTACAGGTTTGTCCAGGCCAAGCCCTGTTGTAGGTGTTGGTTGTGGTGCGCTGTTACTGGCGCTCGATGTAAATGGCTTTTGTGGTTGTGTTGTAGTATTAGAGGGAAATGTAGGGAGTTGGGGGGTAGGAGGGATGAAGCTGATGGTAGGTGGCTTTGTCGACTCTGCTGCCGTAGCTTGATCCTGTGGTTTGTCTGCCGACTCTTCCTTATTGGAAGCTGTTTCAGTCGCGGGGACTTCCGGCTTGGCCGGTGGGAACGCAAATGTCGGTTTTGTCGCTGGCCCATTCTCTCCATTTGTGGAGGTGAAAGGCTGACTGAACGGGCTACTCGTTGCTGGCGCATCCGTAGTGGTTGATGGTTTGTATGAAGAGGCGAACGGGTTTAGCGGTTGTGTTGTTCCAGAAGCATGTGGCTGTTGAAAGCCGGCGCCTGCTTTAGCAGCAGTGTTGCTAGGCAGTGATGGCGTGGATGCAGAAGTCGCCGGCGCAAATGGGTTGGCAGCAGGCTGCTTGGCCGCGGAAGCCAGGCCTGAAGCAAAAGGATTTTGCTGTGGTGTCGGTTGTTGCACAGCAAAGCCGTTGGTGGGTGCGATTCCGTTGAATGTAGTCCCTAAGCGAATACAAACGTCAGAACCAGTGGTTTAGGCGTGTCTTTGCCAGATTTCCAGTGGTTCATCTCGAGCCAACACTGTTGCTCTGAGTACATCTCAGGAGCGATGGCTTATCGAGTCTCCGGCTGAATGCGATTTCCTATTCGCCTGCAATGTAAAGGCTTTTGCATATAGTTGTATATGCAGGGAGCCACGGTATGCAGAATCTTTGGCGCACATTAAACAGTAGGGGCGGGGTCTTACCTGAGGTGCCGTTAATAGCCTTGTTTCCCCATGATCCACCAGGCGTGCTGAGCGACGAAAAGGAACTCGGTGTTGTCGACTTGGGTCCAGTGGGAATCGAAGGTTTGTTGGTAGCTTGAGTACTTGAAGCGAAAGGACTCCCCCCAGCAGATCCGTTAGCTGTAGGTTTGGCGAAAGTCGCATCTTCATATACAGTCTCATGAATAAGCTGAGGAAGGGTTTTTGAACCTCGCTTCTTTTCAACTAGACTATGAGAGAATTGGTGTTGTAGTCGAAGGTGAGGCAAGGAACCTCGGTTATCCAGTTTTGCGTATTGGCGATTGATGTCAGACGGATCCTCTTCACATTCGCCGAATTCAATATTGTGAAGTTCTGCAAACTCAATCGCCTGCTCAACAGTGTCGAAGCGAAGAAATTTGTTCAGCTCTGCAGCCGTGACGTCTCTGGAAGCCTCTCGAGGCCGAGCAAGACCTCGTTTGATAGCAGACAAGATACAACGGCGGAGTCTGGGAAAATGACATTCTGCGAAGCAGGCCATTGTATAAGAAACCTTGGGATCCCCCACTATTCGGAAATATGATTGGTATGCTGATGATGCAGCCAATGATGGCGCGTCCTTGAGAGGTCCATGGAAATCTTGTGTGTTTTGAAGAGCCTCAACCAGCGAGACTGCTGTGCGAACCTCATCAGAGTCCTTCCAAAGATTTGGCTTCCATTGTCGTTGGAGGGTTTCGATAATATTTGAGTCGTATGCATGGAAGATAAGATAGTATGCCCGGAATTCGGGCTCATTTTCGCAGCGGATGCCTTGGTCGTTGCAGTCATCGTAAGCGTCACGAAGGGATAGTAGTGCCTTTCCTAGCTGTTCCAATTCCTGTTGTTCCACAAAATCTTCGGGTGCTTTGCCCTCTTGAGTGAGCAGGTGCAATGCTGTAACGTGGAACCTTGCAATGTTCTCTAAAACATAAACTTGCGTTTTTATTTCGTCAGGAGTGAGGGACGAGAAGAAAGTGAAATCTCGGCGGATCGCTCGTGTTCTGTCCCAGAGGAAGCCATGCAGGCCTGGTAGGTTTCCGTCCTCGCGTAATAGGTCATCGATGAGATAGTCCAGTGTCCTTTTGAGAGCCGGGATCGATCGAACATCCATGGGAAGAGGCGCCTCCTGACCAGCAGCAGAACGAGCAAGCTTCTTGATCATGCGACTTGTATTGGCGAACGTTGTTTTGGGGTTCTTCTCGGGCTGGTGAACATCCATTTCGTTGATTCGCGTGATCTTTTCGTACTCGGGACACATATCCTCACAGATACCCTTGAAGTCGATCGCATCTTGAAGGGTCTTTCGCTTTTCCGGGTCGTCGATTAGGCCGGCCTTTGTTAGTGACGCGCGTGCTTTGCTGCGGTAGGTCTCGTATTTCTCGCGAAATTTCGAGACCTCGCCCTTGTTCTTAGGATTTCCAGGTTGCGACGGCCATTCAGGAGGGTGGATACCATCTTTCCGCAATTGCTCGTATACTCTTTTGGCATGGGGGTCATCGGAATGGTAGGCTTCGGGGATGTGATCGTCCTGGGCGTCGACGCTCGAGGACGAACTTGGTCGCGATCCATCACGCGTCGTCGCGAATGGGTTAGAGCCATTGTTGCGCGCGTTTTGACCTGCAGGCTTCTTGGTTGCAGAAGCAGCACCGAATGGGTTCTTTTTTGAATCGTTGATCTTCTTCTTGTCGTCACCTTTACGGTTTTTGGGCCTACCGCCTCCATCACTCAGATTGGCATCTTTGCCCTTAAGCCCGGTCTTGGCCTTCCGCTTCGCTTCGCTATCGCTGTTATCACCAAAGGCCGATGTTCGCTTATTCCGCTTCGTCTTGGAAGAATCGCTCGCGCCGTCAAAACCGAATGCGCTTCCTTTGTCGTCAGACTTAGTCGCGAAAGGATTGAACGCTGGAGAAGGACTCCGCGTCGGTTGACCAAAAGCCGAAAACATCTGGTTTGATGATGCAACAAACGTCGCACTCATCTAGGGAATCGTTTGAACATGAGGTTAAGTTAAAGCGCTCGAGATGCGTGGCGTGACGTGGATGACGGTAAAGTAGGTGGTTAGTGAATGCTCGAGGTAGAATTGAGCCCATCAAGCTAGTTCCCATTCTGGAGAGCTTTCGTCTCGTACATGGCCCACTTGACACGTGACGTGCATTAATAGGACAATGGGGAAGGATGAGACAGTTGACCACTTTACAATAGCGATTCCGAAATATCAATTAAGAGGAAATTTAAATGTTTCATTGGTACCTAATCGTTACTCCTAAACTCCTTTTTTGTATCCCATACAAATTCCCAATGATCTGTTCTATTTATTTGGCACTGCATCGTCATTTACCTTATGCGGCCCCGAATTCGAGCAGGTCCCAATCCCTGTCTGATCTCCTCCAGCTGCTCAAGGCCTGTTTGAGCCTTGTTCTTCTTGTTCGTTCTCTTTCCAGGCTTAGTGAAGTTTCCAAGGAAGTCATCCATGATGCCGTCAAAGTCACTACGGAGGGGCCCTTGAACGGTTGACATGGTGGACACAGCAGAGACTGACTGCATATCATCATCCATATCCTCATTGTATGCCTCCTCAATCTTGTCGAATCTTGCGTCCAAGAGAGTCATCTGCTCAGTTCGCACTAAAGAAGAGGAAGTCATAGAATAACTTGAGTTGTCGGTAAGGGCTCCCTTTCTCTTCTTGCGGCGGCCGCCGTTGGTGGTAGTTGTCCACATTGACTGCATCTCGGACTGTGATGGCGCAACTGGTGCTTTGGTGCCCTTCTGCTCCTTCTTGAACTGCTTGAAATCCTCAAGCCAGTCTTGAGAAGGGCCCTCTTCAGGCTGCTCCATCTGCTTCACAAGCTGGGGCACATCGTCGTCCTTGTACTCCTTGGTAGGCTTTGCTGTAGCATCCGACTCCCAACCGTCGTCTTCGTCGAATCCTGCCTCATCAAACTCATAATCTTCCAGCTCTCTGCCGTCCTTGGCCAGCTCCTTGAAGATGTCATCGTCTTCGTCGTCCACGAATGCGTCATCTTCCAGAGCCTCAAGAACTTCTCGAAGACGAGGATCCATATCGGGCTGGAATCCCTTGAGGGAATCAGGGATATCCTGCTGAGCCTCATATGTAGCCCTTGTAAGGTTCTTGGACGGCAAAATGTCTTCATCGAGAATATCCTCTGCACTTTGCTCGATATCCAGCTTCTTCAGCGCATCTTCGAGCGACTGCTTCTGCTTGCCCTTGCCCTTGTTTGCGGTGGCTGTAGACTCAACGAACACGACCTCTCCGCCGCCAGTGTTAAGATCGCGCAAATGCTGCATGTAATCGTATTCGGAATCGTCGTAGTAGACGCCATAGCTGGCTGCTTCACCCTCATTCGCGCGGACACCTTCGGCTTCGTAACCGAGCTCGGAGGCGAGGTCGTCTAAGTCCTTTGACTTGGAAGATCCCTTCTTGGTCTGGGTAGGGTTGAGCACCATTGCAGGCGCATTTTCGTCGTGGATGAGGGGATCATTTTGCGGTCGGTGCACCAGCGTAAAGTGCTGCGCTGACTTCTTGTCGCTATTAAAATTGTATTAATATGATGCAATAAAAAGATATTCCATAGTTCCCGAACTTACATCCACTTTCGAGGCATCTTGGCGATTTGAAGCGACAAGAATCTTGTTGTGAGGCGAGCGTGGGTGTTGGGCTTCAATCACACTCATCCGGGTACAGAAAATCTAGCGGGGTGACGAAAAAATCCTTATCGAGATATCCACAGTTATCCAGTACCCTGTTAGTTGACTCACACAGTCCTGAAGCTAATTGTGTTGAGACAAATTACAGTGTGAGCATGGTAATTGATATACGGACAAGGACCCCCGAAAATTCCATTTGCCCCTCCAAGAAACAGTCATTATTCAGCGGGGCACACTCAGTTGATCGCTACAGCCCTCTCTCAGTTCAATTCAAACCAAATCTTTACACAACACTTATACCCTCATTTGAGATATCGTACCTTGGGACAGAGATTCCTCGTATACCAAAGGCAAAACGCGCAATAAAAAACACTTCAATTTAAGCCGCCAAAATGGTTCTGGCAAAATCCAAGAACTCGGTCGGTTTGGGCAACGCCCTTATGAACGATCGTTTTGGTAAAGGCAAGGGAACCGACAGGAAGCGAACCTCCGCCATCACCAGAACGAACCACGCTACAGGCGAGCAGTACCTCGTCAACGAGAAGAAGGATGCTGCTTGGGTCAAGATGCGCTCCGTCACGGAGCAAGGCGATCTCGACGAGTTTTTGGCCACAGCCGAGTTGGCAGGAACCGACTTCACTGCCGAGAAGACAAACAACGTCAAGATCATCCACACCGACCAGAGGAACCCTTACCTCCTTTCGGCGCAAGAGGAGAGGGATGTTCTTGGAAAGCACAAGCAGCACAAAGGCCGTCTGTCTGTACCCCGAAGACCCAAGTGGGATTCCACAACAACACCCGAAGAGCTCGACCGGCGAGAGCGAGAGAGTTTCCTTAACTGGAGACGCGGCCTAGCTGAGCTGCAAGAGAACAACGATCTTCTTATGACACCCTTTGAGCGAAACTTGGAAGTTTGGCGACAACTCTGGCGAGTTATCGAACGATCAGACCTTATCGTCCAGATTGTCGATGCCAGAAACCCTCTACTATTCCGCTCCGAGGACCTCGAAGATTACGTCAAGGAAATTGACCCCAAGAAGGAGAACCTTCTACTTATCAACAAGGCAGATATGATGACGCCCAAGCAGCGTATGGCCTGGGCGAAGCACCTCAAGGAGGCAGGCATCGCCTATCGTTTCTTCTCGGCCGAGTTGGCCAAGGCAGAGAACGAGGCCAGAGATCTCCAGGATTCAGATGACGAGTCGGCTGCTTCTTCACCAGAGTCGGCAGAGGAGCAAGGAGAGAGTAGCGGTCAACAAGAGCAAGAAGGTGCTCCCTTGACCGAGGAGCCTGAGAAGGAATCTCAAATTGATCAAGAAGCCGAGGCGGCAAAGGAGGCAGACGATATTGATACACAAATTCTAACAGTCGAGGAGCTGGAAGGTATTTTCTTGCAACACGCTCCCGCAGACGCAGGTAAGAAGTCTCGAATACCCGAACATAGAAGAGTCCCAACTAATGTGACAATAGGCTCGGATCACAAATTACAAGTAGGTTTGGTCGGTTACCCCAACGTTGGTAAATCGTCCACAATCAACGCTCTCATCGGCTCAAAGAAGGTCTCCGTCTCGTCGACACCAGGAAAGACCAAGCACTTCCAAACCATCCACCTCAGTCCAGATGTTGTCCTGTGCGATTGTCCCGGTCTTGTCTTCCCTAACTTTGCCACCACCAAAGCCGACCTTGTCTGCAACGGTATCCTTCCTATCGATCAGCTTCGTGAATTTTTGGGTCCCGTTGGTCTCGTAACTCAGCGAATTCCCCAGCCTTTCCTCGAGGCCATCTACGGTATTCACATCCGCACCCGAGCTATCGAGGAGGGTGGTACTGGAATCCCTACCGCTAGCGAGCTTCTCCGCTCATATGCCCGTGCCCGTGGTTTCCAGACCCAAGGTCTTGGTCAGCCTGATGAGTCTCGAGCTGCTCGTTACATCCTCAAGGACTACGTTGGCGGCAAGCTACTGTTTGTTTCACCACCTCCTGGAATCGAGGATGCTGCCGACTTCAACCGCGGACTCTACGACCAGGAGCATCTTCCCGAGAAGCGACGTGCTGCCCTGTCCGCCGCTATGAGCCAGCTCTCTGTTGTTGACCCAGCCAGCAGTGAGCCTTTCCTTGCTATGGATGATGATGCCGTCGATTTAGCCTCGACCGTCGACGTTCCTCTTCCCGCTGGCCCCAAGTCCCAGAAGCTCGACAAGGGTTTCTTCGGACCTTCCGGCAACCAGGGCCATGTTAGCAAGCCTTTCAACTACCAATACTCAGACCAAGGCAAGGATGATCCTCTAGCAGGCAAGCACCTGTCGGGCCGAAAGGCTCGCACAATGGTCGCTCTCGAGAACGGCCTCGACCCCAAGGAGGTCGCAATGGCATCCAGCAAGAAGCACTTCAAGGGTAACCCCAGGGGTGGAAAGGGTAAACGACGTGTTGCCCGCAAGCTGAATGCTGAAGAGGACTAAACGAAAGCGAAACAAAAAGAAAAAAGAGAAAAACACCGGATACAAAGGCATTGAGAGGGTACAAAAAGGCGGACTTCGGAAACGGGTGCATTGGGTCTGGTAGAAAAGGATCTGGTTATGGACAGGCTCTAGGCCAAGCTGTGATACGACATATGTCTTTGCCATTATGGACAGCTATGGGATCAAATGAACATTTCTTTTGTTAAGCAACATGATTAAGCATCGATTTAAGTATGGCTGTTTCAAATGTGTGACCAGGACAAATCTCTGTTGCGATTCATGTCATTCACGTGTCAAATGCTCTAAACTAATAATAATCTCATGACAAAAAGGAAAATCTTTGGGTATTGACTGTCTACTCCTCCGCAGTTCCGCCCCCGATAAAGATCGTGCCGTGTAATAACAAAGTAAAAAAAAAAATCCAGATGCTGTGCTCATGCATGACATGACGAGTGTCAGTTGTGCCCCAACTCCACAAAGCAAAGTCGTCCCCCGTTAAGGCGTTGTGGTATGCTCTATTCCTCAGGTTGATAGGTTCGTAGATAGAAAAAGGTCCGTGTGCGTGCGTGTGTGTATGTGTATGCGTAAGTGAAAGAGCAGAGACTCAGGTGTTCGTGGCGTATGTCAACTTCATCTGACACTTCCTCGCGATTCGCGACCTCCTCTCGACTCTCGGCCTCCCTTCGATTCTCGACGGTCTTCAGACTTAAGGAATAGTCGTTTCGTGCCACCGACTTTGCCAAGTTCTCCAAACTGGCCGGCCGTCGATGATGTCCTTCGTTCACCGTTACTAGCGATTCTGACCTTT
The DNA here is from genome assembly GCA_018886245.1 of Fusarium brachygibbosum. NCBI lineage: Eukaryota > Fungi > Ascomycota > Sordariomycetes > Hypocreales > Nectriaceae > Fusarium > Fusarium brachygibbosum. The sequence goes on from MU249525.1 coordinate 123,233, forward strand.
TCCTTAACGCTCGCGACCCATGCCTTATTCTCCTCACTCATCTCAACCTTCTTACCGGTAGGTCCGGCAAGTCCGAGGAATGAACTATCATCCTCTTTCCAGCTGAGGTGGGAGTTTGATCTTGACCGGCCGAAGACTTCTGAGGGGCCCTCTTCTCCGGGTGTTCCAAAGCTCAACTTCGGTGCTTCGCTGCCCATGGCACCAATACTCCGGCGGGTCTTACGGACGGATAAAGGTGACATGGGAGACGTTTCCACCGCAGATTGAGGTCGGCCTCCTGGGCTCGAGCCAACGTTGGTTCTTCGCGAGTTGGGTGATTCTGGAAGAACCTCTACCTTGGCATTGGTTGCAGCAGATCGACGCTTGTGGTGGCTTGCATACTCTTTGAGGTACTCGCCAAGATCGGCCCAACCACCACCCACGCGAACCATAACTCGTTCTCCCTGCTCACCAACGCAGCGAATGAAGAGTTTGATCGGAGCTTCACCAGTCGATCTAGAAAGGTGGTAGACCTTGATCTCCGAGTGTCCACGGTTTCGTACCCTGGTGTTCTTTGCTGGCGAAAGAGTGAACGAAGGCGTGCCTGCCCTAGAGGTAGAGGAGAGGCCTGAAGTGCTTCTTCGGAAGGGTTCGATGGAAGGCCTCTTCCTGACACGCGGTAACTGCAGGTCTGGAGGGTTAAGGTTGACCTTGGGTTGATCGGTGGTCAACTTGATCTTTGCGGGTATGGAGTCGATAATATGGCTGATTTGCTGCTGGAGATGCTGGTCACCAGCACTAGTTCGGTGTTCAAAAGGAGTCGGATATTCTGAGATTGAGAAAGAATCATCGAACTCATCGTTGAAAGACTCTTCGATTTGTTCCATGTGCATGGGTGACATGTCGAGGTCATCAATAGTACGGTCTGGTCCTAGGAAAGGGCTGCCGAGGGGTGCTGATGGGGATCCCCTTGGGTCCACAGGCGGAGAACTGGGCGGACTTGCTTGGATATACTCCGCTTCGCGAATTCGAGCTCTAGGCAGATCAGGAGAGCCAGATACCTCAGGCGGGTCGCTAGACAAGGCTGCAAAATTCATGCTTGATGAACGAACAGCAAGCTGCCGAGATGGGTCCATTCTTGGTCGGGGCAGGGGTAGAGGGCGAAGAGGTGGTAGTTCGGGGGAAATTTCTCGATCATAGTCGTGCGAGAAGCTGTAGTTGTAATTAGGTGTCTCAGGGGTACGAGTCAAGTCTGTTGGGGAGTGGAAATCCTGCTCGATACTCTGTCTTGGTGCTTTGGGGGTGCCTGGCATGACGTCCCTGGTGCCATCGAAAGTGTCGTTTTCCTCCTCGAAGGTCTCGTCGACCTCTTCGATTGGAGGGAATGAGGGTGGACTTTCAGGTTCACTCTCGGATGAACTGTCTCTCTTGTGCCATCCGGGCACGATAGTGTCGGCATCAGATAACCCAGAAGGGATTCTGGACTTTATGGGTTCCATAGACGTGTTAATATCGTCAGATGATTCGCTCCTGATTATCTTGGGCGGTAGAAGCAACGGGATCGGCATAACACCCGTGCTGGCGTTAATAGGGGTGTCGTCGTCACTGTCAGATGCATCGGCGATCAGGCTTTCACCGGGTACAGCAAGCTCCTTAGCTTCTGCGTCTTGTTTGACTGGCGAAGGTGACCGTGGAGGTTCTGTGGGTTGTGGTGGTGGATCTGGTTGTGAAGGGGTATTTCGTTCAGTCTCCCGGATCTTCTTTTCGCATACCACAACCCAATCGCTATAACTCGACTCGACAGCTTCCATGCGGTCCAGCCAGTCCCCGGGTAAAGTGTCGGATAAGCCTTCCAAGCAGTCGAGCATATAGTCAAGAGATCGGCCTGGACGTGCAATCAATTGCTCGATATGCTTCTTCATGACGTCGAAAGTCTCTCTTGTAAGTGTCGAATTTTGTGGGGAACCATTGTCTTTTTGTGGTGTATCTCTTGTATGTAAGGAGATGGCCTTGAAGGCAGATTGCAGAGCGACTTCAGCGTCCTCCAAGGCAAGCAGTAGGGTTGGGACACGGCGTAAAGCGCAAAGGCGCAGGTCCCAGGTCTGCAATAAGCGTCTTAGGTTGTTCAGAACGGGCAGCGCGTGCATAACAATCGTCATGATGACCGCTGTGTGGTCTTCCATGCGATTGTAGCTGGAACGTGAAAGTTGTGCTGCTGCGTTGAATTCGGAAAGCGGCGTTCCTGGCCGGGACATGGGATCGATGTGGTTCATGCGAATGTGTGTCTTGATATCTTCGATACCAAGTTCGGACAAATCGCGTTGAATATCAGCCACTCTTTGGTCGTACTTTGCTACGTCTCGAGCTAGCAAACTCCCCATCCATTGGTCGTCTCCCTCCTCGGGTACGGCGAGCTGCGTCGATCTTCTTTTACGCTCCTCCTTACTGGGTATCTCGAAACCAGAAGAGCCTGACCCAGTAGGCCATGGCCAAGACTGTAGCTCCTCGAGCCATACCCAGATAGCATGCGACGCAAGGGCGGTTCGCATAGTAAACTCTCGATCGGTAGTAGAAAATTTGTCAAGGGACGCCCTCAGGGCGCCGGTAGCGGTGTTGAGGGCATCGACGACATTGCGCGGGCCGAGATTGGCAAGTATATCATCGGAAATTCTGTTTCTCGGAGGCGGCGAAGTGGAAGTGGTATGGGCATGTGCATGGGCATGGCGCGCATGCCTAGCGACTTGCGCGGGTGTATCGCTCATGGCTACTCTTGGTAATTTCTATTATCCAGCAGACAGACAGACGGGGATCGAATGGATGAATCGTAGAATCATGATCTGTCTAGGAGCCTGGGGACAGGTCGATAGGGCGGGGGACAGTGATGGTTTTGATGCCCATGTCGAAGAAGAAGATACGTAAGAATCGTCAAGTTGGTCGCCGTCAGTCGTTAGGTATAAATTTTTTTTTGTCTTTCTCTTCTTTTCCTTTCTTTTCTTTTTTTCTTAGGTTTGATTGGTAGCGTGATGATGTGAAGATACTTTGTTCGATGCAGCAAGGATGCCAATGCGGGTCGAAAAACAACTCAGAGGTAAAAGAGACTGGTGAAGCTGTTGGTGACGCAGATGCCTTTAACTACTACAAAGAAGTAGGATGACGAGTCGACAAGAGGGTAAAAAGGAGCGACAAAGAGGGCCTTTGCTAGGCCACTCTGAAAGATGAGAGAGAGAGAGAGAACGAAGCAATCGCCGATGCGAAAGATGGCGGTCAAAAATTTGACCTGGCGGAGGTTGGAGTTGTATTAAGTCGAGGTTGACGGGAGGTCTCGATCGGAGGTTCTTGAGTGGACGGAGAGCGGGCCACGTCGCGGTCAGGTCCCGTCGCGGTGCAGCAAAGTCGTGGATCCTGCTGCAGCTGAGAAGCCTGTAATAAGTGAGGTTTTACGCTGGACGATGGAGTTTACCCAGGTATTTAGCGCCCTGATTTTAAATAAAACCAAGACTAATTCGATCCAACCCAGTTTGATTCAGTGGCTTGATTCGTCTTGGTCAACCAAGGTTGCAGATTGATCGAATGCTCCGTGCGCCCCTAACACAAAGGACAAACAGAGAGATGGAAGACTTGACGTCGCGCAAAGTCAATACGAGGCCAGTTGGTGATGGTTCACTGTTGCGTTGCAACTTATGTGATAGCCGGATTAGGATAAGATGGATGTGATGTAGTTGAGGAAAAGTGGGCGAATGACGATAGAGAGAGTCGAGAATGCAAAGAACGAATAAAAGATATGATGAAACAAGAGGTTGGTTAATGGCAGTAAAGAATGATGGAGTAAAAAAGACAAGGAATGCCTTGTTAGAGCATCAAGCTCGTCAGTTTTGATGGATGGATGGTCAAGCTGGAGCTATACAATGAACAGAGCTTTGTTTGGTTGATGAAGCTGTGACCACTTTGCGCAAACATCTACTGTATCGGATGACAAATGTGCAGAGTCTCAAGGATGGTGAAGAGGCATAGAGGCATAAAATGACCATTGACGGATGAGGTATAAAAAGCAGATGCCAAGTAGACAAAGAATAATAACCATAGTCGCAGAATATTCAAAAAAGAGAAAAAGAAATGATGTTTGGTCAAGGTTCAGTCGATGAGATAGATGAGATGAGTTAGGTTAGGTTAGGTTGAAAGGAGGAAGAAATGAGCCCTCACGACAAGGGCAACCTGATTGATTGATGAATTGATTACCCTTACCCATACGTATTAACTAGGTAACTAGCTATACATAGTAACTTAACTTAACCTAACCAGCCAGCCATATCCGTCCGTAATGTATAATTAAGAAGCCCCCCCCTCCCCTCCTTTGCCCTTCGCCTCATCTCATCTCATCTCGCCTGTCCTGTCCTGGCCCCATTAATCGCAATTCCTCCGGCTCTTGGTCGTCTCCCACACAAACTCAACTCATCAAAAGCCAAGACCTGACTAAAGGAAACTTGCTTGCAGGAAAAACCACCTTAAAAGGAGATCTCGCTTTGACTTGAGGGTATCCGCTTCAGATACCCGTTTTGACGACCAAGCGAACTACTTAGCTTGATTGCCCTGCACAACGAGACCAGGGTGCCCAGAGTTATGAATGAATAGATCGATATAGACTTTCAATATCTTGAACCATTATTTGCTTCTTATTCCTGAATAGTGTCTGGATCTGCAGTACTTGATAGTGCTTGTGCCTTGACTAACTTGACTAGTTCAAGACAGAGAAAGGGGGTAATAAAAAAGACACAAGACTTGCCAACTTACATGTCCCATTCCTCGCAAAGCCATTTCTCCATCCGGCACATTCTGTCTCTCTCTTGCCAATCATTTCATGATCATCAGACCCCATCTCTGTTCATAGCTCCAGCTCTAGCTACCTACCCCTGTCAATCATCACCCTGTCAGCCGTCATGACGGTAATTAAAGAATGTCAACAAACCCCAATATGTACGCCATCCATAACAGCCGTCTAATTTCGCCTGCTTCTACTTTGCCGGTCCTGCCTTTCGCTTCTTAATTCGTGACGGCCTCTAAATCTGCTACAATTCCCTGATACACATGCCGTGCAGCAGAGCCCAAGCTCGTCTGTAACCAGGAACATCCATCTACCCCATTTTTCAAGCTCCATGTCCCTCCCCTGTAAGTAGGGTCTTCCCGGTGAGACATTCACATGTTTTCAGCTACGCCGCCCCGCTACAGCACAAAGTTGTTGGCTACTGAAGTTGGATACGGTCTTGGGTAATTTGCAAATTGTTGTACTTGATGGCCCTCACCAAGGTGCAGGCACGACCACAGTAGCAGCAGCACGTTGACCCTTGTGATTGCGTGGTAGGTCAGTAACTGAAACCAGTGTTTATCAGCTCACGAGCGTCATTCCATTTTAGTATAGCTTCAGTCATATTCCCAGCACATTCTTCAAATTCATGTACATCACCTCCAAGAGCGCTCGCAGTTAAATGTTACTTTTGTCATCATTGAACTACCTCTTCACTAAAAACTAAAAAGGCGACATAAAAGTCCGCCAACAAAGAGAGACTTTGAGCCCCTGAAAGCGTCTCTTCCTAGTCTGTACGTGATATCCAACGCCAAAATGTCAATGTGTTCATCAACTATCGTGTCAAGCGTTACTTTTTGTTCATGCCATTGAGAAACAGAACCCATATTCCAAGACAACCCCATCGTTCCCATGCCAGGAAAAAACAAATACGCCACCTGGGCCGGAGCCCGCGCTCAAAAACGCCTGTCTCTAATGCAGTGCAGACGTGTACACCAGGTAACACGAAATAACCAAACATGAGGTTTAGTCCGAAAGACAGCCCATCCAACATTGTGTGTGTATATAGTGATACGAGCTTTGAAGCTCTATGCCGACGCGATAATGTCGCGGTTTTCAGGCTGACGAGCTGCGTCTGTCTCAGCGTTAATGGCCCAGGTCAGAGCTTGCTCGGCGGACATGGTGGGCTCTTCAACGCCCAATACACCAGCGATCAGGTTGTCGTCTTGATTGTTGACACCCTCAGGAGGGAACTGGAGCCACTGATCAACGTCGAAATCAGTTCCGGCCACAGCGTTCCAGTCAAACTCATCGTGACCCTGCATGAAATCAAGGTCCATATTGCCAACATCCAGCTGAATCTCTTCAGAACCAGCACTGACACTTGGTGTCAAACCAGCGTTAGGAGAGTCCATCTCAGTCGTGGGCGGTGAGTGCGTAGGCATCTCCAGGGCTGCAGCGTTGACAGTGTTTGGTGGCATCATAGTAGGCGCTGCCGCCGCAGGCTGAGGCTCCTTGGGCTTCTCATTAAATAGCGACTCAGAAGCGGTCATGTATGGCGCATTTTCTGGGGGCGGCGTCTGGGCGCTGAACTCAATTGGGACACGCTTCATCATAGCCAATGTCGAAGGAGCAACGCTAGAGTTGATGTCGATGGCAGCCTTACGGAGAGCAGCGTCAAGGAAACCAGTTGCGTAGTCGGCAGCAGCATATACCTCCCGAAGCTTCTCCATGACTCGCATGCATTGGCGGAATCCTCGCGTGGCACGCTCCCGAGCTTGAGGAGCAGGGTTCTTCATCTCAAGGAGATGAATGATCATAGCAGGGAGGATGACCGTGACACCAGTCGTAGGCAAGAATCGCTCCAGGCGGTATTGGTGAAGCTCAGTGGCCATTCGGGTGATGTGCATTGCGGCATCACGAACTCGCAATCGAGACATATCCTGGACTTGTCGGGATGTTGTCGGGGCCTGGAGAGGCGACGATGGCAAGAATTGGGGTCGGTGAAGGGCCGAGATGGTGGTGTAGTAAACCATGTGTAGTAGTGTTCGCTGTACGGCAATCGTCGATCGTCCGTCCTTAACATCCAAGGGTGTCAGGGTGCGATATTGACAGCAAGCTGGAAGCGACTCGGCCCATGCCATAAGCTCGTGGTCTACCTCGGTAACGCTCTCAACGTTGTCTAGCTGTTTGTTAGGGAAAAGCATCATTGTGCTGTTGGTAGTGTTTTCCGGCTTCATTTTATCTCGGATCAAAACGGAGTATTGCGCCTTCAGCATGCGGCTAATGCAGACGCAGAGCTGGGCCTTGGCAATGCACATGATGGCCAATTCTCGTTGCATATCAGTGTTGCGAACCAATGCACAGGTGCTCGGGATAACATTGTTGCTCTCGGGGAGCACCTCGATCTCGAAGTCACTCTCCTCCAGCATAGGAACGTCGAAGTCCTCGTCCTTGATACGTGTGGGACGTCGCATGCCGAGTGCAATAAGACGGTCTCGCATGAAACATGACCACCAAATTCTCTTCCAGAGCTTCTGCTTTGCTGGTGCCATGCTCGTGGATCCGGGGTTACGGTGAAGACCGATGGTGTGTGCCAGTGAAATGGCCACGCCCATCCAATGCCATGTGTCTTTCTGGTCATCTGGCGTTTCGTACCAATACGTCATCAGAAGCAATGCCTGCACAAGCACAAGGCGATCTGACTCGTAATCAAAGTCGTACAGCAACTATCGGCAAGTTAGTCTAAGCCAATACCACGTAGTTGGAGATGTCACCCACCCTTGTCCTCTGGAAAAAGGACTTGCGGGCTGCTTTCCGCGTTGTGTAACCGCCCTCTCTAAGATACCTCATGTCAACGAACGCTGACGCTGCGAACATGACGGCCTGATAGAGGAAAAGACTGGTCTGGCCATTTTGACCATCACGGCTGCTGACAATGCCGAGGAAGGAATTCAAGTCCATAAGCGGCATGTAAGGATGCACATATTCAACGTAAGCCTGGAGTAAGGCATTCTGTAGTGGCAAGGTGGGCACTGAAAGTGCACCCTTGATCTTCAGATAATCGACATCTTCGGGCGCAATCTTGTTCGGCAGAGGTCGCAGAAACGCAGGAAATTGAGGCTTTGGAATTTCCTTGTCCTCAAGAGAGCCGAGCAGCTGAGTGGTGCGTAGTGTATCGAAGAACGCAGGATCCGGAATGATACTGGACCATGACGAACGATGAGCGTTAGATTCTATTGGATGCGCCTTGCTGAGGGAAGACGAGTCTCGGCGGTAGCCAGATCGTTGATCTAAGGTCTCGTGGTCAGTCAAAGTTCCAAGTTGTAACTCGTCTAATTTCCATGTGATCGAGGGGGTAGTTGAGCGAGTAAGCGTAAACGTAAGGTCCCATATGAACAGTGGGGTACAGGGGGCGGCTGAAAATGCGGAGAACGGACATGACCCCCAAAAAAGAAAGTCTAAGAGCCAATTGAGAGGGCTAAGACAAAGCGGAGCGCACAGAAAATGAGGGTTAAAAGCTGGAGGCGTAGCGTAGCGTATCGCAGTCAAGAGCAAAAAAACTTACAGATCATGTGAGGGACATGGCTGTCGAGTGCGGAGCTGTTGAGAAAAGTGCTGGGACCGTCGATGCTGCTTGATGAAATGGCTGAGCCACTACTTGGTCGTCGAAGATCCGCAGTACTTATTATGCCTGGGTTTGCGCCTTTGCTGGCACTTGGGCCTGTGGGGTTGCTGACTGATGGTGTTTTGCAGCGCAACTGGGCTTCAGTGGAGACAGACTGGCCTGCGGTGCTGGCCGTGTAAAGGTTCTTCCTGCAGTGGCTGTTAGCGACCTGAACTCAACGCAACCTTCAATTTGATTCAATTGGGTTTTCTTTGCATGGTGCAATCCTGATTCATGGTCTCCAATTATACCGGCAGTCGGTTGAAGGGGCCGGTATGAACTGGAGTCCATCGAAATACGACCCATGACAAGACAGGAGATTCACTCACTTTCTTCTGCGGCTTTCCTGGACAACGCACTGCTCAACTGTCAGTCACTGCTTTCAAACCTAGACTATATTGACTCTGGCGGTCAACAATCGAGATCGAGAAACGTACCTCGACGTTATCCCAACGGCAGTTTCCACAGGGAGCTCCCTCAACCACGTCGCATCGAACTTTTCGTGCACGGCATGACACGCAAGCGCGGGCAGCGCGTCGCTTCGTAATCTTCTCTGGTTGCTCTGAGTCGCCTGATGGTGAGGAACGCTTCTTGCTGTTCTTTTCGGTGACTGTTTTTGATGTTGACGTTGGCGAGGGCGGAGCGGCCGCGCCTTGTGATGTTTCTGTTGTCATAGCCATGGTTGTGGCGATATGACTGTGAGTAATTGTGTGTTCGTGCAGACGTATTTGCGTCGTCTGTGATAGTTTTGAAACAGGGTCGTATCCAGTGTTTTATATGCCTGAATTGGACGTGTTCGGGTATGGCAGAAGTAAGGCTGGCAAGATTAACTTGAAGTGAGGCGATATGTGTCGTGGCTGTAAATCATTGAATGTCCGATATGGCCAAATATGAGCGGTGGAGTGGAGATTTGTCTTGAGTAATAGTTTTGAGTAGTTGTTGTCGAAGTTCAATTGGATTTATTGCTGGTTAAATCTTGTCGTAATCGTTCCTTTCCGTGAGATGAGTGGAGAGTAAATGAATCTGTAAGAGGTGCAAGCTCAAGTTCAAAATATCGATATCAATGTTGGAGGTGTAGGTTGAGGCGAACAACCAATACCAATCTAGGATGAAAGACTTGGGGATGATTCACGGTCAAAGAAGAACAAGAGCAAAAGTCTTGCCTCGTGAAGGAGGTACGTAGGAAGATTATGAAGCCAAGGGAATGGAAATCCGGGGGAAGTAGGTGGGGGGTGTGGATGGTTATTATATTCTCATGGCTAGTCTAGTCTGGAGGTCACGGAGCGGGACTCGACAAGTTTGATCGATGAGAGAGTCAACAAGGTCAAGAACAGCAACAAAAAGAGAGAGAGAAACCGCCAAGTGGAGGAGGGTGTGTACGGTACAATAATGTACGAGGCATTTGAGGGTCTCTGGGTAAGGGTGTCGATGGCGTTTGAGCGCAGAGAACAGGGCTCGTCAGAGGGTGGGTCTATCGAATCCACAGCGAGGAACCTGGATGATGGATCCAATACTGTGAGCGGAGACCTGGGTCCAAGCTGGTAACGCTACTCTCTAGCACACCACTGGACAGTCTGGAGGTGGCACCGTGACATTGACATTGGTATTGGGGTGCGTGTGGGGATTTCTATCGGTCATGATGCTGCAGCGAGCAGAGAAACGATGGGGAACAGTTACCAGGAGTGCATAAGGGCAGTGAATTCCCATAGTAATTATCTTGAATTGTAACAAGCCAAGAGAAAACGTAAGCATGAATTGTGGATGGACCAATATCAGAACAAACCATCGATATGGATCTCTAAATTTCGAGTCTCACATGGCAAAACGCCTCAAGTCTGGGCATTCTATTCAAGGAACTCAAAACCAGTCGACACCTTGTTGGTTGACAAGCCTCGCTTCCACGAATCTGGACTTGAATTTATGCATCACACGGTTCATTGCTCACAGATTATCGATCTACCATAGAAGAATGTAGGTAGACAACTGCCTCCGCAACATTGAACCTCATAAACACGGAAATTTATGAATAATTCCTGGTCCACACATTTCGTGCGTTTCCTTCGCTTCGCTTCTTTTTTATTTTTCACTTTAATCAGCCACCAGGGCGCCGAGACTGGCCTCTTGGCGCCAGCGGGGGACCAGATGCAGGTCTCTTTCTTAGGCTATGGCCATCCACCGTAGTGCCATGGATGTTGGTCTGGGGGTTAGCGTCGAAATCATGCCCCAGGTATGGACACGACCGGGGAACTTTAAGACCTACGGAATACTTGAATGGTGTCCTCAACGATGAACAGCTCCTTCTCCTGGGTCCATTCTTGCACTGCCCTGAAAGATCTGGGGTAAGTTAAAATTACACGTTATCAGGCATGCCCCTCGTAGGATCCATATGGATACTGCTCCACGTGAGTATGGGTGCTACAACTTCTACTGGCATTTGAAAGACGATGGATATTGATCAAACAGCCAAATGCCAGAACAAAATCAGACATTCTAGACGCCGTTACCGTATGTCTGGGTCATTGAGTTAGCTCCAATCGAGATTCGGAATATGGGGTAATGATAAGACGACCCTGACGCCATTGGGTTTGTTTGGTCAATGATCACTTCTGAAGTAATACAAAGAGATCACATGTTCTGTTCTTGATCAAGTACCCCGTTGTCTGCCAAGCAGTAACAAAACAAGCAATTGATTAACGCATGGTCCAAGCACTGTCAGATGTAAATATCCTGACTCGAAAGAACTCTGAGGTAAGAATGAATGGATTGTTCATCCAAGATGGTGAGACGAGAAACAGTAAAAAAGAAAAACTTCTCCAAACATTACCCCGACTTCTACTTGGAGTGAAATGTATCCACATTGTCCCTCATCTTCATCATAAACTCGTACCTTGCTGTAAACCATCCATCTCCTCACTCCACTATCAGGTATTGATGAAACTGGAGATTAAGTACTACTGTAGCCAATAACTTGAAAGTATTTTACTCACTACAAACTCTTTTGCTGTTATGCTAAGCCAACTTGGCAGTAATCTCCCTGAGGTGAAGTCTGAAGGTGAAGGTGCCGTCCCCAGCTCCCGTTCTTAACTGCCCGATTTGTCCTTTCCGACCCTGTCTTGCTCCTTCCCCCACAATTTGTCAGTAAAAGTGTGGAGAAGCCAATCATCGATGGTAGCCGTCCCACCTCGCCTACCCCATCGAGTCAGCCGCCCCAGAGCTTGGAAGGAAGGGGCGTGTCTTTGAAACGGGAAAGGTTCAGTTCAGTTCAGGTCGGCGCAGTCAAATCACGAGGTCGTTGAAACGTACAAATGCGGCCTGTTAAGAATGATAGCATTACATGAACAAGCTGTACCAATGAGCCGCTCTTTCCTTCTCGTCATAGATCTCACAGTATCAGGCTACAGTGTTGGGTATTTGATAACCTTGGGAGACAGGAGGACTTGATCTCTGTGAGAAGAAAGGTACCCCAGAGTGACTAGGGTCCTCATGGTTCGCGAGCTGGAAGGTGCAGTCTTTGTCGGGTCCACTTCTACTCCGTAGTCTCAAGATCCCCTCACCGTCCCATCATGAAGTTTATCAAAGCGTTTCCTTCTTCAGACCCACCGTCCGTCAATATTTATATTCACTGCAATGATCTGTAATGATATTCGAAGCTGCTCGAGCGTTTCGAATCACCGTCGAGTCAGAAACGATGACGTTCATGTCAAATGCAGCCTCAAACGGTTCTTGTCCCTTTGGTCCGGCCCATCCCTCTTCAACAGGGATGAATTTGGGTCTGCATTGATCCAATCAGACAGCATGGACTGCTTTTACGTCATGCGATTTGACCAATAGAGGAGATTAGTCGGCTATGTTCGGCTATTCGAACAAAAAGCCAAGGAGACCTGATCGACGAATCATAAGACAGTGAAATCTCTGCCCAAACTCCAATTCCACTTACACTCAATTCAGTGGAATTATCTGGGGGGTGACGGAAGACCAACACCGCTGTCATTGTTCGCAAAGGTGCACGACTTGGTGGGACACTCCCGGTCTGCAAAACTTATTTTCGAAACGGTTTATTTGCAGATACAGCACCATGGTCTGTTATCGATAATAACGGAAAACCAAAGAGTGTTCTCAATTGTGTCTGGTCGCGACTGGTCATATCATCTTGATGAGAGATGTTGATCGAATACAACTTGGTTCCATGAACGTGCTTAATCGCCGCTGCAAGTTCATACGTGCCGTGCTTGCATGTGCATATCGACACACAACTGCAAAAGGTACTGTACTGTACCTGCAATTCGAGCTGATGCGAGACAGCAGAATTATTCCACTCCACTTGCCCTGCCCTATCTCACCTCACCCTCCCATCGCTCAAGACGTTTGATATCTTGACCTTCACCGTGTTTATCAAGGTCATGCGTTCTAAAAAAGTCAGTGGGGACAGGGTGTTGGATTGGTACACAGGTACACCAAGTCCGTGACCGCCTCGATCCAAGGTGAAGGTCCAATTTGGCTTGGGAAACAAGCTAACAAAGGTGAGACGGAAGGGGACGTCAGGGATGGGATGCGGTGGGATGCCCACAACATCGCGATGCAAATCAATCACCGACGGTCTTGAAGCTTCAGCGGAGCGCAATCCGCAGTGGGACCCATTCCGGCCCCGGTGCCTCCGGTCGGATCCTGTCCTGAGATCACCTCCCCCCATCGGTCACATACCGAGCCGTACGCCTGCGGATGAAAAGAAGGGGGGCGGGAAATAATATCCGACCAATCTTGACCCCTACAGTTCTTAAACAAATTATTTGTCCTTCTCCATGGGGTGCAAAGTGGGCTTGCGCTTTTGTAATGCATGCTCAGTCTCGTGCTGGTTCAAAAAGCCATCGTGATGCAGATGCAGATGCAGCAGGGCTAAAGCCACGACCGGCCCTGACAATTGAGCTTTGGGCCGGCTTTTGGTGCGGTGTGTATCTTCAGTTCTTTCTGACAATGCCGGCCGTATCCTGAGATGTCCGATCTCCCGTCCTGTGACGTTCTTGTGCGAACCACTTTTCCAAAAGACAACGATATGGTGACCCTAGTCGAAACTTCAACATAGAAATCGTACTGCAGATGCACAGATTCGGTTTTTGCTATGAATCACGTACATAGCCCGTGGTTTTGAGGTCAACAAGCGCGAGCTGATCAGACTTCTCTGACCATCCATTACATGTAGAGATAGAGCCACATCCCTCGCTATATTCTCGGATGTTCTCCCGACACCTCATCAATACATGTATGTCCCATCCGCAGTCGAGAATTGATATATCAACGACCACGTCAGTGCCATGTTCAACTTTCCAATGAGCTCCCCACCCGTTACACTACGGAAGATTTCTATGTGGTTCATGCTTTTTATCGACAAGGAACAGGCTTTGGTCGAAACTGAAAGTTGGCATCGTATTATTCAACAGCCCCATTATATCGTGTGCAGATACTCTGTATACGTAAAAGATTAGTGAAGCGAAAGTCTATCGAATCCAGTAGTTAAACGTTCCATGGCACAGTCCAATTGTCGTCGACCCGCCCATTATCATTTCGGAACTCGGACTTCCTGTTGTACTATACAAAACTTGTGTTTGGATGGAGGTTTCGTTCCACGGCACTTGTGTGCCTACCGCTAGATTATAGAATCAAATCACACAATATACGACACAAACAGGGTGACATTATGGAACATATCTTCATAGGGGTTCCTATTGACATCTCCTATACAACAAAAACACATCAAATGTGCGACTTCACCAAATCAACCCTCAGGCTTCCCGTATCTTCCGGCATCAACCAAAGACCGAAAACCGGGCCCCGGCTCCGATAGGGTCCACCTTGCAACAGTGATCCCATCCATATCACATCCTCACCATCAAAATGTTCAATCCCCCAATGCCGCTGAAGAAATAACACAAAGAAACCTTGCACCAGCAGGAAAAATACCGATACCCAATAAGATGTGTTCTAGTTCCTCATCCTGACTAAAATGTCTTATCCCACACGCCCTTGACCTGCATTTGATAGCCCAACAGAAAATGGCAGGTAATCCCTCCCTGCCTCCCCCCTGCTCGGCTTTTGGCTTCCACCAAAACGCCAATCCCGAATCTTCGAGGCGAGCTAACCCTCGGCTACCGACGTCCTGAAGCGGCTATCATAACTCTCTCCCATCTTACGACCCCCGACTTGACCAAAACAAAAATACCACCTGCCCCCAACATTGGATCCCAGGACCTTCTCGATCCAGTCTTTTTTACTACGATCGTGATCTTATCGCATTTTTTTGGATTTTTTCTTTCTTCTTCTTTTGTGCTGTTGCACTCGGTAGTGACCTCAACTCTTATCCACATGCGTCGATGCCTCAGTTTGGACTTTGGACAGCTTCAAGCACTTTTGCTTTCGGACATTGATGTGCGGAGGGGGTCAATTGCCGATTTTATCCCTTTCTCGACTGTCGACTACCCAGCAGCAGCAACAGAAACAGACTCGGATCTCCAGACTTGACAATTCTTCAACTATTGTAACTCTTGACAGCTTATTTTACGTCGACACTTGTCATTAAGCCTGCAACAGGAAGCTGGCTCAACACTATGCGAGCAATTCTCAGCTCTCGGCTTCCCATCTCATTTCTTGGTACCATAGATGGATACCGCACCATACTTTTAAGCCTAGAGGAAGGTCAACTCGAGTTTCAGTTACTCATGCTCATTCGATGAAGAGTCAAGCGACAAGGTCGCTTGTCTAAGATTCCATTCTGAAAGGCACGGAGGCCATTATATCGTACTTACGACACTTTATGGGACCTCGTCATGGGTCAACAGACTGCCCCATCAACCCTCGGGACTGACTAGGCATCTTATCGGATTACTTCAGCTGTTGGCACCTGTCTCCTGGGAAAGACCACTTCACTGCCGATTCTCAAGTCAAGTCACAGCAACAAGTTGGAATTTCAACTACCCTACGCTTCATCTGGACGCAAAGCAATGGCCCATGATTCAGACCTCAACGACACAGATTCCCTTCGGCCAGATTCGCAGGCACTCATGGCCAATACAATGTGTATGGCATTGAGATCTCTTTCATTGGCAGCCCACTCCGGATGCGACAGTCACCGGTAGTATACCTTGAGATCATGAAGTCATGGTTTAACATTCGTCACATCGAGAAAAGCAGTAAAAGGCAAGGCAAGGTTCTTGTCATAACTGTTCCAATATTCCATTCACTGGTATATACACTCTTCCGTCTCTTCTTTTCATTCCCCTCTATACCCAGCCAATATGGCCCCAGATGAAAACAAAATTAAATAGCCGTTAACACGTCAAACAGGTTATCAAAAACAAAAAAGCCTATTAAAAAGGCTCGCTCAAAAGAGTACTGGTGGCCACCGACCATCGCGTGTGGCATGAAGTCACTAAAGTACGCAATCACCCGCGAGTGCGATCTCGACGACGAGCACTTCATGGTCGAGATACACACTTCGTCATTTTTTTTCGAATCCTCAACAAAAACAATGCTCGTTGCATATCATACACAAGTGTGCACATGATTACAACTTGGCATCAGCAAAGCAAAGGGGGTTGTAGATGCGCTGCTTAATGAAAGAAGTAAGGGCGACATCACCCCACTCCTCCCACTCAGCCCACTGAGACTCGGGAAGCTCAGAGACACCGCCACGACGAGCAGCCTTCATGACCTCACGGGCAACGATGACGCTAGCGTCACGGACACGCTCAATGCGGGGGTAGATGAGACCCTTGTGGACCTCATCGGCATTTAGGGAGCCAGCCAGAGCAGCAGCAGAGGTGTAAACCATCTCGTCAGTGACGCGAGAGGCCTTGGCCAGGATAGCACCGAGACCCAGACCAGGGAAGATGTAGACGTTGTTGCCCTGGTTGGGGTGGTAGACGGTGTGGTGAGTCTCATCACCGAACTTGGCCTTGACGGGGTTGAAGGGAGAGCCAGAGGCAAAGAGGACGGTGCCCTCAGTCCACTCGATAGCCTGCTCGAATGTGCACTCGGCCTTGGTGAGAGGGTTGCTGAGGGGGAAGAGGATGGGACGGCGCTCAAGGCCACCCTCCTGGACGGAGCTCTTAAGAGCACGGACCACAGGCTCAGTGAAGACGCCGAAAGTGGCAGTGAGACCAACGAGAGCGCTAGGCTTAACATACTCGATAACCTCCTCAAGAGTACGGAACTGCTGACCGTTGTTGTCAGTTCGAGCGAAGTACTTCTTGTGCTCAGCAAGGCGATCACCACGGTCCTTGGTGACAAGGCCCTTGGTGTCGACGAGCCAGAACTTCTCACGAGCGGCAGCCTCGCTCAGGCCACGGCGAGTGTAGTACTCAACGAGCTGCTTAGCAACACCGACACCAGCAGAGCCGGCACCCATGAAGACAAGACGCTGCTCCTCGATGGGAACATTGGACTGCTCAACAGCACCAATGTATCCACCCAAGACGACGGCACCAGTTCCCTGGATATCATCGTTGAAGCATCGGTATTGATCACGGTAACGGTCAAGGTAACCGAAGGCCTTCTCACTGTCAAAGTCCTCAAACTGAACAACCATGTTGGGGAAGACCTCGCGAGCAGCCTCCATGAACTCGTCCATGAAAGCTTGCTGCTCGGGGTATGAAGGGCGCTTCTGTCGCAGACCCAGGTAGAAGGGGTCCTGGAGGTTCTCCTCGTTGTTGGTACCACAGTCAAGGACGATGGGGAGGGTCTTGGAAGGGTGGATACCGGCAGCGCCAGTGTAAAGAGCGAGCTTTCCAATCTGAGGAAATTAGTTAGCAGAGTACTGACGGGCGAGTTTGCAGTCAACTTACAGAGATACCGACACCGTTGATGCCGAGATCACCGAGACCGAGAATACGAGAGCCATCAGTGATGACGCAAATCTCAGGATCCTGGCAACGCCAGTTTCGGAGCATGGCACGAATGGACTTTCGCTGCTTGATGGAGATGTACAGAGCCTCAGGGCGGGTGTAGATGCTCGAGTATTGCAGGCAGACATCACCGATTGTGGGGGTATAGACGAGGGGCATGAGCTCTCGGATGTTGTCGATGAGGAGACGGTAGAAGAGGTCGGTGTTCTGGTCCTTGAGGGTGGACAGGTAAAGGTACTTGTCGATGGGGGTCTGGCGGGTCTGGATCATCTTCATGGCTCGGGCGCACTGAGTGTCGAAGCTCTCGATGGTGTGGGGGATGAGACCGGTGAGGTTCTTGGAAGCACGCTGCTCGGGTGTGAAAGCGAGACCTGGAGGGAGAGAATGTCAGCAGCTGCACCAAAGAATGCATAGCGGCGGTTTGGAGAACCATTGATCGCAATGCCCTCATGACTACAAGTCATGACAGGCCATTGCGCCCATGGTATCGACAACAAGTGTTGTTGCAAAGATGGGGTGGTGTCAAGCGACTTACCCTTGTTCCAGAGAGGCTCTCGGACAATCTGGTAGCCGGCGGCGTTTTCCTCGTCGACATACTCAGGAGTGCGCTCCTGCTTGACCTCTTGGTAGTGGTCTTGGACGTAGCCACGGTGTTGATCAAGAGCAGCCATCTTGATTTGTTGTTCAATCTTGTTAAGGTCGACGGAGGACATTGGATTGGAGTCTGTAAGTCTTGGGCTGGAGGGGCATGGAAGGTTAGTTATAGTTGATGGAGGTGACAGAAGGGGGGGTACACACGAAGATGTTGTTGACGAGCGAGAGCGAGGTGTGGCGATTGCAGAACTGGCGGTACTTTGATGGGACGAAGACGCCATGGACGTGGAGAAAGAAAGATGGGGTGATGTGAAAGGGAAGAAGGATGAATGGGAAGACTTTGGGATCGAGAGTTGAGGGCGGCGATTATTAGTAGTCGCCGTGAGAGCAGCGGCTGGGGTCAAAGTAGACGATGTCCTGGTCGCGGAGCGTAAGGGGCCACTAGCGAGGAAAAGTCGGTTTAAGACGTTTTGAGCGGAACCGGGACCCGAAGGCGAGGCCACCGTCATGTTCGAGAGCGTTTGGCTCAGGCCCATGTTTGGTAATGATTGAGAGAGTCTCGAAGAGATACCGGAGTATGGGGGAGGGAGGGCAGGGGTAGGTTCCGGGACGGGGGTGGACGTTGCTGGGTGGTGTAGGGCAGACAAATAGACAGAGACAGGGCAGGGTAAGAATGCTTGCTGTGAATTAAGGAATTCTTGTGAAAGCAAATTGCTGTGGCCGACGCTTATCTGATGATGTGATGTGAGATGAGGTGTGTAGAGTAGAGCAGATAGAAGCTTGATGAAGACGTGTGGCTATGTTGCTGCTTGTCGTGACCTCTCAGGAAAGTGAATATCGACCGTAACAAGACAGTCAATTCGTTGCGAAACCAGAAAAGAGTTGGAGGTTGAGGAGAATCCAAAACCCAAAACCAAGACGGAGCAAGACGGACGGCAACGGACGGACAAAAAGCGGTTTCACTGTTTTTTCTCCAGAAATACGCCCTTGTCACTTTTTTTCTTGAGAGTGGACTGTTAAGTTAGCATGTAATTCGGTAAGTTACTCTCTAGGGCGCCAACGAAAAGTCTACGGCACGACCGAGTAAAGGTAGCAGATCCTTGCAGCTTTTGATTCGGCGAGGGTACTGTAAGGAGGGGGACGGGGTAACGTTTGGAATACGGGAGATGTGATTGATGAGAAGGAAGAATAAGGGCGTGGGCATGGGTAGGATCTGTTATGTTATGTTATGTTATGCTATGTCATGATATGGGTGTGTAGCGAGTATGTCTGTTATCTTTCTCTCTTTCTTTCCTTCAGTATCTCACTCATATCGTGTTGAAGAGACTGAAGCAAAGTATTGAGGTCAACGGATTCCATTGACACCTGCACTTGCATTTGCACGTACATCCGTACAACCAGAATGGATGGGGAAACCGCATGGGGGAATTTTCTTCTTGGGCATTGGGGCTGAAAGGTGAGTAGAGGGTGGAGCCAGTGGAGCCTAACTAGCCTGGACCTGGGCAAGGATCTCGCGTGGAACGTGAGAAGAAAGGAAGGGGCAGAGGAGAGGATTGGAGTTTATTCAGGTATCGGGGGACAGGGGTGTAAAGTTGTTGAATATGGGCGTTAAGCCATCTTTGTCTGTGACAGAAGAAACTCATCCGGTACGTACCTTCCTTGTCGGCTTGGTAGACGGGACGGACTGGGGAGGGGAGCTGGAAGATCAAACGGGACACCTGACCCTGGCTGCGGAAAAGGAAGCTGCAGATTGGGCTTCTGTCTTCTTTCCTCTTGAGGCAGGACTCTAAAACTCGCCAAATGCTGGGGGAGCTTGGCAACTGTTTCGGTATTAGAAAAGAGTTCCGGATATGTCTGACGATGAATGGCTCATTCAAGCCTTCTTCTTAATCTCTCACCTTGATATGAGTCACTTCAGTATCAATCAACCTCTCTGCAGTCTCTTCTGTGGAGAGCCTTATGCGCGAACTGATAAACGGGGCAGGGCAGGCAAACGCTGCTTCACGATGTCCTGTTCCAAATTGATCAGCGATATGGCCACTTTGCTAAGCATTCCATTCCACAGGCACATTGCATTGTTCGGTCGAAAGAAATGGTCAATGCAATGCGACAACTCGGCGAAATGCTCCAGTAATGCCAATTGTCCGTATATCAGATTGTGGCATAGCATAGGATAGGCTGCCTTACCTTACCGCGGTGAGGCTCAGTAAGAGATATCGGTGTAAATGCGTGTAAATGGCTTGACGATGACCTGAATCGGGTGATAGTGGGGGTCACGTCACGTTGTCGAGTATCAAATAACGCTGAGGGGCGTGTTCCTGATGGCAAAATGTCCGAGATTGATGATCAAGTTTGCTGGCAGATACCAATTGCTGGTAGTCGAGGTGAGGTGAGGTGAGGTCAGATCAGGCAAGTCGGTTGTATCATTCGCAATTGCCCTTTAATTAATGATCTATAAGCAGCCCTAAAACGAGTCGAGTCACTCTATCTACTACACTACAAATGAATGCCTATCATCGGACGCATCTTTCTATACAACTGTTCGTTTCCGCCGGGATCGATGCCGACGACTGCCGTCCACAGTCATAAAACACTGAGAAAACAACGTTGAAGCAAACTCACGAGGTCGGAAAACAGAGGTACAGTAAGAGACATCGGCGCCGACTACGGGGGCTAGTTCAGAGTGGATCATGATGATGACCCTTGTTCGGTCAAGCTCAAGTAATCCCTGGCCTGGGCTAGAACACGCAATCGCAATGAAAGAATAATGTCAGACATGATTGACGAGATGAGATTCAACGGGGGAGGATCCTTTATGACCTGGAAAACATGAGTCTGGAAAGGGATCGATGCCGACTGGACAGGAAAACGTATTTGACTATGAGTGAGTGGATAAACGGATGAAAGTCAGTCAATCAAGCAAGCTTCAGGAGATTAAAGAGGTCAAAGCAAAGTCCAACATTTATCCGTGGACTTTTTGTCTCGTCTTGTCTTAGAATTTGTTGCGACCCGATAATCAATTGATGTTGGGTTGAATTGGGTTGTGCTCTTCGGAACAAGGTCTCGGTTCGCAATCATCAAACGGCCCCGGTGAGTGATCCACCAGACACCCGATGCTATCCACTCTTGGAGGCCCCTCTCAAGGAGCTCCTCCGGTTGAGGTTGAGCCCGGTTTACGGGGCACGAACAGGCGCTACCCTTTTTTAGTGAAGTTGTAATTGGGTGTTCATTGTCAATGTAAACGGGTCGTTGAGACTGAGTTTTCATATTTTCTTCATGTGAGGAATCTGAGTTGTCTATGCCATGATTACTAAAAAAAACCCGTTTTGTAACTATCCACAGCTGATTTATTAAGGAAAGACCCTTACGCGTCGTCTAAGTAGTGGGTTCCGACTCTTGTGTGTGCTTCATGATCAGCAAATAGACAAGATTGGATCTTGATACGCCACAGTAACTCAGTGCTTGCTATTACTAGATCCTTTGTTTGTTCAAGTTTAATATCTGCAACTAAAATACCTGATCAACTCCGGTGACGGAGCTTGACGAACTACGCAAGAATAAAGATTTGCATCAGCGCTTAAACTAGTTCAAAATGGTCACCCATTATACCGAGTCAAGCTAGAAGCTGTTCGTTTTGTTTTCGTTCCTTGTGCACTAAAATCTGCGGAGTCTTCGTGGGGCCAGGTACCATCTGCAACTCGGCAAATATCACAACTTACAACGGAAACAAAAAAAGAAATCCCACGATAGATTAGAATCTCATGATAATTTTGGACTCGTTTACTCGCTGTTCCATATGCAAATCATTCGAAGCACCGATAAGAAGGAAAATCATACCATCCGCCAACGGCCCGACCCTTTTAAGGCCGAAAAAGGGGGCAATTGTATATCATGCAGCAAGCGAACAAAGAAGCCCCGGCTTTGGGCCAGGTCCAGGGCTTTACAATGAGCTTCGATAGACGATGAATACCCACGCTGTCTACTTACTTGACTTGACTTGTGTAAGTTTCGTATTAGACAGCAAACAGCGTTGAGGAGCTCATCGGCCGGTTACTATCACATCGAAGAAAAAGCAAATGGTTGGACAGACAGAAACTAAAGAGACTCCACTTTGGCTGCCGTTGTATTTGCTTTTGATGAGATTGGATCGATTTTCTAGGTATCATGTTGCGTCTCACCCATGGCGTCGATACGGTGAGCTGCATTATCGTCTTTGCGCTTACGGATAGGCTCGGTCGTACCTAAGATACGGTCAGGAACAACATGGCCAAAAATATCTACTGAGGTCACTCACAGTATTAGGTAGTTCATCAGCTTGATGACATGAATGTTTGTATCATGTTACAAACATGCCCTTTTGGGCTTACGGGAATCGACTGTAATAGGATAGAATACTAGGGATATTGCAGGTTACCTCACCGACGGACGGGTTATTCCTAGGGAAATGAAATGAGCATCAGACGGTGTGTGCTTATTGATGAGTGAGGTACCGCCGTTTTCCCCCAACGTTGATACAGTTCGTTTAGATGTAAGACCGACAAGACAATATGAAGTGCTATTACGTATCAGGTGCATATTCTGCAACCTTGGGGCTTTCATTGGCATCAGTCACTTTTGATGACAATGTGTCTCTAATTGGGCAATAAGTCATGCGTATCTTTGTCGTTGTCTCTGTCTCTCTCCCATCCTTTCCCAGTTGTTGAACCCTTCTGACACATGATACCTACTTCAGACGAACATCAATCAATCACATTAACAAAAACCTCATGTTCATTTGCCGTTCCGTTCCCCAGGCCCATGCATGCATGTATGTATTGTATGCCTGCATAGTATCTGTAGAGTAGTAACGTTGGTAGGTACTTTTGGGCTCCGCCTCCCTGGGTCAGACGAAAACTAGAAACTCTACGCAAGGGAAGGGAATGTTTGCCGACTTCCAATTCCAATTCAATAACTCTACATCCAGTCAATGTATCAGAAAGAGAAAAACGCCCTTCCGACTTTGCCCGAGTGGATGCCCTACTAGCCCGTGGAGGATGGCCCCTACTCCCGCGGGTCGCTCTCTCTTGCGTCGCTCAACACCCCTGGCCTGGCCTTTCAAGCCGGCTTCCCGAATAATGTGGTCCACTGAGCTCTCCCCAGGCTGCAGGAAGGAGCTTGTAGAACTAATTCTATGCATTTATCAGGGTTTCTGTGGGGTACACATCGAATAACTGGAACCCAGCGGGGAGGCCCAGGCTAGCAGGGGCAGGCGCATGGGTCGGGCTCGGGTACGCCTAACCTCTAGAGGTTCAAGGTCTCGGGCGTCTCACCACGGAATCTCCAGGAAGGTGAACTCCACTTGGATGTTTTTTTTTCCATCTTCCCTGGGGCCTCACCTTCACCTGAGTTCCACCCCTGGTCCCTTGGCTAATTGATTGATTGATTCAAGGGGTTTTCTCTGTGAATGTATTGGTAATCAGTCAGTTTTGCTGTTTCTTTGTTGGGCAGGCAATGCTAGCAAGGACGTGCTCCATGTCTTCTCTTCTTTCACCGTAACTTGAGTCATTCAAACAAGAAAAAAGTCAATTTTTTTCCAATTCCTAGAAAAACTCTACCTTAAATTCGTCTAATGTACAGTAGCCCGCCTATTGGATGTCATGCCGTCACCCCGCATTTGTCTATCATTCGGGACGACCTTGTTGACTTGACTTATCCTGACTTGGCCCTGTCTAGATCGGGTGTGACAATGCCAATGCCAAAGTAAAACATCAACAAAAAAAATATGTTACTGAACTGAAACTCAATGACTCCTTAGCACAACAACACGCATAATGCACTTGTCAGCCTCTCACATGCTATCACGAGCTCAAACCACAAGACATGATACTAAAGTCATCCGGACGAGTTTCGGTTTTCGCGTGATACCGTAATGTTCTGCTGATCTCGGAATGTCCAGTAGCTCATGCTACCCTGTAGGTTTTGGCACTCATACGCGTGTGCACCCTCTCGATATTGAACTCAATGCGGAGAACTCTCCGCAATACCGAAATATATCTTGTTGCTCTGACAAGGGCGTTCTCGCGGGGTAAATGTCGGTATCACGGGTTGTGCACCGGGGTGGCATATCAGAGCCAACTAGTAGTTGACAAGATGCCTGCCAGCTGAAGTTCGAAAACTACAAGTAAGGAAAGGCTAGTTTAACCGATGAAATCAGACCATTTATCGGTAGCTCGTGACTTGTTATGATGAAAGCCTGAGCACTACAGACTCTCAACTCAACAATGATGTTCAATATAAGCCCTGACTATCCGAGATATCAACGAGATCAGCAAGTGGCTGGGCCTGAGCCTGGGGTCAGCTCGGCTTAGGAAACCGACAATCTTTCTGTTGGGAATTCCAACCCCTGCTGACCTTGGGTTGATAATCTAAGAGATAACGCAATCTAATCAAGAGGCATAAGGAGAGGTGAGACCATGTGTCTTGAGCTTGTCTGTACGGCTTGCCTCGGTCCATCTGAGTTGTCATCTCATCACTGAACAACATTCACATATGTCTTGACAATAGTCCGTCTCCGCATCATGATATCTTGTGAATCACGTAGATATCACATATGCCTTTCGCGTAGTTAGATATCCAACTAGACTGGGGTAGCTTCAGCTGTCCAACACACACACCTCGAGCTCCTCGACATTGACATTGACAACCTCTACAGCTTCGCCATGTTCCGCTTCTCCGGTCTTCTTCAAGTACACTCCCCGAGCTCTTGAGGAATGAGCTAGCTACCCCGCCTCACGTGCAATTAACTTTCAGGAACATCTTTGCAGGTAATTATTTCTACAATCAGTAATTGACGTCAAAACATCCCATCTCCACAGCCGTCTCTCATAAAGAAGGCTTCTTTCAACGTACAACCAAGAATCCATCTACTGTTGATCTCGTAATACACCCCTCTAGCAGAGCCCGTGTTTCACTCAAAAACCCCAGGTAATATCAGGGAGGCGTGTGTTTTTCAAATACATATCTACTTTTAGGTAACTCAAGGTAGTAGCTTATGACTACCCCGTGTCCACCCACGGACAGGTACCGAGCGTGCGGCTCCGTACTAAGCATGTCGACTCCATATTCCTTCCCTACCACTACTACACCACCCAATTAATTAATGACTTGTCTACCGTGACACCCAAATTCTTCAATATCTGGGGAAATTCTCCTGGACTCGCTCCTTGCCGTTCGTCCTAGCTTCTATCCACATGCTTGGAGATCAGTGCCTCCGTTCCCCCAGATTCAGATTCGGCACTCGTTAAACCTTGTCCCTGGCGCCACGTTATGACTCCTACAGTAAGTAACCATGTCATATCTTGTGCAACTTGCAATTACACGAGCTTCTCATGCTCGTAGCTGCAAATCGTAGATAGTAAACGCTTGTAAGACTGTCAAAAGAGTCATAACTTACCGATACCGGTCACCAGTCATATCATACATCGAACTCAAGCTGCTTGCACGTGGTCCAACATCCTCGGTAAAACAAGTTGTACTCTATCATGCATCATCTCATTTCCTCATGATTGTCAATAGAATAACACATGAACCTTTTGATGTTTCATACC
This sequence comes from Fusarium brachygibbosum, assembly GCA_018886245.1. Taxonomy (NCBI): domain Eukaryota; kingdom Fungi; phylum Ascomycota; class Sordariomycetes; order Hypocreales; family Nectriaceae; genus Fusarium; species Fusarium brachygibbosum. The sequence goes on from MU249525.1 coordinate 148,751, forward strand.
ATAGCTACACCAGAATATGATACTAATGCAGCCATTAATAAGTGAATGCTGCTGAGCTTCAGCAATTATTTCCATATGCCAATGCCTTTTACTCCCAAACACCAGCCATTACATACATCTCTAACAGAGCTGTGAATTAAATCAATGCATCTATGCCCTTCTTCTATCCCTGTCCTGTTCTCCCGCTCATGACACTTTTTCCCTTGCAAGTCCACTCATTTGGCGTTTTCTTTACCCGCCTCGGTCACCTTCCGTGACGCCGTCTCGATTTTATTCATAGCGCTGTCATCCTGGAGGCTCCACCAGTGCCGCAGACCCTTGGCATACTCGATCTCTTCTGGGGTAATTTCGACAGGTGGACCCTTGGCTTGGCTGAGAACTTGTTCATCATTCGGCTTGGACACGGCCCATGACGATGAGTCTTCTGATCGGACGCCGAAGTCGCGGCCTTTCATTGACACCACCTTGACCCGTCGGAGGAGAATAATGTCCCCACTCTCGACTTCCGGCAGCGAGGCCAGGTGGGGCCGGAATATATGGGCTACACGGACTTGAGTCGGTGCCGTGGACGGGTCAGACAAGGTCAAGGTGAGCATGAAATCCCGAGGGCCATGCTTTGGTCGGTGTGGTTGCGGTGGTGTTTGCGTTACCACTGCAAGGACATCCGTCATCTTGTTGATATTCCCTCTGAGGTTCTTAAGCGCCAGGAAGTCGGGCAAGTCTGTCCTTAGACTTTTAACTAGCCGTAGCTTGAGACTCTTGACGTCCTCTTCGCCATCCTCAGGTACCGTTGCAAAGGATCCCGCAATTGACGGGGATTTTAGTGAAGCAAATGATGCATCGGGGGACTCTTCTTGTAGCTGGAAACTTCGTGAGACCGAGCGGGTCTCACGCCTGGTTGTTTCGCGCTTCGGATCTGGCGTTTTGTGACTTCGTGTTTGCCGAGTTGATGGGCTTGTGCCTTTCACGAGCAATATGCTCGGATCATCATGGTCAGTCATGGACCGCAGCACCCGTTGGGTCCCCGATGGGCTGTTGTCCACACTGGGAATGCTTTCATCATCCGCTGCCTTTCTCTTACGTTTGTTCTTTGTCTCTGCCTGCTCCAAACCACCTGCTAACTGAATACTGGGATCGTCCTGAGTCTTGCTGCGAGTCTTGCTGCTTGGTCCGGTTGGTGCTGGGCTACTGTGCTTGCTACCGTTGTCCGCAGGCCCTGTTGCAGGCGCAGCAGCTATTAACGCCATACTCGGGTCCTCTTGATCGTTGCCATCAGATGCTCTGCTTGGTTTATGGCGTCTGGAACGCAAGGGTTTGGCAGCAGCGACCTCGGGCGCTGACTCAGCTTGTGAAGCAGGTTCTTCATGCGCCTCATCGGCCTGTTCGGTTTGAGTAGGCGCTTTGCTTTGGGAGGTAGTAGGAGAAAGCACGACAGGCGCTGTTGGTAGGCGAGTATCCTGTTTGACCGGAGAATGCTGCAGTATCTCAGCCATTATTTGATCCTCTGGGCCTGCATCCTCTTCGTCGGTCTGGTTATCGTATGTGACACTTTGCAGTGTGTCAAACATCTCAACTTCTATCACCTGCTGTGTTTCGCCAGGAGTGGGAAGATGCTGGCCGTGCCCATGAACTGAGACATTGATGTTGTCTTCTCGCAGAGTCTGCTCTTGAGAGATCTGAGTTGGTGGAGGTGAAATTTGGCCGTCCTTCGCAGGGTGTTCTTCAGCATATTCTGCCGCAGCTGCGTCGGTGGCCGGTTTTCCCAAGACATACTCAGACGACCCGTCCTGCATTATGGCGTCATGAGATTCCAAAGGTGCCAGATCGTGGGACTCTTGTGTTTTGCCAGCTTCTGCATCAACCTCCTCAGACGGATCCCCGGTCAAATTAATGTCCGATGGCTCTGCATGATCTTCCGAGGTCTCTTGTAGTTGTGTGAGCGATTCTTCCTGGGCCACCGTGACCTGAACACTTGTTGAGGTCTCTTCTTGAGCATCCGTGATCATGGTTTGTACCTCCTCGCTGACAGTAACGCTGTTCTCAATGACCTCGACGTTTTCGGTTTCCGTTGGCTTAGCAGTGTCTTCTACGGGTGCGTCAGGCGGCGCATCAACTTCCATGGCCTCGGTTGTTTCCTCAATCACGGCAGGGGCTGTTTCGTGAGGTGAGCCCGTCCTCGTAGGTTCTTCAAGAACAATGACTTCATCCTCGGGTTTGTTGGATACCTCTGTGAGTGTAGGTGCGTCCATCTCGACATCATGTGATGCTGCAGGAGGCTCTTCGTTTTCAGTAGGCTCCTCAATATGCGATCGACCATCGGCATCTTGGAGTCCCTCAGCCACTGCGGGCGCCTCAGCAGCTTCGTCGCGGTCTGGGCTCGATTCCTTCTGAGCAGTAGATATAGGAACTGGTGTTTTCTCCATTTGGGTCGTTTCTTCTTCGGTGATGTTTTTCATTTCAGTATCCTCGCCCGCCTCCTTTGTGGTCGGCATTGACGGTTCCTCCGCGGGTTTGGGCGACGACTGTGCCTGTTCAGCCATTTCCTCATCAACCCCGAGACCTTCAGCTTCCCCCTGTTCCTCAGGCACTGGTGAGGGCTTCGTCTCTTCTGCATTGTTTGGGCTTGCTCCTGCCTCACTTTCGGACTCCGATTCAGATTCTGACCCATGCTCTTCAGAAGCTGCAGACTCTTGCTCTGCCTCTTCCTTAAGCTCTTCTTTGGGTTCTTCCCGGGGTTCTACTTCTGGCACAGGCTTGGGTGTTGGTTTGTTCTCGTCTTCAGAATCTGACAGCAGGTCGATAAAGACAGGCTCTCGGGTGACAGGCGCAGCAGGAGGGCGAGTTTGTGTATCCTCTTCTTCGTTTTCTTCGTCGTCGGTGTAATCCTCCTCGTCTGAGTAGTATTCACCTTCTGCATCATCTTCGGATCCTTCGTAGCCTTCTCCATCACCCTCGAATCGTTCCTCATACATTTCTTCTTCGTACTCCTCAGAGATGTCGCCAGGGTACCTTTCTTGGTTCACAACGTCTTGATCAACATCCGTATCATCTTCCTCAGGATTCATAATTTGCGCCCCGGGATCGTCATCATTCACATCTGGTTCCTCTTCGGACGTTTCAACGTCGTCGTCGTCATCGTGCGTGCGCGAGTATTTTCTGAGATCGTAGTCGTCTCCGGGCTCGTCACCGCCATCACGGTAATACTCGGCTTCACTTGCTGGGTCCTCGAGCGCTGGTTCGGGCGATGCAGCTGCCGTAACATTCACATCTGTATTTTCCCTCGAAGGAGATACTTGGCGATCTGCGCTTGACTCCCTTGATCCTTGTTCCCTCAAAGATGATGAGCTCAGGATCTCCACCGGATTCTCAGCGTCGCTACTAGCGTTCGCAGAGCGTGGTCCAGGTAGTTCCTCGGTAGCCCAAGGGTTATGAGAGTGCGCAGTAGTCGTGAAAGCCGAGTCGAGAACTGGTTCTGTAGAAAAAGGATTTGGTTGAGCTACGACGGGTTGCGAACCATGAGCAGTGAATCCCATTAAAGTGTCCACAGGATTAGAGGTGGTTGGATCAGCATCCAAGAGCGCGGCCGGGTAGTCTTCCGCTCCCGTGGCACGACTGGGTGAGCCTGGAACGTCATCCTGCCCAGGGAAAAAGCCTGGGCCCTGAGGGAAGAGCACAGTCTGCGGCGTGAAACTAAAAGCCATATCTGTATCCATGTGATTTGGTTGTTGGCCGAGTAGGGTTTGGTGTGACTCAGGAGCCATGCTATGCGGTGTTGTCGAGTCGCCTTCAAAGTGCAATGACTGGTCCATGATCTGATTATCTGCCCCGAATGGCCTTGTTCGAGCAAACGGTGTTGGAGTCATCTGTGCAAAACCAAAGCCTGGTCTTGATTCGGCCAATACCTGGACACTCCCCATGGGCGTAAAGTCGACATCTGCGGTTTGGGAGCCTTGATCAACCATTGCTGGGCGGGATGGTGTATCCATAGGAGTATCCTCAATATCACCATTTGACTGCGGATTTCCATTCGCTTGTGGCTCTTCTTCGTCTGACTCCTCGGGAATATTGTCGGGTTCGGGGCTGGGAGATTTACTGGTATATCGCCAAGCATTGCCAGGTAAACTAAATCGGGAGCGCTTCTTCGACCTGGTCTTGCTAATTTCCTCGTCGAATATGTCCAAGCCTCCTTCAAACAAGGACCCATAGGATACACGTGCTCGTTTGAGAAAGGCGGGAGACGCATACTCGAACGGATCTAGGGTCGATGCAGCGTTTCGTTTCGCAGGCAGAGTGAGCTCGGGAGATGGCGGGCCTGGTGTAGCAGGTTCCTCGGATATGGTGTCGATTGGGTCGGTGCTCTCTGCATGACCATCGACGGCAGTCTCTGGTTCCGCAGCCGGGACATCGATATCGAGTACAGTCTCTTGTTCTGCATTGGGTCGGCGAATACCAATTACTAGGCGATTCGTGAATTCCAGTTGCCATGCTAGAGTGCTTCCTGCAACCTGTGTCTGCGTCTCGTTCTTCTCCCACTTAACGCCTTTCAGGCTTACACGAATCTCATCTCCTGCGCCCAACGATGCATCCGAAATCGCCTTTGCGGCCGCGCCGTGGAATCGTACGCGCACTTGTCCATTTTCGCGTCGGAGTCGAAAGTCATGCTCAGCCAAGAGGAATGCGATAGATTTAGTTAAAATACTAAAAGGCCATGTAATGGTTATCGTCCCGTACACAACTCGGTTCTCTTGATCGGAGGCATCTGGGTTGAGTCCGGCAATAGGTATTGATTCGCCCTGGTCAAGTAGGGAGGTCGGGGGTTGAGAGTCGTTCATAGTGACTTTGTCGCAATATTAGTCGCGTCGGCGGGGATGCGCGAAGAGCTGGAAACCCAGAAGATCTGTGTTGATTTATTTGTACATGTGTGATCCCCAAGCCTTTCTTGTTCTTGTTTTGTTTCGGAATTATTGCATCGCGTAGTTGCACAGTCGGTGATGCCTTTGGTTGTAATTGAGTTGCTGACTTTCGACTTGCGTAGCTTTAGAAGCAAACGTTGAAATGACATCTATGCAAGCTCCCGAACAAAGAAGAAAGCTCCTAGCTGTGCTGTAGTGGAGATTGAGCCTAAAGGGGAAGGCGGTGAGATGAACACTCTGGCTCAATATCTTATCAGCTCATCATAGTCATTGAATCATCCGAGCCCCAAGTCAGCCATTCAAGGGGGGGTAACAGAAAAGATGGCCTCCAAGTTTTAGGGTATAAAAATAAATAGCCTAAAGACCTGCTCTAAACTGGCCTGAAATGACCTACTAATTTAATCTCTTAGTCTCTCAGCGGCCAAATTCCCTGGCGCCCTGGGGCCATTTCAATGCGGCTCCGGGGCCGGTTGCTCTCTTATGGCGGAATTTCCTTCCAATTGGGTTTCTCCGAGATTCCCTGACGTACAAGTTACCTAAATGAGTAACTAAACAGAAGCAGTTAAAAAAGATTCGAGATAAGGCTGAAATAGTTCCACTCTCCACTCAAAGGGAAGGGAGAGCAAGCAACTCTTTTCCAATTACATACATAGTACTTATATGGACGGGAAGGGAGACTTCGTTTGCTTCTCGTAAAGTTATACCAGTAAACAAACATATTGTGCTTAAGGCTGAAAGTCTTTATCCACTATTGTTCTACAGTACCTACACTGCACAGCACATTGTATTACAGTATGGGTTCTCTGACTCAGCCTTCGTCTTTCGACGTCAACAAAGTCGCCATTATTGGCGCAGGTCCAACTGGAGTCGCTGCTGCAAAATATCTCATAGCACAGGGTATTCACGATATCACCCTTTTTGAGCAACAAGACCATGTCGGTGGCATTTGGCATTACTACGGCTTCGCTCCAGGAACTTGTCCCGTTCCTCAGGAGGATCCCTTCTATCCTCCTGATGAGCCTTTTCAGTGGGATTCAACATCAGCGCCAATATTCACATCGCCAATGTACGAAAACCTTCACGCTAATATTCCGAAGGAAGTCATGAATTTTTCTGATCAACCTTTTCCCGAGGACGCCAAACTGTTTCCTGAGAGGCCCATGATTGAGGACTATTTGATCAGATACGCTGAGGATGTCAAGCCTCTGATACGTTTTTGTCAGCGTGTTGAAAGGGTGTCGTTGAAACAGCAAGATGGTCGGGACAAGTGGGAGGTGGAAACAAAACCTATCATGACTGGCAACGACACCACCACGCAAGTTTTTGACGCCGTTGTTATTGCAAACGGTCACTACTCGACGCCTTTTGTACCCGACATGCGGAACATGAAAGAGTTTAACGAAGAATACCCCGGAGTCATTACTCACTCAAAACAGTATCGAACGCCCTATACGTTTAAGGACCGCAAGGTAGTCGTGGTTGGTAACGGTCCGTCCGGTCTAGACATTGCTCTTCAGATCAACCAAGAGTGTAGGAGACCCGCTCTTCTGTCTGTGCGGCATCCTACACCTCCAGATCGACTGGCTCACTGTGGATGCGAAGAGACCGCTGAAATCGAGGAGTTCCTGATTGACGAGAAGGGGATGCGTTTCAAAGATGGCCGAGTCGAAACAGATGTTGATGCTGTTGTCTTCTGTACTGGGTTTCTCTATAGTTACCCGTTCCTCCAGGATCTAGACCACAAACTCATTACTACAGGTCGAGGTGTCCACGGTTTATATCAGCATGTTTTCGATATCAGGCACCCTACCCTCGTCTTTCCTGGCCTCAACATGAAAGCAGCCCCTTGGCCACTGGTCGAAAGCCAAGCCGCTCTCTTCGCAGCGGTATGGTCAAACAACCTTGAGCTTCCATCACGAGAAGTCATGGAGGCCTGGAGTTTGGCTCTAGAGAAGCAGGAAGGAGAAACCTTGCACGTGTTTGGTCCCAATGGGGATGGAATTTACATCAACAAGTTGCATGATTGGGTCATGACAGCTAAGCGGCCAGGAAAAGAGCCGCCCTACTGGAACAACGAGCTGATGTGGCAGCGTAGCGTCTTTCTTGATGCCAAGGTAAAATTTGAACAACTCGGCTGCAAAGCACGAACATTGGAGGAGGTTGGATTTCACTACACGCCTGACTTTCAGAAAACTACCGCGTGAACCGTGGATTGGGCAGCGAAAAGAGACAGTCCAAGATGTTACGGTCAAGATTAATCCTGGCTACCCTAGACTGTATACGTGGAAATGTTCCTCGTGGCTTCCTAGGGCACGGTGACAGGGGTACAACTGCAAACTGTAACAAGGATTCGAGCAGCATTGGGCTCTTAGACACTCGAGAGAGGTTGGATGTGAAAAGTCGGGGAAGGATCCGAGTGTGCTGGTGTTGTGATGGTGGATTAAAATGGCGGAAGTCGGTGTCGGATTTGTCATGCAAACTGGATCCAACATCTGGCGGCAAAGCTGCCGTCTGGGGACACGCTTCGATGCATAGAACAGCGCATACGAACAACAAGGATAACGTTCGGTTAGTGGATATATCTTATCGTTAGGATAATGCGTTGGCGACTCGTGAGGCAACATCGAGGGTACTTGAAGAGAGGAGCAGAACCTCCATCCCATTTCCATATTTTTTTCTTTATTGATTTTCCCCTCCAGACTTTTTCCTTTCTTCCTCTGTTCTCACTACTTGATAGGTGAATCATTGGTTTATCAAAAGAGTCAGCTTGACGTCGTCTCAACAATGGCGCCATCCATATCCTTATCCAAATCTTTATCCAAGGCCTCATCCAAAGCCTCATCCAAATCCAAAGTCCCGTCCACACCCAAAGCACCAGCCCCATCCACATCCAAATCACCGTCTTCATCACCATCTTCATCCCCGTCCTCATCTCCATCCTCATCCAGACCCAGGTCTGAGAGTACTGCTGCCTCCTCTGTCACCGCCAAGACAGCGACGAAAGGTGCTGCTCTCAAGTCATTACCTCCACCAAAAGACCTGTCACATCTTTTCTCAATAATCACCAGAAATCGGGATGAGAGCGACATCAAGGCTTTTTACAAGTTTATGCAAATCCCCGGCATCAGCAATCTCGCTGGAGGTGAGTGAATCCCGGCTTCGGCCGCTAATCCCCCGTTCCGAGACATCAGCCGCTTTGACTACTGCGGGTTGACCGTTGAAGGCGCCAACTCAATCTTGTACGACCAGTTCTAACAGGCGCTCTAGGAATGCCAAATGTCAAGTACTTTCCATTCGACACTCTAGAAGCTCAAATATCAAAACCAGACAGATGGCAACCTTCGTCCAATTACCCGGAAGAGATAGAGGAGCCATCACCAGAGCCTGCACCACCGGCGCCAACGTCCAGCATTAGTGGATTCATCAACCATATTAACAAGAAGGGCAAAAACATGACTAAGGATCCTGACGCTTACAAAAAACCAACACGCATCACAATTCCCAAGGTCCTTGACGAGACAGATCCTACTAAGAGGATTGACCTCGCCACCGCCCTCCAGTATGGGCAGGTCACTGGCTACCCGCCTCTGCTCTCCTTCATCAAACAGTTCACAAACCAAGTTCTATACCCAGACATCCCCTACAAGGGAGGAGTGGATGTGATTCTCAACAATGGAAGTACGGATGGATTCTCAAAGGTCCTCCAACTTCTCGTTGATCCATGGTACGAGGGGCTACACCCCACGAGTGAGAGACAAGGCATGCTCTGCGAGACATTTGTGTTTGGAAACATCATCACTCAAGCCAAACCACTTGGTATCAACATCGTCCCCGTCGAGATTGATGACCAAGGTATGGTGGCTGAAGGCCCTGGTGGTCTACGAGAGGTGCTTGAGAATTGGGATCCCCAGAACGGTTTGTTACCACATTTCCTATACACAGTAACGTAAGTAACTTGCCAACACCCCCATGAATGTCCACATACTGACCCAAAACTATAGAATGGGAGACAACCCCACAAGTGGTGTTGTAGGAATAAGGAGAAGGAGAGAGATCTACGCTCTTGCAAGCAAGTACGATATCATCATCGTCGAGGATGACCCCTACTGGTATCTCCAATTCCCTTCCGCTGCTGCACATGAAGCCAAAGCGCGAGGATATGGTCAACCCCAGGAAACTCAATCACAAAAACCAGCCATAAAATCTGGCTATGAGTTCATCGACTCGTTAGCTCGCTCATATCTAAGCATGGATATTGACGGCCGAGTCATCCGCCTTGACACCTTCTCCAAAACAATCGCTCCTGGTACTCGATTGGGTTACATCACTGCTCAACCTGCAATCATAGAGCGTCTTACAAGGTATGAAAATCACTCTTCTTGATAATATCTCGCGCAGTATTGACTTGGTTTACAGGATTGCCGAGACGGGCACCGGCCAACCCTCTGGCGTCGTCCAAGCACTTGTCGCCCAACTGCTTCTAGGCCCTCACTCTTCTACGCTCCAAAAATTCTTCTATCTTCCACCATCAAAGAAGTCCTCGTTTACGGGATGGAAAGTTGATGGCTGGGTACGATGGCTAGAAGGTCTTCGTGGAGAGTATGAGCGCCGCATGATACGAATGTGCAAAACCCTCGAAGAAAATGCATTCCAGCTGAACAGTTCTACACCAAGTAGTCCTGACTCTGACTGGAATATCATCACAAAGACGAGACTGATCGATTTCGACTGGCCTCGTGGTGGCATGTTCTTGTGGGTACGGGTACACTTTGAGAAGCACCCGCTCTACCACGCGAAAGGCCGCAGATCAATGCCAATCGTTGATGGCCCTATCCTTGCAAAGGCGTTCCTCATTCACAGCACCAAGGCACCTCATCTGGTACTAGGAAGCCCTGGTAGCATGTTTAGTGCTACACCAAAGATTCGGGATGAACGTGGTTGGCGGTATGTGCGGTTGTGCTTCGCAGCTGAGAGTGATGAAAACATCGATGCTGGTTCATTGAGGTTTACAAAGGCTGTGCAAAGTTTCTTTGAGATTCAGGAAATCTCTCAGATTGAAGATTTGATTGATGAATTGTATAGTTAGAAGCGTGTGTTTGGGTTTTGGGCAGGCAAAACAGGTCATATAACAAACTGCCAGGATTTTAGCAACGAAGAATTATGAATTTGAACGACGGATAAGAAAAATGTCTAAAAAATCTTAAGAGAATGTTATTTCCATGTTTTCAGGACAGTATAAAAAAAGACGCTCAGGTTTATATTACATTACTCCAAGCTCCTGCCCGTGACATGGTTGAAGAGTCAAATGGACGCCTCCAAAATTTCCTACCTACCAAATTCCTCATTCACGATCTATCCCCTCGTAGGTTTACCGAAGTGGCTCTAGTGAATTTCTTCGTCTTGATCATCAGTATCGAGTCCTGCACTTGATGCGGTTCTCTTTCTCGAGGCTCGCTGTCGTGCAAAAGAATCTGCAATGGTTAATTGTGTCAGCGTCGGTTCTCCCTCTTGCCATTCCATTTGCCTTTTGCCAAGGGGAAGGCAAAGGTCGTCAAACGCTTTGCAAAGGAGTCTCGTCTGGAGACAATCTACGAGAGCTCGGTGGTTATGGCCAATCAGGCCATTGCCGGGGTACACAACAGGAAATAGAATTTCGAGTTTGACTGGAAATTTCTTTGTGTTGCTCCCTGGCCGCTGGGTGTTCGATTGGAACTGGTGGCATAACGGGACACACATGGTGTCTTGTGGCAATATGCCTTCGTGTCCTTCCAGAAGCTTTCGCAATAGGTGCAAGTCTCTACATCCCATATGCCATACTAATATCATAGTGTTGGCGTTAATTCCGGCTTCTCGCAACATCTCGGCGATTCTGGCGGCCTTGAGCTTCATGAGTTTTCCCTGCTGGGCGTACACCTTTCGGTGCACCGTCTTGCTGATTTCTTCCAACGATTTTGGCGTGCGATGGCCATGAAATTTGTGTTGGATGTTGCCATCATGTTCAACAAGTGCATTTAAGATGATATTTCCTGAAATGAGCTCGATAACGGCAACCTCCCAAACTTGTCCTGACACGGGGGAAAACTCAATATCTAGGACGACAATACTTGTTCCCAGGGGTGCGGGTTTAGTCTCATGAATTCGTTGCATCACCTTTTGATACTTTTCGGGCATTTCCCACGTGCTTTGTGCAAAGTTGTGGAACTCATTCCTGAGAGCCCCAAGGTTGACATCCTTTAACGGATTGGAACTTGTCTTGTTGAATCTCTCGAGAAGTAATTCCGATCTTCTTGTCGCCATGCATTCAACACACCGACCCTCCAATGTGATGATCTGTTTTCGTTTTATAAGTCGTGCGGTGTCTAGATCAACTGTTGCCAGGAAGGGACATCTTCTGCCGATAATAGTGGAATGTTTCACGGGATCAGGGCCAGGGCAATTCTGCCCTCGGGTTTTCAAGCTGGTATTCTTTTCCTTGTTTGCTTCTTCTCAAGTTCATCAGTAACTACCCAAAATTGACCAAGACTACAGAAGTACCCGGGAGTATATAACTTACCCCACCATTCTGTATTTGCTGCCAGGATGAAATCCCGACGCTCTTGGGTGAACCCGGTTTCATCCCCCAAACTCAAAGAATAGATGCTTGGGTTAACGGCCTCATAACATCCAGGAGAGTCCTCCCAGTTTTCGATTTCCTCGGGGTCGTCTGTTTCCTCAATATCTTCGATTTGCTCGAGGTCTTCAGGTTTCTCGACGTTATCAGGGTCTTTTCCTGGAATGTCGACGTCGCCTACGTCAAGGGGCTGGTGTGACCCTATCATTCCTCCGCTCTCGGTGTAGATACGGTCAAACAACTCAAACCTCTGGAGCGGACGCGGTACACAAACTTCAAATACCAGCTCCTGGCTGGCGGGAACATGTCCATGTTTGACATGTATTTTCCAATGCTCCTTCAGTATAAACTTTGACTGTCCCTTGCCTTTGATGGCTTGGTGACAATCGCCGAAAGGACAAAGATATAGGCGTGTAGTTGACTGGTGTAAGGGATCAAAAGCGTGTTCTAGTGCCTTTTCGACAGTCTCAAACCTTGCAGTACAGGCTGGGTCTGGGCACAGACACTTGAGTGTGTGTTTCTTGATGTGCTTGGTGAGGTTTTTTACCTTCAACCCGCAGTAAGGACACTCCAACGTAGCCTTGAGATGAATGGCCTGGTGGTGCTGATTCGCATTACCTGTGCTGCTGAACGTTCTGGTACAATTGAACTCTTCGGCTCCGGGACACGGGTATGAGATCTTCTCCTGCTTTCCATGCTCCATTCTGGCATGCCATCTCTCGGTACCAGCAGAGGAAAACTCTCGGGGACAATTGATCATGGGATCGTCTTTGTAGCGACAAGGAAATTTCTTGTCATAGTGTACTGAGGAGTTAAGATGATCTTTCAACCCATTTCTACTCCCGAAGGCTTTTCCACAGAGATGGCAGACGTGTTCTGAACCCAAATGCTTGGTCTGAATATGCTCATAAAGGGTCGAATAGAGTGAGTACTCCTTCCCACACCCCTCAAATTTACATGCGTGAGTACGTTTACGGCGATGGTGAGAATCACAGTGTAGACGCAGAGACTCTGTTCGGTACCCCTTGATGATACATTCGTCCGAGATTGGACAGGGCATATCGATGCCGCTTCCATTGTGGACTGAAGACAAGTGATCGTTTACCTCGCCAATGATTCGAAACGTTGCTTGGCAACCTTTCTGCCCAAAGTCGAGCGCAAAGGGGCAAAGAAACCGCCCATCGCTTCGTATATGCAACGGAGTCACATCGTGGTCGTTGATTGAGTGAAAAGACGCCCCTTGTTGTGAGTCGAACGTCTGATCACAGCTGTATTTTGTTGCATACGGGCAAGGGTATATCTATGAAAGTCAAGTTAGTGTTATTGACCACCTGCTCTGCACGACTTCATACCTTGGGCCCTTCGTCGTGGCCCATGATGAAATGTACGATGGGATAAAAACGCAGAAGAGGTGAGGTATGTCTTCGACTGATATCCTAGGAATATCGGATTCTGTTATCGAATATAGTGTAGAAATCGACTGCTGCCGGCGGCCTGGCTTTGACTACTTATTGTTTATTGTTAAGAATAAAATCTTGGGCAGTGTCATGGTAAGAAAAGTTCAGTTTATTTTAAATAATACATCATTCAAGAATGCCTGTGAATCAATGTCCATCTTGACAGTGACAAACACTGCCAGCCTTATTAACAGACTTTGCAGCTATTCACTTCATTCATCGTATTATAGACAACTTCACCGAACATAACAATCTTGTCTCTTTTGGAATCATATCATAGAAGGAACAGTTTGGTATTTAAATGTCGTGAAGCGTCGTAAAGTGCCAAAATTCGACGCACTGCAGGCTGCAATCATCCATCATTCACTAGGATGCTCCCAGGTATAAACAGGTACTCTACAAGTTAATACAACGTGAATTGAGTGTAGAACAACGAACTTACTTCAACAGGTCATGTATATCTAAGGGAGTAGGGACACATGAGCAGGACTTGGTTTAGATTTCACAAGATTGGAGAATGTCAGGTTCGCAGCAGTCTCAAGGTACAAAGCAACAGAACCAAGTACAGATGGCGAAAACGTATTGTTGTGCATATATACATGTATCACTGATTAGAAAAGGAAATAGCGCATAGAACAAACACTTGTATGGGCAAAGACCTGCTCCTGGTCAGGCGAATTGCACTTTACAGCACAACAGTACCTACGCATGTACCTTACCTTACGACTACAGGAGTGACTATGTTTGAGAGTCTTTAATAGCCTGTACCACAGCTTGAGATCATATCTGGATGACGCTCATAACTATATGTAGTACATATCAGTTGAGTTGAGACTTTGGTGTTTGTCCGCATTCTAGTGGATGACAGAAAGATCAACCTTGAAACTTTGGGGCACAGAAATAAATAATGCAAGTGCTTGGTCTCAATATCACAGTTTGACCTACTAATTCAGTCTCTTGTGTTCTTAGCAGCAATGTTTTTTCTAATAACCTCAATATTATATGTTAATGAATCTCAAAGAATTCTAACTGAGCAGCCGGCCACAGAGCTCGCTTTGAATGCTGAACGATTGTGCTACCTTTCCGATATTCTTAACAATATTGATTGTACAGGACAGCTTGCTTCGTTTGTTACTGCTGTCGGAGAGTGAAGTTCTGCCTACCTGCCGGCTTTTTTGTGTTCATGACAATTAAATGATCACTAGCCAACCATCCATAGAAAGGACGTACAGAGCCAACACTTCAACAACATGCGACACTGCAGTATATTCGGATTTAGAAATCCCACGGTGCTAATGCACAACTACTTATTAAGCATCCAACACTTCACATTCAACAGTTGTGTTCACGTTTCAATCAAACTTCAAGTATGGGAACCAATGCCGAGTCTGGCTGTAATTCATATCAAATCTCTGATTCATTTTTAAGAGAGCTCAACCTTCAAAGAAGCCATTACGCCTCGATATCAAACCATGCTAGACCCGTCATCCGATTCCGTCTAAACCCGCTGCACACCCAGCAAGTCAGAATATTTTTAGTTCTGCTTCTTCTGAGACTCCTGAGCGAAAACAGTCGCGTAGGGGTTCAGGCGAAGCATGACCTGCTTGTTCTTAAGAGGGTTCTTCTTCTGGACAGCAGATCGGCGAGTGACAGCCTCTCCCTTGGGGGCGTTGAGAGAGCTCTGGATTTCAGAGCTGTTGATCAGACGAGTAAGATCGGCCTGAGAGACAACGTTGGAGGGAAGGAGGAAGTCACGCTTGTGGGTGGAAGCCTCGGTGGTGGAACCGTAGATCTCATCGAGGGCCTTGAAAGCAGCAGAGGTCCAGACGATGAATCGGCCGAGGTGACCACCAGGAGCGAGCTGGAGGAGGTTGAGGGCGGTGACGGGGCAGGTCTCGACACCAGTGATGTTGCGGAAAGCAGTGACGAGCTCCTTGCCATCGGTCTCGGGGGAGTAGATGACGAGAGGGCCACGTCGCTGGCGGTGGCGGCGGCCACGGAGCTTGCCCTTACCGGCACGGAGCTTCTTGGAGTTCTTGACCTTGTTGACGTCCTCACCGGCACCAACAGCCTTCAGGAGGCTGAGAGCAGCGGCAGTCTTGGCGATAGCAGCACCCTCGAAAACAGCGGAGTCGATGACCAGAGGAACCTCGGGGACGGAGTTGACCTGGTGGCCACGGGCCTGGAGCAGGGGAACAGCAGCGGAAGCAGCCAGGGCGGAAACGACGGCGTATCGCCTGGTTTTTCATGGTTAGACTTGGAGTTTTCGGCAAGGTCTTCGTAATAGACTTACTTCTGGCCGACGGCTACCTTAATGTGCCAGCGCCTCCAGGTTTTAGTTGGTGCGAACATGCGGCCGGATCGACACATGTTACCAAAGGCGGCTTGACCGGCACGATGAGTACCACCACCTAACACGTGTGAGTAACAGTGAACCTCAATACGCTCATGTAGCGACAGGAATAGTTTTACTTACCGGAAACACGGGGGATACGGGCGACGGCACGACCTGTTGAAAATGTAGTTAGCTCGTGTCCTATCGTCATCGTGGTGTTTTGGTGTTTTCCAAAACCACAAATTTTGGGCTCATTCTTCGTCTTGCCCCACATCGAACAGATGTTCTGTCGGCCGATGAGGTGAAGATGATAACGAGCTTGCCAAAAACCTGTGCGAGAAGCGTAACAGTCGTGCCTAAAAGGCTCACAGGTATTGCACAGCGTCTTTGATGGGCGACCAATCCTGCTCGAAGATATCGAGATTTCACGTACCGGTACCCCAGGACTCAGCAGAAGTCTATACATTTGTTAGTAAAATTCACAATAAATAGCTTGCATGTTCGTACCTGGTGGCCAGCCTTCTCGCTCACAGCGTAGGGCTGACGCTTGTTCTTGGCGATGCCAGTGTGAACCTGCTGGACAATGTCCGGTCGGATCGGGCTGGTGAAGACAGCAGGAATGGCGTGGGTAGCTCCAGTGGGAGCACCATCTTTGCCGAGAATGGTGACGGTAGGTCGGGAAGCCATTGTGAAGGTTGAGACTTGGACCTGTGATGATTCTAGAGTTAGATGAGGTTCCAGAGAAACTGCATCAATTCTGGTGTTGAAATCTTACCTCGGGCGTCGTGCGGCGTCGAAATTTGGTGATGGAGTGGGAGGTTGCAAGGCTCGCGAAATTTCACCTTGGGTAATTTTGCAGAACCGAATTTTGGTGGGCGGAGAGACCCTAACCGACCCACTCGCTGGAAAAGGTGGGGGTATCGAAGTTGAAGATCCGCTATGATGGGCACGTGATGTTGCAAAGAGGCCGTGCTAATTGCACTAGCTCGCACTTTTGCGATAGATTCAGCTCAAAAGCTGGGACCAATCACGCAACGGGGTCATCTCAAAATAGAATAAAGTTACTTTTATAAGTATTATATCATTCTCATCATGGCTCGTCCAAGTGGCTTCGTCGTAGCATACGTAGTTACATATCATCGTTATGCCCCATCTAGTACTCCAAGATGCACATATCCAAACCCAATTCATAACCCGTTATTCCCACCTCTTCCATTCTTGAATATACTTATCCACCTGTTCCTCAACCCAACTCTCATCTTCGTGCGTAGATCTTTCCAGTCTGGCTAGCTTCTCATGGATCATGGCCTCAACATCCAGCCGTTCAAGTACCTTGGCCTCCAAGTACTTGGGATCATTCCATCGGCATGCCTTCTTGAATATCTCTCTCATTCGATTAGAGTAGAGTTGGCACGTTGCAAGTGGTAGCTTTTGCGGCTTCATGTAGAAATTGCGAGCGATGACGTTATCATCCTTGATCGAAGGCCGAACTACTTCATCAAAGCATTCGCCACAGACTGTAAACTGCTGGAGGAACTGCATAATATGCCAGTGCCCGTTGACTATGGGCTTGTCTTCTTGACACTCACTCACCGCAGCCATCTTCTCGATGTCTTGTGCCAGAGTCTTGGCGTCCGGCTCTTCTTGCTCCCGTCGCGCTTGGTCTGACGTTGTTTCCAAAGCGTCAAAGTACATGACGAATCGTTTTCGTTTCGGCTTAAAGCGCATTGCGCAGAGTCCCCTAGTTGGTTCCGAACGGGAATCGACAGGAATAAAGATACCAGTAAGATTGGGAAATAGTGCATGAATTATCTTGACACATTGGGGACACACGGTAAAATCATAGACGGGCTGTCGTGTGTATGGATTCCAGAGTGTTTGCCAGTTGCGCGTGGTGACTCTATCACCAGGGCAAGGGAGGCTCTTAGTGGTAGTGACGGCATTAGCAACGTCATGAAAGAGTCGCAGATCAGGCAGCTCGTTCTTTAAAGTAAGAAGCCATGCGATACGATACCAAGGCCCAACACCAAAGTCACATGAAATCGGCTGGGACGTAGGACGAAGCATAGGCTGGAATGAGTTTCGATACTGCGTCTTTCCAAAGACAGTGCCATAGCAGTCCGGGCAAATATTGAAATCCGTACGAGGTAGCGTAAGCCAGTCCACCAAACCTGCAACAGGGTGCTTGCGGCGGCATTCGGGAAACGTGGTAACACCTGTCGCTTCCTGGTGTTCCGAGTGACGCCGAACGGATCCGACTGGCTTCTCCAGGCGAACACCGTCTCGATTGGGGTCAAAGGCCGGTGGCTGCCAAGATTGTGCAGAAGGCGGAGGTCGGTTGGTCGATGGAAAAGCGGATGCAGGTCTAGACTCGAGTGGTGCTCCGGGGCCACTGGGAATAGGAGCTGGCATGCTAGGCATCGAAATGACCGGATCTCCCTCATACCGAGATCGTGACCTACCGACCCTTTCTGCATTGCTCCGAACATCGAAGGGGTCAACTAAGGGGTCGTCGTCCATAGGATAAGGGAGTTCCGACTTTGGCCTCTCAGGGAGAGGATGGTGATCTCTAGTAATTGGGAACGTGGAGGCAGGCCTTATGCTTGGAAGGAGTTCCTCTGATACAGTTGACCCATTGGGGATAGGGATTGGGACGGGGATAGGTATCGTAGGTCCTCGGATCTTCTCCCTAGGACCACTAGGCGCATCGACCTTCTCCAACTTCGGCTGAGAATCTCGTTCATCCTGCAGAACAACAGACTTCTTACGTCTGGGATGGAGTTCGCGTGGGCCCTTGGGGTGGTCATCGCCAGAGCGACTATCATCCCCACGATCATCACGACCATCACGGCGGTCGTCACGTCGAGTTGTCGATTCTCGTACAGGCTCACGAGAAGGGAATGTTGAGGCTCGACCGTAATCCTCACGTTCCGGTCTTACATAGGGAGGAGAGTTTTCCTTCCTGCTACTTCTCGATGCGTATTCGCTCCTGTAAGGGGGTTCGGCCCCAACTCTTTCCTTCGATAAAGGACGAGTGGGCTTCTCACCAACCCGTTCCTTTGAAAGCGGGCGAGTGGAGGCCTCACCAACCCTCTCCTTCGACAAAGGTCGCGTCGACTTCTCAGGCTCGACAGTCGTACGTTTCGTAGTGGATGCAGTTGAAGAATTTCGGGTATGGCCACTTTCGTACCGTCGTTCGCTGGGCAGACTGGATGCATTATTAGGCCGGGTAGGGGACCTACGAGAGGCACTTTGAGACTGTCCATAGTATGCTTGATCGCGGCCGTTGGCACTGCTCTTAATGATTTCAGGCGCAAGCAGGGGGTCAACGGGAATTTTGGGGGGCCGAGCAGGAGGCTGTTCATAACGGCTGCTTCCGGACGCTGAAGGACGAGTACGGTATTTTTCGGGCAACTGATCATCTCGAAGCTCAGTTTCCAGTCGAGGTAAATCTTGTCTGCTGCGTCGTTTCTCTAGAGGTGGCCTGCTGCGTTCCCTAGTTGCTGGTGCCTCAGCTTTCAGGTTTGCATCGTATCTTCGGCTAGATCTTGTGTCTGTAAAGACGTCACTCAACGGCCTCTCCTGTCGTTCAGCCCTGTCACTTCTCTCGGGTCTGTCGTTTCGCTCCATTCGTTCACTTCTTTCGGGTCTGTCCTGTCGTTCAACCCGTTCGTTCCTCTCCGACCTTTCTTGTCGTTCGATCCTTTCGCTTCTTTCAGGTCTCTCTGAGCGTTCAGCCCTTTCTGGTCTTTCTTGTCGTTCAGCGCGCTCATTTCGCTCAGGTCTCTCAAAACGCTCAACTCTCGGGGGCTTCAATTCCGGTGAATCTCTCCTTTCTGGCTCAGACTTTTTACCAGATTCGGTTCGTCGGTGGCCTTCTGTCCTTTTCTCAGGCTCACTTCTTCTGTCTGACCCGCTCTTCCTGTCAGCTTCACCACCCTCGGAACCACTTGAAGAGCCTGTCAAAATAACAAATCGTCGCTCAGGGTTATATTCATGAACCTCCATAATCACTGGGTTCTGTTCAGCGTCCCCACGTGACGGGGTCTCTTCCTCCTGGCTCTTGGAGAGTGACGCTCCATGCTCCCTCTTGAGCGAAACTTCTTCATCTTCGACAGAGGGTGGTGGTGGTCGAACTTTCGGAACTCGTGCTGGGACTGCAGACTTCGGACGTGGTATTAATGGGTAATAAGGCAGCTGGTACGGTTGCTGCTGTGCCGGAGGTTGAGAAGAAGGACGATCCTCGATCTGCGATGGTGGACTATTGGTAGTTGTAAGTAGTTGTTCAAGAGCGAAACTGCAATGTACATACGGTTTTGGACTTTTGGCCCGGGAAGTTGTAAAGTACCCCGTCTGGAGTAGGTTCTGGATGTCAAACGACTCGCCCATGATGCGTCTCTAAATGTGTGAGCAGCAAGAAATCATGATACGCTATAGGGAAACTGAAAACAGCAAACGCGCCCACAGAAATAAAAGCGAAAGACGATCAGGTGGGAGGGCTGAGGTTGCTTGCTAACGTCTGTTTTCTATGGTGTTTGTTGTCGCACAGGCCTGCTGGAGACGGGAAGGTTGGGTTGCTTGGTTGGTAGGTGCGGGCGTTCCAAAACAGGTAGTTTCGCAAATAGTAGGACAGGTATAGGTAGGCGTAAGCTTGATATGAATGGCCGTAGAGAATGTTTAAATAAAACAGTAGACACTAACAGAAGCAGAAAAGGACAGAATCTGGCTCTGGTGCTGTTTTCAAGGCGGCAACGTCAGAAGAGAAGCAGAATAGAATGTCGGAGACACCTTGGGGCGCAGTTTGGGTCGGGTTCTAAAGGAAACGAAACCTCAATAGATTAGCTGCCAGATGACATATGTAGTATTAGAAGATATACTTGAGCATCCACCCAAGCCACCATATAAGTCAATGTACTCCCAAGAGTGGGCGGCTGGGCATCCACCCCTCCTCTCGTCATCCTCAATCTTCATGCCCTCCTCTCAGCCCTCCAATGGCCCCGCCAGGTTGCCCCTCCTACGTCCGGATGGATCATGCCGATTGAAGCCATTCCATTTTACGGTTAGAAAATCACCGATTTGCTCCAGTGCAACGTATCACCATCAATCAAGCGTTGTACCTAGTAGCTTACAGTATCATGTCTCGGTAACCGGACATAGATTTTAATGCATGATTGAATCGTTGCACAGAGTAGGACAACGCAAGCGTCTTGTCTTGTCTTGTCCTCCACTGTCACGAACAATCATAACTCAGAACCCTGTTGTATGACCCTAGCCACCGCTTTCGTTTAAGTGACCCCGGAGACATGACAACAAGTCAACAACACGCCATGCCACTTATTCCGACGGGTCTTTGATCAAGTACTTTGACAAATTAGACACTCATAGCGAAGGAACATATTACTAAATTCGTGATCATATACTGCCACCACAAAGACTGGTATAGTCGTTGAAACAAACGTACTCAGGAATTAAGGGTATTTGTGGATAACCTTCAGCCATCGAATATTATCATGAAACAATCCATGGTCTTTGCAGATCATAAATTCAAGACGGTCCCGCAGCCTGAGCCCACAATTTGACAAGTCGTTTTAGTCCTCATGAGTTTTTCTTCCGGATGGCTTCGTAATTGCAATGAGCGGTAAAGTCGCATATTTCTGCAATGGAACTTACAGCACAGCTCTTGATCAAGGAGCTTATGTCCGACAGTATCTGGTGGCTGGGTTGATGTATACACCGTCAAACATCAACATGGGCTATGGTCCATCATATTCTGGAACTCGCACTCACACCGATTGTCCAGCGGTAACAAGACGAGGACGATTGCAAATGCGGTGTACTCGTAATACTTGCTTTGGGACTTCTTGTGAATGTTGGCACCGGAAAGCCCAAAGGAACTTAGGCGCAGAATTACAGGGTATATGATATTGATTAAAAGCGATTTTATAGGTTCCACCAGAGTTGCAAAAGAGATAAATATGCTGGAGAAGCTCACCTTCGGAATCTTTGCGTGTTTGACACAGCAGAAGCCATTCCCGAATAATGATCAAGTGACAAGAGCCCATAGCGAAAGCACGAGAGATGGTGCTCGATGTGACGAAAACAAGACAGAACTCAGAACCATGCCCGTTTCCATTTCTGCAAACAGTCCAAACGACATGTTACCCATAACATAAGACTCCGTCCATGCTCAAGAATGCAAAATAGGAAGTCTCCAACAGTCTCTCCAAGCAAACCCAACTAATGAGGCGTCTAGTCTTCAAGAAGGTCTGCAATATCCTTGTCATCCTCCTCCTCTTCCCTTCGTCGCTCCTCAGCTTCGAGGAGGTCCTTCAACATAGTTCGCTGCCTCACACGAGCCTTCTGACCCCAATCAGCACCGGTACCGTCACCCTCCTCGTCGATTTCGGGCTCATCCTCAGCCAGTCCACGCAGCTCATTAGGAGAGATCTGGGCCTTGCGCTTCTCCTTGACATCCTCGTCCTCCATCTTTTGGACAGCTCCTTTCGTGATGAACTTCAGGGCCAGGGGGCGGAGGAGCATGTAGCCGCCGACAATGACGATAAGACGGATCCAAGCTTTCGTGTCCATTGCCTCGAATGCGTTTGAAATGTTGTTGGATGCATTGGCGCCGTACTGCAAAAACTGAGCAGTGAACTTGCCAAAGGCATTGAGCTCAGGCTGTTCGCCCTGGGCTTGTTGTTGAGCCATGGGATCCATTGCGAATATGTTTGGGTTTGTGAGAGTGAGATTAGATGTGGTTCTGGATGAGGGAATCCCTTTCTGAGCTTCTTGGCGATGATGCGTTGCTTGATGTAAGGTCTAAATACGATGCTTGGCGTAGATGCAAGGTGGCTTTTGTGGCAGTAGTGAGATAGAGACGCACTAGGTCAAGACTCCACGTGAATAGTGAATGAATAATTACAATTGAGGATGTGTAGGTACGTCAGGAATAGGGTGAGTAGAGGAAAATGACAGAGCTGGTGAGTTGAGGCTTTGAGTCGAGTTTTATATGGCGCGCGATTCGGGAGGTTGTTTTTTTACTTGTCCGATGGAGCCGGCGCTCACTGGCCAAGTTCTGGAACCTGTATGTACCCGCTAGACAAATGAGGGTAGCAACCTTTCATGAATATCAATGTTTTTATAGCGCATAATGAATATTTAATGATACTATGACCCAGGTAATTAAAAATGACATTAATCAAATGCCCATATAGAGCAATTGTTATTTAAATGACGCACTTGCACATACACGCTTGAAGAGACAGAAGCGTGAACATTAAGGAGAGTTCTTACTTTCTTACTTTCTTACTTTTATTTGCTATGTTAACATACCTCGAAGCTGAAAACTCACTATCCGGTTCGTGTACTATATAACATGTTTCAATATCACATAGAAGAAATGAATGATTCTACCACTTATACCAATATTAGACATACAAATCTCTGATACATATTTTAACGATCCTTTTGAACATATTACGATGCCACGTGACTATTCTTATTCCTGAGTGTCTGAGTGGACGCTTCAAACCTGGCCGGTTGGACAATGGCTCCACCAAAAGAACAGACCCGGACGCCTTTGGAGCGAAGCAGAGCTCGAGAAATTTTCGAGGCCTCATCATAGCCGTCTTCCATTTCCATCTCCATCCCCCTCCACTCTCGACAGCACCATCGTGTGTTTTTCTTCCTCCTCCCCTCCCTCCTGTTCCTTCTTCTCCTTCTTAATTCGTACTTTATAATACCCATAGGGAGTCGTCACCATGTCGACCGCTTTCCGATCTCTTGCGCCTTTCCTGCGCACCGCCCGACAAGGGCTCCGGGCTAACCCCGTCAACCCGCTTCAGTCCGCCTTCACCAAGCAGAACGCCTCTGGTGTCCTCAACCTCTACCGCACATACGCTGTCTTTGAGCGATCAAAGCCCCATGTGAACATTGGTACCATTGGTCACGTCGATCACGGCAAGGTACGTTCTCAAGAGCAACGACCCCTCCATTATTCTCGCAGACCAGACCTCAGCTGACTCTCTATCCTGTAGACCACTCTCTCTGCTGCCATCACCAAGCGCCAGGCCGACAAGGGCCTCGCCAACTTCCTTGAGTATGGTGCCATTGACAAGGCTCCTGAGGAGCGAAAGCGTGGTATCACCATCTCTACCGCCCACATCGAGTACGCCACCGAGAACCGCCACTACTCCCACGTCGACTGCCCTGGTCACGCCGATTACATCAAGAACATGAT
This sequence comes from Fusarium brachygibbosum, assembly GCA_018886245.1. Lineage (NCBI taxonomy): Eukaryota > Fungi > Ascomycota > Sordariomycetes > Hypocreales > Nectriaceae > Fusarium > Fusarium brachygibbosum. The sequence goes on from MU249525.1 coordinate 172,305, forward strand.
TACTGGTGCTGCCAACATGGACGGTGCCATCATCGTCGTTGCTGCTTCCGACGGTCAGATGCCCCAGACCCGTGAGCACTTGCTGCTCGCCCGTCAGGTCGGTGTCCAGCGAATTGTCGTCTTCGTCAACAAGGTCGATGCCATTGACGACCCCGAGATGCTTGAGCTCGTCGAGATGGAGATGCGTGAGCTTCTCAACACCTACGGCTTCGAGGGTGACGACACCCCCGTCATCATGGGTTCTGCTCTCATGTCCCTCCAGAACCAGCGCCCCGAGATTGGTACCCAGAAGATCGACGAGCTCCTTGCCGCTGTCGACGAGTGGATCCCTACCCCCGAGCGTGACCTTGACAAGCCTTTCCTCATGTCCGTTGAGGATGTCTTCTCCATTGCCGGTCGTGGTACCGTCGTCTCTGGCCGTGTCGAGCGCGGTGTCCTCAAGCGTGATCAGGAGATCGAGCTTGTCGGTAAGGGTCAGGAGGTCATCAAGACCAAGGTCACCGATATCGAGACCTTCAAGAAGTCTTGCGAGCAGTCCCAGGCTGGTGACAACTCCGGTCTCCTCATCCGAGGTGTTCGCCGTGAGGATGTCCGCCGTGGTATGGTCGTCTGTGCCCCTGGCACCGTCAAGTCTCACACTCAGTTCCTCGCTTCCCTCTACGTCCTCACCAAGGAGGAGGGTGGCCGACACACCGGTTTCCAGGAGCACTACCGACCCCAGCTCTACCTCCGAACTGCTGATGAGTCCATCGACCTGACCTTCCCCGAGGGTACTGAGGATGCCTCCAGCAAGATGATCATGCCCGGTGACAACACCGAGATGGTCGTCACCATGGGCCACCCCAACGCTATTGAGGTCGGTCAGCGATTCAACATCCGTGAGGGTGGCCGAACCGTTGCTACTGGTCTCTGCACTCGCATCATCAAGTAAGCGGTGTTTTAGATGGGTTAAGGAAAAGTTTATGGGTGTAGTGTACGAATTATTACGTTTATGTACCATCTAGCAATGTCTTTCTCTTTGAGTCCATTTGGCTCTTGTATATTAGGTGGCCCTGGGGCTCAAAGATCTCCGCTCTGCTTCCTCCCGTTGTCTTGACGAATTGTAAATTAGACAAAAATCTAGGGGAGGCAGTAATAAGACTTGTAAAACTAGCACATCGGTCGAGGCATGTGATTACCCGTCCATTAGGGCTGCATAATTGGTTACACTTTTGTTGTTGCGAACCTTGACTGGCAGCATTGCGTGATCACAGAAAGGTGTTGGGACGGGCAAAAGGGACCGATGGTTCACATGGAGTTTTTGATTGTCATAATTTCACATTGACCCGATACACTCCATGGCCACAGGTTGGTCATGCGGGATAGTGCGAGGATAAGACAGGACACATAGACATTTCGAGGTCCAATGCAATGGTATTCGTCTATCCTCGGAGGATGTTCGTCAGACGCACGATCTTCCTGAGGGACCCAAGCAAGCCATAAAACTCCTGTTCCAAGCGGCCGCCCTCCGAGTGCTTTTTTAACGCGAGGCCTTTGACTTTCTGCTGAGAGTCCTCCCCATCCACACAATACTTTGCTCTCCAGCAGTTCCCCCCATCCCTTAAACGAGAAAACCGGGTGTCATGATGATGTGTCGTTTATCGGTACTGTAGACGCAGTAGGGTCAGTCCTGTTCATTCCGACTCGCGCAAGTGGCTGATCGGCCTGAGCCTGGGCCTCGAGACCCCACGCTGCGCTTTCACTCCAGATAAAACTCACCTTGTTGAAACCGATGTCCTTGGCCTTCTCACGGAAGCACTGACGGCACAGGTTGAGGTCGTACTTTCGGATAAGACCGGCCTTGTGCTTGCAGACACGGCTGGGAGATTTGTTAGCACAAGTAATATTCGAAATCGACTATCGAGGGACGCCGTCGGAGTGGCATTTTTTATTTCGCATCCGACGGGCGGAAGAGCATTGTGAATTGTTCGTACCAGCTGCGAGAGCCCTTGCCGTAGTTTCGGGGGCGGGAGTTCCAGACGCTTTCGTGAGACATGGTGTCGTTGTTGGGGGTTGAAGGCCGAAAGCTCGAAGGGTTGCGGGATGGTTTAGATTTCGCGAGATGGATTGCTGGGAATTTTTGTGTGCGCTGACTTACTAGGTCCCGCAGCCCCAGTTTGGGAAAGAGGGCTCAGAGGTCGGCGGCCGGAATAGAGGTTAGTCCGTTGCTGGTTGGTCCCCACTCTTTGGTGTCCAACAAGGTGACTTACATCCACTCGAGGGCAACTCTGAGCAGACTTTAAGCATAATTTAAAATACCGTGAACAGTCAATTGGCTTGAAAACAGTGATTTTAGGCTTGTTCTATTATTTTGAATACTTTCGTTGTGCGCAACTAGTTGGAATACAAGAATTGCGTCTCAAGCGATATTCAAGAGCAACCGACATAAAATTGGGGATTTTATCTCTACTAAGTGAAGATGGTCGAGGAGGAATCAATTTCAAGTACTTAATGAACATCTATATTATCTACTATGAAACAGTCCGATTATAGGTATAAGGAAGATTCCTTTTTGGAAATTGAGCCACCTCTTTCCTGTTCATACTTTGACGCTGAAAGAAGAGTAGCTTGTCGAAAAGGCCGCTCAATGGATGGTTTGCTTGATACCTAGTGAGCTTCAAAGAGCTGAAAGACACTTTCTACTTTGCTCATTGACCTCGTGCCCTGAAAAATCTTGCTTTGATTCTTTACGAGGGTTTTATATTCCAATTCTCAGCTCAGGTATTCAATAACTAGACTATTGGAGGAACCATGTAATAGGTAAGTTGCCAATGGCGCTACACCCATAGGTTGTTCGCAAAACTTGCTCCGTCTTTCTAATCAATGATATTCACCACGTGCTTAAACCAATCAATAGGATCGAGACTTTGGTATCAACATAATGGCTCCAGAATAGCTATAATAACAACGAGACGACAACAATATCAGAAACAATAACTGCTTCACTACAAGTCTTGAGACAATGGTCCAGCTACACAACCAAGACGTAATTGGCTGGCGACCCCAACTAGGTGGCGGTGGAAGCTTGCCTCAGCTGTTCCTAGGTCCCGCTTTACCTTACAGGGATGTCCACCTACACCGGACATTCCTATGCAAACTGGCATCTTGGATTGATTTCCAAGCAAACCATCCAGAAACAAAGCACATCTCTTTACAAGATTGTGCTCTGGTTCGTCTTGTTTCTATCCTTCTATTTCATCTAGCAACACCAATCGAACCAAAGTTCATCCAACATGGTTCTCATCAAGAGCTTCGTGCTCGGCGCCCTCGCCGCCACCGTCGCAGCTAAATCCGCCGTCATCGAACTGCTCCCCTCCAACTTTGACGACATCGTTCTCAAGTCCGGCAAGCCCACCCTCGTCGAATTCTTCGCTCCGTGGTGCGGTCACTGCAAGAAGCTTGCTCCCGTCTGGGAGGACCTTGCAAACACCTACGAGCACGCCAAGGACAAGATCCAAATTGCAAAGGTCGACGCCGACGCCCAGCGTGAGCTCGGCAAGCGATTCAAAATCCAGGGTTTCCCTACTCTTAAGTTCTTCGATGGAAAGAGTGCAAAGCCCGAGGAGTACAAGTCTGGCCGTGACCTGGACAGCCTGACCAACTTCATTGCTGAGAAGACCGGTGTCAAGCCCAAGAAGAAGCTTGAGATGCCTAGCGAGGTTACCTATCTCAACGATGCTACCTTCTCCAAGACTGTTGGCAGTGACAAGCACGTCCTTGTTGCCTTTACTGCTCCTTGGTGCGGACGTAAGTTCTACCTTTTCTGCAACGCTCTTCAACTTGCTAACTATTGCCTCCATAGACTGCAAGAGCCTCGCTCCTACCTGGGAGGACCTCGCTACCACATTCGCCAATGATAAGAACGTCGTGATCGCCAAGGTTGATGCTGAAGCTCCCAACAGCAAGGCTACCGCCGAGCAGCAGGGTGTCAAGTCCTACCCCACCATCAAGTGGTTCCCCGCTGGTAGCAAGGAGCCTGTCGCCTACGAGAGCGGACGTACCGAGCAGGCCTTTGTCGATTGGATCAACGAGCACGCCGGAACTCACCGTGTTGTTGGTGGTGGTCTTGACACTATTGCTGGTACCGTTGAGTCTCTGGACACCCTTGTTGCCAAGATCACCGGCGGTGCTGCCATCGCCGAGGTTGCCGCCGAGGTCAAGAAGGAGGTTGAAGGCCTCACCGACAGTGCTCAGAAGACCTACGCCGAGTACTACGTCCGTGTCTTCGATAAGCTGCACTCCAACAACGACTGGGTCTCCAAGGAGCTTGGTCGCCTGGATGGCATTCTTGCTAAGGGCGGACTGGCTCCCTCCAAGCGCGACCAGATCCAGCAGAAGACCAACGTCCTTCGCAAGTTCGTGCAGAAGAAGGCTGAGGAGAAGGTCGAGCAGGTCAAGGAGAAGATTGAGGAGGTCAAGGATGAGCTGTAAAGCATCATGTACAACAACATGCAACACAACAAAGATAGCAAGTACAGAGTCACAGATCTCGTATGTAGTTGATTCTTGGGTTACTTGATGTAACGATATAATGAAAATACCATAACGAGACATACTGGCCCTTCTATTTGCGCATGATGAAGCAAAGCTCATGAGAGACAACCTAAACGCCCTAGACCCTTACTCTATATGTGAAACTCATGAAGGTTTGCTTGAGCTTCCATCTTTTGGCTTATTGCTCTCTTGAAGAGCTGCCTCCAGATTATCCAGCCTTCGAGACATCTCGTCCACTTGAAGCAAGGTTAGTGTGGGGCACTACGAGATGCTTGGAGATGAGTGGGCTTACTCTTAGCAAAGATCTCTGAGGAGACACCTGCGAACTTGTTGGATAGAGAGTTCAGGAGCTCTTCAACAGCCGCTGTAACATCAGCGCGAGCATCATCTGAAGCCTGTGACAAAGAATCGAGTCAGTGGCGCTGTCCGCACTTGGTTGAGGCTTTGACGCTCTGCAATCCAACGCACACAATCTTTGTGTAACGCTGCATGCGTTGAGTCTGCCGAGAATTGCCTGAGTTGGGAATAAAACGTACATTTTCCGGCTTGTTATTCGCAGCGGTGTCGGGCTTGGGGTCGTTGCTAGCCATGATGGAGTTTGGGTGTAAGAACTTGGGACTCTCCGATCTACGAAAACGCTGAAAAGAAGACAGAATATAGCTAACAGAAAAAATGAACCGAGATCCTGATTGAGAGCGTGTATGTATACGTGGCTTGGTTCGTCTTTGGTCTGTTTGCTGAGTGAGTGTATGTATGTTCCATGATAGGTATAGAAGTGCCCTTATTCGTACTGTGTCGGAAAAGGTACGGCATAATTTCACGTAGTAAAACTGTCACAGCCACAGCCACACCTGCTGCCCATGCTACTGTCATGATACGTACCCCTTCCTTGAACGGCCAGTACTGACTTCCACTCATACTTCTATATTCATAACGCATACAATATCTCAAAGATAGCGCCAACGGCCATCGACCATTTCAACAAACTCTTTTAACGTCTCATTCAGCCGTTTGATCTTAACAATCATCAACATCGTCCACGTGTCGCCGTTGGACGACGACTAAAGCAGACCTAGCATGTCACAGCGATAGGCACTTGCCAACGTGGGTCATCATGCCTCAAGCCCAACATCCGATTGCTACCATCATCTTTATCGTATTCATCGTCTGGCTTGTTTTCCCTGATAGCGACTATTCAAGCCAGTCTCTTACTCTATCTGATCTTGCACAGGCAAGACTCGAGCATTTCCAGGATGCGCTTGACGTGCTCAATGCCTCGCGCTGGGGCGATTTCATACCAGCCCCAGAGAAAGGTGCCAATGTGAAGCCTTCGTTTCTGAACATCACGGGCTTTCGCGCGGAAGACAACCTGTCATGGGGTGACTTGAAGAGGTTCCGTGAGAGGAGTCTGGCGTTTAGTCGACATGCCGTACCGCCAGTAGGGGGGCACAGCTTGTGGGACGCTGGGCAAGGCGAGCCCATGTGGATGAATGCTTCAGGAACTGTCCATGGAGAATGGGTCAAGCGCAAGGGCTCAGCACCCAGAAGTTACGATAGTTACAACCTGAGCAAAACTGCCCCTGACTTAGACTGGATTGGGGATCATGCCTCCTGGGCACGGAACATCACTGGCCGCACCGGTCGCATGATGCTGCGTCTCGAAGGGAACAAGACAGTCAGCGAGTATGAGCAGCTACCGACTCAAAGTGGTGTCCCTGTTGCTGGCGGTCTCATACGAAGTGTCAGAGGTACGGCAACTATCGAAGACACATACGGATCCGGCCATGACTGGGAAATGAGGCTATGGGGAGTTCATTGGCCCCGTCAGGGTGTCGTTGTGATGACAACCACCAGTGAGAAGTTCGAAGGCATCTTCGGTCTACCACACTTGACTCCAAGCGAGGACTTCTTCCAGTCTAGCCAGAAGCTGCTAAACGAATCGATTGCTCGTACGATTGCGAGAAAGAAAGAGAATATTTATGCAGATCAGACAGTTCCCTGGACTTCCGATCTGGAAAACCCACTTTACACCAATAACCCATCACCACACTGCGAGTATATCATGTATGCGCAGGTTTATCCGCCAAGTCGAAGTCACTTCAATCTCGATTCCAAGGAATCGTCCAAGGACGTTTTAGGATCAGTCATCAGCAACATCGAATCAGAATTACAGTCGCCCGCAGGCGCCCCTATTCCCAAGATCCCCAAGCTTCAAATGTCGGCCGTCATCTACTCCCCAGACTGCGGGTTCTTTCTCGAGAGTAAGGGACCGCCAGACTTTGGTCCAGGTGAAGCTCAGCATTTGACCGGCATGAAGTTGGAGGTTCAGGTCTATCAAGTGAAGACATGGATTCTCGTCTACGCGGTTGTCGTGTTTGCTCAGGTCTATCTACTCAAGAACCAGATGCGTGAGTCTTGCACTCCTTCAACGATGGGCCGTGTGAGTTTCTGGACCATCGCCATCATGCTCATGGTTGATGGTATGGCCTTCACTGCTGCAGCTACCTGGGTGTCCTCTGCTGGTGCCACCTTCCTTCCCACTCTGGCTCTCCTTTTCGCTGCCTTCCTGTCTATGACGATAGGCGGCAGTTTTTTGTCCAAGGTCCATGAGGTTCAGATTCCCGAAGCTCGGCCTCGCAGAGAACGGGACCAGAATGCAGGTGGTTCAGGAAATAACTCTAATGCCGCGGTCTCGCAGCAAGCGACACCAAACACGACCGGTTCTGCTCCGCTCTTGCCCAGCCCTGTTACAGCGCGTCAGCCGGCCAGACCTCCGCCTCCGCCTCCGCCTCCATCACAGCCCATTATTGTCCCGTCCGATCAGGACATTGATGCTGAGATCGCTGGTTCAGCAGCTGCCGTTCCTGGGGCTACAACCGCACAACGCCCAGAGGAATCTCCACCATCGTTCCAGAGTATCGTTGGTCGCCTTATCCTCACTTCGCTGTGCATCATATTCCTAGCCATCTCTTCCACAACATGGTATCCCAACTTACGCTCTCTCTTTTTGAACCTTTGTGTTCTTATATATCTTTCCTTCTGGATCCCTCAAATTCATCGCAATATCAGGCGCAACTGTCGCCGAGCCCTCGCATGGCCGTTTGTAATTGGCCAGTCCATTCTACGTCTTCTTCCTGTAGCATACTTCTGGACTAAAGAGGACAACTTCCTCTATGCCCGCTCCGATCGACACGCATTTCTTGTCTTCTGTGCCTGGGTTTGGATACAGCTCATCGTCCTTGCAGCGCAAGATATAATCGGCCCCCGTTTCGGTATTCCTGCAGGTTGGGCCCCTGATGCTTGGGATTACCATCCCCTTCTCCGTGAAGACGGTCTGGAAGCAGGTGGTCTACCAATCGGTCTTGTTGCAGATGACACACCTGGTATCGACCGTGCTCGTTCCTCGGGCGATGATGGCAGCAAGAAGCAAAGCTCGACGAGGAGCATTGACTGTGCCATTTGTCGTGAGATCCTCGAGGTGCCGGTACTTACAGCCGAGGATGAAGACACTGGTGTTGCAGGCGTCTTTTCTCGTCGCTTGTATATGGTCACGCCTTGCAGGCACATATTCCATAGCGGCTGCTTGGAAGGCTGGATGAGATTCCGGCTTCAGTGTCCCATATGTCGAGAGGAGCTACCGCCGCTCTGAGTATTCTTGTATAACTAACATTTGTGTTTTTCTGGATGGCAGGCTCCAGTGTTCAAACGGCGTTGGTTTCTTGGGTGGATCGCAGCATAGCACGCACAGGATACACTATTAGATTTGGTCTACAGAGATAATTCCTGCTTAGCAGTATGATACAGTGCATGACATTAACATGAATATCTAGGCGTTTCTCCTTTCACTGTTCAACCGGCCCCAAACACCATGTTCGCAGTGACTCACGCCTACATTTTAGGTAAAATAGTACACATTTGATACATAGCGTAAGTCGATATAGGGCTCAGTTCTTTGTGTTCACCAATTTAACCGGGTTTGACGAAACTTGGGGTCCGGCATGCCGGGTGGGAGACCGCGGGTACCAACATGAAGGTCTGCAACACGAGTCCGTAAGTCGAAGTCGACGGATCGAATGGTGAAGCGCTTTCCTTCAGGTATTATACGGGGTATGGGCCTCGAAATACCATCAGCAGGGTAGGACTCGACTCCCATAGCAAGTGCCTCTGACTCTTCGAGGTTCATAACCCAAGCACTGATGTTGGCCACCATTTCACTATCCCACATGCCCTCCCTGCGAGCACTGCTGCGAAGTAACTGAATGGCTCGGCGTCGTGTACCTGGGTCGCGACATTTTGTAGCAACTACGAATAATGGAGCAACAATTCCAAGATCCGCAGCAAATCGGGGTTTTATATGGGGGGCTGAGAATCCCATTGCTGGAAAGAGGTCTTGGGGTTGCCAGGTCTCGCGTTGTCGATGCTGGCACTGTCCAGGATTGGGACAGTCACGCGCGGCAGCTCGTCTCTCTTCGTCGCCGACTATTTCAATGCCCAGGTCGACTATAGTTTGAAACTGAGGAAGGAAGTTGTCGAAGTCGGACTCTTTGTCACTGAACATCATAAGATACAGGATTCTCGTGTTGGTGGCCAGCATTTTCAAAGCTGCGATGCCTGTTTTCTCTTGCAAGCTCACAGAAGGGTTGTGTCGCGCAAAGAACAGATTATCAAAGGCCTTGGCCCATCTATCAAGATGGTTCTTGAACGAAAGACCATAATCGAGCCAAGATGGAGGAAGTGTACCCTTGAGATCCGATTTCATGGAGAACAGTTCCTCGATATATCGCATGATCCGAACATTTAGCGTATCGCAGGCCACACGAGCTTCGATGACAGAAGTAAAAGTCTCAGGGATGGAAAGGGGCTCCTCTTGTAAAGGGGTATTCGCGCCACTATGACCAGGAGATTGCGTTTGCGATTGGGAACTGAGTCGTATACTAAATGGTTGTGGGAAATGGAAAGCCATGTCATAAGACTTTGCTTGGATCGCCAGCCGGGTAAAAATGGTGACTAGTTCCTCCTCGAGAGAATCTTCAGAAGCCGGCAGGAGTCGTTGCCTCTGTTGGGTGTGGAATATGTCGAGCAGACCAAGCCCGGTCTGGATCTGATGTATAGCCTGCCTGTGGTCGCCAATAAAGGAGTCGAAGCAGGCGAGAAGTACATTAGCCATAATGGAAGTTCTGTGCGATCTCTGATCCTGAGTGTTTAGTTTGACTAATGCATTGCACGCATCACCATATCGCCTAACAGCCACTTGCCAATGGCTCCTGACAACCTCGAAACGAGCTTCAGAGCCTGCATCGGATCCGCGACGCATGTCGAGCGCAGCCGTTTGCTCAAGGGTCTGGTACAAAGCGCCCAGAGCAATCACAGCGCATCTGATAGCATCTTCAGAATGACATTCCTGTAAGACGTAGCGGGTCCAGAAAACGTTGTTGAAGAAGCCGGATAGTTCATAGGCCGTGTGCGAGCGGAAAACGTCAAAGTAAAAAGATTCACCGGGCTGGACGTGAAGGGCCGCGGACGGTTGGTAAGTAGTGGGGGACGGAGAAGGGGTTCCAGGGGAGGCAGCTCTTAGAATTGCTCGTTGGTGTACTCGGCGTGGCAACAGGTGGTAGTCGCCGTGCAAAGGTGCAATGGTAGCACTCGAGGATGCATGGGCATCGTAGACTGGCATTGGTTTCGGGGCGATTCGAACCTCTTCAAAAGGACGAGAACTGCGACTAGGAGGTGGGTAGCCAGTGCAGTTCTTGTTGCTTCGAACACATTGTGTACAAGCTGGACGAGCCTCGTCACATTTGATACGTCTCTGCCTGCAATTTTATCCAGGTAAGATTATGGATGGTACAGTGTCGAAGAAACTTCAAGGTCAAGCAACGGGGAAGGAGCGGGGATCGGGGATACGAACTTGCAATTGGTACATCCTGTCTTGACTTTTGGCTTGCTGGTCCTGACTCGTTTCGTTTTGGGTTTGGAGGATGCTGTTGAAGTGGCTGGCGCTTTTGGGTCTGATGATGTTGAAGTAGAAGGAGCTTGGGCAGAAGAGGCAGGAGCAGAGGAAGAGATGGACGGGCTGCTTGAAGCAGCAATAGTGTCAGCAGTAGCACTTGGGGTGGCCGGTGTACTTGTTGATGCAGGAGAGACGTTGCTGCTGCTGTAACTGCTCTCGTTGGAAGGAATATCGATGGTGTTGAAAGTGTTGATGGCGATAGGGTGTAGAGAAGAAGAAGGTGGCTGAGTTGTCGAGTCAGTTGTTGGGAAGACCGGGGTTGTTGATGTTGCCCGTATCTGGGCCTGAGCCTGGGTTTGGGTCGTGGTTGCCAAAGATGATGTTGATGTTGATGGTATAGGTATTGGTTCTTCAGCTGATTGAGCCCTCAACATGGAGGAAGGCACATTGGCGTGTTGGTTCATATTTGCAAAAGTTCTAGAGGAAGGTACATCCAAGTTCGTTTGTGCATGTATTTGGACTGGGACATGTGCATGTGCATGTGCCCTTGCCCGTGCCTGTGCCTGTGCCTGTACCTGTGCCTGTACCTGTGCCTGTACCTGTGCCTGTACCTGTGTTTGTGCTTGTACTTGTGACTGTGGTTGTAACTGTGCTCCTCCCCCCGCTCTCGCGGAATGAGACGATGGGCTCTCTTCGTTTAACCAGCTCTGAGCCATGGGCAATGTCAAGTCACTTCAGCTACCACCAGCTTGGCCTTAAAAGGACAGGTGCAGCGCTGGTATAGGCAGTAGGTAGGTAGCCAAGGTAGGTAGGGTTGTCGATTTACCTGGTCAGATTACCGTTAATATACTATCCCACCCCACGATAGCTCCACGGCTACCACGTTTTTCTAGGCAAGTAGGTAGCGAACCGTTTCTCGGCCGAGAAGACGGAGGGTGGATGAGAAAAGTGATCTTAGTTGGTATAGTCGGAAAACAGAGTTTCTGCAAGAAAAAGGTGGCAGAGGACCAAGAAGCAGCCGGGGACGTTAAAAAGGATTGGGAGGGACTAGGTCGACCGGCAGGAGGCAAGCAAGTAAAAGAGCCTAGTCGTAGTAGAGCAAGGTAAATTGTTACAGAGATGGGCACAGGGCTAAGTTGATACGCATATGGAAACACATCAGTGCAGCCCGAGTGTGGCGGGTATAGGTAATAAGGTAGTGTCAGCCCCGGTCATGTACTCGGGCGCAATGATGCCTTTCTATACCTAGGCTGCTCATCACTCGGGTTGTTCTGCAATGGTTCCCAGGGGCAGATCAAGCATCTACTGTACTGTAATGTCTGTGTTGGCAAGCATAGATTGACATGACAAGCATAGATGGGGCTCATCTGTTCCTTGATATCAAACACCACTCCTATTTGGGAAGAGAAGGAGGAGGCTGAAGGCACGCCAGACCAGGCCATACTATGCCATGGCTCTCAGAGAACAGGGGGAGGTGGAATAATCAGCCCGAAAGGAACAGACAAAATAATGAAATCGACAGCAGATAGTAAGAGACCCCGAGCGAATCTGATCCATTGTGGGGAGGGTAGCCGGAGCATTGTAGCAAACAAGCGGTCCGGGGGTGCCCTTCCCGTGGAACAAAAGAAGCAAACACCAACACCAGCAGGAGGAGAAGCAGGAGCAGAGACGGGCAACAGATCGCCGGTGGGTTTCGCCTGGGCAATATCCATATTGCCTGTCATGCTTCGGGCGAGCTCTGCCAAACTTGGAGTAGCACGGCTCTGTGTAACCACAACTAAGATCAAACCTACCAGGGACTGGCGAGACAGCCGCAGCAAAACGCCATAACCTTCCGTGCGAGGGGACATGGGACGGTACGATCCAGTCAAGATTAGTAGTTAATAATTGGTTAGTTAGTGAGTTACTCAATCGGTCAATATAATTGTCGGTCCGGATACGCTTTTCCAGAAACAGGGCAGGGTCAGGTCTTGCTAGGTAGGGTACAGTACTAAGAAAAGTAGTACAGTACTTTGGTAGATGCAGTGCCTGGGAGGTTTGGCCGTTTCCAGCTGAGGACCTGTCCACTGCTGCAGGTCTCTCTGTGTACAGCACAGCACAGCACAGCACAGCGCTGGAGCCAAGCTCATTACGTTCCACGAGTTCGCGACGCAATACCCCGAGGACCCCGAGGGCCACGAGTCAACCCACTCATCAGTCCAGGTACGGATACTGGACTGTTGTAGTGTGAATATGGATGTCAATGCTGATTAGACTTGCTTGAGAACAGAGCTGGAGCCAGATAGTGAACCGTCCAAGCATCGGGACATCCCCTCTTCAGCGCTGGCTCTAGTGTAGATTCACTCTCGTTGGTGGTGGAACGAGACTTGTTGACCCAATAGGAGCGGAGGCCATACTTGACAGGGATTGCGCTTGTGCGTTCCTGCTGCGTTGGTCGCACAAGGGAGGGATGAGCTTGACTAAACCGCCTCAAGAAGGATTGACGCTCAGCGCTCTGCATCTGCAGGGCTGTTAGGGGCGTGACTAGCGCGGTGGCGGTGGGGGATGGCAGAGACAGGGGGGCATCTGACGTTTGTTTCTAGCCTTCGCCATGGATATTCCTTGATTGATTGAGTGAGCTTGTTGATGGGATGATGGATCAAGGACTGCTGATGTTCCAACTAAGCTCAACGCCTGCCCGAGTCAAGACAGACTAGCAGGACGCTCCTGTCGTGTGGCGCTTATGGCCCGTCCCAGAAGTCTTGGCGGGTACGGTTCCACTATATCCGATCTAAACCCGCACAATAGAGGCACGGCTATCCATTCGTACATAGATTCTTGGATAAGCGTATAACCGCTGAATCTCCGCTGAATCTCTCATCAGAGAACGCGTAGAGTGCGCATCTATGCACTATTCTACAGGGTTGACTTCGTACTTGGTGGGGCGGGTTCATTAAATGCCATGCCCATCGCCACCGGCAAGTCATTTTAAGGCCTAGGTGCTACCTAAAAATCGGGTGAATATCAACTCCGACTAGCAAAAAGCAAATAAATCCTACCTACTTCGTCTAGAGTTGCAGTACACAGTACACAGTCCAGCTCATCAAGGTTGAACGACTGTAACTTAAGCCTGGCTGGTATGGCAGGCTAGGTCGACTCGCACTCGCTTATTGATCTGATACAACTCTCCCTTCCCTCCCCTTCCAGCATCCTACGCGCTGTACATACCTACTCATACTACACCAGTTCGATTGCCAGGTACCATTGTCCTGAACTCATCGAGTATCACAACTTGGAATCTACAATAACTAGAAACATACCTGAACAGTTAGCCAATACGTAACGAGAATGCTGATACGAATGCCAGGACATGGGTGCTTGTAGAAGCAGAGCTCGGCTTTCCTATCTAAACACTGACAGCCGGTCCCACGATCCAAAATGCAATGAATCCAATGCACATTCAGGTACGTACTCGTTTAATCTCGAGAATCTACCTAGATCTCGATAGCCTAGAGCTCCGACAAGTACCCCATACTACTAGCAGTGCTGTACAGTACCGTATCTAGAGTACTACCTACTAAACTCTCACAAGCTTCACATTCATGAGCAATGTGGCACAGTTGCTCATCATGCTGTCTCATCATGCTTTCACTTTTGGCAAAGACCTCCTCTCCCTTGCCTCTTGGCTTTGCTTTGATCTCCTTTGCCTGTGCCTCTGAGCAGTTCGTAAATCCCAATGCTATAGCCAATCGTTCTGACCGAAGTATCAGGTCTCGTTGCAGGCTTTGTAAATTAGAAAGCCCCCTGATCTAGTATCGGTCTAAGTTCTAAGCTAGAGATTTGGTTCTGAGCTCTGGTCCCAGGGGAGCGGCAAGGGGCGGTATCTTCCGTTACCCAAGGTGTTCGCATGACTATCAATGCTCAGGGCTGCCAAGACCTGGTTGGTTACCTGGTCCTCGTGGCCTCCCAGGAGAAGGGGTTCCCAGTGTGATGGGACAATTTGTTGGACAAGACAGCCATTGAAACCCCTAGACTTGTAGTGTTGAGGCGGGGTAAGTAGAGTCTGAGATTCTCGATATCCTTAGGGTGATGATAGTCATTACCACCAAGAATGTTTGCGAAGCTAACAATACTTAGGTGGTGCAGTAGCGGATAGTAGGGGAGACCAAAATCGACTATTTAGTGAGTTATCATCAACAATGCGTACCCCATTCCTGTCCCATCATATCATATCATATCATCTGTCACAAGCTTCAGCCTTATAGATATTAGAGATCACATTACGCTTAGCAAGACTAGGTCTAGATAGGTAGTATTATCTTACTGTGATGGCAATATGAATCCTTCCCATCTTCCCCCCGATTCTGACTCTGCTTCGCCTCTACATGGGCCCCTGACCTTCGGTTCGGTTCCTCCGCATTGGGCATGTCAATGTTGCAATGGTTCGTGAGGATCTCCGTTTATGGGCTAATGGCCGTGGGCGACGTCTGCTCTCCCGGTACGCGGCTCTTGTTATCCCGGTTGCCGGCGACATATCCGTTTGTCTTATGTGCATGTAGGTAATTTACCGTAGATACAACTCCAAACGTACGATACATACGTAGTCGTACCGTCTGTTGATTGATGACTTGAAAACGATGGACGATTTTATCTCCTATTCTAGACAGATTTGCCAAGCTTCCTCCAATATTCTCCGAGGCTCATCCGTCATTAGTCAGGCAATCCAAGGTATTAATCCGACGCAATTACGCCGATCCCCTATATTTGCCAAGCTTGTTTTGGTGATTGGACTTTGAATTGTGCTGGCATATAACGTTAGCCGTCAGGGATTGATAAAACTCCCCGGGGCTTGTGTACAAGACTAGACGGGGTACTGTTTCAGCCTCCAGGTAGGTATGAATATTACCCTTTCCAGATTTGGGCTTCAGCGACTGCATAGAGAGAGGTGCATAGGCGTAGACTTTGCACTACGTGCATTGGATAGTAACTTGATACCTGTATTGCAGAGATGAAGACCAACAAAGGAATCTAGGGTACTACTAGTAGGTACTGCTTAGACCACACCAACAGTGGGAACGAAATTGCCGAGACTTTGTACTCTCCACGCTTAGCAGGTTGGATACAACGCATGGAGGTCTCTCAACCCTGTTAACTTGAGCCGTGCCATAGGTATGTCTCAGCCACGACGACTCACTCCCGCTATCGGCTCCGAATAATGATAACCACCAAGACAAACGGCCGATACCACTCAACACTGTACATATTGAAGCACGGACAATAAGGCTGCCGCCGGCAACTCGACTGCTGTACATGTACATACAGTACAGTACAGATACGCACATCCCAAGAGAAGGATTTGTTGTGGAACAGTGTCTGGTCTGCCCGTTTGCCGCCTTGACATTTCTTGTTGGATATACGTAATTGGCCGTTTTGTTGGGCCCACAGAGATTGATTAGCTGGAAGCACACTTGCTTGTGTCAGTCGACGACCTGCTTTGACCTTTTTCCAAGTCATGTATCGTCTGTCTCGTCGCTAGGCTTCGGCAGTGGATCAGACAGTGTCATCGACCCAATTCTAAAATCCAGGACATGATTCATGCTTGTGAAAATGCGATATAACTCCGAGCTGATCCTGAAGTCCGAGTAATAACATGTAGCAGTATTAGTTAGTGAGTGACAATCCACCGCACCGCGCATGTAAAGTGATTAGATTTCAACGGTGCTGAAGTGGGTATGTGACGGGAAGGTACCCATGGAAGACGGGGAACTGAGATGACTTGCCATCCATATTAACAAACCATGACCTTGTACGGTACTGTATGCGAAAAAAGTTAGAACCTTGGACCAGGGGATATCCTTAACCGTTGGATGGGCTTTTTTTTTTTTTTTTTTTTTTGGGCTAAGTAAATTGATAGGCGATGTCGAGTACCGGTGTCCGTACAGTACTGGAGCTTAGATTGACCGTTTTAGTCCTGCACTAGCCCGAGCATGGACTGACTGACAGTCGGCGATGTAACCTCATCTGGCAGGCCCGTAGTAGCATACCAGGATCATCACCCCAAGTCCAACAGAACAGATGGATGGATGTAGCTAATGGAATGAGTGAAACAATACAACACATATGGGCAAAGATGGCTTCGGACTTTGTAAAAAGACCGGCATGGAGGTATTATGTCATGTCGATTTGCGAGTTGTATCCCATTAGATAATTTATCATGTGAACTACCTAATTACGATGAGCTTGCCTAAAACAATGAATGGGTATCTTTAGAAAGACCCTCCAGCCACTAGCAGCAATAAAGACATCTATTCTTGATACCTACCTACCTTGGGTACTATTCTCCATCGCAGAAACTGTCGCTTACTACTAGATATTACCTGCACCTGCCTAATGTAATTCTCATTCTACCCTACCCTACCTGCATACTACTTTTAGCAAGACAAGCTACCTAACTTGGCACTCTTGGCTAAACGCCTGCCGAGTTTAGTCACCTCACGCTCCTTCTCACTGCGGAAGTTGCCGTGATACGGATAGCTCGGTTATAAACGCATCGACAATAACCGAGCAATCCAATACCAGCAATCTGAATTAATGAAAGCGACCAACAGGAACAGACAACTGAGACTTTCTAAAAAGTGTCTAGATCATCGGAGAAATTCTCGGTAAGGCTATTTTTGCTACTCTTTTGGGTAATAATTGGAGTGAATAACTAAGAGTGGGTGTAGTGAGTAGGTAGGGCAGTTGACTCGATCAACTTTTGTGATTCAGTCATAAGAATGGATGGTTTCATTGTCCTCCACAGACTGTATACAACAGATGTAACACTTTGTGCCGATTCACACAACAACTGACCGCATCCAGAAATCAGATCGCCACATACCAGAGTGTGCAGTCATACTGTGTCTGTTATATCCAGCTAGTGGATAATGGGCATGATGACTCTTTCTTTATCTTTTCCATAGGTGGTCTTGGTAAGTCATATCATTAAAAAGGTTCAAAATCTTGTGAAAGGTGATTGGCGCCCTCATCTCTGGGATACAAAGTCATAGAAACGGCACACCGGAAACTTAAATTTCTCTTCAGCGAATCATAAATCGATAATGCATGAAGAAATACCAATACCGAAGCACCGGTACAGATACAACTTGTTGGTTCGGCAGCACCCGAGCAGTGTTTCCCAGCAATTATTCAATATACGATATGCGAGCAGTAAGAGCACACATTTTTAACTCTAAAATTGCTAGTTGAACTAGCAGATGATAAAGTTCATCAGCGTCTCATTATTCCATGCATCGGGATGAGTTTGCTATTGAGGATTCGAACCATTGAAAAGGGAAGGTCAGTGCGTTGCCATCCATATCTTCACCCTGTTTTGAACATTGTCCAGACTCTGGCCCCTGCACTCTGCTATACCATTATTGTGAGACAGCAGCTTGACTCGCTCGGCAAAGTTCAAAATTCCATACTCAACCGCCCTCAGTTTGTTAGGGGATTAATGCCGAGATATTAACTAGTTGGCATAGAGTTAGGTGATCTACGTATGTGACGGCAGTCCGTCCTATAGACCTTCTCTTATTTGGTCAATAGAAGCGCTGGTCGCTTGACTAAACGTTACAGTCCAGCCTGCTCAGGAGGTGAAAGTGGGTGTGGACGGCCGGTAGTAGTCCAACGTCCAAAACCCGATATTGAGAACACCACTGGTTATCCTAAAATCTCCCGTCATCCATTTCCTTAGCGAATTGTTCCCAGTTATTGAATACATATCCGAACTTGAAGCTACTGCGCTCTGGCTGTTGCTTGGTGGCTGGAAGCTTAAAAGTCTTCTCCTAACCTCTAACGGATGAGGCACGCTGTCTAGATCACTGGTGATCTCTATACTTTTTGCAAGGTCTTGGCATCATCCAAACTGCACAAGGGCATCGTTGAAGCTAGTTCCTACCTAGCCAATGTAGCGAGGTGCCATGCATGGTATGTTGCATCTTTCCCCAGCCGTTTCTCCCAGATGCCGTGAATTAAATTGTTCCTCGACTCTCGGCTACTTACCCATCCGTTGCTCCAACTTTGTGCAGTGACAAATCAGTTCTGGGCACAATTTACAACGAACGAAATCAATTCCGACTGGCGGACTTATAAGTTCCTGAAGGATGGGACGAAAATACCCGGGGATAAAAGTGATATGACATTCTCTATCACGGGGTACCCAAGATTATGACGGCCATACACACCATCAATGACAAACAGACGCGGCAATTCCATTTGATTGTTGCAAGGAGAGGGAGCCGAGGCATAGCATCCAACGAGATATATGTTGAGCCTGAGGGTGTTGACACGGCACCGTCAAAGTTCCTGTTCAGTCCCCCCGGCAAACCATTGCGATCTGCAAACTGCAGCGGCATCCAAGTTTCCCATCATGCATGACCCGGAAATTATCACGGGAATCTCCTTATTGAAAACCCCCGTCATGTTCTCCAGAACACTTCCGTTTTACGTTATGTTTCCTTGGCCACGTAATTGGATATATGTGTATCGTATTGCGACCATACATCTTATTGATTTTCTAATTTCAATCAAAGTTTTGTACCAGACTCTTGTATCCGGGCTGGCACTACAGCCTGGAAGGTCACGTTATGGAATCCACCAGTTCATCTGCCATTCGCACAGTTTAGTGACATTCAAACTTCTCATTGCTTATATTCTAACCTAGCTTATACGTGAGAAGCGCCGTGATACACCTGAAACCAAGGTCATGTAATCTTGACAATGTGATGCTATATCTAGTGTGATCGTATGAAAGCTTGACTCCCCATCTAAACCCTGCTTCAGTCGAACCCCCAACCGTGCACATACCTACTCATCATCTCACACACAAAATCAAAGAAGCAGACGCAACATGAAGAACTTTTCTCATGATTGATATCAAATTTGAAGCCAAAGTTATAGGTAGACGTTGTGATGGCGATGAGCTTACCCTGTACCGGAAACTGGAGACATCCGACACTAGCCAGGTACTTCTATTCCTGCAATAATTGCCAGAAACTAAAAGTACCTTGTTCCACATTCAGCAACCAACCAGATTCCAGAAAAAAGTTGATGGCGGATCAACGCATCTTCGACTTTACCACGAAGAAGGATTTCGCGATCACGACCTTTCCCCGACGACGTTACAGAGAACTCCAGAGACTTTTTGCTAAGATCCAATCGAACGAATCGGATCGTATCATATCATATCCAAAATGTCACAAGACCAAGCTCAAGCGGAACCGCCGTTGCCTCCCCGCAATGCCTTTATTCACAACTCTGCCATGGCCGGTGCTGTCATTCTACCCCTTGCGATGCTACTCCCACCACGAAAGATAGATCTAAGATTCTTCGTCCTCGCCGGAGCCTGGTCCATGGCCACAAACCAGCTCGCCTATGAATACACGGGGTCGTCAATCTACGCGCGCTTCGGCAATCGTATGGGCTCCATGATGGGGACCGAACTCCCTGAGGGTGCTCAGCGCACACAAAAATTACTCCGAGAACATCGCGAGCGCGAGGCCGCACGCAGGGTCAAGGAGGGACAGCAGGTCGAAGAACAGAAGACGGGTGTGGTGGCCAAGACGCTCAACGACGTGTGGATGGGAGGCGAAGAGAAGGACTGGAAAGAGAAGCGTGTCAAGGAGCATCAACAAAAGATCGAAGAGGGTAAGGGAATTGGAGATATTATCATTGACCAGGTTGCCGATGTCTGGTATGGTAACTGGGGAAAGGGCGCCAAGAAGCAGGACGACGAAAACTCGACGGAGAAGAAGTAATAATGACGACCACGATACCGAAGGACCCTTCAGGCATTCTGACCTGATTGTCGACAAGAATCGACATGTACAAGACCAAGTGTACTACTATTGATGATAAAAGGCGGAGAATCGCTGCAGGGCGAGGCGATTGGAGCACCCAGCGAGGCGGTATCGATGGATATACCCCGAGAAGGGGATGATTCATACCATGTACGAAATACCACAATGTAAAACTACGATTTAACTTATCGACTCAGTTTCTTGACGATCTGGAATAAGCAATATGTGGCGTTGGCTGTGAGGCTGGCTGCTCACTCGGCCAGCATCAACAGCGCTGTGCATTCAACGCTAAACGGATACCAAGGGAAACAGCGATGTTATTCATGTTTCAGCCTGAATTTTCTAGTCCTCTCCCTGCGTTGGTCCAGATGTGCGGATGGCGTCTTGGTTTGCTATTGACCATCCAGTGGCGCGCTGCGTCAATAGAACCCAACAAAGAGGGACGGGACAAGCCATGGAGGAGTTATGTTGGCTACAAACCTTGGCGTTGAGGTCAGCTGTCAGACTTAATAGCATCAAGAGGCATGCTATGCGAGCAGGGTGAGCAACCGCTTGACATGGCTTGCAGAGGCGGCATACTCAGAGTGTAAGAGGACCAATTGAGTATGCTCTTGTCCTTCTAGAGATGCATCTCATTGGACCGGAGGTTGGATACGGAAGTTGTCTGTCAAAGGTCAATAATCGGGATCCGTACAACAGATGAGTGTAGTGATGCAGTAAAACCTGGGGCTGGCGCCGTAGCAACGAGTTCCACTTCGATCATGGAATACGGGGAAGACTCGTCAGCTTCGGTAGTGGCTGTGGTTGGCTTATTTGCATCAGCCACCAAGACGCATAATTCAATATGAAGCGGAATGTGGGTTGATGATCATGTACCGTGTAGATGGCTCGATGCTGAAAATGTCGGGATATCGATAGCAATTATTGTTGTTGATGAGTTGGTAAGATTTGTTCAACGTGACTGTAGCAGAGTGAGTGTTTGCGGTTGACGAATGATGAGTTGGGTGGGATGTTGCAAAGAACCTAACTCAATAGGTAAAGAGGTATCTGGAGGGCAGTGGACTAAAGCAAAATAGATCCATGTTTGGCAGATTCATGGTTGTAATCCAATATGCGATATTTAGTTGCGTTGGGTTTTCTTTCATCCCATCTTCACGATCCATGCCTAATTGTTGTATGGATCAAATAAGGCTCGTGGCTAACCTGTGGGCAGTTACCGTTCTAATTTAAGAACATGTGGCGCTTAAACCCAAAAAGAGTGAGGCTCAACGGCCCTCAAGTGCACTTGTGTGCCATCCAGAACCCTTTCAGACGACTCAAGTCCCAGTGATCGACCCTTTGGTTGCAGGGATATATGGCTCACAGCTGTCAGCACAGCCCCGGTACTGTACGTCACCGTCACTCAATTGTGAGTTGTTTCGTCATGGCATCCAGTCAGCACGAGAATTTCTGTTCACGTTTGTTCCATGTAATGCAGAGTACGGTGCTGTAGCGTAGCAGGGATGTTACCTAAGTTCAAGGCTGCCTCACAATAAAGATACACAAAGAGTATTTCCCCTCTCCGTCTTTCCTACTCTCGCCCATTCTTCACTCTTTGATATCCCTCGTTTTTTTTTCTCTGCGTCTGTTACGATACGAAACGACCTATTACCAAACGAGACCGGCTTAGCGGACCCGAGACCCCCTGTTTACACGCGTAGCCAGTGTCTTTTGGCCAATCAGAACCGAGCTTCCACGCAATCCAGACCAGTCTTTTTACGTCCCTGGCGACCCTTGAAACAGTTCAGCTAAGCTGAGGTTCAGGACGGGACCTGGCTTGGGATTCTGACCGACCAGCCACTTTGTGTGTTTTTCTGGTTCAACATCTTCAGACCCGAAAACGACAACACTTTCTTTGTCGTATACGGTTGTACTTTCTTGGGCTATCAGTGGTTTGGATTTCTTCACCTAGTCGATCGGCTATCAGATAAGCGAATCTGTATCTGTGACGCTGTCTTGTTGCTCTGAAACAGCTTGTCGCAGTAGCATCCCTTTCTTTCGTTGCCGCTTGGCGGCTTACTCTCCCATCCGCTACCTAACCTCTTCTCGTCGCCCGATAATCTATTCTTTCTTTGTCAACAATGGCTTCGCACAACTATTACAACGGCGGCAGCCAACAGGCCCCCTACGGCGCTCCTCAACACTCCTCGCCTTACTACGAAAATCACGATACTCCTTCGCCGCAGCCAACACCAGCACCACCCTACGAGCAAGATTCATACAACCCGAACTACGCTCCCGACACCTCGATCTATCCTGCCGACTCTACCACACACATTGTCCCGACCAAGCAGACACCATATTCACCTAACGACATACAATACCATCCATCGAATGCTTATGGTAGTCCCTCTGGCCAGCACAACCAGCCTGGTCAAACTGGTCAGTCTCCTTTCGACACCGTCTTTGACGATCATGTATACCCAGCGAACCCGAACGCGGGCCCGACTCCCGGCTCCAGTACGGCTGACATTGGGCAACAAGGCTTCCATCAGGATACAAGCTATTACGGTGGAGGTGCAGCTGCAGCTGGGCGGCCTTACGGCCAAGAAGAGATTCCTCTTCAAGACCGGACTCCGAAGAATGACGATGTTGAGATGAATGATCACGTCTACGATGCCCCTGGACGACCTAAGAAGAAGGGCAAGAAGGGTAAAGTCCGCCTGGGTGAACTTGGCATGATAGGGTCCGACAAGAAGAGAATTCCCTGGGTCGTTTACATCTTTTCTGTCATTCAGGTTGCCGTTTTTATTGCTGAAGTCGCCCGAATGGGTAAGTAGAGGAAGCTTTCCGAAGGGGAACCGTTTCAGCTAACTCAAATTTAGGTGTACTGACAGGAACTCCTATTGCGATCAAGCCTCAATTCAACGTCTTTATCGGCCCATCACCGGGTTTACTCATCAACATGGGCGCTCGATACGCACCTTGCATGCGCAACGTCAAGGGCATCCAGAGTGTTGACAAGAACAAGGATGGTGCCATTATTCCTGGTCTTCTATGCCCGAACGCTACGACGGACGACAGTTTTTGCCCTCTGCATGTTGTGTGTGGTTTCGGCGGTGACGTCCCCGATCCTAAATTCAATGGCGATATCAACCAGAGTCCCGAGCCTAACCAGTGGTATCGATTCATCACCTCGATCTTTATGCACGCCGGTCTCATCCACATCATCTTCAACCTTCTGCTGCAGCTCACGATCGCGAAAGAGATGGAGATGGCCATCGGATCAATCAGATTTCTACTGGTCTATATGAGTGCTGGAATCTTTGGTAACATCATGGGCGGAAACTACGCGCCTCCAGGACAGCCATCTGTGGGAGCTTCCGGCGCTCTCTTTGGTATTATTGCTCTGGTTCTTCTCGATCTTCTCTACTCTTGGAAGGACAGACGCAACCCTGTTAAGGACCTGCTCTTCATCATTCTTGATATGGTGATTGCCTTTGTGCTTGGACTTTTGCCCGGTTTGGACAACTTTGTCCATATTGGTGGTTTCTTGATGGGACTCTCCCTCGGTGTTTGTGTTCTGCACTCGCCCAACTCGCTGCGACGACGAATGGGAGAGGGTCTATCGTATGCCGCTGTATCTCCCCAGACGGGTGAGACGCCCCCTCACTTCTTCAAGAACCCTGTTGGTTTCTTCAAAGGCCGAAAGCCACTCTGGTGGGCTTGGTGGCTCGTTCGAGCAGCCTTCCTCGTCATGATCATTGTTGTTTTTATCGTTCTCCTCAACAATTTCTACAAGTACCACGACACCTGTGAATGGTGTAAGTACTTGAACTGCCTTGTAAGTTTCCCAATGGCCCGCAAGACGAACACATCAACTGACATGAGATAGCCCATTAACGACTGGTGTGAGTGGGGATCCTTTGAGAACCTCAAACCCGCCTAAAAGGTGTATCGACTCCCAATGAGTTGACGGATTTGTTCCGGCGGAGACATAATTGAATGCTAGCATCGAATCAATAGTGCATGGTTTTAGACAGCAGCATGCATCTTAATTATGCAACTTGTATATTGCACAGTAATGGCGTCGTTGGGCAAACACGATATTGCTCCGTTGACTTGTCAGGACTGATGGGTGTTAGTTCTTGTTTTATTTAGTGTTAATTCATGAAGCAATGACATCTTCACATGCATCTCGCTCCTATGTTTCCAGTGTTTAAACCGGCAGTTTCCGGAACGGCATGTGCTAGAATATTGACAACTGTTTGCTGATCGTGTTGTGTTCTGACCAGAAACATAGTATCAGGCATTTCGCCAATATGAAAACGCCTACATGGATGTCAGACATGGGTTGGGAATTCTGTTACATGAGCTTGCAGCTCTTGGCTGTGATCAGGCTCGACCAACATATCATATCATGCGATACCCCGCATGTTGTAACTTGCGTGAGAGGGATGATCTGTCTTTTCTGCTTGTTTGATGATTGATCACTGCGGTAGTATAAATGGTACTCTTACCTCCTGTCCTTTTTGTTCATTTGTGACTGTGTGCAACCTCTCCCATAACTGCCAAAAACGACTTTGTGTATCTGAAGATAGAAACGCTTGAGGATTTCACCCTTTTTTGCGAGGGTATCGAGAACCTGAAGTATCATACAAGTGAGTTTTTAGAAGCTTTACTCTATGTTGTCTTCTCATGATGAATTCTTTACAATGCATGGCTTAGCTGAATATCCCGAACGGGATTACGGATGCTTTCAGAACGGATGTCTGAATATGGCACTTTGTCCTTTTTCACAAATAGATGTCTTGCGGTACACAGTTACTGACTCAATGATACAGGTGTAACAACAGGGGTCAAGGTAAGTTCCCAAAAGACACGAATAATAGTGGTTTTTTTTTTTTTTTTTGGAATAGATAGTTGGGCCAATTATGGGAAACAGACTACCGAGGCAATATGCAATCTTAATAGAATTTCTGGAATCTCTATATCATGACAAGACGTCTAAGTGATATTGATCCGAGCAAAGTTGACGCGTTGCCTGCTAGGCATAAAGAGGCAACGCCAAAGCACGTGATTAACGCTCACACGACGCAAGTGGGGTCAGTCACGTCACGCTTCTCGAGTCGCGCTACGCGGCGGCTTTCAATTAAAGTCGTGTCGTCGATTTCAAACCCACCAGAAATCTCCCCTGTTAGAGTCTCCCCTCCAACCGTTTAGTGTCAACAATCAGAATCGACCAAAGAATTCCTCAATCACTATTTGCCTTCATCCCTGTGTATGTGGACGTGATTGTTGAATAATTCCCTTCCCTTCTTTCCTTCATTTTCTGTTCTTTCTTTCAAAGCATAGCATTTGCCATCGCCCGTCATCATGGCAAGCGCAGTTGCTTCTCACAAGCGAGTCCTGAGCGAGAATAACGCTCGTCAGAATATCACATCCTCTCCAGCTTCAACGAAAAAACGCAAGGTCGATGCCATCCCCTCGTCCCCCGCTGCCGCTCGGGTTCCCGGCTCTCAGAATGACCACCGATCCAAGATGGCTTCCAGCCAGCCCAAGAGCGCTTTCGAATCAGAAGTTCTCGAAAAGCTCAGCCAGGACTTGTCGGACAGAAAACGAAACAGTACCGAGAAAGACCAAGCATGGGATCGACCACCCGTAGTCGACTTCGTCCCCGAGCGTGACAGTCTTTGCTTCCAGTCTATCGAGGCCGAGGAGGGCACATTACATGGTGGAAGGGCTACTGTCAAGCTGTTTGGCGTGAACGAGGCAGGAAACTCGGTCATGTTGCATGTTACCGACTTCAAGCATTATCTCTACGTCCCTGCTCCAGTCAACTTCCAGCCCCAGGATTGCGCAGCTTTCAAGGCCTACCTGGAGACACAAGTTGCCCAGCACCAACCGACGATTCACTCAGTTGCTTTTGCCATGAGAGAAAACATCTACGGATTCCAGGGAAACCAGTCCAAGCCATACCTGAAGGTCACCGTCACCGACCCAAAGTTCATAAACAAAGTCCGAACGACTATCCAGAGCGGCAATGCGAACTGGAAGGGAATGTGGAGGAATGATGGTGAAGTTCAAACTTTCGACAACCTCCAATATTTGCTGCGATTTATGGTTGACTGCAAGGTAAGGAGTGCTATGGAATCTAATAGTCTGATTCTGACATTTAAATAGGTTCGAGGAATGTCATGGGTGGAAGCCCCAGCAAAGACGTATAAGCTTGTCAACGACCACATCCGCCAGTCGAACTGTCAGATTGAAGCCGAAGTTAGCTATCTTGATCTCATCGCACACGAGCCGGTCGGCGAATGGTCGAAAATGGCCCCTTTGCGTATTCTGTCCTTTGATATCGAATGTGCTGGTCGCAAGGGTATCTTTCCAGAGGCAAACCACGACCCCGTTATCCAGATCGCCAACATTGTCACCCAATACGGAGAAAAGAAGCCATTTGTTCGAAACGTATTTTGCTTGCAAGAGACAAGTTCTATTGTAGCCACTCAGATCCTTGAGTATGAAAAGGAGGAGAAGATGCTTAGCGACTGGCAAAAGTTTCTACTCAGAACGGACCCCGATATCATTACCGGCTACAACATTTCAAACTTCGATTTTCCGTATCTGCTGGATCGAGCAAAGCATCTCAAGGTGTCTGGATTTGAATACTGGACTCGAATTCCCAGCATGCAGTCCAAAGCTAAGGAGACCAACTTCTCCAGCAAGCAGATGGGCAGCCGAGACACAAAGGCCACCAACACGAACGGTCGATTGCAACTTGA
Source organism: Fusarium brachygibbosum (assembly GCA_018886245.1). Lineage (NCBI taxonomy): Eukaryota > Fungi > Ascomycota > Sordariomycetes > Hypocreales > Nectriaceae > Fusarium > Fusarium brachygibbosum. Next base: position 199,364 of record MU249525.1, read on the forward strand.
TCTACTTCAGCTAGTTCAGCGCGATCATCATCTAAGAAGTTACACTCTGAACTCTGTGTGTGCCAATTTCCTGGGCGAACAGAAGGAAGATGTGCATCACACCATGATTACCGAACTTTTCAACGGTACACCTGAGTCTCGAAGACGTCTTGCACTGTACTGCTTGAAAGATGCATACCTTCCGCAGAGACTGATGGACAAACTGTCGTGTTTGGAAAATTACACTGAGATGGCAAGAGTCACAGGTGTGCCCTTCAACTTCTTGCTGTCTCGAGGTCAGCAAGTCAAGTTCATCAGTCAGCTTTTCCGAAAAGCACTGGAACAGAAACTCGTTATCCCCAACCTCAAGTCTGAAGCTTCTGATGAGCAGTACGAAGGTGCCACGGTCATTGAGCCTACACGAGGCTACTACGACGTTCCAATTGCCACTCTGGATTTTGCATCTCTGTACCCAAGTATCATGCAAGCTCATAACCTTTGCTACACCACGTTGGTCAGCAAGAAGGCGATTGAAGCTTTTAATCTCCAAAAAGACGAAGACTACATCGTCACTCCCAACGGCGATACTTTTGTGACAATCAAGCAACGCAAGGGTTTACTGGCGCAGATTCTTGAGGAACTGCTCGCTGCACGTAAACAAGCCAAACGTGAGTTGGCCGTTGAGACAGACCCCTTCAAAAAGGCTGTGTTGAACGGTCGACAGCTGGCTTTGAAGATCAGCGCAAACAGTGTTTACGGTTTGACGGGTGCAACGACAGGAAAGCTTCCTTGTCTGGAAATTGCCAGTAGTACAACGAGTTTTGGCCGAAAAATGATTGAGAAGACCAAGGAGGAAGTTGAAAAGCGCTACAACATCGCCAACGGATATTCACACGACGCTCAGGTTATCTATGGTGACACTGATTCGGTCATGATCAAGTTCGGTACCAAAGACCTCCACGAGGCCATGAAACTCGGCGAAGAAGCATCAAAATACGTGTCGGAAAAGTTTGTGAAGCCGATCAAGCTTGAGTTCGAAAAGGTTTATTTCCCATACCTACTCATCAACAAAAAGCGATATGCAGGTCTATACTGGACCAAGCCAGAGAAGTACGACAAGATGGACACCAAGGGTATTGAGACGGTGCGACGTGACAACTGTCTTTTGGTGCAGACCGTCATTGAAAAAGTCCTACGAATGATCCTGATCGATCAAGATGTTCAAGGTGCACAAGAGTAAGTTCTCCCTCCGATCGCGCTCCATCATGCATAAGGTTGTCAATCCTTATCTGGTGGCGCGGGGCGAAAGCGGGATGCTAACGGAAGTTTCATCTAGGTACGTCAAAGAAACGATTGCAGATCTGCTGCAAAATAAGGTCGACATGTCGAAATTGGTCATCACAAAAGCCCTTACAAAGGACGATTATGCCGCAAAGCAAGCCCACGTTGAGCTGGCGCAACGGATGAAAAAGCGAGATGCAGGCTCGGCGCCGGGACTCGGTGACCGAGTGGCCTACGTCATGGTCCGAGGCCCTGCCGGCGCCAAAAACTTCGAGAAGTCGGAGGACCCCATCTACGTGCTTGAGCACAACGTGCCGATAGATACGCGCTACTACTTAGACAACCAGCTAGCGAAGCCACTCGGACGTATCTTCGAACCGATTCTCGGGGAGACCAAGGCGCGGTCTCTACTTACAGGCGACCACACGCGTGTCATCTCAGTAGCGGCTCCCACTGTTGGAGGTCTTATGAAATTCGCCAAGAAGACACAGACATGCATGGGTTGCAAGAAGCCTCTGACAGGAAAAGAGGAGTCCCAGGGAGCGGTATGCTCCAATTGCGCACCTCGAGTCGGAGAGCTTTACAAGAAGACGCTTGATCGCGTTTCAGACCTTGAGGTGCGCTTCGGGCGACTGTGGACCCAATGTCAACGCTGCCAGGGTAGTATGCACTGCGAGGTTATCTGCAGTAGCAAAGATTGCCCCATCTTCTATATGCGCATGAAAGCCAAGAAGGATCTCGAGGACGCTGGTCGCGAGCTCACCCGCTTTGATGCTGATCAGGCGGCCATATGGTGAGGAAGAGTGACTGCAAGTCAAGGTTTGTTTCTTGAGATGTGGCTTGGCAGAATGATATATGTTGTGTAATGCAAGAGCTGCTGTTGGAAGAGTGGTCAGTAATAGGTATATTGTATGTATAGTCGCAAGGATGAGATGCGATGCTTTACATTATTGTTTCATGTACGTAAGGCGTTCCGGGTTTGGGAGTCAGGGCTCAACGTTGCTACAGATATTACCACATTTATGTCAGACAGAATGGAGCATATGATATTGGACATCTACCTATGGTCTAGGTGCGTTTCTCAACAGGCGTCATGGCCCATGTTGAGAGTAGTTTACTGCAAAGAATTGGCAGAGCTGAAGCAATGATGGATATGTCAATGATATGTGTAGTGGAATCGGCGTCTGCATCTCTTCTGAAGTAGCGAATAAGTGATTGGTATGGTTTTTTGAGTCGTGCGTTTTTTGAGGGCTTTTACCCCTTGCTCTGGTCGATGTTCCTTGGACATTCTCCGCGGGAGCGAACCCTAGACCTGACCGTGAATAGACCGAAGATGGTGTACTAATAGATAACTGGTGTTGAGGTTTATAAGAGGACGAGAAAGTTTCGGGATGGGGAGAGAAAATGGACGGAATAAGTCGGAACGGAGTCCTGTTCAATGCCCAAGGGTAAGGATCATGGTATGAGGGGTGTAGATGGGGGTCAAAGTCATGATGGAAGTGAAGGGTCGGAGAGGATTTTCATGGACAAATAGATTCATGATAATAGTGGTCAAAGCCCAAAGGACAGTCCGGGGCCTGTTCGTTGATGGTTCGGTGGTTTACTCCGGACGTTTTTACTGTAAACGGTGGCACTCGGAGAGGATCCGAAGTGTAGGACTAAGAGCTGAGACTGTGAGTTTGGAGTGGACATGTATCTCCGGATGGGCCTGTGGCATCAGATCCGTAAACGGCGACCAAAAATCACTTACAGCGAGTAAGTTTTGAGCGAGACAACCTCGGGCAAAATTGTAGCGAAGGGTGAAACGGGAGGCTAAGGGTTGCTAATCGGTCCGGGGAGATATTGATGAGAGAATATTGGTCTCCCCAGATTTTACAGTATGATCCCAGTAATTATCTAGTATCCCCGCCAGCGAGAGAGACAAGAGGTGAGGCATGGTTCGGAAAGGATTTCGGCAACATATGATGGCCTGGGGTTGGCTGTGTCATGGTTCGATAGTGTAGATCTTTTTTTGTCAAGGGAAAGATCTAAGAAGGTCATTGGCTGTGGTGTGAGTTGATGTCAATTCATTCTTCAAACAAGATGACAAGGCAGCCAATGGGGATGGCTTGATAGTATCTGGACTTAAGTACGACTTCAGGGTCCGGGGGGAGTGTCGATATGTGCTTGTGAGGAGATGCTTATTAAATTTCGGACCAGGATAATATTTTACCAGCAACTAGAAAACTGCAGGTTCGTTCCCATGGTCGGAGGAAGAGGCCAGGGGAGAGAGAGGCACGAGAGGCTAGGGTAGCATGCGGAAGATGCAGATGCAGTGGTATTCCCGCATGACTATGTCGTCTCTGATTCGACAAAAAGCAAGATTGATTTCCTTTCCTGGATGTTGAATAGTTGTTTGGATTCAGAATTGGTAATGGATTGTTTGATTTGATGCGCTTGGTCGGACTAAGGTTCCGGGAGCTTGGCTGTTGATGCAACAGACACGCGACAGACGATTTAATGTTAAGATTTAGGTTAGGAGTCAAGTAGGTTGTGGCGGCCAAAGGGAGCCGTGCTTTTCTCGTCACTACTTGACACATTTGTTCGAGATTTGTTGTACTCTACGTTTTACCCTACATACTGACCAACGTGGGATACGGCAAAAGACCTCGATAATCATCTGTGTGGGGTTATTTGTTAGCAGAGAATGCTTTGCTTGGGTGGCTAGAATGAGACAACCAGCTCAGCTTTGACGCCGAGCAATAACCAAAGCTGGATATCGATGAATGATGATGATGATTTCATCAAAACTAAGATAAGGTGCAGTGAGTGTATGGTCAGATAATATAAAGTAACCCCCACTACGGGGGAAAAGAGCGACAGTGGCGAGCGTGGAGGTTGCCTATAACGCAGAGCGAATGGAAAAGATCTGATAATGAAGCGGAATAATGAGGGTTGGCTAATAAGAACCGTATCAATGATGGATGAATGGCTCGAGATTGATCTTTACTAGACAGGGCAAGGCATGGCATGGAAGTACAGCACCAAGACGGCAGCCAGGACCTACATTACCGATGGGAGAGCGAACATCGGAGGATCAAGGTCCAATGGGTGCCCAAGAGGGCGGCAGATTATTTAGCTTAGCTACCTGCAGTGCTACTATGTACGGCTGCACTGTTGATGTGCGCGACATATGAGAGATCCGTCGAGGGGGATGGTGGGGAAAAGACGGCGTTTGTACGGAGTAAAGATGGTCTACGGCAGATGAGAGGACCCTTGGGTGTACTATTAGTGGCCTTCACATGCGAAGTGATTGCTGTCAGTATGACGATGAAAGCATACAATCAACAGCAGAACAATTACCTAGACGGCGATGTTTTCGAATATTGCCTTCGCTGCTAATTCATTCTCTTAATTGAGATGGCCATACAAAACCAGTATATTAATTATAGAACCCCTAGGGTGTAAAAACAATGTTACTGATCTAGGTACGACACAGTACTGTGCTCTGTATGTGGGGTGTGGGTACTGGGGTTTATCGGGAACGACCAAGATTAGGTAGGGTGTGTCTTGTCACTCGATTAGATGGGATAATAGTAACGCGGGTGCGTATCGAATGAGCTTTTTATTGTACCTATCTCTGAACACGGCAGTCGAGGTACTTGGATATCCTCCCATTTTACCCGTCGCCATCATGTACAGTATTCCGCTTCTTCCATAGGCTGGTTCCTATCAATTGCCATCGCTCTTGCCATTGCCATCGGTATGGATATCGGATGCGGACGTGGGTGCCATGACGGAAAGAGCGACGGAAGGTAGGCATAGTCTAGGTAGGCATTGATGTGCCTACCTCTTGCCATCCTCCCTTTCACACCTCGATAACCATATAAACCTCGAGTCCCTTCGCCTTCTATTCAAATTCTCTCCCTCTTCATCTCACTCTTGTGCAATCCATCAAGTATATCGAATTCGTCATAAAACCGTCCTTCAACCCGACTTCGACTATAAATCCCTTCGATATACACCCCAAATGCAGCTGAACACTATGTCTCACCTTCCTCAAGAGCCCGAGTTCGAGCAGGCTTACGGCGGTAAGCATTTACCATCTACCATATATCAACAAAGTCGATTCTAACTCAGACTCTTAGAGCTCGCCTCTGCCCTCGAGAACAGCTCCCTCTTCAAGGAGCACCCCGAGTACCGCACTGCTCTTGCTGTTGCCGCCATCCCTGAGCGTGTCATCCAGTTCCGTATCGTCTGGGAAGACGACAAGGGTAACCTCCAAGTCAACCGTGGTTACCGCGTCCAGTTCAACTCTGCCCTTGGCCCTTACAAGGGCGGTCTCCGACTCCACCCCAGCGTCAACCTGTCCATTCTCAAGTTCCTTGGTTTCGAGCAGATCTTCAAGAATGCCCTGACTGGCCGTAAGTAACCTCATCGCCGCGCTTGTTTAGACCCTTAACCGTTCCTGCATATTGTGGGGCAACGGGATTGGTCCAGAGCATGATAGAGAAACAGACTTGCTAACAAAGCTTCTAGTCAGCATGGGTGGTGGCAAGGGTGGTGCCGACTTCGACCCTAAGGGCAAGTCCGATGCTGAGATCCGACGATTTTGCCAGGCTTTCATGACTGAGCTGTCCAAGCACATTGGCGCCGAGACTGACGTTCCCGCTGGTGATATCGGTGTTGGTGGTCGAGAGATCGGTTACCTCTTCGGTGCTTACCGCAAGCTTCGCAACCGCTGGGAGGGTGTCCTTACTGGTAAGGGTCTCTCTTGGGGTGGTAGCTTGATCCGACCCGAAGCCACCGGTTACGGTCTTGTCTACTACGTCGAGTACATGCTTAAGCACGCCAACCGCGGCACCTTCGAGGGCAAGCGCGTTGCTCTTTCTGGCTCTGGCAACGTTGCCCAGTACGCTGCTCTCAAGATCATCGAGCTTGGTGGTTCCGTCGTCTCTCTGTCTGACTCCAAGGGAGCTCTTGTCGCCAAGGAGGGTTCTTCCTTCACCCCTGAGCAGATCCACAACATTGCTGCTCTCAAGATCAAGCACCAGTCCCTGACTGCTTTCGAGCACCAGGACAAGTTCACCTGGATTGAGGGTGCCCGTCCTTGGGTCCACGTTGGCAAGGTTGACATTGCTCTCCCTAGCGCTACTCAGAACGAGGTCAGCAAGGAGGAGGCCCAAGCCCTTCTGGAAGCTGGTGCTTTCATCGTCGCCGAGGGTTCCAACATGGGCTGCACTGCCGAGGCCATTGACGTCTTTGAGGCTCACCGCAAGGAGAAGGGTGCCCAGGCTCTTTGGTACGCTCCCGGAAAGGCTTCCAACTGTGGTGGTGTCGCCGTTTCTGGTCTTGAGATGGCTCAGAACAGCCAGCGCATCCAGTGGTCCGAGAAGGAGGTCGACGACCGTCTCAAGAGCATCATGAAGGATGCCTTCGATGCTGGTCTCGAGACCGCCCAGAAGTACGTCGAAGCCAAGGAGGGCGAGCTTCCCAGCTTGGTTGCCGGTAGCAATATTGCTGGCTTCATCAAGGTTGCCAAGGCCATGCACGACCAGGGTGACTGGTTCTAAGATGGACAGTCCGGGAAAGCATGGGACGGGAGGAGTCTGAGACTAACAGAAAGACCGTTATACCCGAGCTGAGCTCACATCAAGGTTATTTGGTCCTTCAGACTTCTTACAAAGTCTCTGCTTATTTCTGCATGAAATGGCGTTCTCTTTGGCACTATCTGGGCATGCATTCTGTAGGGCGTTGGTGGGGTTTAAGAAGGGAACATTCTTGGATTTTCTTCTAGATAGACTTGGTTTGATTTTATGATTTGTTTGCTTTTCTACAGCCCGATAGTACGCAGAATGAAAGAACACACTTTATATTCAATCATATGATGGTGCCGTGAGACTTCAACTCTACAACTTTGTCCACATCTAATTGACAAGTGAATGTTGGATCATATCTCGCTCAGGCCTAACTCAAGCAGCCTCTTTATTTCGCATTGTTTGTTATGACGAGAGTTCCGTGAAGCATCCTGATGATAGCTTTGCATTCGAGAACTTCAGGCGCCATAACTTCGTATAGTAACGATAATGGCAGAACCTGAACTTGGAGGATTGTTGTACTAGACTGGTGTAAATCGGGCCAGGAAGTTTATCTTACACTGAATCAATCGGAAAGAATAATCATACAGTGACAAGTCAGTTGCGTAGTGACTATAAAGATGGACAAGACTCTGTGTCGAGAGCATCACACCTCAGTCAATCCTAGCAGAGAACGGGCACGGATCTAACAAACCCACATAGAACATATCACGAAGTATTGCCTACTTGATAGCCAAGCAAGCTTGTCACAGCCTTATGCCGGGGCCGTCATGTCCCAGAGAGCCGGATCTGATATTCCCACGCTCCCACTTCCACTTACTCGAAATAGAAGTATTACTACGTCTACGCCTAACCACGACAGCTCGTTGATACTTGTACTGCCTACCCCCTTTCAATGCCTTGCCTTGCCTTGCCTTGCTGTAGTCTGTACTGTACGTACGGCGATGGTGCAAGCTGAGTTGAGTTGATAGCCGCCATGTCCCCACTTTGCCGCGCCGTGGGTCAAATATCAGGGGTCATGGGCCGGGGTGTCCGGGATAACCGGGGCCGGAGGTGGAACCTCGGCTCGTGACGGTATCGCGGGGTAGTTGGGCCTGTTCTAAGTTGATACTGGATTTAACATGAAACAGATTTCTTTCCGCCGTAATTGAGGTACTACGTCCATCTTGCCTGATTTATAAGATTACCTCTACAACTTCCCTGCCCAATATGACAAGCCCTCCTCCTTTGACTGGCATCAAGGTGTTGGAATTTGCTGGTCTTGCTCCTGGTGAGCTCCCCGATGTAAATAATGTACTTTGCTAACATAACTTCAGGCCCCTACGCTGGTATGCTCCTTGCCGATGCTGGTGCCTCAGTCCTTCGCATTGACCGCGCGTCGCTCGGCGCAGCGCGTCCAGCAGAGGATGTGCTGGCCAGACACAAGGCCTCTATCTCTGTGGACCTCAAGTCAGAGCGCGGCATAGCTCTAATAAAGCGCCTGGCTGCGCATACAGATGTTCTCATCGACCCTTTTCGTCCAGGTGTCCTTGAGAAACTTGGTCTAGGTCCCGATGTACTGTGCAAGCTCAACAAGGGACTCATTTATAGTAGAATGACTGGCTTCCGTCGCGATGGAAAGTATGCACTCATGGCAGGCCATGATATCAACTATCTCTCTGTTTCGGGAACGCTAGCGATGCTGGGAAGGGAGGGCGAGAAGCCACACCCGCCGATGAATATCCTTGCGGACTTTGCTGGCGGAGGAGCCATGCTGTTTCAAGGGATCTTGATGGCTGTCATATCAAGACACTCATCTGGGCATGGACAAGTTGTCGAGGCAAACATGGTGGACGGCAGCTCACATCTGACGACCTTCCCTCGGATGGGACTCAAGACACCTATAGGGAACAGAAGTCGAGGAACGAATCTTCTCGACGGAGGTGCCCCCTTTTACGACACATACGAAACCTCGGATGGGAAGTATATGGCTGCCGGTGCTCTCGAGTCACAGTTCTTCGCAGCGCTACTCAAAGGTCTTGGACTCGCGAACCAAGGGTGGGAAGAGGACCAGCAGGATAGAACGCGCTGGCCTGAACTGCGACAGTTAATGACCGATACGTTCCGCAGCAAAACCCGTGCTGAATGGGAGGCAATATTCGACGGCACAGATGCATGCTGTACCCCTGTGCTGGAGTATAGTGAGCTCGAGACGGATCCTGATCGGGAGGGCGATCAGCGACCGGCGGTGACATTACGAGAGACGCCGTGTTTAGCTGTGAAGGAGGGCGTCGGGCACGTCGACCCAGTTCGGTTTGGACAAGGACCCGGTGTACCTGGAGATGGATACAAAGCGAATTTGTTGAAACATGGAGAGGGAGGAGAAGAAGTGTTGAGACAATGGATGGGGTGGGAGAATGGAAGGGAGTATGCGTTGCATCAAGGAGGTCTGGTGCTGAAAGAGACGTCTAAGCTATGATTCGACTTGATATCGATGAGCATGGTCCACACGGTAAAGTCTTAATAAACAATTCTTTATAAAAGAATACACATTTCACAATCTGAGCATGAGGTATGAGGCGTGAAGCATAATGGGGGACTGATTATATATTCTACCTACAAGCCCGTGTTTGCACAATCTTTCGAGCGCTTTGAAGCGCGCTCATAAGAAGATACAACATCGAAGATGAAGCCAGGAAAGGCCCAGCTATCTGGCCAACACGAATCCTCCAAATACTCCCGCTTTCTTGACATCCCGAAAGACGGCACTGCACCTCCACACCTTCTTTGTCATGTGCATGCACCGAATCATGCATATCGAATGCAAGTCATTAAGCAGTCTACTCTAGGTCTCCTTCTGAAAAGTAGTGGTATCGAAAAAAATAGTGATGCTCAGGATGTGGTGACATGGATGTCAAGAGACAGCTGCTGTGTGATGGTCCCATTGAGCGGCTGGCTCGTGGAGAAACAAGAGGCTGCAGATGGGGCCCAGCCTGACCCTGACGCCGAATTGGGACGTGATGATAAAAAGCCTCGTTCATGAACGACATCACTGCACTTGGCTGACAATCTCACTAGCCTTGGAGAGAGACTCGACCATCTGCTGGCACTCCTTTCTTCTTCGGATGGTGAAATCGCTCTCCTTGAGAAGATCATCTAATGTGTCGGTTCGGTACATGTTCTCCAACAGCTCTCGCTGCATTTCGTCCTTGGTAAATCTACGAATGTGGTTAGACAAAACAGAAATAACAGTCACAAGAAACTTACTGCACAAGGTTCAGCATGACGGCCTTGGGAACCATATCGATCATGGTGCGCTTGACAATGTTGTAGTAGGAAGAAATGAGCAGCTCTGTGAAACGGTCAGTAACATGCAATTAAACCATGTAATCTCAAGTCGACGTACTGATAACCTCGACTTCGATGTTCTCGCGCTCTGAGAGGGTGCCAGAAGCCTTAAGAGTAGGGGGAGGGGCCTCCATAGCAGCAGCCTTCTTCTTGTTCTTGGCTGCGAAGAAACTGCCAAAGAAACCCGAGTTGCCAGCACTTTCGGCATCTGGAACAGTCGGGCTCGCGGCTCGGGGGGTTCCGGCAAGTGGCTTGCCTGTCTTGGGATCAACCTGAACAGGCTTGGGGTTGTACCGCTCGTTTACCATTGCCATCGCCTAAAACAGGGGTTAACTTTCTCTCCGATGACTGAGTTGATTACTGGTTGACCTACACGGTGACCATTCAAGAAATCAGGATGGCCAGTGTTGACGTAGCATGACTCCATAGCCACCAAATCCCTAACCAGCTTGTTGGTAGGCTCCATAGCCTTCTTAAAGAAAGCAATGACGACACCATGCATCTTCTCCTTCAGTGAGGGATACCGGCGGTAAAGCTGCTTGCCGAGAAGCTGCGAGAGAATTCGTACCAACTCATCATAAACAAGAGAGACACACTTCAAGCTAGGATCTTCCAAGCGCTTGATCTGCTGCTTCACAATCAGCTCGAAGGCAGTAGTGCCCACAAAGAGAGCTGGAGAAGAACCAGAAGAGTTGTAGAGAATTGTACGGATGTCGACATCCTTCACGACGTCAAATGGATCGATGGCCTTGACACCATTGGAGTACAGCTCGTGGAAGACGAAGCTGATACGGGCACCACCCGAAAGCTCAGTGCTCGAAAGCTCAGTGTTGTTACCGTCCAGAACTGTTCGCCACTCATTGGTGAACTCCGTAATTATGTTAAGAACAATGTTGGCGCTGTTACCGAGCATAGAGGGGCCAAGACTTTCCAGCTCAGCAGTGTACTTTTGAAGAGAGCTGCTGATGCGGGCTTTGATGTCCGGCAGGGTCTGCTTAATGTGCATCATAAGAATAAGGTTCAACTTGCGGGCAAGATAAGGTGTTCCGCAGTACGAGCTCTTGTTACGGTAAGCCTTGTGGTTTTCAAAAAAGTTCTTCTCGGCCTCCAGCGCCTGGTTAATGGCCTTTCGGTTGTCAATATCTCGCTGACCTCGGTTGACTACAGGAACGTAGCCCAATCGGAGGGGAATGACCCGGTTAGATAGAATATCGATAACGTCAGTTCCCTCGTCCATCAGATCGACCTTGGTCAGAACTCCGATAGTCCTTTGACCCTCAGGGTCGACCTCGCGTGCCAGTTTGAGACCATCAGAGTTGGCCAAATCTTGGTTGGCGGCGGTAACCGCAAGAATGATGGCGTTCGACTTGCCAATGTGCTTGAGAACCATCTCTCGAATTTGTCGCTCGATATCGCGGGGCTGATCTCCGACAGGGACCTTGGTGAGACCAGGCAGATCGACAAGGGTCAAGGTGAGGACGTTGGGGGAGTAGATGCGGAGGTTGATGGGAGCTGGAGAGATGCCTGCATTTTTTCCAACCTTGGCTTCTGTTTCCCGCGAGATTTCGTCTCGAATCTTGGAGAAGTCATAGAACTTCTGTCCAGGGGCATGGAGGAACTCTCCCCACTCGTCGGCGTTGGCCTGCTTGTCGTTGGTGGTATCAACCTCCTCGGCGCTGACACCATTGCTCTGCGCGGGACGGTTGATGAGTTGAAGAACGAGAGGACGTCGAGTTACGATACCGGAGCCTCGGGGCAAGCTGAGAAGAACGGTCAGTTCCAGATCCATAAAGACGCAACGTAGAATAGGCGGTATGAGGCAGACTTACAAGTCTCGGCCAACGATATTCTCCAAAACTGAACTCTTTCCACTCGACTGACTTCCTACAACAGCGATTTGAGGCAAGTCAATCGGGTTGTTGACACCAACGGTAGCGAAAACATCCTGAAGCTTGTTGACGAGTCTATCGGCGGGAGTTAGAATTAGGACATAGCAGGAGAGTTACAGCAGGAACTGACGTGATCAGGGCAGGATCCGAGATGCCGCCCTGCGTAACAAGGGAGCCGCTCATCTTCAAGTATTATTTACCAGCTCGTATGTGCGCTCGAAGTATGTGTATGGTCGTTTTGAGTCGAGAACGAACAGTGCGGAGGGGGGTCGATAGCTGAGTTTCGGGAAGCGGTCGACGTGGAAGATTGTAACAAACGTTGCGCGAGCTTGACTATGAGCGTTAAAACGGCCCTGATATATATTGAAGGGCGCCGCTTATGTAGAGCTCAAGACTGGAAAGGCGTTCAGGTGAGGCAAGTCGTAGTATATGGGAAAATACGTGGTGTTGGTAGAATAAAGGAGGGACTCGCAAGACGACACCGAGTTCACGAGCCTAATGGCACTAAGAGTTGCGCACCGCATTACGTCCTTACGTTGTGCCACAAAGTGGCGCAGCAAGCTCCAACAACCCTGTGATATCAGGTAGTGGAAATCGAGCACGTGATAGCTGAAGCATTTACTGTGGCTGAACCAGCTGTTGATAATTTGGCAGCCTGAAGTAAACGTCAGCTCGTGATAGATTTTATATGATATATGGGTGCCTGACAATGGCTTATACCAAAGAAACCCAAATGACGAAACTGTCAAGACGTGGTCGCTCAGGCAGCTAGCTAGTAGCTTCTATTGCCGGGGGCCTCGATACCCAATTTTTAACATGTTTCACTTGAACCAAGATGTTACTGGATGGTTGACACAAACGCAAGTAAAAACATGGTAGGTATTAGTAGACTTGCTTAACAGAAAATTAAGGAGAAACCTGAACAGTGTGGATTCCTCATATAAGATGTGCGAGAAATCCTATTGCGAAATTGTGTTTACGAACTGCACTCACTTATATAGCAAGCCCCATATTACGTGGTGAACCCTTGATATTCTCGCCTAGGAGTGGGACAAAGATGAGATAGCTGGCAAGTAGGTAGAGAGAATATCAGCTCCTGCCTGTCAGTCATTCAAAATTACGCATATCGGTCTAGAAATAGCGTGCCGAGAAGGATCATGCGTGTGAGATAAGTCCCTACCTGCAGAGGAGTAGTGGGTCATTTGTCGTCACAAGGGATATTGATAAGAAGCTAAGATCCATCTTACAAGACGACAGAATGGCGGTCGAGGTGGGTGGGTAGATCAGTTTTAGAGAACATACACCTGGAACAAAGGTAACAGTGCTGACCCCACAGAACATGTGATCTCAGTATACCGGATCTAACATAGCATAAATATATATAATTTTCGAGCAGGTTGCATTTTACTCCTCCTAGTGATGCTGAGAGGAGATGGCATCAAACGTCATCAGTTAAGGCTGTTATGGTGTGGGGGTGGCACCTCATCTTGAGCCGACCTAGGCTCTCACTGAGCAGTGTCTACTAAATCCCCATAGGAGACCTTCCAGTCAGTAAGAACGTTACTATACACAGAGAAAGAGTCTTAGGAACAGTAAATAGATGCACTGTTTCAAGAGCTAGGTAGTCAGGCTTATATAGATGATCACATACCAGTTGTCATAACACGACAGCACAGTTGTTGCTGGGTGGTTGGTTCTCGTTCTTTACCTTCAGAATACATGAATTAACATCCAGATCTAATCATACAAACAGAAGTAGGTACTTTTAACAACTCCGAATAGCCCGAGATTATTACACAAGTACAGCCATTCAGATCCTTAAAAATTATTCTCGTTGCGAAACTCGACACAGTCTTACTCACAGAGCCTACACATTCATTCATTGAATCATGGATGATTCTCATAACTGTACTGGTTGTTCAGCCACTAAAGACAATTGAGCTCCAGGGGTAAGGTTGTGTTGCAAGTACCGGTACTCGCTGAAGTACGCCGCACTAGGTCCTGGGGCTTCTTACATGGGTGACCTCACCAGCCCCAGCAGAAGCTATCTGCCTCTGGTGGATGGAACGGACAGGACGGGAAGTAGCTACCTCACCTGCACAGACAACACAGACGACTCTACCTTAAACACAACATAACAACGTCTTGCCTCAACTCGGTTACTCCATTTAACGTCAGCAGTGGATTTTGATATTGTTCTACTCTAGCCTTGTCAATACTTATTGTCATTAAAGACACTGCAAGACAAAACAAGTGCCTTCTGGCGCTTTACTCTCACCTTAGAACCGCATTGCCCCGTCACATGCCACATCCTCACCCTCCTCCTCCGACTTCTTCTAACGTTAGCACGACCAACTCTAATCATTCCTCCGCCGCCCCTTTGACTCAAAGTTCGACCCCCTCCTCAGCCCATCAACAGAACCGGAATCGAGCTCGGACAGGCATCGCGAATATAGATCCTTCAGTTGCCAACCCTGCACGACTTCCGGGTCAGACGCCGGCTCAAACACTCGGACGACGTCAACGTTCCCCGGCTTTTGACGGCCCTTTCGATCCCCAATCCGACAGTTCTCAAGCGCCAGGCAACGACCTTCCTGAGCCGCCGACCAAGCGACGGAGAGAAAACGACACGATGGGTGGGAGCGACATCCACGATCCCCATAATGGTGCTCCTCTGGGCTTTTCTAATGGCTCGACTGAGCCATCTATGGGAGTCACCAATGGTCACAAAACTGCCGTGAATGGTTCAACGACCCGCGACAACAATAACGCAATCACCAAAAGCCATGGAATGCCCTCCGAATACTTTGGACACAACCGCGAAGAGGTTACTCGGTTGTTGATACAAGCACTATCGGATATGGGCTATCAAACTGCCGCTGATAATGTAAGCCGCGAGAGTGGCTACGAACTGGAGAGTCCGACTGTAGCGGGCTTCAGGTCGGCAGTGCTTAGTGGCTCCTGGTCCAAGGCCGAAGAGCTGCTTGCCGGGGCGTCATTCGAGACTGAGGGTCAAGGGAACGGACTTGTTCTGGCACCGAGTGCAGATCGTAATGCCATCAGGTTCTGGCTAAGGCAGCAGAAGTTTCTAGAGCTTCTAGAGCAGAAGGATACCAGCCGGGCTCTTGTCGTACTCCGAAGTGAGCTGACACCGCTTTCTCACGATACTGGGAAACTGCATTTCTTATCAAGTCTTTTGATGTGTCGTTCTGTTGACGACCTTATGGCGAAAGCCGACTGGGATGGCGCCAACGGTCAATCTCGAAAGCTGCTGCTCTCGGAGTTATCAAGTGAGTGCACTCCCAATACCGCTACGGAACTTGGTGCTAACATAGCAAGAATGTATATCGCCCTCAGTGATGCTCCCGGAAAACCGCCTGGCAGTTCTTCTCGAGCAAGTTAAGCAGAGTCAGATCGATACATGTTTGTATCACACTCAAGCGTTGTCGCCATCGCTCTACTCGGACCACTTCTGTGACAGGCGATGGTTTCCCACAGAGGTGGCACTAGACCTTACGGACATGATTGGTGAGATCTGGCAGGTACAGTTCTCCAACGATGGTTCGAAGCTGGCTGCTTGTGGCAGTGGTCGGCAGGTTATAATATGGGACACGCATACTTTCTCCGTTGCGGAGATTCTTGATGACCATGAAGATGGCGTCGGTAATATGTCATTCAGCCCCGATGATTCCATGATTTTATGCTGCGCAAGAGATGGATATGCGAGGCTTTGGTCTACCAGCGTGAGTCATCCACGGATTATTATAGCTGGGCACAATACTAACAGAGAGACCTAGGATGGGCATTTGATCAGGCAGTTCAACCGATTCGCAGAGCCTGTCAGTGGTTGCGTTTGGGCTCACGACAACCGATCCTTTGTTCTTGGTACATTAGATCCTACCTACAGCTTGCGCACCATAAACCTACATACTAATGAGGAGTACGACTGGGGCAAGAAGCATCGCGTCGAGGATCTGTGCGGATCGCCTGATGGCCGATGGCTCGTGGCTCTCGACAACGAAAGAAGAATTCACGTCTACAACGCCATCACGCGGGAGCTTGAGTTTGATATGGAGCTTAACAAGCGGCCGACGTCCGTCAACATCAGTCAAGACTCACGTCATCTGCTCATTAACAAATCCGACGGCGAGGCCCAGCTTATTGACCTTGTGACACGTAATTCGGTGCAGAAATTCTTCGGGCACACAGGTGGTGATTACATGATACGCAGCTCTTTTGGCGGAGCCAACGAGAGTTTTGTCGTGAGCGGTAGCGAGGATGGGAATATTCTAATATGGCACAAGAACACCGGTGCGGCAATAGAACGGCTGCATGGGCATCACCCTCGTTGTAATGCCGTTGCATGGAATCCTACCGATCCGTACGTCATAGCATCTTGCGGAGATGATGGCCGACTGAAGATGTGAGTAGTCTTTGCAACGATTAAAGAGATGACTAACCATCGCACAGTTGGACCAACAAATCGCATAGCGTCGAAATTCGAGCCCGATACCTTCAGAACCGTGCTAATGATGCTAACACCTGGGATAGAGATGAAAGATAGGCTTAATCGTCATGATCTTGGCAGCGTTGACCGGAGTTTCTGTGCTGGAGGAATCAGCGCGAGGCACAGGACTATCATAAGTTCAGAGTATAACTAGATAAGCGAAGGGCTATTGCATACATACAGAATTCTCATCCTAAATTTGAGGCAAAGGCTCCAAAGTTATGTCTGCTTCTTTATGATATCACGCAAGGCACTATAGAAACCATTTGGGCCTTGGATCTTGACCGATACCAGCCATACACTTAGATCGCAGCCTTGGACAAACAATGATCCGTCACTATTACGAATCTTGCATCGCTTCCGAGTGTAAGTTAGCGAAGCGGAAAAGGGCGTCTGTTGACTTTGACATGTGGAGACGAAACTTCTTCATGATCTGGAAGTGGAGTTGCTGTGGATAGACGGACGGGACGATGAAGCAAGCCCGTGGAAACTTTTAATAATTGACCAAGGATAGGTAAAGACTGCGTCCGATGTGGCCCGTTAAACACTCGTAGGAAGACCGAAGAGCTGAGCAAGCTGGACTAGCTCATGAATCAAAGCCTCACCCCAGTTGGAGGAGTACCGTACCTGCATGACTACCCTAGTACACACGTACAATGCTGGGACCAGGGCACACGGGTGATGGCCATATCAAGCACGGGAAGGTACGCCATTTGTGCGTTATAAAGGCCGGTGCCAGGCTTGTCGGAAACCGCGTACCACAGCCTCAGTTTGTGGTGGAGTGACATGATTTGACGTCGTGTTGCATGCAGGTAGGCGAACATTCCAACGGTCAGAACCACAAGGTTTGTGCTGGGCGACGGGCGGTCAGGAACACATTTGCAAGGGATCTGGATAGACAACCCGACACTTTGCGGTTACCGAGACGATATTGATTCGCGATAATGTCCCAGTCGAGGCAAGAAGATCGACGATGGGACTGAGCTTTCTGGTCGTCTTCCTTCGATAGTGGAGAGGGGCCATTGGATCGATATGCATGTGCTTACGGTCCCTAGATCTGAAATCTCTGTTGCGCACTTGAACTTTGAAGTGGTGATAATATGGGCCGCAGGCTTTCCGCTGAAGATTGGGGCCAGAGCATGGACAAGAGCCAGTGCATCGGAGCAACCACGAGGAGCCTCAATATACTCTTCGTAAGGTTTATTGAGGGACACTCTCTAACCGATGAGTATAGAAAGGCACAATAAGTATCCTTTTTAACATAGCGTAGGCAGCCTGAGATCCATTAATATCAAGATTGTGTTCAATAACTTAGGCAAGCGGGACTTGATATACCGGAAGCAGCACGTATTCGAAAAGTCTTTCGATGAATGATGTTCAGCTTACAAGGTGGTTTACTGGCCGTATCGTGGGAAGCCAGAAGCCTGCCATTGTTACTCAAGGTGCCGAAGACTTTCGGACATCTGGAATAACCAAAGCGCGTTGTTTCCGCACAGTTGGCCATGGCACCTGTCTATCCTGCACTGCCATCTTAAAGTCTGTGAGGTGCGGTATCATGATGTGGGGGTTCGACTGTTGTCAAGGCCCCATTTGGCCCCTAGGGTTGTTGATACCCTTGTCGATACTTGGATGATCGGTGCATTATCGAGCCACGCAGACCTTAACCCCTGAAGCTAGAGCAGAGGACCATGTCAGGAGGACGTGCACAGCAAGGCGGAGGGTAAGCACCGCCGATGTGCAAACAAAGGACCGAAGTAGACGCAAAGTCTGGGTTTCAAGTGGCTTTGAAAGAGAGCCGAGAAAGCGCTCAGGAAAAACCCTTTGATATTCCATTCTGGTTCTCGAATAAAGGATTATCGCCTGTCTGTTTCGAACAAGGGATACCATAATTCCAACAACGCGAGGATGGGAACGTCTCGGTAGTTGACGGCTGTAGGCTATATTGATGGAGATGACAACTGCTTTGGGAAGACTGTACTGAGACCCCGTACATGGTGATGTCAAATGTCATATTGAGACCCTGAACCATTCCGGGTGTTTCGACATTTCCTTTTACCCCCTGTATGAGAGCCAGGGACTACAGGACTAGGACCGGCCGCCGACAGTTTCTGTATCTGGTTGCGCATCCGTCATGATCTAAGTCAGGGTGTATTAGAACCCGAGGGTCAGTTAGCTCAGATCAAGTGTACGATTTCATCTCGTTCCTGCATATTATGTCGGCACTCGAAGTAAGTGGACATTGAATAGATACATACTGGTAGCCAATATGTATGTCCTGGCCTACCTTGGCGCTACAGCCGAGACTGGTTTTTTGGACTAATGTTAGTCGGTGGGGATAGAAGGAAGTTGAATAGGATCCATGCCGAGGTAAAAAGAAAAAAAAAAATTGCTTTGGCTCACATTAATTCAGGAGTTGAATTTTGGCTCCGAGATCTCTGAGCCAGCGCGGGATGGGCCGGCGCCGCGCCTGGAAGTCGTGGCTGGTTAATTGTCTCTCTCCGTACTGGACAGTAGTGACAGTTCATATCTCTGATGACACCCCAAGCCTGTAAGCGCGATGTTACAGCACCAACGCCTTAGCTTTCATTCAATGCTGACCACCATAAGTCTTTGAAAGGGCCGTGGCGTATGATTCAACAAGTGTCAGTCATATTGCGGAAAACATCAACCGAACAGGGGAGAGATCGCTCGAGTCAGTTAGCAGTGGAATTGTTTTTTGTTTGATTTTTTTTAATACTTTTTCATCTATAAGAAACCTAGCTGCAGGTCTGCAGTGAGCATTGCGACAACGTAGGCCCTTGCTTTTTTTCGATCCATCCCGGCACATCCATGTAGTACATGACATAAACTGCGGACAGTACCGTACTCTGGGAAACAACCAAGCATGGATCAACACGCACGGACACGGGCATGGGCATGCATGGGTACGGGGGCAGTCGTTGGCGTTGCGTTTTGATTTCTAGCGGGAGGGACCCTAATCATGTCTCAAGCATAGGCCGTAGTTACAGGACAGGGTCGAGCAAGTTGTTGGGTCAGATCCCGCTGAATCGGATAATTAGCATGAGTACAGTATAGATAGTACTCCCCCTGAAAATATGTACAGCAATATACACACCAGCAGATATGAGTTCCTGGCAGCGTAACTTATACCATAGCGGACCGACCACCCGAGCAATCAAAAGTTGAGATGAAAATAGAGCGTCTAACTAAAGCTAAGAGCAAAGACGGCGCCTAAAGGAAGCCTCTTCAGTCGCAAAAAGCAGTCAAGTGGATTCCATGTTGTTAGGTCGTGGCTTGTATGAGAGCGATCGAACTAATGCAGCATTTGCAGACGCAATCTGGTAATGCTGCTAGAAAGGCACGACCCTGAGTCGTGTGCTAGAAAGGCTTGCTCCACTTGGATAAGATGGATGTGAACAGTCCTGAACTGTACTGTGTTGAACCTTTTGTTATTTCTGATGGATTCAAGGTATGCCCACTCCACTACTGGGTAGACGTATCATGGGATATGCGAGAACAAATGATCGATCATTCTGCTTAAATATATCTGTAACGATGAATTATTACTCAAAGTCTGGCCTCAATGCAATAATGATTGATCCTCAAAAAAGAATGACATTGCCCGAGTCAGTATCACCAGCCATGATTGCTTTACTTACTCACTAGCTTCTCAAGAATTGCCCATAAATGGAAAGTGTATAGGCAGTCACGACCAACTACCTATACTGCTCTTCGATAGTGCGTATGCATATAATTGCAGTAACTTGTAAGATCTGGTAATGTCATGTATGTAAGTCATAACGTCGCGTGCTACTGTACTGTTGGTAGGTAGTATCTTAGTAGTTTTAGACTTTGTAACATCTCATTAGTTAGTAACTACATGGGTGCTTGCGCTCAGTCCTCCCACCTAAAACCAACTTTTGCTGTCCCTGAGCTAAGCCGAAAGTTTGTAGCCATACAGCCCGGCGGACGGGCCATTGACAAGACCACCTCAGTATCCATGACCGCCTTACTGGGCAGTTGCAGCATCTTTCCACACGACATGATCCGACGGCATAAAGCTGAACGTCACCAGGAAAAGACGCTGTTGATGTTGAGTTGAGGCTGTCCCTTCTTTCCTTCCTTCCTTGCCTTCCCTTCCCTTCCATTTCTGTTCGAGACGTTAATCTCGCCTCATTCCCTGCCCAACTTTCATTCGTACCTGCCTTAGCACCAGTCCACCCGCATCACCCCTCGCACTTTCCACCCCAGCCTTCCATCATGGTGGGGTCTCGCTCTAGTGAACCTCGTGCTAACCATGGATGTCTCATCCAATATGGAGAAGCTAAGACCATCTCAACATGGTCCCCTCCTCCCGCATCCGTCCCATCCATCTCCATCAAGCAGAAAAAGCAGGGGTCGGTCAAGGTCGGTTAAACAAATCCAATCCAATGGAAGAAAGGATGGAGGAAGCAACCAAACACCAGTACATTCGGGCAGTTGGTTAATTAATCAATCGGTCGGTGTCCGTACTACATACAAACCTAGGTCCCTGCCGTCAAAAAACACATCGGACCGGTCAAAGCCAAACTTGAAGCAACCCTCTCGCTCGTTAAGGTTCCCTTCTCAGTTGCTACCCTTCTTCTTGCACGGGCTGGACTGGACGACAACCAACCTTTCAACGTGGAGCGGTTATAGTACGTACAGTACCTGCGTCTGTACCTTAACGATAGTACCTACTACCTTTGTACCCTCCGGACATCTGCTGAAAGCCCATCGCCCAACAGCTGCCGAACCTTTCATTCTCCGGCCGAGTCCCCTTTAGCTTGCATCCGGTTGCCACCAACACCATTGGATCTTTCGATTCTTCTATTTTTCTTCTCTGCATTCCACGTCAACGGTTTCTTCAGCTTCATCTTTGTTTAGCGCTCGCCTCGCTGTCGATTGGCCATAATCTTGTTGTTTTGTTCATTGGAGCCTGTTTATCTATTATTTTTTTCTTCTTCTATCTCGCAGGGTTATCTCATCCCCTAATACGCCCTCGCCCATGATTTCTTTCTCATGATGCGACTTTGAAATCGCTCGCTCTGTTGCTCTTTTCCTTTTTGGCACCTTTTTTATTCCCCTCAGCCCAAGCTGTATTGTGATTTCTTCTTCATTGCACTCACTCATCATGGATAATTTGGAAGGCATGCTCATGGTCCCTCCCGAACGGGGCCAGATTCTTGGTAGAGCTGTTTGGAAGGTTGGTCCCCTCACACCTGTCGACATTCAATCCTATTCCGTACATTTACTGATTTTTGCCCGAAAAGCTGCGATATGTTGTCGTGGGAAGACGTAACACCAGACTTGGCCCTAGTCAATCACAGTTGATATCCAATGGTCGCAATAACAGTCTTGGTGGAAGCAGATCTTTCCCCAAACTGCCTACAGAAGAATCCTGCATTTTCATCTACAAACACAAGGTATATATATCTCTGAGCATAATTATGCTCCATTCCAACACTTTTGCTTTGATGTTCCTAACTGACCTTGTCGTAATTCTAGGAGGACGCTGAACCAATCCAGCAATGGCCGGTAAACTCTATCACAGACTGCCAGGTCCAGCAGATCAACCATCGAAAACAAGGGCCGGTTCTTCCCACCCTCGTTGTTTCTATCGCCGATAAAGAGAAAAAGCGCCGTTCAAGTCGAGCTGCCGGTCTTATATCTTCGAGCAAAGAAGCTAGCGCAACAACTCTCTGGTTTCGCACACCCCCGGACGATCATCATCTAAGTTTACACGAGTGGGCGCGCAACATTCTTTCCAGAAAGTCACCTATGAGCCCAGAAAGCCCAATGTCGCCCCAATTCTCAAATCCGTTTGCATCAATGTCTCGCGATAATTCCGATTACTTCTCCCGACCTCCTAGCGGAAATCGTTCCGGCCGTTCTGATGTACGAAGCCTTCAGCACAAAAGCTCTACTACTACTCAATCGACAGCAACAACCACTACTACGACCAGAGAGAGACCACTAACATTCAGTTCCGAATCGCCCAGTCTACGATCGAAGCGCAGTGACGTCTCCTCCCCCTCGAGCAACAACTTTCCAATTCAACAGATGAATTTCCCTATCCCGGGCCAGCATTATACCACAGTCCTACCAACTGATCTGCCATCTCCTGTCAACACCACAGGAGACTATCAAGGGGAGTTTATTGAAGGTTGGACATCAGCTCAAGGTAGATCATCGACAATGAGCTCGCCAATTCGAGGCCGCAGCAGCATTGGCTCCCAACCACCACATCCCTCTATTGCCACAGTCGAATCCAGCTCTCCGCCTGGGCCACGTGAGACTATTCTTGACCGGGCTTTTCAAATGCGGTGCATTCCTGGTTCGGAGCGGGAGGTTCCTGGCGAGGAGAAATTGAGCTCTCTGGCTCGGTTTGACGCATTAATGCGGGAGGCCGATGACAAGATAAAACAGAGGGAAGAAGCCGAACGGGCCCAGCAAATGGCAATGCGAAGCGCCTTCGAGGCATCTGATAGTTCCAGCGACCAAGATGACAGTGATTCGGACGATTCGGACGAAGACGCATATGGTGGCGTACCTGACCGGAGAGGACCAGCTTTGATACCCTCAACAACGCAGCGGGCCCTTCAATTCATTGCTGATCGTGGTGACCCAGCACCTTTGTCGCCATCCACCCGTTCTTCTGTGTCGAGGGCTCCGATACTACAGCAATCACCTCCGATACGACCCCATACAGCGCATGCTAAAACTAGACCAAGTCCCACCCAGCGAACCAACAGCACACCTCATTTGATCACCAACATGGCTAGATTAGAAGTTACAGCATCTGCCAAGGTGTCGGATGATTCCTCAATCAGGTCAAATGGGGACAAACGTCTATCCGTTTCGAGCACTGCCACCAAAAGGTTAGTTTCACTGAAGTTACCCAAAGATTATCGAGAACCAGTTGCTTACTGTTCGTTTAGACGAACACTAGTGGGAGGAGTTCCCGGAGAAGCAGCGAGGTCGACCTCCAGCCCACGCCCCTTTCATGTCGGACACTAAATCTGCGAAGATCCGTCTTGTCAACTCGAAACCAAGACCGACACTTGAATCAAAATTCATAATTCAGATGGTGGAGAGATGACACGCTTCTTTGAATACGCCATCTTGACGAGCCGAGAATGCTTCGGAATGTTTTGACGACTACCGACTCCCCGACTCGACTCCATGACCCCAATCAGCACTCTGAGGATGTTGAGGAAAGATTTGACTCTATTTTTTGCCACGGTGCAGTTACAAGAGACGTCGATATGAATAGTTTTGGTGCATCTTGAATGCTTTGTACGATTTCGATACCAAACAATGGCATCATTGTGACGATTCTTATGATGGAGATGAAGGGACCGTTGGTTTTATGGCCCTAGGCGTTTTCTGTTGACGGATGACTTGTTTTGGTCTCCGTAAGCATGGATTGGTGTTCTTTGTATTTTGGTGCTGAAATTGGCAGACATAGACTCTTGATCAAGGTTACACGGCAAGAGTTCGAAGCATGGTCATGTAGTACATTGTGAATATCACTTATCGCCTGCACAGCTTGCTTCTTTCAGAGGTGCTATCCAGGAGTACACCGAGAGCAAACGTCGTTATTTGACAATAAACTTGGAATCACACACAGTTCTACAACTTGCACTGCCAATCCTGAAATCGTCACCAGACGCTCAGAGAAGTACTGTCTAGACTTCAGATTTACTGTACATGGTACTTCGTGACATTTATTATTTCTAGCTGGGACGTTTTTGTCTTGGTATTTATCTTTGATGCAATCAATTAATCCACTGTATTCGCAAACCCTTTTCGGGCGCTGGTATCCTTAGCAAATCCTAACCTCAGGCCCCCTTTACAACAGAGCACAGAAAATAGCTCTATCGTCCCTTTTCATTTCACACATATCGCTCGTAACGGCAGAGAGATCTCGATGCCTTATCGGATGTACTTGACGATAGCCTCTTGCTCCTCGGGGTTCAGTCGCGCACCAATGAAGCCTTCAATAGCACCACCGTGTCGCTGGTTGGCACTGACCATGTACTCCTTAACCCACTTGGTAACGTCAAGGATCTCAGGGAAATCATCCTTGGCCAAAGGCTTGCAGGTGTTGAGCGCAGTGAACGACATGCCGAAGCCAATGTCGTCGACATCTGCCTCGGCAACAACTTCGTCACCGCCAACAGTTACAGTTGGGGGGTTTACTAGAAGCGACAGTAGCTTGCGGCAGCTGTTGGCCCAACCCTTAATGAACTGTTGAGAGAAGGCTTGCGAGTCACACAGGGTCTTGGTCAGCGACACAACTGCGACCTTTCGGTCCACGGGACGAGCGAGGCGCTCGGTCTCGGCTAGAACGAAGGCAGGATAGACTTGGGTGAAAACACCCTGCTCGACCGTGTTGGACTGCTTGATAAAGTAGTCGGCACCGTAACCCGCCTCAAGGCGAGCTGATACGAGGTGGTAGAAGCGAACAAAGCGGAGCTTGAACGCCTCGGAAGGAGAGCCTTGAAGCTTGGTATAGATCAGTCGAAGGATTGTACCGAAGTACTGTTCCAATCCAGCGCTTAATGGGATGTTAGTAACTGTATGCCGCGATATAGACTTAGGACTTACGGCTCAAAGCTTTTAATGATAGAATCGAGGATGTCGAAGGCAAGCAACTCAGACTTCTTTGAGTTCAGAAGTCGCTGGAAAATTCCAAGAACAGGTTCCAGTTGGTTTTCAGCTTGAATCGCTTGGGATGCTCGGGGAATGACAGCAGACAGAAGACGAGTGCATGCAGGAACATTGCCTCGAGTCTCCCAGAGAGTGGGGCTCAACAGAGGGCCTAGCAAGGCCTTGTAGTTGTCCGAGATTGTCTCGGATGGGCTGGACTCCAATAGCTGAGCGAGGATCTGGAAAACGTATTGCATGAATTCTATGAACATGTTAGCAAAGTAAAGGATGGCATGCGGCTGCTTCAGCTTACCCGTAACATCCTCGACCAAGATCTGGTGGAAGGGACCCCACAGCTTCTCGTTGAAAAGAGCAGCATTGCTAGGAGCACAGTATCGGACAAGGGCGCCAATGGCCTCGAAGTGGTAGTAGTAGAACCGAGGGTTGCTGGGGTTCTGCTTCATGACGTTGGTGATGAGGATAAGATGGGTCAAGACATTGTCCAGCAGAGGAGTGGCACCATCCTTGATGACAATCAGAATTCTCATGACGCAGCGCATCAAAAATTCGTTCTCCTGCAACTTAGCGGGACTAGACTCCTTCTCAATGAGCTTGAAGAGATGACCGAGAAGATCCTTGGCGAAGGGCTCGATGTCGGCGCGGGGAAACATAGCATTGCCAGCATCATCTGTAAGGAACAGCACGCGCTCCACGGCAATAGCGGCGTATGAGTAGACGACATAGTTGTCCGAGTTCAGGTTCTGGATCAGAGGGCCCAGAGCCACCTTCCACTGCTCCTTAGACAGTTGACTTCGGAAGGTGTAAAGATACTTGATGGCGTCTACCTTGGAGATAGGCTCGACACCCTGTGAGTTGATGAGATCCTGAGCAATGTGCTGCTCAAAAAACTCGACAACATTGACAAGAGGATTGACTGTCTTGACACCTTGAGCAGCAGTCACAGCTCCCTTAGCAGCAATGGAAAGGAACAGGTAGATGGCGGTATCCTTGGCCTTCCAATCACTGCTGCCTTGAGACAGATAGTGGCTGATGTATTTGGATACCACCGTGGTGACAGGGGCTTCAAATCGCTCCTGAAGTTTGCGGAGAAAGTCAGTGGCAGATCGTCGTCGTGAGTCAGTATCAGAGCCTTCGAGATCCCTTCGGATGAACTCGATCGGCTCATCCTCAAACAACTCAACATCCGACTCGCGAAGCGCCACGTTGGGTAGGATGACCTTCTCCACGATCTGGGTCAAGACTTCCTCAC
Source organism: Fusarium brachygibbosum (assembly GCA_018886245.1). NCBI lineage: Eukaryota > Fungi > Ascomycota > Sordariomycetes > Hypocreales > Nectriaceae > Fusarium > Fusarium brachygibbosum. Next base: position 225,866 of record MU249525.1, read on the forward strand.
TGTTGAAGATACCAGAGTGCTGTGCGGAGGACGCAATAGCAGTCAAAAAATGCAGGGCCTTGCTGACGATCACGTCGTACTTCGTCTCAGGGCCAGTGGATGACAAAAGATTCCAGGCCTTCTCGATGAAGGGTTGACAGTACTTGGAGAAGTCGTCGTCGAACTTGACAGTAAAAAGTTCGAGAACCTCACAAATATCAGCTTTAACGGTATCGATTATGCTCGTTTCTGTATCGTCGTCGGTGTCCAACAATGGGTTCGAATATGTGAGGTACTTGTGAAGAAGTTCGGAGATGCTGCCCAAGTTCTCGTCGAAAATAGGAGGTAAATCGTGGCAAGACATATCGTGCAAAATCTTGATTTGCAGATCAAGAGTCTCAAACCAGCCGTGCAACACATCCTTCTTGTCGTTGTTCTCGGCAATCTTCTTGTCGGTTGTCTGACGTGCGAAAAAGAAAAATCATGAGTATGATGAAGCCAGTGATTCTAGTTACCAAGACTTACCACAAGAAGCTCGAGGAAAGCTTGACCAAATGTTTCGATCACATGGTTGATCTCCATGTAGAGCTCATCTGTGCGGAACAAGGGTCTCCATCTAACGAAGATGGAGTGTGCAACTTCGAGAACACCAACGTTGACCTTAGGATCGGTGGCAGAAAATCGGCTGACGAGCTCCTGCATAAAGCATCAGCACAAGTAGTAAACAACTGTACGGAGGAAACAGGAACGCACCTGCGTAAGGGTATCCCATCGTCGCCAGAAATCAGAATCTGCGATCACACTAATAGCATCACCAAGCTGAGCTTGAATGTTGGCTGGTGACGAAATCATGAGGCCAATTAGGCGTTCCTTGATGACTTGGACCTCATCTTGAGGCAGTTTGTAGTTGCCCTCTTCGTCCTATACCGAGATTCAAGATTTAGCATTTCGGAAACGATCGATCGAGGCGGACAAGACGCACCACATAGGATGTTCGGATGAAGTTCTTGAAGGCCAGGGCGGCAGCGAGTCGAGTCTTTAGCGGTAGGGAGTCGGAGTTGACGATGTTGAGAAGGCTGAGAGAGTACTGAGGCTTAGTAGCCTCCTGTTTGAGGGCATTCTCGGCTGTTGGTGATGATTGTTTATTAGCTTCCAAACCGCGGGGCAACGACGGGGGTGTAATCAGATTAAGTACCTTTGCGATGCTCTGTAGGATCAAGAGTTGCATCAAGAAGTTGAGCAATATGACCAATATCGGCTGCCATGATGAGAATGTGCGGGGAAGAAGAGGCTGTAGGGAGGGACAGGTGGAAGACAGGCGAAAGAAAGAAAGAATAGAAGAAGCGGTGGTGATGTAGGAGGATTAGTCTGGAGGTTGTAGCTGAGAAAGCTAACAAACAAACTCGCAGTCGGCGAGTATGGATTTTTTTCTGGGCCTCCACTGGCCGGATGTTTAGGTTGGCGGTGACCCAATAGATGGCCTCAAAAGGAGCAGCAACAAGCTAACTTCAGGTACCACAGAGCTGATTTTAATGAGCTCCAGAGCTGAGTGCGCTAACAGAAAGCTCTGTGTCGGTATAACGTCCAGTAAAAGTTAGGTAGCCGCCTGGTTGCCCAGCAGAATGCTCCGTATTTGGTAAATACGATGGGTCCATAGAACCAGCTTTCCTCTTGCAACGGTATAGAGCAACGGGGATATATAACGTCTACCGGTTGAGAGAATCTACCAAGAGAAGCGAAGCCAAGAAAAAGGACAGGAGTACATATACCTGCGGTTTACACGAGTAGGACTGACAGACAGAAACGGGAGATACTATGTACTCACTCATCACCGCCTTCTTCCTGAAATTAGGTACAGACATCAAAAATGGGGCTTCTCCAAGTCCTGACTTTTCATAGAATATTCGAGAGGGCACGCATCCGTATGATTTCTCTTTCATCAAACGAGACCAAGTGATCCCAGAAGAAACTGGCCATACTTTACTTAGGAGAGTATCCTAACAAATTGGCAAATGCTGATAGCATTCACGATAAGTACCTATCTTGGGAACTATTTCACTTTCTACCAGCGGGCAACCCTTTGGACCTTGTCTCTTATATAGGCAAGCCTCCAAGTTACTGAAACAATGCAAGATCATGTAGAACACATCTATTTCTGGAGTCGCCGGCCCTGAAACTCTGGAGTAGGCCAGCACCCAGTACAGTAACTGATTTTCCTAGTGGATTGGGTGGGCGATTACCATTGTGTCTCATGGAGAAGGAAAGTATAAATGTAAAGAATATGGTTATATACTATCAGTCTGAGACTCAACTGTTCCTCCTATCTGCTCGTTGTACAAGTCAAACAACTACACCCAACTACCCGGTCTTGGGCATTCCTCACCTTGCTTAGCGAGAACATATCCGGATACAACCTCGATCAAACACAATACTGCAGGTACACTGTAGCTAAGAGACAGGATGCTATCCTTCCATGGCCTCAAGGGTCCCTTCCATTGTTTGGGATTGGCGCGATTGACCTCTTGTACCTTACCGCCTACAGCTTGGTGGCATGGCGTACATGAAATCCCTGGGCTGCTCGCATGTTTTCTGTCAAGCAGCCATTGAAAAGTCACCAAGGGGTCATCTGTCCACGCCGTCTTAGCTTATGTAAGGGGAAAACGAAACTTCTATTAGCTGAGAACCTGCTTAATCGATCTGCCCTGCATCCATCTAGCTGCCGTTCTCGTCGTGCTGTCTAACTTAGCTGGGTTGGGTTGGGTAGACTCTACATGGGATCTAACCACCATTGAATCTTTCAAAGTTCCAACCTCCTTCTCTCTTCTCTGCAACTTACCTTTTCTTTTCCACTCGTCCACCCGCCTTGTCTGACCTTGACTCATCGCTTTGCTTTCTCTATACGCTTATACTCATAACGCAATCATTGATCGACCGGCTCATGTGCTAGCCCGTACAATATTGCCTTTTTTGCATCTCTCCCGTGTCTTTTCTATCCCGCCGATCGGCTCGCCCCGCCCAGAACCGGACCTCCATCCACCTCCGCGCTTTTGGATTGGACCTGCCTATCGCTAGCATCACTGTCACATTCGTTTTCCTGATTTGACATTGATAGAAACATATTCTTTCTTACGCTACACTGTCGATTCTCGCGGCCTGCTTTTACTGAACATTTAATGAAAACGCCTCAAACCGTACACATCGACGACCTCTCACAGGCCCATCTTAGGCCTAGGTAGCACATGTTTCGCTGGTGAGACTTGCCTGCACCGTCTGCCCATCTCGTACCTACTTGCATTTGCACACTACGTCCGAGACGCCGTTCCGTCTGTCGCACGCACCCACACCACGCTCGATACGATACAAGACATTTGCTTCCTCTGTCTCGTCTAGCCGCCTCGTTAAACATCTGACCTCTTCGATATTTTGTGTGCCCACCAACCTCTCGTCAATCGCTTGCTTGATCTATATTGCCTTTCTGCTTCATATCGACCGACCTGTCCTGCCTTACCGATGACGCAGCCTTTAGTGCGCAGGCTTCAGTTCCTTTGCTAACATGCTGCGCCGTCTAGCCTCACTTAGTCACCAAGACCCCAACGATACTTCACACGAGCACATGTCACCGCAGCCAGGAGATGGTCCATCATCCCCAGATACGTCCCGTCAGGGTGGCCTTGCCCATGTTCTGCGGGGTCTAACAAGTTCCAAGCTCTCCAAGTCGTCGCCCTCCATAGCATCGCCTTCGTCTACAACCGCCCTGCCGACTGCCGAGTTCGTCCATGCTCCTCTTCCGGCCGCTTCTGCGAACCCACCACACGGGCTGTCCGCTAGTCATATGGAATCCTTCGAGCTTCTAAAGAATGGTTCTCCCAATGAACGCATCGCCGCCGCCAATTCACTGAGATACGCAATCGCTGAGTATCCTCTAAATCCTGTTCTGGATATTTGGTACGCTGCAAAGGACCTGATCGATCCTGCGAAGCCTGCAGCAACACGGACTGCCGGTTGGGAGCTCTTGACCGAGTGCGTAAAACATGATGATTCTTCCGATCTCGAGCGCCAAGAGTACTTCACGACGCTGTCAGCTCCTGCAAATTCCGAAGATTTCCATCTCCAATTAGCTGCTCTGGTGGAGCTCACTCGACGAGGTCGTGTTCTGACAGGCTTCGACTACGAACTCATACCTCTGTTAACCAACTGGCTTTGGGAATCCTACAATGTGGTACGCATGGCCAGAAGGAAAGCGTCCAAGACCTCGAAAGGCCCATCTCGGAGTCGCGCTGTAGTTTCGGGCGAAGAAAAGAATCTTGCTCAATTATTCGGTTTTCTTGTCGATGTCATCAAATTCAGCTTCAACAATGCAGATGCGTCTGCCGTGTCGGGATTAATTGATCGGCTGTTGGCAATTTGCATGAGTACCAGCGTGGAAGAAGACCTCCGGTCAAGTATAGCGGTCGTTGATGCTATTGTGACGTTTGGGTCCATCCCGGAAGACAAGCTCAAAGGTTGCGTTCAAGTGCTCGGCTCTATATATTGCATGGTGGGGAGTCTTCAAAAAGATGCATGGAACACGCTCTCAAATCTGTTCAAGAGTCACAATGGCCAGGCGACCGTTCGCATCCTTTTGGATATCTTGCGAAACAGTCCAGCAGATGGTGCCAAGGAGAAGGATGTCAACAGGGAAATACGTGGAGCTCTGGCCGTATTGCAGAAGCTCCTTTCCAAAAGCCCCGAGAATGGTTATCCAAGTGTCCCCTTCGCGTTGCTGGCCGATGGACTTGCTACCATTTCAAGAACTGGAACCTCTATCAAAACTCTAACTGCCATCCTTCAACTTCTCAATGCTCTGTTTGACGATGGGGAAGGAAATATGCATCGTTTGATAATCGACGAGGACTGGTCAGTAATACTGGATGCTGCTGCGACCTGCTCCAAACGAGCCATCCCTGGGCTCCATGAATCAGATGGCCTTCGTAGCCCTATCAGAGACGACAAACCCGAAGGGGGGCTGAGCCGAGAACTCATCATTCTTATCAAGCGGCTCGACGGTCTTATCAACCAAAAATCCGATGTATTCGTCCCGCGAGGAATTGTAGTTTCTTTCCTTACTGAAGTCCACCAATTTCTCCCTGACGAAACGGCGTCGTCAGTTCTCAACTACTTTCAGCAGTTTCGATGTTGCTCACCCTCAGACCTTCAATGGGAAGAGAACCTGGCCTTGGTTCTGAGGGGCTTCTTCGGCAACAGAGATCGGTCATCTCAGATCAGACTTAGGGCATTGGAAACGATCATGGACGCTTATGAAGTCGTGGATTTAGTGGGCGATGATCCAGAGGAGAGCTTCATCCCTCAGCTGGCAAAGAGTATCCTTCAAGATGTTGCTGAGGAAACTGACGTTATAGTTCTTGAGGGTATCATGTCGCTCATGGTCTCGGTTGTGGTGTCCTGTGACATGGAGCTATTCGATTATATCGTTGATGCTTTGCGGGGCATTGTAATTGGCGACCGACTTAAGTCGCCAATCTCATCATCAGCATCTCCCAATCCATTCGCCCAGGCCATCTCTGATGACAGCCTGCCGCAGGAACAATCTCCTTCAAACGTGGTTGCGAAAGGCTATGTCAAGATGTTCGTCCAGACTATGGATTTCGACACTGAGAAGTCCCTGAGACTATACCATGCGTTAATCAACATCGTGAAATCAAATCATTGCGAGGTAGATGCGCGGTTAACTGCCATGAAGCTTTTGTTCAGGCTACGTGCTGACTGGGCTAATCGCGTCTTCATCACAAAAACTCTCGAGACCAATTTCGTCGCTCCTGCGTTGTGTCGAACGCCCGAGACTCGTGCGAAGAAACAGGCTGAAGAGGCTGCACAGTCTATACGCTTGCTGCGGAATGAGCATGGCGGGTCATCCAGGTCTGCTCGCGGGGTTTCCTTCAGTCAAGGGCAACATGAAAGGGGTATGCCAATGCGATCTGCCAGTGTTGCTGCTGGAAGTGGCTTGGTGGGAAGTGCCGGTAGTGCGGCTCGATATCACCAGCTCTGGAGCCTCCCAGACCCCGAAGCTCTGCCTGAATCTGTCACGGGTGTCTTCAGTCCTGTTCTGGTCTCCCACCATCCCGATGTGGAAGATGAACCAGAAGAGCATGACTCTGAAGACACAGAACCAGAACCACAGGAAGAGATTGAAAGGCAAACAGGTGGCGCTGGTATTGCCGCTCTCGAGATCGCTACCTGGCTAGAGGCTGTCTTGGCCCTCTTACATGGCAGCGACTGGGAGGTTTATAGTTTTGCCCTTGTGCACCTTCCTTCACAGCTGAGCAATCATGCCATTTTCAGGGACGCGATTCCGCAGATACAAGAGCTTCGGAGACTTATCTGTGAGCAAATCAGAACCAACACCTTCCAAGAACCGCCCAACGCATCAGGCTTACGGCGGGCTGATGTGGCAATCTGCCTTTTCCATAGTCTGACCATGATCCTCAGTTACCACGATCATTTTCAAAAGGGAGACGAAGACGAAATCGTCAAGACTTTTGTGCACGGTATTGCCACTTGGGAACGAAGTGCCAAGTGCTGCATCCATGCATTATCTATATGCTGCCATGAACTGCCGCTCTCAACGAGCAAATCACTGGTTCAACTGTTGACCAAGATGTCTACTATCATCACACAGCCCCATGTTTCGATCCACATTCTCGAGTTTCTGGCCTGCCTCAGTCGTTTACACCACGTATATGTCAATTTCAGAGAAGAGGAGTACAAAATTGTGTTTGGTATATGCATTCGATATCTGCAGTCAGTGCGGGACAGGAAAAGTTCCAACAGGAACAGCCATGCCAGCGAACCATCAACGCCAGCTGCTACAACTGCAAACATCCCGGAAGCTGTACATCCAAGTGCAACTGACGATCTACCTCAATATGTGTATGCATTGGCCTATCATGTTATTCTCTTCTGGTTCCTTGCACTAAAACTGCCTGATCGTGCCAACCTTGTTGGCTGGCTTGTCAGAAATATATACAACGAGGTCGAGGATGGCAACACTGACAACGAACAAGCTCTTACTTCAATCGACTTCATGCAAAGATACACGTACGCTGACGTGGAAGAGTCTTCTCAAGATCCTCTCTTTACTCCTGACAGGTTTGGTGAAATCATCAAGAAGAGATGGTTGGTTGGATACAGCATCGTTACGGTCAGGCAAGCAACAACCACAGGATGGGCTCAGATTGTTAAAAGACAACCTTCGGGCACCTCGACATTCACAATTCGAGAGACTTTTGATCCACCACCGCCTCATCAAACTCCAAACTATGTCGACATCAGCAGGGAAGGACAGGTCTCGACTAATACTATCTTGCCCAGCCACATCATGGTACAGCTCATGTCATCTATCCCGCAGGGCCATGATCTAGCACGGCCGATCCCACTTCCCGAAGATGATGCAGTCGATAGAGCTATTCGGGTTTTTGACCGAAGTTCAACTGTCGACGGCCACAAAGTTGGCGTCATCTACATCGGGGAAGGGCAGACTGACGAAGTCGAGATTCTTGGGAACGTCTCTGGTAGCAGCGATTACATGGAGTTTCTCAACAATCTTGGCACGCTGACCAAGCTCAAAGGAGCCACCTTCAATACTCATGGATTGGACCGCGAATTCGATACAGATGGCCAGTATACTTTCTGCTGGCGTGATCGTGTCACAGAAATCGTTTTTCATGTGACGACACAGATGCCCACGAACTTGGATCACGACCCGCGATGCACCATGAAGAAGCGTCATATTGGCAATGACTTTGTCAACATCGTCTTCAACGACTCAGGTCTGCCATTCAAGTTCGACACGTTCCCGGGAGATTTTAATTTCGTTCATATCGTCATCACGCCAGCGTCTAGGGCCTCCTTCATTGCTGCCAGAGACACTCCAAAGCATAGCCAACCCTTCTATCGTGTACAAGTTCTCAGTAAACCCGGCTTCCCTGAAATCTCACCGGCCTCAGAGATGAAGATTGTGTCACTCAAGGCCCTGCCAGGTCTGATCCGTCTATTGGCCCTCAACGCTTCAGTGTTTTCTCATGTCTGGGCCAATCGCGAAGGTGGTGAGCATGTCAGCTCTTGGAGAAGCCGACTACGTGCCATTAAGAGGCTTCGGGAGAAATACACGCCGTTCAAATCTGGGCAGCTGACGCCTTCGGCCTCGCAAAGCTCGTCCCTTGGAGGCGCGACTCCGGTACACCAACAGCAGCAACTTCTACCGCAAGGCGATGCGTCTTCGTCGCGTCCGGGAAGCACCGTTCGCGATAGCTTCACCAGCCTGCGTCGCACAAGCGTAGCCACCTTTTTCACAAGTACAAGTGAGCAGACCTCACATCGGTCCTCGATGTTATCATCGTCCACCACGACCAATGATACCGAGGCTGGAACAGTACATGGGCAGGATTCACACACTGACACTGTCGATTTCTCCAAATGGGCTTAAGAAACGTGATAATGAATGAGATGTGGATAGGGCAAAAAGGAGTTGTACTACGAAAATTCATCATGTCATTGGAAACGGTGGGAGGCGTCTATCTACCTACGTAAGGGTATTCTGGGGGTAATCAAAAGTTTTTGCTTTGGGTCCGACTTTGATGTTTGTCTACATATCCTTGTTTTAAGTATGTTTGTTTCCTCCATTTCTGCTTGTGGATCTCTTTGATATATATACCCTTGAGCTATATGTGGCTCGAAGTATACCATTTTTGACTGCGAGAATGCATCCCTAATATTTTGGCCGTCTTAGCTCAGCATTACCCCATAGCATAGGCACATGTCAACTAGAAAGCTGTTCGATGGTCCGGACCGCCTTTTGAAAGCCTACTTGTGATCACGGATCCAGGCCAAGACTCATCCGATTTGATCAACCGATGCAAAAAAAGAAATTTGTTGTTTCCATGGCATTTTGTGTGACGTCGCGTGGTAGAGAAGCTACTGTGTAACATTTGCTGGGTTTGCCCAATCTGCATATTGCATTGCCAGATCCGTTTGGCTCATTTCTGCATCTTATTTCCCCAAACCGTCTTTTTGCAGGATTGTCTAGTGTAGGGAGCTGTCAGCCTAAAATAGCAAGTGGTGAAAAGATGTATCAGGTGTCATAGTTACACAGGTGCGGCATGTGTGGGTAGTACGAAACAGACCAAGCCATGAAGCACGGCTGCTTTGTCGGGCAAACAACATCCAGCTCGAAGGTAACATATGCAGCATAGCCAATAGAGTAAGATATGCTTATAATTGATTCTGCGTAAACAGCCTGGGGCGTGGATCGAAATACTACAAGCCGATCACGCTTGGCAAATTTGGCATTGCTCCTCAAGGTCGGCCTTTCTCCTGCAAGTCAGCAGCTGATAAAAGTACACAGTCCATCCAATACAAGGCTATTCTGCAGCATGAATGATATATTCGACATGTTTAAGCAGGGTGCACAGTAAACTCTGGACGTATCGGGGCAGATGAAAGTGTTCGTATGTAGGAAACAAGATGGCCGCAAATACTAGACGGTAGATGGTAGATCTAATACAGCGAGAACCCACACTATGACATCCCTGTCAGCCACGTAGCTTTCCCAGGTGAATATCGAAGCATGGGTTTGGAAAGCCGCTTGATGCGAACGGCATTCCGTACTGAATAATGTATCAGTAGAAAGATGTTGTGAAGCTCATAGTATGGAAGATCTAGGGTTCCTTCAAAGCTTATCGATTACTGAAACGATCAGTATGGCGGATTTTCATTTCTGGATTGAGCAGGAATTCTTTAGAGTCAAGGCGAGTGCTGTTCCAAGTCTGACCATCCGGTCTATGTATGCCACCTGGTTTTCCAGGGTTGTGCCTCTCGGACTTCCGCTCTCCGATGAGCTAATCAAACCCATAAAAAATACAGCTTCAGAAAGAGAAGGACGTTCTGCGATTTTACTGATGGGATTGATATTGGCCAAATACGCCTTATGGTAAGGGGTATGTGTGAAAGTAATCCAGCAAAGGGAATTGGAATACGTAGCGGAAATGTCGGTTTGACAGTAGGGCAGGTGAAAATCCTCAAAGAGGAATTACCTGTAAAATAATGCTCAAAGTTCGGGTTTCGGTCCGAATTTGTCGAGCCATTCTTCTGGGTCATCATTGCCCGGGATGGATATCGCCCAACATCCTTCTCGTACACCAATTTCTTGAAGGTTCGTCGTTCGTACGTAGCCTCTGTTTGGGGAGAGATTCTTCGTCTCAGATTTTACGCCATACTTCCTTGTACTCTGCCCATTTATTAAACCCTAAAACCACGAGTGAGAAAATGCAGACACAGGAGCCTGGGTTTTCTTCCTTACCTAGCGACAACAGTACGTTCTCATCATATCTACTGCCATCAATAAACATCCCCACCATGCCTCTCTCGCTCAGGGTCTGACGACAAGCCAGAAGCAATCGAGTTATGACTGAGTCTCGGCGATTTACCATGTCCGGGTCTTCATCTGATGAATAGTTAGTGCAGTTCAATGATCATCTAGCAACTTGCCTTTGATGCAGATACACGAGACACCTCCAATGCTTTGACCTATTGCAGCCGGCCAGGGGATGTCTGCACCGCAGGGGCTTCCGTTATTGGGAAAGTATGTTATTGCTGCTGCAACCAAGTTGTCTCCCTCAAGGCCAACAATCACGTCATTCATATGAAAGCTGTCCATAATTTTGGCATATTGGTCGTACCATCCGAACCCATATCTCCTCTGTGACTCTTTGGTCGCAATCTCTATAACCTGCTGATAATCAGAGAGTTGGCAGGATCTGAAGGTCAACCCAGCTGAAGCTAAATCGGGAACAGGAGAGTCGGCGAATCTCAAGAGCCAATCTACAATAAGCCGGCCATGGCCAGGAGTAGACTCCTGCAACTTCCATCCCCGTTTCTCGAACCATTCCGCATTGGTCACGGGAGCTGGCAAGCCGTAAAGTAGTCTTGGGAATGTGCTACCAAGTTGAATGATGCCCACTCCTCGAATTTTGTTAAGTTTGCTCATAACTTCATTGTGAAGCCTGCGACCGATTCCTCGGCCTTGATAATCTCTGTGAACAATGATGGCTGCTATGGATCCAATCAAACGATCACCGCTGCTATCTGTAAATGTCGTAAACGTAGCGCAGAACCCAACAGCCTTCCCACTCTTAGGCTCACGAATGATATAGTGCATCGCATAGCCATCGCGTTTCAAGAGGGAACCGAAAGTTGATCGATCCAGGTGGAACTTGGGAGGGAAGGCTGCCTCCCATAAGGCGTGTATTTCTGAGAGATCTTTATCATAGTCCCATTTGACAAGTGGCCAAGTTTGTGGCGGAGGAGAGTCGTTGGTAGTTAGCTCAATGGCAGTCGTTGATTGTTCAGTTGTTAAGAGAGCGGCGACGGCTTGCAAGGCGGGCACCAAATATCCTGAACACTGCACTACAGTTTGGAACCCGTATTCTCGGGCTCTGTTTTGGGGGACTTGGCAACATGCCACTAGAACGAAGGGGCGCTCCTCGCAAACCTCTCGAACCATATCCGCGAGTTCTAGTTGGAAAGTACCCTCATCAGATGAGAACCCACTCAGCACGAAGACGACAGTTCGTGCTCTCTTGATAAATGCCACATGTGTGCCAGTGATACCATACTTTTTGACATAAGGAACGTGCCGGACCCAGGGGTGAGTCTGTGAGATTGCTTGGCCAAGAGGTTGAAAAGGATCAGTTGCACTGGTGAGACTTGGATCCAGGGGAACAACGACAGGAGTTAAAAGCAAAACTAAATCTTCGTCCACAAGAATCTTCTGTAGGGGGATAAAGTTCTGGTGATCCCATAACAGTGTAGCCAGTGAGCTTTGAGCTTGCGAGTTTGACATTGTTTAAGGCCGTATGCAGTGTCAAGAGCAATGCAATCACATGGCCAAACTGGACTTTCAATCAAGTCTGCTTGTGTCTGTCCCGGTTAAGTGTGCGGTCTCCACAAGCACCCAACCCCCTTGGGCATAAATCAGCTTCCGAAGGATATTTATAACTGATGACAAAGGGAGCGACGAAGGCGTGCAGTCAATGGTCGAATTTGCGCGCGGTCAAGGAGATTTGTATATATTTTTGGGGCTGGTGAGGATGCTTGCGCAACGATAGAGACCACCTCGATAGTTGGCACTCATATAAGTCGGGTTCAAAGTCAGGCCAGGTGGACATGAAAGGGGACGAAAGAGAGAGAGAGAATATCTCCATTCATTTAAGCCCAAATCAGTAGAAAATAAGCAAGTCAACGATATATAAATGCGGGTTCGTGACGACGATATGTGACTTAGGGCGCCTGCTGGGGTCCTGCACAGTCGGTCAGCCATCCAAACCACTGGGATGAGGACTTAAATGAGATTGTGGGGTTGATGAGACGAAGGCTGCAACATGAATTCGGTATCTGCAATCAGCCGCCATGAAGCGCCAGGGCTACACAATGACTCTCCAATTGCCAGGATAGTACGGGCAGGGTTGCCTGACCAAAATTGTTAGCCTTGGCCTAGACCAGTTGGTGGTCATGGCCTCGTGGCATAGAGAGCATCTCATTCGTGTGGGATTTTGAAGATTGACGGAATGGGGTTGCCGAAGGCGAGGATCCGTGACACGGCCACAGCGGGTTCGAACTGCGCATGCGAGAGGTTATCCAGTGGTAACACAAAGATGCACGTTGGTAAACTGGGGGTTTTATTTGCAGCATAGCAGTGTATGTAGTGAGTAACATAGAACGGCCGTAGGTTGCTTCCAGCGCGGGTCACAGACGCGGTTGCTGTAGTTTACCTAGGGAGCGTGTTTGGCGATGTAAAGGGAGACTTGAAAGACCAAGAAACAAAGACGCATGCCTTTTGGTTGACCACCCGCTGGCTTGACTCAACCATTTCGGCCTGGTCTTCCTTCATAGCAACGGTTAAAATAGGGATAAAAAGCAGAAGGAGTCGGCCAATGGTTCATGCTGGTTTGTCGAAGGCATTCTTGAGCAACGTAGGTATGTAGTTTGCCAGAGAGTATCCGTGCCCAGTCAGATGGATCAGGGAATAAGAGAGACCGTGCTCATGCACGCATGGGCGATTTTAAAAAGCATTTATTTCTTATGCGGCAGTGGTCATACAGGTCAGAAGAGAAGCTTGACCGCCGTATAGTACAGCCATGGAAATGCATTTTCTGGTACGCGAGGAAGGGGTGTTTATTGGAAGCGGATTGTCTTGTCAGCCATGGTTTTGGTGGGCCTATGGACAGCGAGCACGGAGAGGCTAAGTTGACGGATAGTGTCATGATGGCTGCATCGTGCCAACGTCAAAAGAAAGATGAGACATGGGGAAAGAAATTGAGGCGAGGCCGTTTCAAGAAGAAGAGGGGGAAGTTCCCTTTCATTTCCATTTGAGGAGTGGTACAGAGCAGAGTTCCTTATCGAGCCGCGACTTCCATTCCATCTCTAACGAATGTCGAAATGGAAGGCGCCATGGAACAGTTCATAGGTACTCAGGTGTCAGGTAGGTACTCAGCATTTTTTGTAGGCAGGAACGTTGGCAACCGTACAGTAAGTAGGTTACGGCAGGAACGGCCCGTCTTCGCCAGTTTAGACTACAGCGTTGGCAAAGGTCCTGTGTTTCTAAAGGCTCCATGCAAGGTAAAACTCAAACTGAGTGTGTTTACCGATGCCGCGGCCAGATGATCGCTAAAATGTGTCTGGATATGAGCATTGCCGAAGCCTATCCTTACTGGTCCTTTCGTATCGCAGCTACAGATGTACAGTATGCAGGTATCTTTGTCCAGCAAAACTTAGGTACCTAGACGAAGGATACGATACTTCTCTCATTATGACGCCAACGTATATGATAGAAAACGGGCAGTCCATCCTCTATCACGGACCAATATTCTCAAAGCTAGAGTTCTTACGTTCAAAGTTAACAGAGGTTGATTTAGACTCGGTTCGTTTCGATTTGTCCTACGTCCCACAGCTTTGACAGTAGAACAGGTCAACAAGGGAGGCAGATGTTATCCGATACAGGGAGCAGTTGACAGCTTAACTACCAACAAGTCGTAGCGAGTCAAGCAAACCCGACCCGATACCGTAAGACTCTAGCATTCCATCCAGAATCTAGTGGCTATACTTCTAGTGCTACTATTATTACCATCATCGTACGTTTTTTATGATAGTGAAGTACATCTTAGGAACAGACGAGACCTGGATTGCTCTGGTCCCACTCCGGGTTGGGTCCACCTTTCCATCCCCGAAAACCGAAAACGCGTCTCTTTGGGGCCGACGCGTCGTCCGGAGTGTCCCACTCATTCCTAGCAACACTCACCACAAAGCCCCGATATCTGCCGCTCGGCTCCGGAGCGTGTACATGTTGGAAGGACTTGCGCACGCCACGCCACGCAACGCAACGTATGGAAACAGATACCGACCCCGTCGAGGCGGGCCATCAAGAGCTCCGTCTCCTCGTGGGTGATGTTATTGAATGTGGGTTTATCATGACAAGATTAACCAAAACCTTTGCTCATAAGATACACAGCATCCAAAGTACCCGCCAAAACACGCACGACCAGTATCAAACCAACTATCGCCAATCTCACATCCCTTTCTTATGAATGGGGTCTCTTACCGGAGACTCTAGACAGTCTCGTCAACCTCGTCACAACACCAAACTACCTGGATCAAGCAAGTCAGGCTGCTATTATCAGGAACCTTTACCCCGCCGGGGCCGTGTCTCGAGATTCTGTATTTCGAGTCATCTCTTGTCTTGGCCACGGAACCCTCAAGCCGTCTCTGACGCTCCAGGCGGCTCTCATTAAGTGGCTTATTACCGTACACCATACTTTGGAGTCACCACAGGTGCTTTCCCAAGCTTACCCTGTTCTTTTCAATCTCCTCGATACCGCAGCCACCCGGTAACATTTTTCTTCCCTGTCATCAACTTTCCGCTAATTTATCCCAGTCCTAATCTGAGCCATCTTCTTGCTCTTATCACACGGCGCAAGCACGTCCGTCCTTTTCGAATCCAAGCCTTGTGAGTATAGACTCCTGATTCTTTACTTTCGGCTCACATAAGACAGGCTAAATCTCTCGAGACAAACTGGAAACGATCCTTCCTTGATTGGTCTACTGAGAGTCTTCAAAGATTATTACCCTGAGGTTATCGTGGGAGAAGTTGTTCGTAGCAAGGCATCTTCCTTCAAGGTATGCCCAAAGAATCATTGTGCTTCTTTTTGCTGACATATTGCTAGCATCCTGATCCACAATGGCGAGATAGGTTAGACGAGATTCAGGAGGCACATTTCTACAAGTCCCAAGAAAGTGTATCGAGACCAAGGGATGGCTTCCGTGTCCATCGTCCCATCGGTCGTGCTGCCCGAAAGAAGACCATTCCACTGGTTCACACGTCTCATGTGACAGAGGTCCGTTAGCATCACAGTGCCAAAGGACGATCGCTGACATTATCAGGATGCCGTTACATTGGAGGAAATTGAAGACGCTGTTGGTTTTGTCAAGAATCTCGACAAGCTAGAGCTGCCCAACCAGCTAGTTGCCGTCCTGGCAGATCCGTTGCTACAAAAGCTCATGGTTTTGCGGCCAAGTAGCGAGTCTGACCAAAGAATAGCAAATTGGCTCAACTCTGCTCTTCAGGATGTTCAGGACGGTGATGCGGATGAAGCCACTTTCTTTGAGATATTGGATATTCTACGAGACTATGTCGTTTCGACCAAGGTGTGTTTCTATAGAGTTTCCTGCAAACTTCATACTGACCCCGCGCAGGCTCTCCCCTCACTCCTGCTCGACTTCTTTGCCCGATTTCTTCCACTCTGGGACGGTTCCCAACACCGGGACTCCATGTTTGCGATCTTGTCTTACTGCCCGTTACTTGATTTTCAAAGTTAGTATGGACTCGGATGTTTGTCATCCAAACAGGACGCTAACACCCGCCAGAACTATACCAACACATTTTTAAGCCTCTCGAGGAGGCGACATTTGATAATACCCCTGAATCCCAACTGGCCGTCCTTGGCTTGTACAAAAACATCCTTCATCACTGGACAGTTGTTCTTGAATCCAGCGATATCATACCAGATTATGCTAGTGGTGCCGTCACGGACTTGATCCGACACGTCAACCCTCTGACCCTCAGTATCGCCCAAACATCTACCTCTGTCTCAGCACGTTCCGCCATCCTGGACTTTTATGAGCAAAACTCCCGACTCGTCAGCCACGAAACCCTAAAGCACTATATTCGCATCGAGCTACCCCCTTCACATCTTATATATATACTCTTCTTTAGCAGTTCCGTCGCTATTGTGTCACGTATTTGTGCTATTCTCGCATCCTACAAGAAGGGCTTCGAGATGGCCATGTTGACTAAACCAAAGCGTGACGGAAGCAACCGTATTGACTCCTCGTCATATAACCGGGTTTTCGTGAGTCTCTTCAATGGATATCTCATGGACATGTGCAACTGCTTCTGGCGAGGTAAGGCCTTTACCGACAGTGACCCAAACTCACAGGGCTGCTTGATTCCAAGAAGTCTCGTTCCCAGACTATCTTCATACGTAACTTCTGTGGATAAATCACTCACTCTTACCTCCCTATTTTCATTGTCATACTCGCCACTCCTGTGCCTGCAGAGCACGCGGTGTATTCAAAGTCTCGAAAATGCTGAGATCAAGGGTGAGATACCCTTGCGTATCAGGCACGAAGGACCGCCGACGCAAAGCAGTCTTGGACAGCTTGCAAGTTCTGGTGGTATACGCATCTCCTGGCAAGATTATCGAATCAAAGTATTGGAGGAACTCAGCGCAAAGGAGCTCGCTGGTATCACAGACCTGCTCAAGAACACTATGACAATTTTAAGAAAATTGATAGACGGTGAGGGAGGCACGAGACCAACTGCGACGCAGTAGCGAGGCATGATATCAGGACGAATATATCGTTCTCTGCATCTGTATTCATAACAAGACTTGTCTAGTTGAAATGACTATAGTCTACTTTCCCTTGGTTGAAACGAGGGATATGAAGAATCATACAAGAAACATCTTAGACAACCAAAACCGCGCTCATTGTCATGCATGAAGTGTTGAAGATCAAACGCCGTAGAGTACAGGGTTGAGGGACTGTTTTCCTACCATATCGAACGCCATGCATGAGTGAGAAATACCAATGTCGTCTTCCTTTTATCGCCATCTCACGCCGAAAACAATGCAGTTGAGTGCCGCCCGTCTTTCCAAACTCCAAACAAAGAATAAAACGAAACTCGAGACTATTGTTAAGAAGGTCTCGATGTAGGTGGGCTGGGCGACGTGACGATTATGCCTCACGCTGCTTAGACTCGTCGCCATAGCCACCAATCTGGATTCCCCCAAAACCATACGTCTTGCCTTCAGATCCGCGGTTGGCGCTGCTTCGTGGTCCTCGCTCTTTCAAGTCATCTCGGAGCCAGCTCAGGACGAGCTCTCCAAGACGACTGTTGCCGGAGGCGCCAACAGTTCCGTCGATGGTGGCAAGCATCTTGTCGGCCTCATCCCACTCCTTGACAGTACCGAGGTGCATATGAGCGAGGTGAGTAGGCCAGCCAGCAAGGTTGTCCAGGATATGGGTAGCGTAAACGATTGTGCACTCTCGAATTTCTGTCTCGTGCTTGAGCCAGGCGAGGAACTCGGCACGGCTCAGAACATCGAGATCAACAGTGATTTCGTCAAGAAGCAGAACAGTCCAGGGCCTCAGGAGGCCCATTGCAAGCTGAACACGACGGCGCTCACCGTCAGAAACAGCGTGCATGCGCCAGTTGGTGTCAACATCGAGCATGGCTACGAGCTCATCTCGACGATCGGGGTACGCATCACCGCCGACAGAGCGAAGCAACTCGTTGACGCCAATGTCAGTTCGGACAATAGGGTTGAGAACCCATTCAAGACCGAGATAAGTGACTCCCTCGAGACCTTCCTTGAAAGGGTCAACTCCACAGATAGAGATGGTATCACTGGGTGCAAGGCGCTTGCCAGCGAGGAGACGAAGCAGAGTCGTCTTACCAGCACCGTTGGCACCAATAAGCAGAGTACGAGATCGCGGAGGAAGGTCGAGAGTGATATTGTTGACACCAGTTGAGTAGTCGGGAAACGTGTATGAGAGGTTGTTGACCTCGACACGAGGGGCCTTAGGAGGAGGAGTCATGATGAGAGGTGATGACGCTGAGATATGTTTTTGGTAGAGAAACCAACAGTTTAAGTGAGGGATCAAAGAGGAGGTTTACGAAGAAGAGGTAGAAGGATCTCTAGTTCTACTTCTAGTCTGTCAGATTATGAGGTTATATAATTGGACGAGGTGGTGCGTCAGAGATTTCCCTTCCCCTCTGTAGTAGAACGCCTCAACCGGTGGATGGCGGGGTCCGATGAACATGAGATAAGTTCCAGTGGGGTCGAGTCTTCCATTACAGTGATGGATACTTCAAAGACTTTACTTAGCTAGAATATGTCTCGGTTACAGCATGGTGCTTCTCAAATGACTCCTTGATATCTTGTTTCTGAAAACGCATCAAGAGATTTAGTTTTCTTGCCTAAAATTGTTGATTTAGCTACAATCTTTTATAAATGCAAAGAATATGTAGTGCTGTTTAACCTGAGCTTCCATTGCTGTCCTCCACTCCAAGAACCCCGACCCCTCCAAATATCTATTATAGTGGTCTCACCGCCTAAAATCTAGCACGTCATCCCCTAACGGGAATAACTGTACCTGCTATCAGTCCCTTATCCGTTGCCTAGCCACTTTACGCCAGAAATTCGCGTCTAAACGCGGACCAAAGCTTCTCCACGCGTTTTCCTGCACCAGACGATAGCTTCAACTACACAATATTGGGACATATCGCCAATACATTCATGACTGAATACATGAGATTCGAATAACCTACCTCGTGTCAACTTCGCCCCTTATAACCCCAACCCCGTTCCTCCACCTCGGGACCATTCAAGATGGTGGCCCTTGAAGAGGTCGAGGGCAGTCTCCTCCAGAAGCCATCGTAAGCTCTACCGACCATTTCCAGCAGAACCGATAGCTCTAACCAATATGACTACAGTGATGCTGCCCACGAAATCCCTTCTCGAAGCGCTTCCACCTACAAGCCCCTGAATTCCTTCGTCCTTGACAAGCAACGCTCCTACAAACAACAGTATGGCGACATGTATTTCCTACGTCTTACCAAGATTAAGCCAGCTGTCGACCAAGTAGCAGCTACGGCCTGGAATGGAACAACGGTCGGCGATGAGGAGGCCCAAAGGGTTGAACGTGTGCTTGATGTTCGCCAAGGAGAGCTGTGCTGGGTGACTGGCACCGTATATATGGAAATGCCCCTTAAGCCGAATATTCTGGAGGACGTTTCCAAGGACGTACGGCATCTCTTCCTTGTTGACTACCACCCATGAAGCGCTAACTCGAGCTCATAGCGCTGGATCTCCGCCCCCATTTCGACGCCCAAATACTTCTCCGATGACGACCAGGTTATGTTGGAGGACGAGTCAGGCCGTATCAGGCTGGTTGGCGACCTGCTCAAGACTGTACACCTTGTAACGGGATGCATTATCGGAGTTATGGGCACTGAAAACTCCAATGGAGAGTTTGAAATCATCGACATCAAGTTCCCGGACTTCCCTCCTCAGCCCGAACGCTGGAGCCTCTCGAAACCTGTTTCGGATAAGAGCAAGACAAAGGATGAAGACGAAGAGATGGCTGATGCTTCCGACAAGAAGAAGGGTAACAAGAAGATTGCTATTGTGTCTGGTTTGTCTTTCTCGGGCACTGATGCTTCTTATGCTCTCGAGCTCGATCTTCTTCTCGAGTATCTGCTCGGTGAAGCCCTGGGACCTTCAAGTCAGATCGATGTCTCTCACATCAGTCGCCTTATCATCGCTGGAAACTCCATCTCAACAACAGACCGAAAACCTGCCGCCGCAGACGAGGCTCTCCCAGAAAAGAAGGGCCAGAAGAAGTATGGTTATGATGCAAGTGCCTATAACCCCCTTCCTTCTCAACTATTTGATTCTTTTGTCGCTGAGCTCCTCCCGTCCATTCCTGTTACAATGCTTCCCGGTGCCCAGGACCCTGCGAACGCTAGTTACCCGCAGCAGCCTGTGCATCCCGCAATGTTTCCCGCAGCGCGAGCTTACACTCGCGATCCAGCTGCCCCTGAAGACCACCCAGGCTGGTTCGACACAGTCACAAACCCCTGGGAAGCTGAGCTTGAAGGATGGCGTGTTCTGGGCACTGGTGGTCAGAATGTTGACGATGTTTTCAAGTACGTTGGCAGTGATGACCGTCTTGGTATGATGGAAGCCATGTGCCGATGGCGATGCTGTGCTCCGACTGCACCTGATACACTATGTAAGCACGCGCCTACCAGAATACTGTTATCTCTATCTAACCTCGTATCTAGGGAGTTATCCGTTCCAAGACGATGATCCGTTTGTTATGCAGACCTGCCCTCATCTCTATTTCGTCGGCAACCAACCGCAATTCTCAACCAAGGTCGTCCATGGCCCCGAGGGACAATCAGTGAGACTCATCACTGTCCCGTCCTTCTCGGCAACAAAAGAGTTAGTTTTGGTCGACACAGAAACCCTCGAGGTAGAGAGGATCAAGATATCTGCAACATGAGAGCAATCGTATGGTGGAGTTATATAAGATAAAACAGGCCACGAAAATACCCCGAAAGCAATAGTTAATTGAGCATACCGAATTCCAAGCTACCTGCTTGGGTGAATCTATCGATCCCGCGTTCGCCCGTACCTTCAACGAGCGCCTCATTCAATCATCCCACGTCTCGGCCCCGTGAACGCCTGTCTAATATCCA
This sequence comes from Fusarium brachygibbosum, assembly GCA_018886245.1. Taxonomy (NCBI): domain Eukaryota; kingdom Fungi; phylum Ascomycota; class Sordariomycetes; order Hypocreales; family Nectriaceae; genus Fusarium; species Fusarium brachygibbosum. The sequence continues at coordinate 246,720 of MU249525.1, forward strand.
TTGTCTAACCCGAAGAAGTCTCTCAACCCCTGGATCAACCCTCATAATCCGAGTCATTGTCTTCGCTCAGCGCCTCGAACTCGTCGTCCAGATCCTCGTCCGTTTCATCTTCAGCCTCACTGCCCACCGCCTCGTTGGGGAAGATGGCATGCCAGTTCTCTTCGTCTTCGTCTTCGTCCTCATGTGCGTCCCTGAGGTCGCCTTGTCGCATAATATGCAGTTGGAGGTGTTTCTTGCAGGCTTTGAGTACACAAGGTCGAAGATTCTCCAACCTTTTGTTGATCTCACAAAGCCGCTTGTAGCGAAGCTTTGTCATTTTCAAATCCCCCTTCCAGATGTCTGGTATGTGCTTTTTGCTCTCTCTTTCAAGTTTTCCGTTGTTGAGTTTATTTTCCTTCAACTTCTGGTACTCGAGATGCTTGTAGAACCGCAGCTGGTGGGCGCGTAGGAACAGCTCAGACGAGAGGACGCCAATGCCGTCGTTAAGGTATTTGTTCCAGATCTTGATACGAATGATCTCGCAACATACGGCCTTGAGTGCGCACACAAGATCTGACTTTGAACCGAACCAGTCAACAAAGGTAAAGTTGCCGTGAACGTACTGGGGACTGACGATGACGGTCAGTGTGTGGATGTTTGTCTTGCCGGGCTCCTGGGCAAACATCTTGATGGCATCAGCCATGAACTCCTGGGTATAGGACTGGTGACGGTTGTGGTCGGCCTGTAAGGTGATGTAGCGGAACAAACAGGCGTACTTTTTGATGTCGATAGTTCCAGGCTCATGGACCGCCTCTGCTCGAATCTCGTCACTACCAAACATGATGGTGTAGGGCTGTATGGGGCCTTGCGAGGGGACGTACGCGTTGCTTTCGGCCAGCTCTTGAACGTTGTTCATCACTTGAGATCGAGTTGGAGCATCGCGAAGACGATAGAGAAAAGTATTCTCGCCATAGAGGACCCCGATGGCTTCGTTGAAGATCTTCTTGCACGCCATGAGGATACTGATGTCCAGACCGGGTTTCTCTCGCTCGTAGACCCTCTTCCAGCCGTCGTAGACAGGGATGGGTTTGTGGGAAACGAGGAGCCCACGATAGATTTCCTCTCGAATTTCGACAGGGAAATCCAGCAAGCTGCGCTCCTTGCGAGCTTTCGCTTTGTTTGTGCCTGATGGTTTAGGTCGAGGCTGGGGTCGAGCTGCTGGAGCGGGAGCGGATGGAGGGCTCACAGCGGCACGACGGCGGAAGGAGGAACCAGGAGCACGATTGACAGGAAGTTTGGTGTTTCTTCCTGAATTTGGGTATTTGTGATAAGCATTCGGGATAGAGGGAGGAGGGGCCGTCTCATTCTCGTCAAATGATTCCTCGGAGGGACTTTCTTGGCGAGGGCCCCAGGCAAATTGATTTGTAGGAATTCCATACGCCTTTTTGAAGTCTTTCAGAAGGGGTGCTTCGAGTCTGATCTTGGCTGGGGCATGCTGCAACTTGCTATGCTTCTTTGAACGGCCTTCATCTGGACTCTTTGTGCTTCTTTTGCGACTGCTTAAAGCGACTGAGCTGGCTCTCGAATGAGTCCTGGATGTGGTCGTACTTGTGGACGACATGTTGGTGGAAGTAATGATGTAGAGAGCTGGAAGGAAAGGAGAGTGGGTGGAGGAAAGGGTCGTATATACCCAGAAGTGAAGCGTGTGTGATTCACAGTCGTCCGTGAGTTGGAAATTGGGCAATGAGAGGAATTATATGTATGTTTTTGAGCCTTCACAGAGCTTAGAGAAAGGGGAGCTTTAAGTCTCTCCTAAGCCTCCACAAATTTTAGAAAAGGGGAGGTTGTCGGTGCATACGTTTTTCGAGATGTCGCGATCAAGGCGGTAAACTATCTACTACGGCATTGTTTCAAATCCAAAGAACCTTCTGTCGGTAAATTGAAGTGGGCACCTGATTAGACATCAAATGAACCATTTAAAACTATTCTGATAGAACAATGTCTTGTTTTCCTTCTAATATTATAATATCTTATAATCACTATATCATATAAATTTAACACAGCTGAGTATCTCTTATGGTGAGCATCCACAGCACTAAAGCATTATCACGGAGTAAACAGGTTTCCAGTCCTATACTCATTGTCTGGCTCTGGTTTCTCTCAGCGTTGTTCAGGGCACTGGCGAACTATAACAACATTGAGAACATGAACAATAGCGAAACTTGACAGAGGTTTTTAAAGGATATGCATTCTCTTTTCTTCACTGGTCGGTGATATTACATCTACTGTTTCCTGGCGAAGAAACTTGGACTATTTCATCCCGATGTACCATAGCAACTTGATCTCAACCAAGATTGAAGTAGCCGAGACGTTCAAGTATTATGATGAAATTGTCTATTTCCTTTGCCTGTCTAGTAGAAGAGCGAAGAAGATGGTAGAAGAATGCTATTGTCGAACGTTGCGTCTTCTTACGAAGCCTCCAAATTGTCTGACTCAGATTCTATAACAAGTGTAACCAACTCATGTTCTAGAACTGGTTCGAAGGATGAGATGTAGTCCATTTACGCCTTTCGGTTGTCAAGTGGATACAATTCGTGGACGCGTACCAGATCTAAGTTAATCTATGGAGATCTCTAAAATCAGGGTCCAACGTTCAACTTCGTTTGCTCCAGAACGCTAACATAGGGTAAACCGGAAATGTCTGTCAAACTCAATTGACCGTTGATACTCGACATACATATAAAAGGATTATCCTGGAACTAGACAGCTTTATCGTCCAGATCAATTTTTCAATTCAATTCTGAGTCCAGTTAACTCTGATTTCTTAGCTTCCGGGTTGGAAATCGCCTACGCCTATCTATTGTAGGGCGCATCTAGGCCGGTTTTCGGAGTTAAAAGCGGCAATATATACACCTTTGATAGCTCACCCTATATCTTGTCCTCAATCAATACTTTTCCGAGACCTCAAAAAACTTCCTCCCATCACAACCTTCATCATGGGATCTCTAGACTCAGATGCCAAATTGCCATGGATCAAGACACCATGTCTTCTCAGCACTCAATTATCTCGCCTTACAGGCTGGTACGTTACACCCCCTCTTCTACCTACCTTTCACTTCTGAGCGAATCGACCAACACCCTCCAAGCAACGTCTATCTCAAGCTTGAAAACCTTCAGCCTTCAGGCTCCTTCAAGTCCCGTGGAGTTGGCAACCTAATGACCCAAGTTGCCGCCGCAGCCACGGGCCCTGTTCATTTCTACTGTTCTTCAGGTGGCAATGCTGGCCTGGCATGCGCAACTTCTGCCATTTCGCTCGGTCAAAAGGCCACAATTGTTATGCCTACTATTATTAGCCCGCTCATGAAGGGCAAGCTGCTTGATCTAGGAGTGGAAGTGCATCAAAAAGGCAAGAACTGGGCCGAGTGCGATAAGTACATGCGCGAAGAACTCGTGGCAAAAGATCCTGCGGCTGTCTATGTCCCTCCATTCGACGATCCCCGGGTCTGGGACGGAGCGGCGACTATGGTGGATGAGATTCGAGATCAGCTCGAGGGTCGTGTCGATGGCATCGTCTGCAGCGTTGGTGGCGGCGGTTTGGTCAACGGCCTGATGCAAGGCGTCGAGAGTCGTCCCTGGTTAGGCGCAAAGCCCGCCGTTCTGGCTGTTGAGACCGAGGGAGCCGACAGTCTCAACGCAAGTGTCCTCGCTGGCGAGCACGTAACACTACCCGAGATGACTTCGATCGCAACCTCTCTCGGTGCTACAAGAGTGTCCGAACAGACATGGAAGTGGAGTCAGCATCCTTCAGGGACGATGAAGAGCCTTGTTGTGTCTGATGCAGATGCTGCTATAAGTGCTGTGCGTTTTGCTGACGATGGACGACAACTGGTTGAGGTAGCATGTGGCGCGGCCTTGGCGATTGCTTATCGAGGAGATCTAAGAAAGCTTCTTGGTGAGGGCCTGTCTGATGAGGAATGGAGCAAGAAGAATGTGGTGTTTGTGGTCTGTGGTGGTTCTGGTGTTACGTTGAATATGCTATCTGAGTACCGGGAAAAGTACTCAGGACAGTCATCCATCAAGGTCTGAGGCAAAAGAAGTATGCACAAGATAGAATTACATAGATAATAGACTCATAGCTGGCTAGTTTTGAATCATGTTTTCTGTACGTCGGTCGTAGCAATTTCTGCTCTCAAATGTCCTTGTTGCGCCAGACTCCGTTGATGCCCGTTCCCAATACCTTATCGTTTGCTCGCACCTCCTCTACCCTTGGAACTTCCCTTCTCCGCCTTGGCCTGATCAACGAATTCCTTCATGATTTGATGCAAATCAGGATTCTTTCTAGCGAGGAGCAGCACGTCATCTGTTGTGACGGTTGAGCGACCTGCGTGATTGCTGAAACTCTCTAGATCTGTAGCCACATTTTCTGCTCATCATTAGTGTGTATTCTCTTGATCTGAGATGGAAGCTTCCTACCAATTTGTGTCCAAACAAGTTCTGTAAGTGCACCGATGAATTGCGGTGTGGCGTTGCGATTGCGACGTAGGGACTCTTCATCGACGATTTGACCAACAGCGTACCAAAGGGCAGCCTTGAGACGCTAAATTTGGAGGGTCAGTTTTTGGGGAGCTTGGTATATGCAGTATCAATATTGTACCTCTCTATTTTCCTCAGCAGTTGTATCCGCCATTTTTCTTTCCGTTAGAGACGACGACTCTTGATGTGTGGATGTTGAACGTGCTGAGACGCGTCGCGGGGCAGTAGAGGAGGAGATGGTATATTATGGCGGGGTACGCCTCATTAACAAACCAAACATCAGCACAAATCAAAACATTCTCTCATAAAGTACATCTATTGAACTTGAAGTACTATTTACATCAAAATATCCAATGAATCTTCAGTATGGAAGATGAAATACTTTTCTGAAAACTCAAACTTGGGTTCTGGGACAGAACCGTAGCATCAAGTACTAAGGTAGTAGATTAGACTAGTATATATATGACAACTACACTCAACTTGGATCCAAAGTCAAGTATTAGTCGCATAATTTTGGTCTCTGTCGCAGCTTGCTGTTTCACCAGCATAGACAGCCTCATCTTGTAACACTGCATATCCATGCAATTAAGACCTGCATTGCATCTCTCAAACCAAGGCCGTTGAGAGAAAAACAATGATAACTCACCTATGCAGGGACAGTATTGCTTATTATTTCTTCCATTTGAAGCCTCAAATCGGTAGACTATTCGGATTACTTGCATACGAAAACAACATTTCGGCAGTTGATCCAACGAACCCCTGTCCATTTCTTCTTGTTAAGGCCCTGTTTTTTTTTTTTTTTTTTGGTTTCGTAGCTTGAGTCAATTGAAAACGGTTCCCTCCTTAAAGAGAAAATCGTCATTGGCGTTCAAGTTTTCTAGGGCGATCGGAGAGTTTCAAGGTGCTGGGGTTGACATCATTGCCGGAAGAGCTGTGAGAGAGGGAGAGACCCTGATGATCGGCGGGAACTTACTCCACCAGCATAATTTGAAGATTGTGATATTGAGAGGGCCAACACTTTGATGCGTAAATAATGCGAGTCGATCAAGTATTCCGAATAGACAATTGATTATTCATTATTGGTTCTCTAAGAGTAGACTTATTGGGATAATCATATGACAAAAAACTCAGCCATTCTTTTTATACCAGTCCACAATTCGAACCCATCCAAGCCACGCTTCATTCGAGAATTAAGGCTGTGCTACCCATTCTCATCCAATCATAATCTAGACAGCCACACACCACACGTCGTCATCACCAAGTTCGGCTCTAACTAGCATCGCCACTTACAAGATGATCAGCCCAAGCTCGGCCATCTCCATTCAATCAGAGTTGGACGTTTTAAGGGTCAATAGCGTCTATCCTTGGTCAATCTACGTAATATGTCTTGCGCAAGCTCTCTCTCCAACTTTTTCGTGGTGGAGTTGAGAAAACCACTTAAACCACTTTACTTCCTTCCAGCTCAGCTCAGCTCAGCTCAGCTCACTTCTTTACTTAAGGCGCTGTTCCCCCCTCAACCTTATTTCTACTTCTTCATATCTCTTCTGTATCAATATCTATCTATATTCATCTTTCCTAAGTAATCATGGGTGCTAAATCGGGTACCGCCCTCAAGTTCCTCCAATGGTTCATCCGCGGCATCCAATTCGCCTGTGCGGCTCTTATCCTCGCCATCTACTCCTACTTCCTAGCAACTCTCCATAACCACAGCCTTCCAATCAGCAACACAATCCGCGCTGTAGAAGGCATCTCTGGAATCGCCGTTCTCTATACTGCCGCCGCTCTGCTCCTTCTGTGCTGTCTCGCCGGCCGCACACTCTCATCTCTTCTGGCCATTATTTTGGATATTGCCTTTATCGGTGCTTTCATCTACGTCGCTGTTGCCAACAAGGGCGGTGCCAGCAGCTGCACTGGATATCTCGATACTCCATTTGGACGTGGAAAGGCTGGTAACACCGCCGAGGGAAGTGATGGCTTCACTGCTCTGCCGAGTTACCGTACCGCTTGCAAGCTCCAGTCTGCTTGTCTAGCCGTCTCCATTGTTGCTATGTAAGTTATCATGACCACATCATTCTAGGATGCGAAAACTAACACTCCTCCAGTATCTTTTTCATCTTGTCCATTCTCGTGGAAGTTGCACTTGCTCGTCACCACCGCAAGGAGAAGCGCTTTGGTCCTGGTCCCGCCAACGACTACACCTCCGGATACGCCAAGGGCGGCTTCTTCAGCCGCATCTTCCGTCGCCGCAAGAACACTGCTGTCGAAGATGGCCATGATCTGCCCGAGCACACTCACCCTGACCAGCTCGACACTTATCGCCAGAGTCATGCTACCGACCGTACTGCTGTCAACAACTTCCCTGACAACAGCAACACCTACAACAAGTATGACAACAACAATGGCCTCGGCTACCAGGACCCAAACCACGGACGCCAGGACGGCTACGGCCATATTCACTATCCTGAGCCTCAGTATGGCGTCACTCAACCCCCTGTTCGTCAGGCTGAGAACCCAAACTACCGCTATGAAGATGGTGTCTATGATCGCGCTTAGGTGCGAACCATGAAGTTGGAAACTGTAAAAATAAAAACCAACCCAAAATGATACCCGGATGGATGCTCTTCAAAAAAGCAACCGCTCACTTATGAACATCCATGTTTACATACTATGATAGACGACAGGGCTTAACGGGCCCATTAATGATTAATTATATATACACCTACCTGTACTCTGGTGCCTCTAATTAATGTGTTAGTGACCATTGACGACATACAGTGATTTGTAGAGCAAATTGAAGCTCCATTCGCTGAGTCTAGTATTATTCTTTGAGTGATATTCATATACAAACACCTAGTTGATGTTGTCAACAACCTCAACATTTCTCAACCAAGAGCACCCACATGAGAACCCCTTCATTTGTACAACAATCACCAGGCTTCTCCAGGCTCCAATTCGCTTTCATCGCCCGCTCCATCTGTCCAATTCAATTCCAGCTTCTCTAGCTCCCTCGAGAAAAAGTCCTGCTCATCTCGCATGGCAGCCCGAATTTCTGGCGCAATCTTGTCTGGATAACGTCGAATGTTGAGCCAGTGGGTAAGACTGCGCAATGCCTGCTCCAGAGGAAGCGCTGCATCCACCTCGGCGTCGACATCACTACCCGCGAGCCATTCATCCTTCAGCTCGGGTCGACAGTGTAAATAGATCGCCGTGATCACGCGCATGTTGCTCTGGCGCCACTTACGGCCGCAGTATGGAACTTGGTTCTTGAACAACTTGAGTGTGTAGAGTCGCAGCTCCGGCTGGGGTACTTTGAGGGACTTTCTAAGAATGGTCGACGACTTGTACTGGACAAGTAACAAGTTTCGGTGTGCTTTGTTTTTGCAAATCTTCTGCATTACTCTTAGGTAGTTGATGAGAGAGAAAAAGTTGCGGCGTGAGAAGTCTGTAATGGGCTCCATCGGTTGTGAATTGAGAGGGTAACCGAGTTCGTCAACTTCAGGCCTCGTAGAGGATGCTTGGCCATCACTGTTGGAGTCCGCATCTTCGTCGTGCTGTGTAGGCAGTGATCGCCGTAACTTAATTGGCGGTGGCGCTGCTTCATCTTCGCTCTCTTCTATCTCTTCATCGTCTTCATCGTCTGGTGCCGCATCTGAACTGGTCTTATCTCTGGACTGCGACAACAGGTTGCAGAAATGGAAGAAGCTAGGAGCAATCAGCGAATCGTCGTATGTTAAGAAGCGCCTCCCTTACCTGTTTTCAGCACGGTCCATCTTGCTGTCTACCACTTGCTGAACGTCTTGATGGGCAAATAGTTTAAGAACAAGAGGGACGTAATTCGAGTCTAGTAGAAGCTGCGTCATGTACTCGAATTTTAGGACGTCTGATCAATGTTAGTCACGAGCATAATCCAGCAGATCTATATCAAACTCACGAGAAACCCGCAGCCATTTTAATAACAAGATCAGAATTCCAGTCATGGCCTTGGATGTGATTTCTCGCGTCCTTGCAGCATCAACTTCCTCTACAGTCAATTCCGGCGTTGGAGGTTTGGGGGGGTTTTGTCCTGGCATTTCCTGTTGTTGCCTATTAGCTGCAGGGCCTCCATTCATCCCAGGGTTCCCTCTGCCCATTGCCGGAGGTACTTGTTGAGGCTGCTGTGAAACGATTGCTGTCACGTTAAGAAGAATCGGCCGTAGCAGAACTATTACAAGTGATTGAAGATGAGGCAAGGCATCGCGCTGTAAAATGTTAGTACCTCCCAGGTATGCATATTTCAAGCCTGATACTCACATAAAACTTTTCCACGGCAACAAGACGTTGCTTGTCCCGTTCAGACAAAAGCTCTGGCCGAGGGCCGTAGTCTATCTCTGCTTTAGGGGCAACCGGGTTTTTGGCCTTCTCTTCTGCCTTAGTCTCTGCCTTGATCTCCTTCAGTATCTCCTGTTCTTCTAGTGTAAGCTCGTTGAGATCCAGGCCCTCGATATCGTCGTCATCGTCGTGGTCACTGTTGTAGCCACGCTCGAACTTGAGGAATCGCTCACGCTCTTCCCAAAGCTGGCGGGTTGCCCGCGTCATCCTGACTCGCGTAGAGAATAGCTCTCCGGCCTCAAGGATGGAGGCGGGGATATCGCTTCCCTCCCATTTTCGGCCAACGAGGGCATGCTGAATGCCTGCAGCTCCTTTACCGCCAGCGTAATTACTCGATGCATCCAAAGGGGGGTACATAAAAGGAAAATTCTGATTCGTCTGGTAATTTTGTTTCTTACCTCCTTTACCGCCTACCGCCGGTGAGGGAGGTGGCGAGGGGGCAGGAGTCGCAATATGTACCGGCTGATCAAGAATCGATGTTCCTATATTGTGAACTTGGGGTGGTGCAGGAATGATACCATTTGCCCCGTTGTTTCTCGACACTTGGCTCGAGAAAGGGGGCAACAAAGAGGTGTTATCTGCTTCGAGAGGGATGGCTGGACGCGGGGGAACATAGGCCGGATATTTTGATGTGATCTCTTGGCGGAAGACGTGGTAGTCCAAGGGTGAGGCGGTGATAGTCTTTTTATCAGTCGCCTTTTCACCCATTTCGTTGGTTGCCCTTTTGATGGTTTCGAGATCCTCTGATCCGCCAAAAACGAGCAAGATTGACTTCCAAAACAGCAAAAGTATCTAACACAGCGTAAGTGCGGTCCTATCCAATAAGAGGGTATAATTTACCTGGGTCTGCGGCATAGCATTTTGCTCATCCCATCGTAGTTTTGAGGTTGCTGTGAACATATAGTCGACCAATGAGGGGTTGAGTTCCACTATTTGTATCAGCAACGATCGAATACAAACCCGAGAACAAACTCACAAAGTTTTCCGTATGTAGAAGCCATGTCTTGCGGGTCGTTCAGGGTCTCCTGTATCGCGATGTACATGATAGTCATGAGATTCATCAACTCATCCTGGGCTTCTTGGGCGCTAGTATGCTGTCCTAGGGGCTCCCCTGACCTGCGATTGATCGTCAGCTTCGGATCGTACATGGCGACATGATGACCTGCTCACTTACCACTGTACTTCGAAACTATTCCGCAGAGCTTCCCAAATGACAGGCAAGCCGTCCAGGGATGTGAGACACTCAACCCCGGCCTTGATTGCTTGCAACTGCGAAATACTGGCGACAGATCGGCTATCCCCAGGCGTCGCATTCGGCATAGCGGTATCGTTCCAGCGTCCCAACACAAGATAGACTAGTTTTCCAATCGAGGCGGATCGCAGCGCAGCATCGTTGGACTGTACGCCCGCAATAGCCGTCTGGACAAACCGTGTCCGGGTGTCGTTGTCTGCATCATCCCACGAGTCCTGAGATCTCGCCTCGTGCTGCCAGTGCCACTTGAACGCTACATGCGCAGCGGTGAGACGGGCCCACTGGGGTAGCTGGTAATTAAACCATTCATCAATCTCTTCGGCGTGGGGGCCTATATCGGTGTACTCAAAATCGTAGGCGACGGGCTCGACACGATTGAATTCAGCCACAATATGGCGCAACTGTTGTAGGGAAAGCGAGTCGGTCGCAGACGGTTGATCGTTCGAGGGAGGAGGCGCCATTGGCGCGGCTGGGGGGACGCCTTGCAAATTGTTGCGCTGGAGAGGAGGTCGTGATGCTGTTGGCGGCGCAGGAACGGGTGGAAGGTCGGGTTGTTCAGCCTCACCGGCGAGGTCGGCAATCTCACCAGTATCGGCGACATCTTCTATCGGCGCATCGGGTTGAGCGCCATCTTGGGTGGCCCCCGAAGGCCAAGCGTTGCTCATGGTGTCTTTCGAATGTGGTCGTGAGGATGATCTAAACAATGCCCCGCCAAAGTTGATATTGGGTTTTGTTTCAGCGCCTAAGTCATCGTCGTGCAGAGAAATTGCTGCTTTTGATGGTATGTTGGTTGCCAAAAAATCGCGAGAGTCTATTTCTACTGTAACTCTGAGAAGAACAGAAGTGATGGATTGTTTGTGAACGTGGAGTGGTTGCAGACGTGGCCTGGCCTAGATGGTTATTTACAGTACTAAGGTAGTCTTCTAAGATGGAAGGTACAGCTCAGCCTTGGAGGTTTGGGGTCGTGCCCGCCCGATTTCATTGGTGGGCATAAGGCAGGTACGGGCCAAGGACAAACAAGGGTCTCCCATCCACTTCGACTTTCAACTTGTCGTCACAATTGCCTTTTTATTAGTTTTAGTTGTCTCACCTCCTTAAATGCTCAGAAGCTCCAATCTTAGTACATTACCTTGTACCTATCTAGTACGGTGACTTATCAGTATTCCCTTACTCTTCGGCCTTTTTTTTTTTTTTTTTTTTTTTTTTTTTTTTTTTTTTTTTTTTTTTTTTTTTTTTGTTTTTTTTTTTTTTTTCCTTTTTTTTTTTTTTTTTTTTTTTTTTTTTTTTTTTTTTTTTTTTTTTTTTTTTTAAATCCCTTTTGGAAATAAATTGTGTAATAATAGATCAATACCTTAGGAAGCAATAGATTACTCAGAACCTGCTGAATCTCCATCAGAATCGTCGCTCTGCCCATCTTCCCCTTTGGATGTTTGCTTCTGTCCTTTCGCTTTTGCCCTCTTCCTTAGCTTCTTCAGTCTGTTCATCCTCTTTTTCTTGTCCTTAATATGTTCTTCCTTCTCTGCCATCTTCTTCGCCTCTGCTGCCATTTTTTCTTCTCTTTCCTTTGCCCGTTTTCTTAGCGATATACGCTGCTTCTTCCCGGGCTTTCGCTTGCCTCTAGTCTCGTCTCTTGCCACCTTTTCATCAGGGTTGGCTTTTCGAGTGATTGTGATTTTTGTGACCTTCCAGGGAAACTCGAGGCCCCAAGCCCTGTCGTGTGACCTTGCCAGTACCTCGTCGCCGCTGATAGAGGCTATGGCATATTCTTGCTTTCGTTGTGCCGGTACATTTGTGACCATGTAGTAGGATAGTGGCCGACCACTGACGAAAACGCCTGTTCCTGTTGGCCCAGTGTCCTCTTCCAACACGACTTTTTGTGTCGCTGGGGCTTTGCTGAAAAGTCGAAAGGCAAACTCCTCCTCGTGGTCTTCCTCTGCCTCCTCGCTATATTCCACATCCATCGTATCATCATCTTCCGTCTTTTTGGTGTTCCCTGAACGAGAATCCTTCACGGGAGTATGAGAGACCGGCTCGATGCCAATGTCCATGCCCAGCGATCTCGCCATCTGTGCATGCAGCTTTGCACGCAACTCAGCGTCCTGGAGTCCACCATCACTGTCATTCTCGCCGCCATCATCTGACACATTCAAATCCTCTCTGCGAACCCTGTTGACCTAGTCAGTAATTATTTCTTCATTGCAATTCTGCATATTGTTACCTCTTTGCTTGGGGAACTTCAAACATGATGACTTTCTCAATCAGAAAACACCGCGATATCTGAAAATCAGCCCGAGGAGAGTGTATATTATAGGCGGGGTTCTTGCGATGATGGCAGGCACAGATCCAGAAGCTCTCCTCCTGAGCAATGCTATATCTTGGATGAAGAAGAATACAAGATAAGATGAGAAATTCTGTGAACCGATTGAAGTGAATGCCACGCTTCTGAGCTGCAAAGTCAATCTAACTAAATTTACATCAATCGGTTTTCTTATCTTATCGCTCTGCATAAGCCTCCAAAATGGAATTGTCCCACTTTCCTCTATTGGGCTAGTCTCTACACAAACCGTGCATGTAGGATTAGCTTGGCTTTGGAGTTAGTTCGAGGTAGTTCAGAGCTTTGACTCGTACAAGTGACTGGACTAGAATGGACTATCCAAATATATAGACGAGACGGTCTAGTCACAACTTCCTAAAAAAGGAGTCAGTTAGCATTGTTTATAGAAATCTGTCGGCATATTTGGACTTCGATAAATCTAGATTGAATGCCTTTGGGCTTTTGCAATCCTTTCCTCGGCATTAGTTAACAAGCATTACCTTCAGCTGAATCTGCCAACCAATCAGATTCGTTCCCGCCCTTGCAAAACATCTATCAACGACGCCATCTCCAACGATAGCCCTGCTTGGAGCCATAACTATGACCAGGCTGTCAGATCATCAACTTGGTATTCCACACGAGAATAAGGGAACATGGCATCAAGTGGTCCGAGCAGTGTAAGACGGAAAATGTTAACGTCCCCTCCAGTCGATGGTGCGACAGAGGTGTTACCTCGGGTTTTACTGCTGTCATCGAGTATAAAGGACGTCAACGCCACAGACGAGAAGCAGAGATCGTCGTACAAGACTTCTGTTCCAGTATAAGACAGCTTCGCTAGACCCTGGCGCGACGTCAAGAGGGACCATTGGTCTCATCGCAATTTCAGCCTGCATACGAATTTCCCAACATGGCTTAACTAACCGTCGATGGCAGCACAAGCTTTACTATATATACATACCTACTGAGTTAGGTAGGGACTGGTTCTATTCTGCTACATCCTCCTCCTTTCATGGTCTTTTCACTAGCACCTACATACACGACAACATCACCTTGGAGCACATAATCAAATTATTGACGGTGGACGGATGCTTTGTTTCATTGCAGTTCAATTCTCTGCGGATTACTTCATCAATACATAAGGGAATTCGATCTCAGCAGCAACATTCCTCTCAACATGCCGCTTGACAAAACATCTCCGCCATAAGACGGGAAAGGGTATAACCCGCGGATTTGTACCCGGAATGAAAGAACAAAGAAAATCAGGGAACGAGATACGCCCTTGTTTCGCCTAAACCACCCTTTAAGCCTATCCATGCAACAGCGTCAGTCTGGAATCATTGCAGAACCGGTAGCTCTGCTTGATGAGACATCGACTTGTCCTCTTCTCATCGTTCCACAGCGTCATTAGCCTCTCTAGTCGTCCGTTATCCGGTGTCGTGTATCAACTCTTTTTCACCTTCGGTCCGGCCTTTTCACCATCGATTAATTTGTCGTCCTCCTCATCGCTCCGTCTACTTCAAGGTAAGGTATCCAGTGTTTCGAAATCAGTGCAAGCCGCCCAGTTCAGATTGCCAACACCATCCGTCATAAAAATAGAAAGAAAGAAAGAGAAAAGAAAAAAACTCCAGTAGGTATTTTTACAAGCTCACTGACGAACGAACCAAGCGCTCCACCAGTCAATGGTCTTCATGTTCATCGTAGGGCCAACACCTTTTGATGCCGACATTTGATATATCGTCGAGTACGAGCTTCCAAAAAAAAAAAGATGCAGAAGCCTAATTGCCATTCCAAGAATATTGATGCATGGTATCAAAAGAGCTTCGTGTGGTCCCGTTATAGACTGATGTAGGCTGTGGTTGGCTCGACTCTGTCTTCGTTGGCGACGTTCCGGTCGTCGTATTCTTGTACTCGTCTTGGGTGAAGGGGTATGGTCGAGTTTCGTTGCTGGCATATGCCAAATTTGTGTTATGCTCTCCGGCTGCCGATGTCCAAGTATGGGGAGGCGCATAGTAGTCCCTTGAAGGCACTGAAGGTGGTCCAGATGTCTCCGGGTTGTAGCTTGGCTGAGCAACCTCGCTAGGACTCGGGTGCACAGGAGCATAGGGAGTGTATCGATATTCCGGAGATGCGTCGTTGTTCGCTACGGAGCCTGCACTCCTTATCGAAGGATGGCTCATATGTCGGGGGCTTTTTAAGGGTCTCGGGTTATCGACGTAACGAGGTATATTCATCGCCTGCTCATGGCCTCCAAGCGGAGTTGTTTGTATCGATAATTGCGGAGGGGCAGTCGTCGTCTGCATATAGGTGTACTGGGACCGAACCGGTGGGTGCTCCGAATCGTTGGTAACCATGGAAAGAGGCACGGGAGGCTCCATTGATGATTGAATAGGCATGCCTTGCGACTCAGCAGGGAAACTGGCCGTACCCGTCAAGGGACCCATTGTTGCTGCTGGGTAGCTCTCTGCGCCAGATGTTGGAACATGGCCTATTGGCACCTGAGTGGGAGGAGTTCCCCAGGTTGGGTACGAGCTATCATCTCAGTCAGCAAGGTTCACCACAAGACCACATCGATTTGGATTCGGGAAATAGTGCGACGATGCTGCACCCCTCCATATCGCCCTGGATCGATTCATTTGTCAAACTTACTTCGATCGTATCGGCCCCAACTGGGTACCCGGAATTTTGGGCGCATTAAAAGTAAAGGCCGTCCGTGGAAGCTGTGCATCGACACCTCTTGGCTTTGTTTCCTGGTGCTTTGCACTCAATGGTCCAGCCACAACACCCAGACCTGTCTCTACAAGGGCTTGTCCACGAGAACCAGCACTCGATCCAAGCAAGGGAATCTCCTTACGGGCCTGGAAGTTACGGGGGCTTCGACCTCGCACAACAATAGGCGCAGTTGTCGATTCTGTAAGGACAGTCTTAGTACCGTTAGCCAGCGTTCCCACCACCTTCAGATGCAACACAAAATGCTGCTGAAGTTCCTTTCGGCGGCCATTGTTGGCGGTTGCACTGTAATTGTATCAGCAGGTTCGAAAAGCCAGTCGATCAAGATACTTACATCCTGAATTGTAGCCGGCGCCAGCCAATTGGGTACACAGCATACTCGCCATCAGATTCCGACCCGTCATCTTGGAAAGGAATCAGGGGAAGAGACTGCGGTTCCTGATCGGGACTCTGGTTTGTCTCTGGGGAGTTTGGTGGAGGAGTCTTCCATGGAATGACGATCAATCGGACGGGATTGCCATCGACTGACTCAATGGCAGAGATGGTAACCTCCATGTTACTAACTGCAACAGTCTCGCCTGATTCGGTGATGACAGAAAGTTGGCCACGTGGAGTAACAAGAGTACCACTGATCTGGAAGAGATTTCTTCGATAGCAAGTCAACTCAGGCTGCCGGAGTGACCCATCTGACGTGTTTGCAGGCATCTCCGAGAGGAAGAACATCCCATGGAGCTGAGCTGATAGTTCGAGTTGCTGCATGCGACCTTGTGAATCGACAATCGTGTGCTTGTCCTGCGTTCTCTTGAAGGCCAGCAGCTTGTGCTCGTGGCTAGCCGTCATCTTAGAGTTGTCGTCGCGAAGGTCCTGAACTATTTCCTGGTAGGCAGGCGGCTCCGCCTCAGAAAAGGATCTCTTCAAGGTTGGGTAGCCATGGTGGGAAACAATCTCTGGGTGAGCAGGTCTGTCATATGCTTCTTGGTCGTCCTGGGGGTACCGGCTGTAAGGGTAAGAAGGCTGTTCCATCTCGTTATGATTACTGCTAGTTCGTCCCGGGAGAGGTGATGAAGTTGGCGGCATAGGATCCGCCACTCGCCCCGGCAGGTGTACTGAGCCTCCATAACTTGACCACATGCTCGAATGTCCTGGGTGTCCTCTTAGGTCTGCCATAGTGGCCGGGTATGCCGCTGCGGTTGTCATGAGAGCATAACCTATTCAAATTCTCGCCTCCTCAACCAGACCGAGCTGTCTGGTTTGACCCGTCACTAGTAACGTGGTCCTGAGAACATAAACCTCGAAACAGACTAAGCAAGAGTGTTGAGACAAAGAACCACACAAGAGTTGTTTGGCGCAAGTTGAGATGGAAGCGAAGGGAAAACACGATGCGATATCCAAGGCACAAGGGGAGTGATATTCGAGGTTGAAGGTGCAAGTGTGTACTTGTATATGGAAATGGATGGCGGCCAGAGGAACGGCAGATGATGGAGGGGAGTGTTTAGTACAACACCCGGCACTGTCTCCAGGGTGGAGACCAAGTTTGACGGGGGGATGTTTCGAGGTCCAGGCACAGGGACTTGGGTCAGTGCTGTTGACAATACCTGGCTGGTATCGATTCCGGAGAGACTTCTGATCAGGAGCTCGCTCAAGAAGGACCGGTCATGAATGCCAGTGGACTAGGAGACCACTTCAGCGCATGCGGCCGTTCTTGGAAGGAGGACAGGAGTGGAGGGGCGGATCTGAGAAACAAATACAGCCTGTTGTAATATTGGAGGCTGATTTTGTGCAAATACTTTGACGATACTAGGTGTGCCTGGACTTCTTCATTCAGGGTAATAATCCCTGGCACAATATAGTAGCGGTAAATAAGACTTGACGAGAACGTGCGCAGTCAAAGACGAGCGTCGTTAAACGCTATTTTGGGGATAGAGGCAAGTCTGATAAGGTGCATGTATCGATGGAGCGTGCAATGAAACTAAGACAAAGCTATGCTATGCCCCAAACGCCGTTTGATATGGAGATGGTTCGAAAGGAACCGCAAACTGCCGGGTACTGGCAGGTTAGCAGAAGTCGAATACATGGCCGACGGGCTTTAGGAAGAGAGAACCAGGGCCTTGACGCGAGGGTAAGAGAAGACATCCCAGACACGCCCCAGCACCAGTCCCTTGCCATGCCATCCCCTCGTCAGCGTCTACCGAGGGGTTCGAGAACATCCCTGCTCAACAAGCCAGCGTTAAGAGAAGGCTATGTACTATTGACAAGTCATGACGCTAAAGTATGGATAAGAACATGGCATGTGCAGTGAAAGTCCCACGTACTAGTTACCGTATCCCTGCCGGTTGGGATGAGATGGACAGAAACTGACGAGGAAATGGGTCGAGCGGGGACACGGGGACTATCTCTGAGGGCCCGGCAGCCCCCTCCCTCCTCAATCAAGCTGGCCTACTGATGGCCAATCCTGAGCCTTGATGTCTGACCGGGGCATGTTGATTCTGAGAGAAGAATCCTCCGATGGGTGATGAAGGTTGCTGGCCCGCAAATTTCTAGAAAACCGTTGGACAGAGTTGATAATGGGGCAAGTCACAAAAGCAGGGAGGTAAGGAAACAGAGGAAAAACTCAGGTTTGAAGAGTTTTGCTATTGACAAGGGTTCGCCTGCCTGCGTGAAGGAGACATCCACCGATGGGCATCACAGTCATGTTGTGATTATGATATGTTGCACGTTGACAAGCACAAGTGGCCCTGATAGAGCATTAACACAGCGCAATATCAGGCAAAAGTGACAGAGGTGCTTGCAATCCACCCATCATCTGCTCGGTGAACAGTGGAATGGAGGCCCGGCCACAAGCCGGAGCAGGTATGAATTCAAGCGCGATCCGTTTTGGGATCGACTCGGGAGATGAAAGAATGGAGTACCTTCTTGGTCTGGCAGAAGAGACAGCTTAGCTTATGCTTACTCAAACCTTTTTAGCGGAGGCTGACGGAGAAGGTGGAGTGAACGGCGCGGCCCCGGCACAATCGTTGAGCTCTCCATTCGTAGCAGTGTCAGTAATTAGCAGGGGCGGGCGCGCTACTTGCATATTGTGGCATTGGGAAAAGCAGCAATGCTGTAATTATGTATGCACGCACGTACGTACAGTACATACATACATACAGTATCGACAGCCCTGCAGTAATGACAGCAGCGACCTGGAGAAGATAGCGCGAACCACAGGCCCATGGTCTAGCCCAGCATGTATGTACATTTGGTGGTCTGTGTCGTGAAGCGTACAGTACCAGGTAATCATATGGGAGCAAGGCGGCCAACATCTGGCTTGGATATGCTTGCGCCGCATAATGGAATTGAATTTGGCCGAATGTGCGGAGAAGCTTGCTCCGGCATGCAAACCTTGTATTTGAACGAGATTCAGGATTATAGCTGGCATAGTGGGCGTTTGTTCCAGGCTGAGAACAAAATTGTGGCTACATATGCTGAGCCATGTGGCTTTAGGCCGGACCGCCCATCCCATCTCCCTGGATTTCGTGATCCTTGCTGGTAAGACAGAGAAAACGTGCGCGTTGTAGATGACGATGTTGACCATAACGAAGATGATGACGGCGTCCGTAGAGCATTGCAAGTAGCCATGTTAAGACGGCACATCAGTCATTGTCACGACTCAGTAATTGCCGTCATATGTCAAGTTTTCTGCAGCACCTCGTGGGGCCGCACGAGGGGAAGAATGCGCATGATTCGAGATGGACGCCCATTTGGAGATGGCTTCAAAGACGCGCCGTTGTATCAATGTCTCGCGTTATCGTTGGCTGGTTTGTTGGTGGAGAAAAGGATACTAGAATGAACAAGGTCCAGGTATGAGATAGATGAGACAAGGGGAAAGGAAAAGGGCATGTAAGGTGGGGTCAATCTCTGGCTCTTGCTTTCTGCTCTGGACGAAGCAAGGAGACGTGCGAGGGGAAGGTATGACCAGGGTATGCACCACTAATAAGCAAGATTGATGCACTAGAGACGCAAAATGCCAGAAGCGAGCCAGGAAAAGACAAGAGCGGACGGGGCCGTGCCCTTTCCCAACGGCCGCCCTCAACGGCTATCCCCACAGTACGAGCACAGTAAGGGTCTGTATCTCAGACACTGGCCATACCATCTACCTACTACTGTACAGTACCACTTCCAACTCACATCGCTCGATCAACGGCATACGTACCTGTCTACCTACTGTAGGCCCGCAAGCTTCTACTGCAAGCAACTGTATCGACTTACAATACAGTACAGTACGTACGTCCACCTCCTCCAGGTTTCGTATGCATGCATACATACATACAAGAGCATAATACAGAAACCTAATCAGTCACGGGTGTGGCATCCTCATCGCGTGTTTTTGTCGTCACGATGCCACCAGGGGCGGCTACGATACCCATGAGCTTTGTTTTCAATGAGCTACACATACTATACAGGTCCAATTTTAAGGGTAGCGGAGCATACCTTTCAAACGTCTAGTCCTTGTTGAAGCGAGAAACTCAAACCCTTCGTCCATCCCTAGGCTATCCATGGATTGTTGTTGGAAACACGGAGGCGCCAAACGTTCGCCTGGGTTTTTCCGACAGTCTCTTCTGGTCTCCGACCATAGAAAGCAAGACGAGATAGAACCGAGCCGCGAACAAACAAAAGACACAAGCCCGGAATGACCAATCCGTCCAAGTGCAAGCATCTAGACTATGGTCCAGGATTCAAAATCACGAACAGAACAAGGCCCGCTTGTTTGTCTGTTGGGGTTCGCTTCGATGTTGATTTGAGAGCTCTTAAACACGACAAGGATAATCATATCTCCATAGCGCAGGATACAAAGCACGTCCACTGCACGTCCACATCGACAACGTCTAAATCCGCACAGACTGGAGCACATCCGCATTTATTGCTCTGGCGTGCAGCTCGTCGCTCTCACATGCCCTGTGGAGGATTGCCTCCCGTACTTGATCGGAGATAGAAATGGTTGGTCAACTCTGTTGCTTATTCGCTGAGCGCCTGGATTCGACTAGTGGCGCATACTGCAGTCTGGTATCCCCAGCCTCGACAATTACCGCTGTGTATTATTGAAGAGTAGCTAGCTGCAAGAAGGCTGCCAAGCTCGCGCCCTGTCTTGGATACATAGCAATAATAGCACTCGAAACCCCAGCTTGAACAGGGAAACGGCTTTCACCGGTGAACTGTTCCTCCTGAGACACATGCCCAGACGCCATCTCAACGGTAGCTGCTCGTCTCCAAATACCTTGTCCTGTCGCCAGTCAGTCGATGTAACCATCCCACACGGCCACGGCGATTTTTAAGATCTGGCAGCGCGTTGTGTCCGTTGGCTTGAGAGCAACGTTGGTCCGTTGAACAGATGGCAGATGACTCCATCTAGGCTGTTTACCTTTTGAGATACGGGTTCATTCCTCATGCTGTGATCTACGGCAAGAACTGGCTGGAATGGCCGTTACTGGATCGTTGGGCCACAACACAATTGCTTGAGCTATACAAACATTCAAGCAATTTCGATGGTCAAGCCATGGCAAATGATGACCTCTACGCGAAATGCAAGGCCATATGCAGGATCTTCGAACAAAGGGGCCGATACTACGAATTGGGAGACTATTCTGGTAATGTGGAGTAGGCTCTGCCCGAAATTATGTTTCGCACATCCATGGTCTTAATAGACGGGTATTAAGATACTATCAGCATGCTTTAGCAGAAGTCGAATTGTCAAGCAATCCATCAATCGCTTGATTGGTCACTTAGCAGGGTCGCTAAAACGGCGCTGCATGTGCATGCGTCAAGATGCAGTAAAGTACATCGACTGTCCATGCGCCAACGCCAGAATCATCATCTGGGTACCCGCCCGTAGTTTGTGTCACTACGCCAGAGTCGAGGACTTGTTCGCATATCATCGCCCCCCCAGAATATCGCGCAAGAGAAGCAGAAGGAATAGTACTATCAGAATGTTTCATAAACGTGACTGTTATGTGGGACGGGACAGACGGACAATGGCGACTGGCTCTTCAAACGCATCGTAACCGCACACGTTGCAACGCGCCAGCAGATCGCGGCAGTTGAACACCCACAGCGCCAGGAGCTCAGAGAGCTGAGTCGATTGGCTTCCCCTGCTGGTATTCGGTTTTAGCGTTGTCCACGATGGCTGCCGATGGGTCCCGCCCCCTGCTGTCTCAAAGACGAAGGCCCACATCTCTCCGGGTTTAGGGGTCGAGGAAGCAATTGGCGTGGTTTGGGCCCTGCTTCTCCGGTCGGTAGTCCCTTTTGGGACGCTGATCGTCTTGCAGCGACCCTGACTGGGAGACACTTGACTCACTTTGGGTAATAGCTCGATATTCCTTGACCTAGCTGCGTTGTTGAATTGTACATACAAACGCCGATCG
The DNA here is from genome assembly GCA_018886245.1 of Fusarium brachygibbosum. Taxonomy (NCBI): domain Eukaryota; kingdom Fungi; phylum Ascomycota; class Sordariomycetes; order Hypocreales; family Nectriaceae; genus Fusarium; species Fusarium brachygibbosum. The sequence goes on from MU249525.1 coordinate 268,291, forward strand.
AAAACCGGCTCTTGATCACGTTTGTTTGAATGCGGAAAGCGATTCATCTCGGAACCATGCAATCGATGCACATCGACCGATGGAGCATCGTGCCCCTGAATCGCCCGAATTATACGAGTCAATGCGCATGAAGTTGATAAAAGTCGGCGAGATGAGTTTGTAGCTCTCGTTCTGAGTTCAGCCTTGTCCCCGGGTCGTTTCTTGCCAATCCCTGACTTACACGGATTCTCAGTCAAGTCGCGATTCCTCATTTCCGAACATAGACCGAACAATAAACATTAGAGTAGGTACGGTTACTTGGGCAGGGTTAACTTGCTTGCTTGCTGTCGCGGCAACTAGCAAACTCTCAAGGTTTGCCATTGCCACAAAATCTTGTGGCAGAGTTGAATTTTCATGCAACAAACCGGGATCCGAATATCAGAAGGAACAAGAAACAACCAGGCAATGAAACGAAACATTATGTGCATAGATAAGTAAGGTTGGCTGTCACCCCAGCTACCGATCGTCACCTTTGTTGAGCCAACAAGACTAGATTCCCAGACCCTTGAACAACCAAGTCCGCGATTCTAACTACTAACTACCTACAGTATCCGTACTTCCTTAACCTGTCGGACTTCTCAAGTAATACTGACGAGCTGTGCAATTACCTACGCGGACGTTCCGTGGGGCGGGCCTTATCAATATCAGGCCATTTAGACCAGACGCTTGGATCAAAACGTTGCTTCTACTGATACAAACGCACGCTAGTTCATCATCATTTCCCATTACTATGTACAGCGGGTTTTGAAGAGAAAGGGATCCTTGCTGTTGCACTTGGCCCACAAACTTTGCCGACCGTTTGTGCCACAAAATCATTTCTATCATTTCAAGCGCAATACGTCTAAATACGAAAATACTTCGAAGGGAACATATTCCTTAGTTCATACTGGGCGTACCTGCATCGGTCACTCTACCTACACGACGTTGACGTGGTATCGTGAACTCAGCCCTACCGTTCTTAGGTCAAGGCACATCTGTTTCATGGTGCACTTGCGGCTCCTTACTTGTAAGATCCGGTAGCATTGAAGCAGTGTGCCGTGGATGATCAACGCGATGTCTTCAACAAGCATAAGAAATTCCCCGGCAGCCAGTCCAAGGCCGTGAACTGATTGCAGTTGAGCATACGCCGGTCCACTGCAGCAATAGGCATCCAACTGGGCGAGAAACTAAGGGCGTGGGTGAGAGCGCCCACACAAAGCGTTTAATTGCGTCGCGACAAGGACACAGAGCAGCAACCGTGCATGCCGCACACGTCTTAAAAGGGTTCGACCCTACAGTACAGACAACAAGAACAAGGGTATGCAATGCTATGAGCCAAGCCAGCCTGTCCTGGGTACTATTCTAGTTAGATGCAACTTGACTCTCACATTTAGGCTCCACCGAGTCCAGGGACAATGCTCCCCAGAGACCAGATGAGGATCAGCTCCTCCCCAGAACCAATTACCCAGGAGCGAGATTGCTGGATATTGCGTTTTCTATCGATTGCTTTGTAGTTATTTCCTTAGCAAAGCCAGGAGATATGAAACATTATCTGCCCTTCTTGAGACGGGTTACTTGGCCGGAACCGAACTACCCGTCCGGAGCAACCTTAACAGTAGCGCCCGTGTTCTGCAACTGTCGGCCCAGGCCAGTCACCAATGGTGATCAACCTCAGTGCTGGCTAAATATTATAGTGCCCGTGTGTATGCATACTCGGGAGCGTGCGCGTGCTCATGCAATGCGAGGCGACACGATGATTATGGGCAGAGCACCGCCTGCAAGCTGCAGTACTTGGGTCCCTGCTGTGCCATAAAGTTTCGATACAGTGAGCTCAACTTATCATGGGCGGCATTTCGAACAGCCAGGCAGCATAGGAACCCAGCGACTCAACCCAAAGGACGTTGTTCGAAAGGCATCCGATGGCTTTCCTCCAAGCATCAACCACCCACCGATACCAGTCTGATACTCGTAACTGCATCCCTGCACCCATCTTGTCTATCAATCGCAATGTGGCCCAATGCAATACCACGTGAACAACAACCAGAGCACACTTGTGCCTTGCGCTCGCGTTAGGTGCAGGACCTTATGTCGTTCGGAACAGTGCACGCGTGAGAGGGTGTGGTTCTGTGTGGCATTCAAGCCAATAGGTTATCGCTGCTAACCATACTTTTATTCCGATCCAATGTCTGCGCTCCAGGCATCGCCTAGTTTTGTGCTCTGACCTCTCTGGGGCCCAGAGGCATGCAGCTCTACTTCACCTCTCTTCTTCCTCGCTCTTGCTGGCATTACAGTCCGAGTTAGCCACGTTAACCGTGACTATCTCATCATATCTTGAAGAGACCAGGCCAGCAAGGTTTACCTCCATAGCATGGTCTGCCTTGAGGCCAGGCTACCTGCACGAGGGCCCGTATCTTCAAGGGTTACAGTGTCGATCGGCCAGCCAGCATAAGAGAATACGGTATGAGCAAAGTCATACATTGGTCAGCATGTGCCGTCCAGCAAAAACGGAGTATGTATGGATCAACAAAGCAGTTGGAATAAAACAAGCCAGGACGGGGATGCTACTTCCATCAGCCAGGCTGGCTAGGATCAGGGTCTTCTGCCGAGTGATAATCCCGACTGGCGGTCTACTCAACGTTACTTCTCGATCTCCATAGAGGTGGAGGAGCCTACGCCTACAATCGGTAATTGATAAAGAAGCTTCATGGTTCTCTTTCGATAAACGGAGCATTTTCCACAGGTCTAAATGAGCTCTTCTAATTAGGCATACTAGATACACGGTCATGCCTAAGTACAGCAGGTGGCCAAGTTGGGACAGGACAGGCTGGAGCATGTAACCTCACTCGCCTATCCATCGATTCTCCAAACGGGTATCAATTACCGTAGCGGAGTCTAGGTTTGATACCGAAGATTTCTTTACACTGGACACTGATAGAATTGTTGATGGAGGAGGGAGGGTACAGGCTCAGCACTAATGTGCCGATTCAGGAGAACTTGGTTCTCGTGACAAGACCGCCTAGACAGGAAAGCAGTTTGCCATCGTAGAAAGTTGGTTGACATCATCCGGGGATCTCGGTGTGCATGGCAGATCATGCATGCATTCGATACACATAAAAGAGCTATCTATTAGGAAACAGTCTTGAGTATTTACTGCGGAGCCGCACGATTCCATCTCATGATCGTGAGGCCATTCGAATGCCGTTGTCATCGAATAATCCAATTACCATCCTCTTCATCTGAGTCGCCTTCAACCAGATCCTCTTCGTCATTGAGAGCCATCTGTACGAACCGGCGAACCCATGCCTCCTGTGCTGGATCAAGGCCAGCTTGATTGTTGTCATTCTGATCATTTGCCTGTTGTTGATGTTGATGTTGTCGCTGGTTTGCTCGCTGACGATTGGCAGCTCCTCCGCCACGAGGTCCTCCACCTCCCCTTCCAACTGCCGCTCCTCCGCCTCCTCTCCCAGCCCCTCTTGCGCCGCGTCCTCGACCCGCTGCACCTCGAGGTGGGCCATGATGCCCTCTGCCAGCTGGATGTTGTGGTGCATCGGGGGCAGCTGGAGGAATAGCCCTACGGCCGTCTCGAGCTTGATTGTCGACAAGTCGAATCACGAGGGGTCCTTCGCGGGCTATCTCTATGCCTTGGCCTTGACCTTGGCCGCCAAGCTGTCTGTTATTATCACGAGCGTCAACCTCTTCCTCGCCATCACTGTCGTCGGACTCGATGACTTCTGGCAGAAGCTCAATCTCATTTAGTGCTGGTGGGGGGTTCCCTGCTGGGCCACGGCCGCCAATGAACCCCAAGCCTACGTCGTCGCCATCGCCACCTTCAAGCTCCCATAGCCGCATGTAACAGGAAGTAACTTTCCCGCCAGCCAACTGGTTGTAGTGTTGGTAAGGGTTTACAGGGTCGAGCCACGAAGAGCATAGGTAGCAGAAGTGAGTATCGCATCGTGAGCAAATCATGTGGTTGCAGCCGTGTGTCTTTTGTGCAGGGGCATTGCATGTCGGGCATGGACTCGTGTGAAGCTGAAGATACTCGAGCGAGGCCTTTTCCTCTTCGCTGAGTTCCTCCTTGTCACGCCGTGGTGCACAGCGAACAAATTCTCCGTGCCACGACTGGTGACACTGGCCGCAGAAGGCGAAGCCACAATCTTCGCAAATAGCTAGGAGATCAGCTCTGTTAAATCGGTCCTTGTTGTTTTTCTTCTTCTTGGTCTTGGTATCAGAATCGCCTTCTGCTTTTTCTTCCTCCTCTTTATCTGATTCAGCATCGGAAGTCTCAGCAAAGTCCAGGCCCTCCGGCTTCTTGTGGCGTTTTGACCGGGCTGCTCCGTTACACCACTGCCGCGGACAGTATATCGTGTTTTTGTCAGACTCGAGCTCTGTCTTGTACTTGAGCGTGACGTAGCGCTTAACCATTTCCTCGGACAGTCCAATCTGGAGAAGCTCACTCGGGCTGACAGCAACTTTGTTTTTCTTGGTTTGTTTAGCTGTTGCCCGTTCCTTGGCGCAATTAGGACTTAAACACCGGACAGTGGACAAGTTGCCCTCATTGATTGCATCGTTGTAGAAGTCCTGCAAGCACTGGATGCAGAATATATGGCCACAGTCCAGCATCTTATGACATTTGGTGCCCTTTTTGGGATCTATATCTTGTCAGCAAGGGCTCAGGAGCGGGTTGTGAGTAGTACATACCAAGACAGACACCACACTCAAATGTCTCCTTTTCGAAGGCTGTCTTTTTTGCTTTTATGTCGTGATCTAATACAGCGAGCTTATGCTCAGAATCGACCTGAAGGGTTCCCTCGGGGCCGATAGTTCCAAAGACATCTTCGGCGGCGCGTTGAATGTGATCAATATAAGTGAACGCGACCATATCACGACCAATCTCATCCCATAAACGCGGCCCATCATCTTCGAGTCTTTTAATGGTTTCCTCGGTTAACCACTGCGGTGTTGTCGATACCTGAATCTCTGGTGCTACGTCTACAGGGTAACCCTCTGGCAAACGGACTTTCAACTGCAGGGACGGGAGATATGAGACCTCGAGTGAGTCAACTTCAGGCTGAGCATTCTCAATAGCTTGAGTAGGCGTTGTGAGCCCAGGATGAGCGGGTGCAGATGGCGCTGGGAAAGTGACGGTAACCGGAGCGGCGGGCTCAACAGGAAGGTCTATCTCAAAGGTGAAAGGGTCCTGTGCGTCAGGACGACGAATCTCGGGATATATAGCCTCGAGGGAGCCAAGCTCCATGTAACGAGGATCATCGCTTTCGTCCATTATCTTCTATAACTTGTCGTGTTGTTAATGATATGATGGCTCATCATCTGGTGGCGTAAAAGAATAGATAGTGAGTGAGTGCACTTAAGCAAAGGCCTTTCGGGGGAGTGGCAAAGCTGAGTAAGTAAGTTAAGTTAAATATCAAGGGTCCTCAAAAAGAAACTAGCCCTTAGTAATGAGTTTCTGCTAGGCCTCCATGGTCGCAGTCGTAATTCTCTCCCTTTGCTTCCTTTAACAAGACTCGAACATGAGGTGCTTCTTTTGGTGGAGGTGCTTTATGTAAAGAGGGGCGAGACGAGGGCTTTTGAAGATGGTGCCCAAGACAAGACAAGGTAGGGTTATTCCGGAACTATGAGCAAATGCAAAGTGATAACAGAGATGTGATATTTATCGTCTACTAGTAAGAGAATGGAGAGACGATACTTTTTTCTTTTTGCCTTTCTTTCTTATTCACGCCGAAGAGGAGAAAGAGCCAAAAGTTGACGACGATGACTCTTTTCGGCGTCGTTGAATTTGGTGACAGGTACAGAATATCAGCTATTGACAAATGAGAGACACGGAAGTCCGAGACGCCACTTTATGGATCTTTCTCGGGATTAGCCACACGCACAGCCACATCTTCTGGCTGCATCGTCATCAACACCAACCAAGAAACGAGCTTAAACTTGGTTGCTTGGTTTTGATCCTTTTTTATTTTATTTTGGTGTTCTTGTTAACTTGAAACATTTCCTTTTCTTTGTTCGACAGCGACAACTGGATTATCCAAGGAAGCAAAGTTAATTTACTGGATAATGCTGTCTTTTTCAATTCCTTAAAATCTCCCAAAAACACACATATAGCCCATCATGGCCGACGATTCTACTCCCCTCGCTTCCCTCTCGGTCACTCATGTCTACTATGTAAGTACCTCACTCTATACCAGAAAGAAATTTATCTAACCCACATACTATAGGACCCCGAAGACCACCTCTCGCTCGTATGCGCTTACCTCGCTCTCCTCCCCCAAGCTCTCTGTGTCGTCTACGCTACACTCGTACTCTTCACCCGCGAGGTCGAAGTCGCCCTCATGTTCCTGGGTCAACTCTGCTGCGAAGTCCTCAACTTCGCTCTAAAACGTCTCATCAAGGAAGAGCGTCCGCGTCGTATACACGGCAAAGGTTACGGCATGCCCAGCTCTCACGCCCAGTTCGTCGCTTTCTGGAGCGTCTCTCTTGCGCTGTTCCTGCTTGCCCGTCACAAGCCCCCTCGTGTGCTCAAGGGCCGCGCGGAAAGCAGTGTGCACCGACCATGGAGTGTTCTCGAAAGAGTGGCAGTGAGCGTGGCTGGCGTGGCGATTGCAGCGGCGACGGCATGGAGTAGGGTATATCTCAACTATCATACCCCTAAGCAGGTCGTTGTAGGCTGCGCCGCTGGCGCTGTGAGTGCAATTGGGTGGTTTATCATCGTCGCTGTTGTGCGGCAGACGGGCTGGTTGGGCTGGGCTTTGGAGACACCTTTGGCGAGAGCCTTTAGAGTTCGTGATTTGGTGGTGGAAGAGGACATGTGTCAGGCAGGCTGGGAGAAGTGGGAGGAGCGAAGAGTTGCTTCTCAAAATAGAAAGAACAGATAGAAAAAATCAATTAGAGGCATTTGCGCCAGAGATTATCAAATGCTGGTTCAGTGTGGTCTTCAGCGCAAGTGTCGCAGACTCTGCCAGTATGCACGTCGGCATCACATTCAATGAAACTGTTAAATGACCTCCGCCCAATCTTCTAAATTATCTATATATAAAATCTCGACGCTAGCATCAAAGAGAAGTCCAAATCATTGGAATACAAAGGGAATCGTTACAGGTGTCAAACCATTCATGAGATATCATCATCCTCGCCCGTCGAGGGCCCTACCCATCTTTTCCCAAAACTTTTCAAATCCACGGTCCTCTCCCCGTATCCGGTTCAGCTCTTGAGCCCTGCGGGCTATGTATTGTAATTGATTCAGGTACGGTCCTTGAGCCATGGCGGCTATGTAACCTGCTCATTTCTCCCATACTTGAGCCTTGTCGGCTATGAGCCCTGGAGCTGACTGATGCCTTGTTGGACTTGTGCGAGGATGGGCCAGGCGTTGACCCCTGGGGGCTGTATACAGCCGAGCTGAGAGTCGTCTCTGGAGGAGTAACCATACCCGCACTCAGGGGAACGGGTGGGAGTTCCTTCTCAGAGAGGTTGTTTTCGAAGTTGTCTTGAATCTGATATCTGGTGCCCTCGCCGGGAACGTCGACAATGGCGATGGCGAGTGGGCTTGTTTTCCTTGGGAAGAATCTTACTGTGCTGTTGGGGCAATCGAGATCTTCCACACGGTTTGCGTCTTGTTTAGGTTCGGGCTTGGAAGGGCTCATGTCACCCCCGATGTTGGAGAGTCGCAAGCCAATCTGCACAGTTGCAGTAGAGAGAGCTGAAGCGCCACTAGATCGGAGTTTTCTGTCAGGTAAGCGGAGAGCTGGCGGTGCGAGAAGGTCGGCCAGAGATGGAGGTGCGGGTGCCGCTTTGGATGTTGGATCCTTGTAGGTTGTTGTCGGTAATAGGATGGGTGATTTGGGTGGCTCGGGCTTGGGGAAGATGCTGTACATGCTTCGCTTGAAGTTCTTGATAGACTCCTTCGACGATGTTCGTACAGGTTTCGGCGCCGCCGGCAGATCGCCCGAGTTACGCATGCTTCCCAAGCGCAGGGGCTTCAAGCCACCTTTGAGGAAGTCCTTACGTGCTCCAAATACCTTGTCTTCCACCCTGTCGTCCATCATCAGGTCTTCCCTGCTTTTAGACTTGCGGGCCAGTTTGGGCATGCCAATAGATTGTGGCGGCATCGTTGAGGCGGGGGTTGGGGGCTCTTGATCCTGGTCATCAGTCCATTTCTTGAAACCCTGAGACGCCTCGATGTCGTCATCCGAGCATCCAGTCGGAGATTTACTCGATCGAAGGAAGAGATACAAGCAGCCAAGCAAGAACCCTGACATGTTCATCACAACTGTTCCAATGATGGATAGTTGCATTGAGGCATCCCCAGCTTCTCCCGGATCATGAAACGCCGTGTTGTAATAGAAAGTTAGTTGCAAAGTCTGCTTGCAATTAGTTCCTGTTACTCCTTCATTAATGGTGCACTTACGTATGAAATCACGGCAATGACCATGTAGTAAACCATGCGAGATGCCTCATCCCTCTCAGCAACACCAATTCTAGCTCCAGTATGGAGCTTGAAGCAGATTATACCGCACTCGGCTATGACAAGGATGATGATAGTGAGTAAAGCTCCGAAGATTCCGGTGTCGTATCGATGAAGGAAAGAGACCAGGCTTGCAAAGCAAAATTCTGATGGGCGAACGGCAAACGTGATTGAGAACACTATGAGCAAAAGGGTGCCGATGAATGAGAGACAGGCCAGGGTGTTGAATCGCCCACGGAAAGGGAATATGCTCGGCCTTGTGATGCGGATTGTCAATTCCAGCCCAAATATCAGCTGGATAAAGGGGGCAATAAAGAAAGCTGTCCAGGTATTAGCAGAGTCGAACATATGACCTCGAACGATGAAACTTGCCTGGAAGCATCATTTGCGAGACCATGGCACACTCGAGGATCATGAGTGACTCGAGTCCCTTGGCTTGAGCAGTAGCATACACAATTCCCTGAATCACAATTCCCAAAGATAGGACGAAAGGGTAGATGTCTCGTCCCTTGACAAGCTGGAACCAGGAAGATCTGGAAAATAAGTTGTGAGAAGATGCCTCTGGAGTCGGGTAAAGGGAATACCTACTTGAAATCCCATGATTCGGTTCGTTTTAGTGTCCTCCATGATCTCAAGAGTATGACAAGTGTAACGGCGAATGCAACCACCAAGTTGAAAACAGCCAGAACGATGATCGAAGTGCGGACCGAGCCAGCTGCGGCAAACTTGAGTTCGTTATCCCATTTTGATGTCGAGTTTGCCTGGAATTGAAAGCCCGTCGATTCCATATTTGTGTTGCCGTTGTCCATCTTTAATCTTTGTCGTGTCCAGTTCGAGAAGTCTTTTTTCGAGATTAAGAGCAGGCTTGAAGCCTTCACAGTGCCGGCACCGCGTTGTTTGAGGAGGCGACTTTTAGTTTCCCATGTCGATGTCGATGTCGATGTCGTTTGAGAGTATCGATCGGAAAGGGACCCCAATGTCGAAAGGAAAAGAGAGAAATGAAAAGAGACGAGAAGCAGCCAGATACGATGTGATAGCAGTCAGAACAGTATAACCCTCTAAACAAGTTCCAGGTCAATTGAAGCAGAGCAGATAGATGATGAAGCAAATACACGGAAAGCACAGAAGGAAAGTGAGATGTATGAAATGGCACCTGGCCTGTGGCAAACGAACGTCAAATTCAACAGACAAGAAAGGAAACGGAGATCAGACAAAACACCAACCGACTAGGTGGGAGAGAGCAGACTATGGAGGCAATATAGGACCTGACATCTCGAATAAAGGGCAAATCACATCGAGCCTGGGGAGCTAGATTGCCCTTGATGGACGTGCTAAGCTAAGCTCAAGGTCCCCTGCACGACTCAGAAATGCCCAAAGAGCAAGGATGAAGCTGCTTCATGACGGAGTCTGGTAGCATTGAGGCTTTCGCCCCTGACAGATGGTGGTCGATGCATGGAGGCCAAGCCCAGCGTTTGGGTGGGTTAAGAGCCATGTCCCGCATTAGGGCGAGAAGGGTATTGTTTCACTCGTGTAGATTGGGTTTCCGGGACAGTGATTCTCGATAACACAGACGAACTTTCTGCAACAGATTGTGGGACCTGCCAAGAAGAAAGGTTGAGGCCATCGTCACCAGCTGTATTCTCTCACTCGAGGATGCAGCCATCTCTCTTGAGAATTGTTGCAGTTGAAGCCACAACTGAACCTTGAATTGATCATAGTTGACATTTCACAATTGAGCTTCTAGAAAGAGACTGGTAAGAAAGGAAAAGTCGCCGCCAGAAAAAAACGCCGGCTTGGAGAGGCTGAAGCATTGTTGTGACAGAGTCAAGTTTCGTCGTGTTGTAAGAGGCAGGAGTGCTGGTCAAGCAAACAGTGGGTCTGGCCCGGGTATGTGCTAGTGGCCGACCAATAGGTGCAACCTTGCCGCAGACTTCAAACATGACCAGACAGGGATCTTCAGGGCCTTTAGTATGCAGAATTAGAAGCCAAGACAGCTGCCATTTCCTATTCTGGCCCAGAGGGTTTGAGATTCTAATGGCAAGTCACACGGATCCTCCTGCTGCCGAAGGCGGGGAGAACGCCCGGCCACGAGGTATGGATACATTGACGTTTCGCAAGGATCAGAGCATGCACCCGGTCACAGATCTGTCAGCTACTATTACAGTACTTGAGAGAGGAGAGCCCAGGGACTTTAGTGCTTCTAGACTATAGAACTAGTTCTCTAGCCTCTTCTTCTGGCTCTTCCCCGGTGGTTGATTCTCCATCTCGTTGTTTCAACCCATCTTCCTACCCATATACTATGAATAATGAAACTCGAACTTCTCTAAGCGAGGGCAAGCCTGCCAGGTTCAAGGTCCAAATGCCGAACTCTTGGCGCCTTTTTTGTCTGTCACTTTAATGCAGCAGTCCTACAATGGCAAGCTCTTATCGGCTTCTCTTCGTAAGAAGACCGCTACATCCACCGAAACAATATTATCCTGGGGAAGAAAACGATTCCAAGTGGACGGTTTGCTACTTTAAAACGAGTGCTGGAATCCTAAATCCCACAAGGATCTGGATATCTGGTCCATAATTTTGACTATACGCAGCCCAGTCAGCCCTGACTTTGTAATTGACGCAGTTGTACCATATCTTCTTCTTCCTCCTCTTCTTCTCAACCGAGTAAGTGCTCAACAAGGTTGAGCAATGGCCACTCCGCATTGATCCAGCAATGACTAGCAGTCAAGCAATGGTCACGCATTGTCGCCTGCACAGAGGACAGGCAGGACACGCCAAGCAACTCAAGCTAATCTTGAACGTCCCGAGCCAACTCCAGCCAAGACCAAGAAGGCAGCTCCGATGCTCAGACCACTTCCGAATGCAATTCAGTTGCAATGACTCTTTCTCTTCACTTCATCGCGGATATGGGAAAGTGTTCAGCGTAGGGTAATCCAACCTGAAGCTGTTTCCTCCTCAAACTTGCTCTCCCAGAGTCGATGCATCAGTTTCGTCCCAGATAAGACCGGGGATACTATAAGTCAGACACGGCGGCTCGCGGATATTAAATTAGAAAACCTTAATGGCCGCCATTATGTATGCCTATAACTCCGAACATATAGGTGCAATGTCGTGTTCCGACTGCGTACGTACTTCTTCTCGATCTCGTTGCACTGTAATGGTTGCTTATAACAAGTGTCTTAGTGACGACGACACATGGGTTTGAGATGAAAGATCGTCTTGGCACAGTCGAGTGTGTTCTTCCAACGAGTTCGTTATATCTTCTATTGCGTATCCGTTTCCATCAACCTGACTCGTGACAATCCTCAACAAATAATATGCATGCGGAAAGCAAGGAAATAGCAAACGTCTCACGATAAATTCTTTAGCTCTTGGTTTCCTCCTAAATATTGAAACTACTCTTTGGCTTCTTTCTCCACGAGTTCATGCCGGTGGTCGCAGTTCTTAGGTAAGAATGAATTGACTTTGTCAATCTTGATAGCACAGACCTCCGAGCACCAGCCTTGGACTAGAGGCCCGAGCCAGTAAACGTCCGGGAGCCGTTCATGAGATGTTGATCACCGTCATATACCGAGATAGTGCTGTAGCAAAAGTCCCGACAGATTTCCAAAAGATCCGGATACTCTCAGATCATATGGTGATTTGACAGTGGATCAAACCCAAGACTTAGTGTGATCTACCAATAGGTTCAAGTTTATCTTGACGTTTCTTTGATCACCACTTGGACAATGTGCATCTTCAAGTCGTCCCTCGATATCTGGAAGTGTGTCGGACTGGGATACTCCGGTACGATTGTTACCCTATAAGCTGTAGATCGATACTCGATACTGGTCAATGCCTGATCTCTCCCGGCTTCAGGTAGAGTACGGCTTTTACAACATGCCGCTTGACCTTTCCCATCCGCCATGGTAACGGTAGCGGTCGGCTAGCTAACGGGATTGTTTCATGGACATTGGCACCTTGGTGTCGATGACACACAGACTGAAGCAAGAGCAGCACCTTGGCAAGACACAGACCCAGAGGCATGCATGTCACACTATCTTCTAACGGTAAACACTACTGTATATCAACAGTAACTCTGGTAATTATTGTCACTGCGCAATCACGTTGTCTTTCTCCACCTTCTACGAAGAGAGCAGAGAGGTGGATGTTGCGCTTAGAGGTAAATCACACTCACAGTCCGAGGGTCCCTTTCATGAGATAAATGATAGACAGAAGCACCAGGATTCAAGACTGAAACAAACCAACCTGTTCACAGTACTAACCGCCCCTGTTACACAAAAACCACCGCGAGTATACACACAAGCGCATAGAGCTTTGGTAGGCTCAACGTCAAAACGTTCTGGGGGCATTGAATCACCAGTAGTTGACACTCTCGTTGATCCCTCGAACTAGATTACTGTGCTTTGTGAACCAGGTGGCCAGTCAGAGTGTTAAACCTTTGTAATTCCAAGATTGGTATATTTGACTTGTCATCTTCTGAGCCTCTCTGTGAGACTGCGTGCCAAGACATTTTATTCTGATCTTGTTAAATCTGATAGGTCGATAACTGGGAACAAGAGACACCCCTTTCCTCGTATGTTGAGACATAGAAGAAGAAGAAATTATATCGTTAAAAGAAAGCCTCGGTTGACTAGGTAGATCTAATCGTGTGGTATGTGGCATCTCGTAACATGCAAGAGAGGGTAGTTTGAGAATGCAGTGACTGAGATCGCATAGAGGATAGGTACAGTACATCCATCCGTCCTCGGCAGGAAATTCGCAATTATCAACGAGCCTGTGTATGAAATACTTCAAATTACAGTATATTCCTCGATAGGAGAAATATATTGGTGTGACCAGTACTGTCACCTGAGGATCGAGTCCTCTCAACGTCAATCACTGGTCTGCGATAACATCCTTCTCTACTTCCTACCTAAAGGACCCGAGTGACTAATCCGTGTCGAACTCGGACTCAAGCACCTGCCTAAACACGATAGCAGTTGCTGCCGTTGGGTCTTGCCGTTTCTAACACCTTGCCCTGTCCTGCAAAGCCTCCTCTCTTCCTCTTCTGAAAGTTCGAATAAGCGTAGATAGGAGTATGAATGAACCAGACTTGCACTTACTCTGTCCAGAAATAGGGGGAAACAGGTCCTTAGATCAGAACCTCAATGTTTCTCTTCCCTCTCCTTATTAATTCTCCCGTGTAAGAGGTGGCCTTAGAGATGGCTTAAATTGCCATAAAGTGGCTAAAATATTCCATCTTAGATGCCAAAAGAGTTCAGCTTCCTGCGACCCCAAGCTGACGAACGTCTGCCCTATGTTCTGCAACAGGTATCACTACAGTATAACACCTGGGAAGAATGGAAATGTGTTTTGGTAGTGACATACAGCCTGTTTTTAATCAGAGAGTCCCTCCTTTGGCTCCGGCCCATCAATTGTACGAATGGCTCGTTGAAAGGAGAGCGTAGAAACAGTTGGGATTCATGAATAGCATAGCTATATGCAAGTCGTCTCGACCTTCGATCCAGGATAGCAAAGAAACCAACTCTAGTATCATGAGAGATGGAATCGGACAGTCATTGTATGGTAGTTTAGATTGAAGCATTGCGTTACTTCGAAGTTGATGAGTTCCCAGGGGGGCTGGAAGTCGTTTAATATGAGTCGGCTGCTCATGGATTGTTGATATAGTTTACTCAAACCAGCCATGCAATTCAGCTCCTGATAAAAGAAAGGCAGACTATCTTACTTTGTTTATTGATTTCCGTCATTGGACTATCTTGGTCTCAGGAGTAATTCTCTGTCTCTGTAGGGTAGTTTCTGTACAAGATTCGGATTAACGGCATGGAAAAGCATCGCCCTATCAGAGGACGACTTCGTTCGCACACCCGACAGCAATATAATTCAAACGAGTCCGCAAAATTGGTCGTAAAGTTTCACCATAGGTGACGGCCCATGTGTTGCGTTCTCCGGAGGCAACCAGAATCGAGTCTTGGAACACTTGTAGCACTCAACTCGGGCATGATCTAACTCGTAGTTACACACAAAGTCACCAACCGAGTCCCATGACAGATCCTACGCTTTCTGTGCCCCGTTGAACCTCGATTCTCAGAAGTTTCTAGTTAATGTATATTGAAGCAGGGTACTACGGATCTCAGATCATCATCGAGTCCTAGAGAAGATCACAGGATGCAAGTGTCCCACGGTGATGACGATGAGGACCAATCAGGCTATTGCGCTATGAAGTAAAAGAGTTACCACTCATTTGGGATTGTGGACCGATATAATGCTATGCTATGAATTCTGACACTCATATATGATACATGTGGTAATTCTCAGCCGAAAGCCTACACCTTGATGGTGCACGTTTCACGTTTCACAGTGAATGATTCAACTTCCCATCAGGCCATGACTGTTTCTTCGGAAACCTCGCTTACATAAGTTCCAGTGATTCGTTTCAAGCAAATTGTCCACCAAAGGGAGGACGGCCGGCCTACTCGGTTATCAATATCTTGAAAATCATCCTAAACTTGTTGAAGTCGGTATTCATTAAGCCTAACCCAACCTCCGACAGCGCCTGCTTAACCGGTTTCGACAACATTATGCGCAGCGGTTAAGAGATCGAATTAGGTTGAAGCAGGCGAAACAGGACTTAATCTCTGTTCCATCCAGATGAGCTGTTTACTTTGACAGAACAAAGGTTCCTGATTTCCTTGAACTGGCAGTGGTTGATTCGCCAAGAAGATGCCTTACTCCTGCGTGTATCCCAGCCTCGGGGTTACAGAAAACTCGACTCTACTTGCCTAAGGGACGAAATAACTTATCCGCTTTATGCTATTTTTGCTCCGCTCTTAGGCTATTTGTTTTCCGTATTCTAAGCTTAGGGTCCGTATTTTCTCCTACCCCTTAGCCCATATACATCGCAAGCCATGCTCATGTCAGTATCATGATGCCTTATCAGGTGTCAAGATATTGCCTCCAGCCAGAGATGCGAGGTACTGCAGTGATCACGCGATTTGCATGTGCTCCAAAGATCATATTGCCTTGTGCCCCGATTGCCGATGGACAAACATTGAATACGTATGCGGATTGGCACATGGATACAAAGGTACCCGAAAGCTTGTCGAGGGCAAACGATCGAAACGATCACGAACAAGACTTAGCTCAAGCTCAGAGTTTCCCGATGGCACAGGCGGGAGCTACGGACGCATTCCGGCGGGGATAATAACGACGGTTGACGTGCTGTCCGTCCTGTACTTGTTGAAGTATGCACAAGGCAGCCTCGGTTTAGCTGGGAACGTACGTAGTCGAGGACGGGTTGTGCAATCTAGACCAATCTGATCTGCAAGTAACCTTAGTAAAAAGTGAGACAGATTGGCAGCACAACTTGGCATAATGTGGGTATGACAATCATGGAAAAGTGATTTCTGGCATGATGGCAAATGGCATTTTGCCATCATGTCATGATACTGTACTTTGAAAACCAACAAAAGATAAGAACAAGCTTCAGACAGAGAAAAGCTAGGACGTCATAATGAGAGCTTAAGCGGGTCCATCTTGGAGAGCTCCCCTGTTGATGAAGAATCTCTTGAAGCTGTGCAAGCAAGCTGGGCTGGGAAGCTGACAAGGTACTAAGCAAGCCACTCTGGCTGCAACATTGAGTGGCTAGAGTGGCATAGCATCCACCAAAGAGGCGGTGGTGGCACCAGAAAACAAGAATCGCAGATGAAAAGGCCTGGATTAGATAGCGAATGGCGGAAGGATTGCTCCGTGAGTATGGACCACGAGGGGAGAGATCTCGATGTCAAGCATCCCCAAACAGTGGGGGAACCCAATCAGTGCATTTTCAGGTCAATAACTTGGGAACAAAAGAGCAATGCAGGCTTCGAGGGGAATTGGGATTTACCCGCATCAGAGAGTCAGTCTCGGTCAAAAGCAGGAGAAATAAAGTGGCCAATTTAGGGGAGGTCAAAAGCAATGATTAAAGACTGAGGTCATGAATGATACCTACAGTCTGTAACAGTCCTACAGAGAGATAGACACGTCACCGCCACACATAGCGGGGTAAGCTCTGTGACTATGTGTGGCGCCGTGTATGCTTCACGGGAACTTGACGGATCTGCCTGAGGCTAATTCATCATTCTATACTGTATCCGCTATAAGTGGGACGATTTGCCCAATCAGATTTCCAGTCCATGTCATGCCATGCCATGTTAACGTCAATATGTGATAAAGTAAACAAAACAAGAGAGAGGGCACTGTAATCCAAACCTGCAAGGGACCGAAGTCGATCATGTGTCATGAATCTAGAATACATAGATCTTACGTATTTGTCCTCTCTGTAGCGGGGTTGTTGGGGGCTTCCAAATCAGGTACCCCGCGACGCGCAAGGCGCGTTGAAACTTGATACAGTATCCGTCCGTCCTCCTCTACTCCTTTTCTGACCCCCACCAAACAAACAAGCCAAGCCAAGCAAAGCCCCCCGAGCTCTCATCGAGATGACGTCCAAGTGACAAATTGACGTCAGGCATGTGTCTCGAGCAACCCTCATTGCTATCTCTCTTCCAACTGGTTGAGTGAGCCCGGGCATACTGGGGTATGATCCCATATCTTCCTACTCCGGAGTAGTAAAGCAATGTAGGACTTGTCTGCAGCAGATTAGTCTATGACGACATAGCTTTTCTTCACATGATAGCCTTTCTGTACTGGCCAGAGGCTCTGACATGTACGGTTACGGTACGGTAATCCACCAAACCTGGATGGACAAACTCGATGACAGGGAGCTTTCTTGTTTGTCTGGACTATCAAATCAATGCCAGTCTATGCTCTATATAAACCCTCCTTCCCTCTCTCTAAATCCAATCTTTCCTCCTCTCATCATCACACACAACTTCAACAACTCACAACCCAACCATCTACAACACAAACTTATATCATCATAAACCATGGATACCATCAAGAACACCGTCAACCAGGCCACCGGTAAGCAAGCCACGACCTTTAAAGTCGAATCACTTTGCCCGGGATATATACTGACAACTGCCACAGAGAAGGTCCAGGAGGGTATCTCCGGAACCAGCAAGGAGGCCAACAAGGAGGTCGCCAAGGACTCCAACGCCGGCATTGGAACTCGTGCTTCCGCTGCCAAGGACGCTGCTAGTGACAAGGTCAGTAAAAAAATAGTGGAAAAAAAAACTGTTCAAATCAGCCCGAGATGAGCTCGTTTGAGGCCCGAATGGCTCAGGAGAGGGTTGAGATGATACATCATAAGGAACGCAACTTACTAACATTCACACAGATTGACGAGTCCACCCACGGCGCCAAGGGCGAGGCCTACAAGCAGAACCCTTAAATACTCTTTCACGACTTAAACTCGAGTATTGAATGAGGAATGACATGATGGAATGACTATGAAGGAGAAGTGGGCTGCCTCTCACTCAGGAGAGTTGCAGTACCATTAATGTTGAGCAAGTAGATACCCCAATTTAGTAGCTCTTCAATCCATCTATGAAACGCAATATCGGACCCGTTTTCGTTGCGATTGTGACTGTTTGCAATATTTCTGATATCGTTGACTTACACCAGGATGGTCACGTGACACGTTCAAATTCCTTCAGACAACAAATAACTGCCGTACATCACGATGTTCGGTCTCTTGAAACAATAGTAACTTGGGTTTTGATAGATAATAACTGTTCTTAAGTGTATATGTTCATAGAATACGTTCATGGAGTACCGCGAAGCTGTTTCGGGGTCCTCGTTCACCTTGATCATTTCAACACTATAGCTACATAGCAGTTAACCCTGACTACATTAAGCAGCTCCTCTCTTGTTCCATGTTTTACAGATTCTTCTTTCCTTGGCGCACGCTCAAAGCATTCGAAATATCCTTGACCGAGTACCAGATGATCCAGAGCGGGATCCAGACCCAAAGAGTGTTGAAAAAGAAGAGGTAAACCCAGAGGTACATAAAGTTGCTCGTGTCAAGGTTGGGGCTCCCAACAAGCCACTCGGGACAGAAAGTCATAAAGCCTGAGTTTTTCTCTGTTAGCATAACTCAACCCCCAAAGTGCATGATGTTGATGCAACTTACCACCGTACAACTCGCAAGTAGCTAGGATGATCATCCAGATGCTGACCTTGGGGTCCTTCTTTGCAAGACAATAACACACGTAAACAGCCAATGGCCCGTCAAAGAACACCGTCAACAACTCCAAACTCACGACCGCCAAGTCCACACCAGCCCATCTCTTGTCTGCTTTGGCATACACCATCCATAGCATAGCAAAGGGGTTATCTCCGCCCGACTGGGCACCATATGTGCGATCGCTATATCCTAGAAACCCAGAAGGCGTAGGGAAGAGGTCCGTCTTTGCATCGTTGAGGAGCGGCTGGTGCGAGAAAAAGCAGTGGTACAGGAAGCTTCCCTCAAGAAGAAAATGGCACAGCGCGTCGGCGAGATGCCAGATGAACAGGAAACGAAGGGTTCCTGAAGATGAAGTTGGAAGGAACTTGAGAGAGGCGACGTATGCGGCAAAGACGATGGCGAGAGTCGATAGGAGGGAGATGATGGTGGTTTGGTCGAACAGGTCGGGCGGGAGAGACGATGCGGTTTCTGTTGCCATTGTGATAGATCCTGGTGTTGTTTTGTTTCAATTGGTTAATTGAGGGTTTGGATAAGATGTTGCGACTTTGATTGAATCGCTGTTGGAGGCGTAATTGAACGCTTGTCAAAGAGAAGCGGTGTCGAATACTCCTTAACCGTGGTTGAATTCGGTGGGCTGATTAAACGCGATCTTCAACGTCTAGCTATTGTGGAGTAGAGTAGCATCAACAGCCACTTAAACTCGATATATCTTCTCGTAGCAACTCTGGACCCTGAAAAAGATCAACAAGACTCCAAGACCAGAGCTGGACGCACTGTTTCCTCATTTCGTTTATTTAAACAGAAACGCTAACACTAATCTCTACCAAAACGCCACCCGTCCCTCCCATCGTTAATTTCCATCGTTATATCTAGATGCCATCTCATTTCTCCCACTCTTTAAATGTCTTTTGCTTCTGTCGCGTGTTCCATCCGAGTTTCCCACTAATACTGTTGACCCAATCCTCACTCCTCCGTCCTTCGGCCTGCACTGAGGCAAATGGGAATCTACTCGCACTGATGGTTACGTAGTCTCCTGGCTTGAGCTCCACACGTTCTCGGCCGTCGAAGCTCGCCCATGAAGATGTCCTCGCGCCGTACGGAACACCGACTCGCAGCACGATCGTGTCGGGGAGAATGATGGGTCGGAACGATAGCGTGTGCGCGCAAATAGACGTTACCAGCATCACGGGGTTCTCTGGGTGACACAGAGAACCCCCAGCAGCCAGGTTGTAAGCTGTTGAACCAGTTGGTGTCGACACACAGATGCCATCGGCCAAAACCGAGGTAAAGTGTTCGTCATCTCCAAAGATCTCGGTAGTTGAGAGGGCTGGGATATACGTTAGAACATCTCACGCAAGGGCAACGTTGACTCTGGTGTTCTTACTTGGATTCGGTCCTCGGTCCACCACGACCTCATTTAGAATTTCAAACGTCCCATCAGGTCGATGTGTATGCTCATCCTCCCTCTCCTCGCCAATCAACTCCTCTACCAGGTCTCGTGGCTGGTCCTCGTCCTCATCGGAACCCTTGTCGAGCTGTGCTTTACGCGGCTGGCTCCTCATGACGGTGCCCTCGAAGCGTAGCCTCAAACTCACGGTGACGCCCTTGGTGAAGGCTGTTGTGAGTGTTTGCTGGTAATCCTCAAAATCAAATTTGGTCAGGAAACCCAGGCTTCCTAATGCAAAGCTCAGCACAGGTGGCACGATGCGCTGGAACAGCCAGCTGGCATATAGCACTGTGCCATCACCACCAAGTGAGATTACAAAGTCAAAGGTATGGGGTCGTGTTCGACACATATTCTCATCCCAATATCGCAACCTTTTGTTGAGTGTTTCCTTTACCGTCTGCTCGTTTGCGCCATCCTTCTGGGCGTATCCCTTGCTTACCTCGTCAATAATTCCACTGATATCAAATTTCTTGTTGGTCTTCAACTTGTCTTGAACGTAAACAGTGTAGGCGACCTCGTGGTTATGATGCAATAGCCATTTGACCAGTTCTCGTGTTTTGGGAATCAAGTCTTGATCGTAAATCTTTGTCAGGATGAAGATGCTCTTGACCTTGAACCGAAGGCGCATGCTGCTTAGCCGGCGGCTTAGTTCTCTTACACCCCATGCCATATCGCTGAGCTGCTGCTTTGTGAGCAGACGACTTCGCACGTCCTCCTGGTGGTAACCTCCCAGGTCAACCTCAGACATGCTCTTGGTCATCTGCTGCGTCCAGGCCTGCTGGTCAGCCTGGCCAGAGTGATCCATACTACCAGGCTCTACAACAGCGCGACACTTGTTCTTAAATTTCGGGTCGACGATCGAGTCGAGACCCTCGTCGCGAACGGCTTCAACACTGTCGCCATTGATGGCCTTATGAAGGCTGGCTTGACTGGGATCTGGGTGATTGCTTATGTACGAGGAACCGTTTCCCATTGAAGTTTCCGAGTCGGGCTCGCTCGCTGAGCAGGCAGCGTCTTTGGCGCGTCGTTGGCTATCGAGGAACTGGTGGACAAGGCACTCGTCGCGACGTGTAGGGTGGCGCATCACAGGCGCTTTGATCTCTGAGGCGACCATGGAACTCTTGCGACGATAGGGATTTCCTGGGTCGAATACGACCTGTATAGATGCTACTGTATTAGTCGCATCATTCTTGTATGTGCTATCGGCGCAAGGGTGCCAGTATAGTGGTAGTCAAGCATACCTCCACTGCTTTGGCATCGTCATCTGAAGATCCATCAGAGCCATAATCGCCATCTTGAAAGTGTATATGCTTTTCCGAATGGTCGCCCATCTTGTAGTTCGACTGTGTATTATACGCAAAAATGGTGCGATGGCTCTGTTCGATTCTTGTCTTTTGTTGCTGGCGGATGACGTTGTCTTCCAGGGCTCAATGGCGGGGCAATTTGGCAGATGGGCCCACTGGTTCAGTCTACCTACAGTTGAGCTTGATGGTATGAATGCTGAATCTGACGATCTCCTGACTGTGAACGACCCAATTGATACTGAACATGTATTGTCTGGCAAGCTTTCCAGTATGTTTGACAGCTTTGTCCCTCTTCCTTCACGGTCAATGGCTCCGAAAGGCTTCTTATATCAAATCGATGCCAGTAAGGTGTCAAGGAATTGGTTGGAATTTAGGGCAAATCCACTGGCTTGCTGACATGGAAAAGAAAGCCTTGTACCAACTAAAAGAGGTTCATGTTTCTTCGACAACCGTGTTATTGGAAATCAGATGGGTCAGCGCTCGGGTTGTGTGTTAGTCAACTCCATATCGGATGCGCGAATCTTATCAAGACGGAGTAGATACATATATAGTAGACAACGAACATGGACACAACCCAGATATGTGAGCATGTTGATTCATTTGAGTCGGCCGACCTTGGGCAAGTCAATTGGCGTAAGATGACTCAGTAGAAGTTGTTGGCTTACGGATACTTACTCAACATACCACTCGATATGGTCAACATGAGCTAATGTCTTGGATAAGTCAACGCAGCGAGTTATACTTTAAACATAGTCCAGTGTCGATCACATTGCTACCAAAAGACTGACATGTATCAAATAACCATCATGAACGTCAAAGTCAGGACATAGACCAGAGGTATAGACGAAATCTCTGATACTACTGAGGCTGGGTTACCCTACACCTTGATAAGTGGGCGTTTTTCGGTCAACACAATGGTCAATGACTTATAGTTATGTCCTCCTTAAACATCAAATGATATACATAGTTAGTCTGATAATACACCCAGTGTCTGAATGTTTCGAAATTGGGTATTTGCCTGGTCAGATAAGTGTGAAGTTCAAGCATTGATATTCATCATCGATTGCAACGACTATTGAACGTAACATCACAGTACAATACACATATCTTGCCCATGTGTAAAGGCTTCAGTTAATACAGCGACTCACAGCAAGAACAAAATCAACCATAACCAAGATTGGAGGCTTGTTCTAGCTTTCATCCTCTCTGAGCAATACAACACGATGGGGATTTCTTCTGCTAAAGAGGACTGCAAAGCAGTGACGAAATACCGGTGGAACTTAATTACGTCGGCGGAGAACCCCTCAGCGAGCGACTAGGAACTGAACTACCTGTCATTGACTGCAACACTTAACAAAGGCGAAGACAGCATATCGCCAACGACAAGCGAAAGAAACAACCTCGCGTGTAAGCAAAACACATGATACAGGCTGATTGATTCAAGGTCACAGTATACGCTTGGTACGCCCAGCATAAAACAAGACAGCATGAAGCACCTCATCGTTGTGGGTGCTTGCTACTTGGACACAATCCTCAAGAATGTCACCGTCAACTACACAAGCATGGCATCTACTGACCTACCTTCAGTGTACCTTTTTTCCCGTCTGAAGACTCAAAGCTACGTGCCACCAGCCTCAATATCCGACGTGGAGGTAACTGTCCGAATTCCCTTCAAGTCCTGGAACAGCTACTCGCAGAGCATGATGGTCTCCAGCTGCATCTAGTGTCACCTTTACCCAACGCCTCATCGTCTGCAACCCGGCGTGTTGTATCGTCGTTTGGTCCACAGTCAAAGATTGACTTTAGCCACTGCATATATCGCGATGAGAGCACAGAGGCGGCAAGCAGTTACGTTATTCGCAGTGAAGCGTCAGGTAGCCGCACACTCGTCAATTACAACGACCTTCCAGAGATGACTGAAGATGAGTTTGGCAACATCGCGCGAAGTTTCGGAGCGGACCAGGAGACATGGTGGCACTTCGAGGTAGGATCCAAGCGGCAGCTTCTGTCTGCACATGGACGCCAGACTAAACGTGGACGCAACAGGGCCGAATCCCAGAAACCGTGCAAAACTGTATCCGTCTCCTGCGTAACCTACTACCGAAAGCGACTATCAGCGTCGAAGTCGAGAAGCCTGGCAGGGAAGGTCTATCAGAGTTGGCGGCAGAGGCGGACGTTGTCTTCTATTCGAGAAGTTGGGCTGAGGTGAGAGTGGACTCAACGATATTGGGCTGTCGTGGTTGAGATGATCTAACAAGGGCACAGAGTCGTGGACACAGCACCCCGGAAGAATGCCTGAAAGCCGAAGGGCACCATAAGGCGTACGTATCATGGAAAGAAAGATAATGGCTTGCTTGCTTGTTTGCGCTCGTGCTTGCTTGGGTTTGTTGGCTGACGAGACGCTGCACACATAGGTCACTGGCAGTTTGTACGTGGGGTGAAGATGGAGCAGCTGGACTGCCTCGGTCGACAGGCGAGACGCTTCGCTGCCGCTGCCCTGTCCAGGATGAATCCGGAGGGGCCATTTCCGTGGTTGAGTATGTTCATGTCCCACACATCACAGCACAACACAACACAACACAGCACGACGCATAACACAAGTCGCGTAGAACTGCAGGAACTGACCACTGTCCGAGATATAGTGCCGTAGGGGCAGGGGATACTTTCATAGCCGGAATGCTGTACGGGCTGATATGTCACCCTGGCGACTGGAGCACGGGGAAAAAGCTGAGTTTCGCCGTCCAACTGGCCACCCTCAAAGTCCAGCGGGAGGGGTTCGACGGGCTCGGCGTTGACATGCTGGGGACAACGACTGACGGTGCTTGAATGCCTGGCTATGGCGGTCCCAGTAGCAATATGATGCTACTGCTTGACGACGATCCAGACACACTTTACAGGCAGAGGTCAGACTTTTTTTGGTGCAAGGGTCGGATGCCGGAAGATCAAGGGAAGTCGAGGGACGCTAAACCAACACAAGACAGAGTGTAGTATGCACACGGCATAACCAAGACCACATGTTGGCTGTCCACCGATGGCTTAAAGCGGCTGATAATGTCCTCAAACTGATCGTGAGAGATTAAGTGGGAAAGAGAGAGACTGAACCTGGGGCTGGAAAGGGCCCGACAGTGGAGGAAGGAAAAGGAGGGGAAAGACAGACCCAGCGCAGGGAAGAAAGGCGGTGAAAATTGGTGAATAGAAAGCGTCGGGCTGTTCTCAAACTATCACAGTAGTGTGTACTGTACTGTACGTACTCCAGCTAATAAGGTCAGACGTTAGAATGGAGGCGTCCTGCTTAACCGACAACAACTCAACCTGTCCTGTCCTGTCCTGTCTCAACTCCTGGGTGTCGATGTGATGCAAGTGGATGCAAGAAGGGGGACCGGGAGACTACTAGCTGCAAGACACAAGACACAAGCGACAAGACATGACCATTAACCACGCGGATGCGCCGGGGCTACTGCATAAAGACAACGATTAGTCTAGAAGCGCAGTTGAGCGAAATCGCCATGGATGGTCGATAATATCTACCTACATAATGAGCTAAGTTATTGCACTGTAGCATGCATGGTACCAGGGCAGTGGCCAACCGTCTGCAGCTAGTGCTAACGCACCCAAGAGCAGCTAGAGGGGCAAGCGAGCCGCTCGACAGCATCGTCATGCGATGCAGAGTTGATGAGGACTCAAAAGCCCCGAAACGCAAGCCAAGATTCATGTGCCGTGAGTGGCTGATACGCTACTCACTTGTCTTGGTTTGTTTTGGGCAACTGGTTTTGCTCGAGTAATACCGTCGTGACACCCAGGGACAAGGGACAAGGTGCGAGACGTGTCAGATGAGACGGGACGGGAGACGAAGAAACAAGGGAGGCAAGTTAGTAGCAGCAGCAGCAACCTCATCAACGCATCCATCCATAGTGCGGATAGCGGTGCCTCTCTTTGCAGCACTGAGCCGTCACCAAGGCACATGAATACGGGCAGTGCCGCCTTGGAGCTATCCCTAAGCTATCCGAGGCCTGACCAGAAAGATGAAGATCAGATCATTTTAAGTTGGAGATCAAGAAAAGGAGCAATAGTGTAATACCAAACCCTTCTGGCCCAAAGGCAAGACAAAGGGGTAACCCGTATCGTTTACTTATTGGTAACAAATCAACAACAAACAACAACAAACAATACCAGTCCAATGTAGGCGGGGTATTCTAAACACCAGGTATTGATTGACGATTGATCAAGGGGAGACGTATTGCCCAGCAGGTACGTACTGCACATCGCTCTTAGTTGGCATGTGGGGTTTCTTCTCATCTAGAGGCAAGGAGGGAAACTCCCAAGGACCGAGCCATCAAAAATCGAGACAAGACAAGACAAGATAAACTCGCTAAGACAAATGAGTGAGTGATTTCACTGAGTGCTTGCTTCTTGAATGACGCGGGCCCGCCCTGTGAGCGTCTCAAAACCCCTGTACGCAGAAGTCTGTGCCAGAGCTAAGAAAAAGAAAGGGGGTGATCACACTTGCTGAGAGGGTGTATTTCCAGCCCCAGTCGCCAAAGAAGAGCCCAGTCGCAGCCATCAACTGCCGTAATAAGATGGTGTCGTATTAGCTCTCAGGGCGTAAATCAACTAAACCCGAGTGGTGCGGATTCGGGCGGCCAAATGTCTTTGGGCAAATGGCTGAACTCTGGCCCGCTCTGCGCATGCCCGATCGGTAGGTATGGAGCTCTCGGACGGAGGAGCGGGCGGCAGCAGCTGGAGACGCCCCGGCCACCGGGGGCTTCGTCTGTGGCATACCTACAATAGCATAGCTGTCAAAGCTACGCCGCAAGGCGTTGACCATGAACACGTTTTGAAAGAATGTCAGGTAGCGCTGGTGACTGACGATCCCAAAGTAAAAATGTCTCAAGTCCTAATGTGGCAGTGTGTACAGTACTGCAAAACGTCAAATATTCGTTAATCCTGATTTGAACGAACCATGTAGTTCACTTCTTTTCTGGTGTCTTGTCCTCGGTCGAGTTGTCACCTGCTAATTTTATTTCGCATCCATTATTACTGCGAGTTCAGAAAGAACGTTTGTGCCGCAGTATGTAGCGGCGTCAGCTGTGATAGCGGTAGTACAGTATTGATGCTGGTGGTTGCGTCGATCCAGTATTGTTAAATTGGCCCTGGGGACATGCTTGCTGGCTGATGTGATTAGGTAGGCTGTTTCACGCTGGTAGCAGTCGATTAGAATGATGCTGTGAGCAGGCATGCTTATATCCAATCAGGACATGCAATCTTGCAAAAGCAAGAACATACAGTAAGCAAAAGCAAGGTGTACTACACTGCACTGCACAGGTCGCCAGGCAGACTCGGTTCCTTGGCTGCCCAAGGTTCCAGCGTCGAGCCGCCCGCAAATCTTCAGGGCAGCGCCCGGCCAGCCCAATGCCTATTGCCGTCACTCACGGCGTACCATCGACTCTATTCCGCCTATGACCAGTGTCAAATATCGCCCCGCTGCTACTGCTCATGGTTGCGAAGGGAAGTCGAATCGACGTTGCTTCGTCCAACGAGGTGGGACCGTAGGCCAAGAACCTTTCAGTAAACGATGAGGCGTCTTACACCGTGTTCCAGGACCTCGATACAGGAAAACGGGAAGTTATGTATATGAGGATCAAATTGCCCGAGACCAGATACAGTATCGAGATATCCTAGACACAAGCTATGTCGACGAGTCATGAAGAATATGAGCATAATCGATGACTGTGCGCAGGTCATCATCTCAATAAAGGCACCTGCATGATCAAACCCGCTGTTCGCCGGGGGCTAATGCTGTGCAAGATGGTGCTCATTGATTTGACCCGGTCAGGCCGGGGTTGACTGCGCCGTTCCTTCTGAGGCGAATTCTGCTTGCTGACTTACATGCATGGGTAGCTAGGTACGCATGGGTCGGTTAGATAGCAGGCTAGCCTCTGGGTAGAGGGTGTAAAGGTGCGATGGCATTTTGCAACTCGAGACACCAATGCCGACCTATTTATCGCATGTATGATTATTTCCACGCTAGCAAATAGTGCTGTGTACCGTACTATACCCTTATTCGTTCTGTCTCTTCGAGTCGAGTGTATCGATCAAACCTAGTAGCGGATGATAATTTGGACCTTGGAATGCGTGTGCCGGTAATAGAAGTCTTCGTACCCCCGGTCCGTAGTGTCCATGATATCGAACGGGTCGCCCTTCTGTGGTTAACTCTCCGTACCTAACCCATGTTGGCTTGTGCTGGACCCATGGCAGCGGGTTTTTCCAAGTGGCCCCAGACACTACATCTATACTTCATAGAGTCTAGCGTAAGGGCAACGCATCCCAGGTGTAAGGTCCCTGGGTCTGATCATCCCCGAACTGGTGCTGAACAAATGCTGCTGCGGTTAAAGAGCCGCTTTATCATACCCAGTTGTGGTTGTCCATCAACTTGAAGTTAGAGACTTATGATACATGTATTGCGTGATATTCTCTGAGCCATGCCACCATACTGGGTAATCTCATTCGAAACCCAGGTCAATATCAAGCCATGAGTAAGGCTAAACCGAGCAAATTGATCATCAATAGCTGGGTCGTGGTTTTGGCGAATTGTTCTTTTTCGCTTCCTTGGCGATACCCAGGCGTGTTCTGAATCCTGGCAAGCGGGTTTGGACCCTCCATTCTCGTACCCTTGTCGTCCTGCGGTAAGTTTTCGAGCATGCTCTGTTTTGAGTTGGCTTAGCGTGGGTTGCCGCCCCCCATAAGAGTACGTACCCTACAGTAGAGAGTGTATTTATGTATATCAAGTCATAGACAACCGAAAGGCCGTATTGAAAGACTCGATCCTGGTATGCCAAGCTGAGCTTTGGTTCATCGCGAGGGGGTTGATCATCTTTTTCGACATTTCATCAACTTATGCTGTTTACAGAAGCGGGATGTCTTTCTGTATATGGCGATGTATTTTTAAAATCAACCTGAGTATCTCAAAGCCACTTGTGGACATGGTCACTGATCCTCCTGTCGAATAATATCTGACCTGAAAATGATGTACTCGCATAAGGGGAATGTTTCTGCGTGACGCAGATAAACCAGTGAATCTGCTTGTTTGACATCGAGTTGATAACCGATGGCAAGGGAGGGCTAGCGCCTTGAACAGGCTGTCGAGCTCATGGTCATTCGGCTCAGTGAGAGGGGTGAGTCAATTTCGAATAAGGTGTGTTGCTAGTAGCATGTCTGCAACCAGACCGTAAAACAAAGGTAACGGAATTTCAGCCTCCCAAAAGACCTGGACGCAATGTGGAAACCACATTTGCAGATTGACCAGAATTGTAAAGTCACAAGACGACGCTTGTCCGTTTGGCTCGACATGATGAAGCCAGATACTGATGCACCCGACACACTGGTGCTTCTTAACTGGCAACTAAGAGCGTGAGATGAGCATTACCAATCCTAGGGACATAGTAGATAAAATGTGTCGAGGATTGTCAAGAGAGGACAAGCGAGCATGTCTCCCTTGTCTTGAAGCCAAAACGAGAAATATCGTATAATGGCATCGAGATGTTTCTCAAGCTTGTCAAGCTTGGGATGCTCTGCTTGGTGAACAGACCCCGTTCTGGCCCGTATGTGCGTCCAAAAAGGGACAAATCCAAATGAACAAATCCTAAGTTGATGTTCCCTTTTATCTATAGTTACCGAAGGCTAATCGGTTAGGCAAAGGATGCTTATTAGATGACGCATTTTGGGAAGCATTCGTCAGCCTTGATAGGCAGATGTGATTTGAGATGCAGCACTGGTACTTTGCCAGGGGTATGTACAGCGTCGCCGCAAAAGTGTATGAAAACCGTCACATGGCAGTGGCTGCACTTCCGTGACTCGAGGTAACACATAAACGCTGTAAGATGTTGGCAACCTGGCTCATAATCACAGCCAGTGAATGTCTTGAAGTTTATTGGGTATCAGAGGCCTTCCTGGCACCCTGACAACTTGATGAGAATGGAAAGTCTGAGCATAGCCAATGCGTGATCCCGTTTTGCTTTCTGTTGGCGCTGAAAAGGAACAAATTACCAGCCATAAAGAGACAGAGAGAGAAATAAACATTTGAACCCTTATCTGGTGGGACATAATTCAAGGCCCACATCACATGGAAGTCAAGTCCCAGCTCAAAGCTCTCAAGCCTCGTGAAGCCCAAGGGCAATATTTACCTGAATAGATGTTCAGGGCACAGGCGGAAGTTTCAAGGCGCGATGAGCCGGACATTGGTTGGATTGGCTGGCTAAGCATCCCGACACCCCCTGTTGGATCGAACTAGTATTCCGTCTCAATAACGAGCCAGGGCATTTGAAGCAAAAATAGCCAACCCATCTAGTTATCCTGTCGGAGGGGATCGTCATTAGAGAGAACGCCATAATGACTGTCATGTGTGAGGCAGTGGAGGTTTATTGAACTCTGTCGTAGTCCGTGTTCGTTGGGTTTGTTAGGTGTCTCTCATTGTCTAAATGCCCATCACCAGTGACGAAAACTGATGTTCAGTAAGTACGTAGTGCATGGCATCGATATGTTCTCATGCCGACGCATAATAGATCGCCTCGTATCACTTTGAGCGGAGCAAAACGGTTTAGCGATATTCATCTCCCTGCACACCGTACTGTGTAGGCTCGAGAATTCACTAGGATTGCAGTACTTGAAATTTGGAAAGTTAAAAAAAAAAAGATCCATCGAGGCGGCACGCTTTGGTTCCCCATCCCCACCAAAGATTTGCAGGGAACGTGTAGGTGGCGCGCAATTCCAGCCCGTGTTTGGTGAGGTGACTGATTCAGTGGGCGATCAAGGCAGTTGAGAAATCATGGTCAGGCCAATTTCATCCACTGGCGGCCCTGGCTGATCCCTCTGTAACCATTCATGGTGGGCTAGCTGGCTAGGCCGTGGACGTACGGTGAGACGCCTGGACGCACAAATCTTTCGAGGGAGCGTTGCTCTACAACACCGAAAAGCGGCTAGGTTCAGAGGGGCGAGCCAGCACATGTGCTGTGCTCCACAGAAACTCATCTCATGGCCATGGTCAGCAATGAAACTGTTCAGGTGGGGATTATCCTCGTAAAGAAACAGCCCAAGCAAAATTTTTGCTGTACTGCAGCATGAACTTGATGAGTCGTCTGCGTTCCCTCCACAGAGGGGCACTGATATGAGACAAGGGAAGTGACAGAGTCAGGAACTGAACAACAAACAAGTCGACACTGTCGCATTTCGCGCCGAGATTCGGATATGTGTATAGATGATAGACTTGCAAATCAATCGCTTCCAAGCCGTGGACGGGCGACATTCTGGCAAGCCAAGTACAGATCCAAGTTCAAGTCATCGTATGCTAGACAGAACTCGTCCTGCTTCTTCTTTTCATATCCACCATAACATGTCAGCTTTGGTGCTTTGCTCAAGCGACTTCGAAGTTGAACTTGATCACCTTGTCTCAGGCCTCCTGCAAACTTGGTCCAGAAGTAATATCTGCGTAAACCAATTTAGGATAGACATGCGACATGCCATACAGGTGCAGAACAATAGCCTAGCGTCTATACCACAGACCCGTGTTTCGGTTTCGGAAGTGAGTCGTTAGACGACGTGGCAGGCAGGCAGGCAGGCAGGCCGGCAGGTAGGTAGGCTACAAAGAGCATGAGTTCCACTAACACCGGTGCAGACAAAGCCAAATCCCATGCCCGACAAGTAGCCCACTTGCTGAAGTCGTGCTGGTGCTGGCGCTGGCGCTGCACCGAGAACCTAGAGGGACCGGCGATACCCTGTCTGCTTGGCTTTCCTGTGAAAGGAAGTGGTACTGGTACTGCAGCTAATTAGCACGGGCTAAGCCCCCAGTGTTTGCCCAGCTGGGAAATCGGTCGTTGGTTTCGCAACCCCTGAGTGGAGGGATGAAAATGGCACTTGGCACCTGGCTGATTAGTGAGTTGAGAACGTTCGACAGACAAGTGAGGGGAAGGTCTTTGGGATGTGGTGATTTCCGCACTTTCCATTCTCAGAAGATCCAGCAGAGACAAGGGCGGCCTAGTAGATTGGTCACATATACATGGGAAAGCTGCGTCTTCAGGCTTACCAGGAGTGTCACCACGACTCGCGCCTTCCGTCCTTTCAATGCCCGCAACCGCTCAGCCCTCACCTGAAGACACCTGCCCAAGTTAGCTGACTCACCTCATTTCATTCCTTCCTTAACTTAGGTATTGACTTCGGTACCCCCAGTCAAGCGCGCCTTCCTTGAGTGCTCCTAGAAACAACGCCCACCGATGGCCCACGTTAACCATTACCTCCTAATCGATGGGTGTTTCTCATCAATCAGTCCCTCTTCAACTTTGAGGTCTCCAGTATGAACCCTGCAACCAAGACCATCCTGTCGTCGCTGGTACCTCACCTTACGGAGGAAATTGCGCGCCGGCGATGTCTCCAGTACCCCCATTCAAGCGTCCCCGTGCCCTTGTGTTGGTGTTCTTGCCACCAAGGATTCCCACCAACTGGCACACACACCGCCAAAAGTTGGAGGCATCGTTCGCTTGCTATAGAGCAATAGCCCACGCGAATAAGGACACTAACGTCCGTGTACCGACCTGATTTGGATGGTTTGTTGTTGTTGATGTACGGACACAGTCAGAGCATGCACGATGCAATGTCGGCCAGCCACACGTTGGTTATCAAAGGAATCTTCGTTTCCACCCTT
The DNA here is from genome assembly GCA_018886245.1 of Fusarium brachygibbosum. Lineage (NCBI taxonomy): Eukaryota > Fungi > Ascomycota > Sordariomycetes > Hypocreales > Nectriaceae > Fusarium > Fusarium brachygibbosum. Next base: position 300,349 of record MU249525.1, read on the forward strand.
GTTCGGTGTATGTCGAGGCGGTTCCACATATCAATATTTGGGATTGTCTTGATAGATTCCTCATCTGGCCCATCTGGCCATCGAGCTATGGGATGCCTGCAAGGTCGACTTTAGATGGAGTTTCGCTGCGCCATCATAGCCTGGCAACCTGGCAATAGTACGGTTGAGTCCCTCATACTTTCGGGCTACGGGCATCACGGTGGACGCCAGATTATAAAGCTATTGTTTTGCACCCAGGCACTCTATTTATTACCTACACCGTCGCAACACATTAACCATCAGGTCCTGTCGACAACTTAGTCTGGAAAGTATTAAGTTGCCGCGAAATAGAGAAATGAAGAGGTGTTGGAGAAAAAGCTTTGTGACCGTAAAGTCAAGCACGGAAACTGAGAAGTGGGTACCGAACCGTTTTCACCGGTGTCCTACCTCAAAAGTGATGAGGATTCAAAACTCATTGCAAACATACCTAGTCTACCATCATACCCAAGCGCTTGTCGATCAGATATAATTGTTTCTTTTAGGACAACACCATGGTCTTACGACACCCTCTTCCAACTCGCTCCCAACGTTGTCCTGGGGCCGAGAAATGGGGATGGCATCTTTCACAGCAGGGGTGTCTGGAGTGACTACCTAGACGAAGCATGCCAAACCACCAAAGCGGTGATGCGCATCCCGCCTTGATGAGATTTGAGACCCTTCCCGAGTGGCACTTTTAGCAACAAGGAAATGTCCCATCCTTTGGACTGGGCGCGGCGCTTCCTAGTTGAGGTCCCTAGCCCATCTCAGGCCCCAGAGATGCATGCATTGTGGCGCCGTTTGCTGGGCAACTTGGTGCACCCCTACTCTCGGCTCCACCCCCTGCTTCTCGGTCAAGTCGTACACGGTTCTCGACCAAAGACTGGCTGCAGATGCACGACTTTGTGGTTTATTGCGACTCCTGGCCGTGAGCTAAATTCTTCTCCATCCCTTCCATTGTTCACTACTCCATGTGAGTTGCATTCTTAGCGGCAGGGGTGATTATCCTGGAGTCCAGACGACCCGATGATGCCCACTTCCTAAAGACTCTGTGCACATGGGTCTGCAACGCAATCATAGCCGCGGAAGGCTCCATCGTTACTATTACTATCACCATCACCACTCAGTTTTCTTGTCCTTCGCCTGGTTGGTTCTACGCCCAAAATTAGCGTAGTACTGTCAGAATCGTCGTGAACCCCATTGTCTCGCTACCTCAGTCCATACACCCCCGTACAGTACAGGGATTTGTGTGTCGTCTATATCCTCGAGTTAACCATACCGTGGGTTGTCTCAATCCCCAGAACAGCGGCCTAATTCTCGCTCCGGCACTACTTCCCGCCTACCTTTCGCAGCCTCTAGCCCCGCCCGTTGAGACACCCCCTGCCGGCCCGTATGACGCAGCCCACCACTTCAGCTGCCATGCCAGAAATTGACAATCCTAGCACAGGAACGAGAACAACAGGGCCAGTTCTGGTGAGCAAACCTTGTCGGGTACCCCCTCACACTCGATTCTGATTCGTCGACCATTGTAGTTCTCCGGCTTGCAGTCAGTTGGTGCTAAATCGTCCATGCTTCTTCACTGCTTGATGCTTCCCGGCCCACACCCAGATCCCTGGAGAGTTGATCTTGTTCAAGCTGCTAGGCTCGATTTATTTCCAAGCCATCGATTGCCCCATGTTTCGTACTCCCTTGAACCCCCTTGGGGATTGTACCATACCTCCACTTGACGATACATAATGAAGTCTGTCCCTCATATCTTTTGTTTGCCATATTAATCACTACCTAACCAAACGCAAACTGGAAAACGATAACAACATTCGATATTGACTGGTCTTCTGCTATTACCATCACCCATTTTGTACACTTTCCCTTCAGATATTTCAACATGATGCACCCACTCTTTGGCGTGCAACCAGCAGGTTCTCTGCCTTTCACACATTCTCACGGCGTTATGCTAGACGACCACGCACAGCAAATGGCATGCTCTCAGACTTCGAGGAGGCTCTCACGAGGCTCCAATGGACAGCGTTCTGGAGGAGGTGCTATGAGAATCGCCAAACCCTCAAGTGCCAACAATAGCCCTCGATCGTCTGGGCTCATGGCTCGGCGCAAGACTCTCATGAACGACGGCAACTCTCAACGACGACAGCAACAAATCATTGAACAACTATCTTCATTCTGCGACATTGAGTCACAGCAGCCCTGCCACCGATCCTCGCGTCCCGTGAGCTGGCACCCAGGTACTTATGGTCAGACTTCAACGCAACAGCATATGCCTGCCTTGGCCCCAAGTTACTCGCCTGCTGGTCAACACGATCTATATGGAAACTATTCCCACTACTCACCTATGATGGCCTCGAATTCTTGTGGCACATCCCCTCTGGCCTTTTCCCATCTCTCACTACCGTACCAGCCTGCAGACAGCATGGCATATAACCCCTATCAAGGAACTAGCATGTCTCAACATTCACCGGCTGGCTCCTTGGCGATGGACACTCGTTCCATGCCGGCTACCTCTGCTCCTATTGATGCTGCATACAGCAATGGATGGGATTGGAACAACTTCATCATGCATGGTTTTGGCTCAACAACGCCCCCCACACCAGAAACACTCCCCCAAAGCCAATTGTCTCAACCCGCTGTCTCTGAGGATATTCAATACCAGGCACTGGAAGACGCTTCGGAAGAAGAGGGCGAGATCCTGGTTGGAATGGGCCTCTACGATGCCCCAGAAAAGTTCGATGAGGACCCACAGCTGAACAACTACCGATCCACCGTATCATCTCTACTTGGATCGTCGTTCAGAAGTTACGAGCCCAGCGGCAAGGGCTTGAAACTTGAAGAAACATGGGAACCTCCTAAATCTGATGATGAGGAGGAGGACGAGGACGAAGAAGAAGAGGACAAAGATGACGACGAAGAATAAAGGCGCTGCAAAGCAAGTCTGCAATGGCGATTACGAATAACGACATGAAACCTGTATGAATACGGTGTTGCGAGCTGGTAGGAAAAACCAGCTTTTGTTCTTTTGCTTTTTGGGATGAGAAGAATCTTGGGTCTCAGTGGCACGGGCATGGAGCATCTGATTTTGGGATTACAGGCATGGTTATAAGCGATTGGATTTCAGCATGTATAGAAAGAAGCTGTCTTGACTATGGATACCCCGTGCAAGAGCACACAATAGGGAGATGCAAATACGAGAGGGCTCAGTAAGCCGTACAATACTCATTCAAATGAAGAATTAAAATTAGACAAGCGAATCTCACAACCCCAACTGTGCTGTCAGATGCTTGATGATATGAACACCCGGATATGAAGCAAATGGTACTGTAGTATAAAAAAGTGGCAGGCAGGTAGGTACGTTACGAGAGACAGTCGCGTTTCGTCCACATTTATTACCAAAATGCGTTAATCCCTGCGTGACATGTGGCATTTTACGGGTCCGTGCTTCCGTCTCTCCTTCGGAGCTTTCCATTGGTCAAGTCGGCGAGTTCACAAACGCCCCTCCCCCCTTCTAGCCAGCCCTGTGTGGCGCTTGCACTCAGTAATGAAAGTTCTAGACACAACAGACCCCACTTTCTTGCGGCATTACGTATCTACTACTCAGGATGTCAGGGTCGGCTGTGGCTGGCAAGCGAGAAGTGGCTGGCTCCGCAATAAGTGACTCAAGCAAAGAAAAAGAAAAAGTCTGTTCTGTACTGTAGGTACTCGACAGTGCGGGTAACAAAAGAGCCGATTCAATTCAAACTTTAGAGTGATGATGATGAAAAAATGACTGGAGGAAAAAAGAAAGAATCATACATCTCATCCCCTAGGAGATACTGTACCAGAAAAGGTGGCCTCCTAAGATTTTAGGGTGCAAAAAAAATAGCAACCTTGAATCTAGGTAGTCTGACTGGCATAAACCGACTCGCTAATTTCGTCTCTAACCCTCAGCAATCAAGTTTTCTGATGCCTCGAGGATCCCAAATTTTAACTCTTTTGCAAAAAAGTAACTTCTGATGGGATCACGCTCCACTGCTCCACACTGCTGGATTGTACTAATTTACATTGCCTCTTTGAATGCATTCTTTGCAAGAACTGGGGTCATTCAAGGGACTTTAGGAAAGACAAGGTTTTTAGTTCTAGAATGAGAAAAGCGGTTTGGCCAAGAGGAAATTTCCGTCAAAAAGACGAGTCGGCTAAGGTCAGGGATTAATAAAGAGCGAGAACACATAATTGTGACTCTTTGAAAATGTGATGAGTAGTAATGTATCCTTCATAGCCAGTATAAGTAAGTTTTAGGTAGTCTTGGACCATGTTTGGCTGGTGCTTGGCTTATAGATTACCTAGAGCACCTACTGTTCATACAGTAGATGACCCATCACCAGCGGCTCCGTTCATGACTGCCAAATACCGTCTTTAACTGGAAAGCGACCCGAAATGATGCTGCAAAAGTGGTTTGTCATTTTATTGCCCCCCCCCCCCATTCCCCATCAAGATTACTCCATAGCTCATATCGAGATGGAGAGTCTCTGATCCTGCCTTATACCATGCCTGAAGTTTGATGTGTAAGAAGCCGAGAGTCACAATGCCAACTTCGTGACAACTCTTTAAACATCCATTACACTTGGAAGTAGATTTACACTGTTAAAACAAGTGGACCGAAGGAAACGAGTTTTGTAACAATTCACGGAGAGGTTTGTATCTTTTGGGACTGGGAGACCCATGGGAATGACAACACCAATCAATCGTTGAAACGAGAGTGTCGCTTTGCATGGATATTGTCAAAACAAAAAAGATAAAAACAGTCATCTTAGGGAAATAAGAGCACAACAGTAAGGGCATTATCATTTATAAGAAACCGATAATAATGTATAGTCTATGTGAACCGCAGCTGTTTGGCAGATTACCATCATTTGCAGCAATAGGTGACCGCCTTCAAGCGCCGGAAAATTATTTCATCCTAACAACATCTTGAATCTGAAGTTCAGCATCGCCAGAAGCTCACCTCGCTTTACCCAGACTTGGTCAAAGCATTGAAACAAGATATTTTTCCTATCGAAAGTTAAGAGAGAACCTGAAGAAATGGTTCAATACGTCTTTACGCCATGGCGCGACCGATACGAACTGTTGCTCGTGCGCGAACAGATGTACACAGGCATCACAACCAATGCTCAAGACCCAAAACAAAAGCTGGGACAAGACGCCAGCCAAAATATGCAAATACGGCAAGAAGTCGACGATAAAGAGACTCGGACACGGCAGCACCAAGCGGTTGCGCGTGTATCGATGTGGATGCAGCGAGGAAATTGTCCTCACCTGATTGAATCGACGGCGCTTTTGATGGCCGCCATGTTGGGTGATAGGGAGGCATCTGCCGGGGAAAATGCAGCCTCCTCAGCATATGCCATTCGAGCAGCGTATTCAGCTGCATTCAGCAGGTGAGTTTCATGGCCTCAAATACAACATTGCACGACAGCGCTGATGCGTCCCCCAAGGTTCGTCACCGGCCTTCTCGACAGTCACCAGGATAAGCAGCGCAAGCAGAGTATGTACATGGTTGCAAAGACGATAGGCCTGCCTGCAACTTTTGTCGAACTGCGCCATCAGTCCACGCATGAGCAGTTACCTTCATTGGCAAAGCTACGCACAGCGGCCAGAAAAGCGTTGCTGTGGATTTGGGATTACCATTGGAAGCAGCTGGACGAAGATAGCAGCGATCCGTGTCGGATGGCAATACTTCGGTATCTTCGAGAAGGAGATGAAGCGAAATTGGGGGCTATAGCTGATGAGTTTGAACGTTGGCCCAAGGAGCGTGTGCTCAAGACGATTCAAGAGGTCAGAGATAGTTTGCCGGGAAACCAAGTATTCCTCAAATCTGCACAGTTGACACAGCGACTACAAGGCGCAGAAGAAGAGAAGAACGCGACGAAACCTGGCGCTATGGACACGACAATGAAGGATCATGGAGTTGATGCTGGCAATGCGGATGAGGACGAGGAGGACGACTTTGGTTGGTCGCAGTTTCAAGGGCCTTGGAAACCCAAGCCTATTGGAATTGTCTAATGTTTTCAAGAAACTGTTTGAGATATTTGATACCCGAATTGATAGACTTGACAATCATGCAGCGGTGTCCAAATTGGTTGATACTGGTGTTTGCAGCGAAGGCCTCTGGTATCACGTGCCCTTGCATGCATCGGCAAACGTCATGATGGTGGCGGGGACGGGAGCCCATGATGCTTCGGTACCTACCTTACCTTGGTTGATAAGATTACAAAACCTCGCAGCTCATTCGACATTCTTCTCCAGCGATACATCCACTTTCAACTCGACATCTGTCTCTGTCCTTAGTCCTATGTATAGACTCGCGGCAAGCCGGCCATTTCTTAAACAGAAAATTGGATATTTATCAACTGCTGTAAGTCCATGGCTTGACTCCGAAGCGGCCTTAGCTGAGACAGTATAGCTTGTTGCATCCCGCGCCATGCATATCCAGTCAATTCCTATGTGTATGTGAAATACTCCTGACCTTCCACTGGAGGAAGGCACATCGTGGATTGATCTACGGAACTAACTTGAACAGGGGAGGGAAGCTCCAACAACTACGCCTACTTGGTAGTTGACGACAAGTCCAAGGATGCCGTCATTATTGATCCCGCAAACCCTCCAGAGTATGAACGCAACCGCTGAAGGGCTTATCGAAGTTCGCTAATCGATGTCTTGCAGGGTCGCACCTATCCTAAAGGATGCCATTCAAGCGGGCAAGATCAACTTGACAGCCATTGTCAACACTCATCAGTGAGTATCGCACTCATTTAGAGCTTAAAGAACCCAACTGACTTCCATGCTGTCACTGGGATCATGCTGGAGGCAACAAGAAGCTGGTAAATCACCCCAATGACAAAACACCCACGGACTCTCACTGACTTTCCAAGCTTGCCGAACTCGGTACCCCCAAGCTAGACATCATCGGCGGCAAAGACTGTGAGGGCGTGACCAAGACACCCGGTCATGGTGAAACCTTCAAGCTGGGCGACATCACTTTCAAAGGCGTGCATACGCCATGCCACACCCAAGACAGCATCTGCTTCTTTGCGCAAGACGGAAACGACAAGGCCGTCTTTACTGGCGATACTTTGTTCATTGGAGGTAGGCCTAAACAGACGTTTGGCGTTCTGAGACTGGGGTTCGTGCTAACAATGATAATCAGGATGTGGACGATTCTTTGAGGGCAATGCCAAGGAAATGCATGAAGCCCTGAACGAACGCCTCGCAGCGTTGCCTGATGATACTGTTGTTTACGTAGGTCGTGAGCTTGAGCCCAGAGACACATAGCCACTGACATTTTCCCAGCCTGGACACGAGTACACCAAGGCCAACGTCAAGTTCGCAGCATCTGTTTCTCAGCGTGAGGCGGTGCAGAACCTGCACTCCTTTGCTGAGAATAACAAGATTACCACTGGCAAGTTCACCATCGGAGACGAGAAGGTACGTACAAAGCTTGATTGTAGTTGTCGAGAACAGCTGGCTGACTTATTGTAGGAACACAACGTGTTTATGAGAGTTGAGGTTTGTCATCACGAGTGATGCTGAAGAATTGTTGAACTGACAATAGCAGGACCCTGAGATTCAAAAGCAAACGGGCGAAACCGAGCCCGTGGCAGTTATGGCTAAGCTGCGTGAGATGAAGAACAACTTCAAGTGAGTAAGTAGCAACACCTCCACGTCACCGTTTCTTGCCTGTCTAACCAGTCTGAAGGGCACCTGAGCCGAAAATATAAGTTCAAGGTTTCAACTTGATGCAGATGTGGAAAGGAAACATCAAAAAGGAATACAGCATCGGGCGCATTGGAGAGCGAGTATTCTGAGTGAATGGTTGATTGAATTGAGGTTGACATTATAAGATATTGTCTTCTATTGAGTATGTCTCCATGGATCGCTAGGTGCCTGTCTCAAAGACATTGACATCGCTTGCTACCCACTGGAACCACGCCGGTTTGAAGTTTTCCGACGAGGCTTGTTTTAATTTTGCTTCACTGTCCACACTTGCTCGCTGTAGTACATCAAAGCGGCAAGCTCTAGCATTTTTAGAAGCGGGTGTTGATGTAGGATATCACAAAGAAATAGCTGGGTCGACATCGGAATTCGGTGCATCGATCGCACCCAATTGTATAGCAGACGTGAACAAACCTTTTGAGTCTTTCGCGTTGATTTTTCTCCAAGGAGCGCGAGTGACTGTCGAGCAGTTTGGAAGTCTGAAAAGACTGTGGAAGAATATTGAAAGATGATGGTTTGAGTCGAAGAAAGAAAAAATAATAAAGGATCCGTTAATGGAAGACCCCGTACAGTCTTAATCGCTGGAAAAGACGGTGTTTGCGCACTGTCCATGCGGTACGCCAAATCCACTATCGTCACTACCAAGAATCCGTCGTGACATCAACTACTGCGACAGGCCTCAATAGTTCTTAATCCCACCAAAGCGCAAATGGTAAGAGTCTCTTCGAACGATTTCCATAAAAGAGCAATGTCTAACAGATACTCACAGCCTCCAAAGCGCAAAGCACCCGCCGCCAGCGGAAGCGCTGCGCCCAAGACGCGCCAGTCCAAACTCGCAAAGGAGCACAACGTCACACCGCAAGAAGAGGGCGAGATCCGCGAGGCATTCAGCCTCTTCGCAGAGCCCATGGATGGAGAGAAGTACGGTGTTCTACCTATTGACGATGTCAAGTCCGCGCTTATGTAAGTGCTCTACGAAAGAGGCGCTTGGAATCCTGCTAAGAAGATCTTTGTTCAGAGCTCTGGGCGTCCCACCCTCCTCGCACGCAGAACTCAAAGAATTCATTTCCATCCTCGACCCCGAAAACGACGGCTACGCAACCTTCGAACCCTTCTTCGCCATCTGCGCCCTCAAATTTCACACGAGAGAGCACGACTCGGACGCCCACCGTGCAGAAGTTGAAGAGGCTTTTCGACTCTTTACAAACGGACAGGATGGACCGATCACGCTGGCGCATCTGCGGCGCGTAGCAGCCGTGCTGAAAGAGGATGTGGACGAGGAGCTGCTGAAGGATATGATTCTCGAGGCCAACGGTGGCGTAGGTGTTGCTCGAGGTGTGGGCGTTGAGGAGTTTGATGGAGTTATGAAGAGTGCCGGTGTCTGGAGGTGATCCTCCAATAAGATGCGCAGTCGCGCTACGATTTACGAAGGAACGAACTATTTTATGGAGTTGGGGGAGTTAATATTACGAGATGAGAAACAAGATTCGAGGTCGCAGTTTGGGAGGTAAGGTTTCCTGGATCCTGACCACACCGTCCAGGTTGCTAATCGTGTTATAGGTACTTGAGCACATGTAATGTGCCGTCCGTCGTAAATATACAGAGTATAATTGAAGTCTACCGTATTTGGGCTTTTTGAAGTCAACATATTCGTTATAACAGTCATTCAGTTTGCATCAGGAGTAAAGGAGATGTGGTTTATACATTCACTGGTCTTGGCTCTTCTCCAATCTTAAATGTACTAGGTTCTTCAGGATCAACGGTCCTGGCCAATGTATATAGTATAATGCCACCTAATTCTGAAACGCCTCATCAGATGCATGCCCTCGTTGGCAACGGGGTGTGTGAACTGATAATCCTCACACTATATGGATCCAATTGTATTTGCAGTAAAATCAAACCAAATGTCGTAACTTTCGTAAATCATTGCGGAGAGTTGATTGTCACCGACGGTTTTGGGGTGCCATCCTTGGCCGCAGCGGCCAGCTTCTCCTCCTCGCGTCGTCGAGAATCGAGCACAGCCTTGAGCTCTGGGGAAGGGTTGAAGCCAGCGTGGTCAGAGTGTCGCTTGTAGTAGTAGGCGTCGGGCTTGGGATGCATCTCTGGGGGAAGGTCTTCCATGATGCACTTGACGATGTTCTCGACCGAGTTCTTCTTGGAGGCGTCGCGGTGCCATACGGTGATGAGGTGAGAGTTGAAGCGGACTGAAAGTCCAACACCACAGAGCTGGTCCTCTGTAGACAACAATAGTTAGCACTTGTAGGGGTTCGGTAATTTGGGAGCCCATACCCTCGTCAAGAACACTCTGGAGCTTCTCGCCGATAGCAAGGAGCTGGACACGGGTCCAGACATCCGGGCCCATGCTCTTGGGGAAGCGGAACGTCCAGCTACCACCCAAGATATTACGTCGGTCTTCCCAGACAGGTCGGAAGCCAGACTTGAAAAGGTAGAGAGACTCTCGCACGCCGATGTTTCCAACGGGGGTGTTGTTCGCATATCTCCAAAAGTCCTGCACCGACTCGATCTGGGTACCGAGCTGCTCAAGTCCGGAGTGGTACTGGTCACCGGTCTCACCCTCCTTTGCCTGGCGATCGAAGTAGACGTTCCAGTAATGCTGCGTGGGCAGCGGTCGCATGGTCTTTAGGAAGTTTCGCTTGGCATCGTCTCGCTGCTCGGCGGGAGAGTTGGGGTCGCTAGACTCCTGAGCCTCTGGGAGATTACGTGTGAAGAGAGGTAGACGGGAGGACATTGTGACGGTTCGGTTCGGTTGAGAGACGGAAGGATAGATGTCAATAGGGGAAGAGAACGAATGTAGAGAAGAAGGGTTGTTGCCCAAGATGATAAAGAGCCCGACAAAGACGAAAGGAGATGAACACGGAGGCTTAAGTTGAAACTACCTATAGCACTACAGTACCAGGTAATAGGTACGGTACTGGTCAGTTTGTACCCTGCCGAGGAGCTTGGGCTGGCGCTGCCCAGGCCAGGCTTTGCTGATGAGGGGCACGTCAGACAAAATGAGGAATGGACAATTTAGCACAGACAAAGGCAGCAACAGCCCCTATTCTTTCGTCTGGTTCTTAGTACACAAGCGAATAACACTACTACTTACCTACCTACTTAGATTGATAATAATAACAGTACTAAGTTATAGGGCAATCTAACTAAGAAAAACCGGAATACTCACCGCTGAATGTATGTGCTTAGTTATTTGTCGCTGGTTGTTTGTCTGTCTAAGAGCCAAGTTGAGCTCTAACTAGTTAGTGGGGATATGGGTATGATGGAACCTCACAAGCTACTAATCCATGCATTTCCCAGCGATAAACTACTGTACTACAGCAAATGCAATCTGAGAGTCAATTACTTGATGTTTTTTCAAGACTGAGCCTTGAAAGAAGACTTTTCTCGATATAGTTGTGCCCTATTGTACTCGGGACTTTTGTTTCTTCAACGTGGACTGAGACTACACTAGACATCCATGACATGACATGACTGCGGGGTCCTGCAAGACGGCGAGTAAGATACCGCCAAAGCCATGAATCTGGTTGATTGGTTTGATGCATTCATTAGCTGCTTGTTCGTCAACCTCTAACCGATCTTCAACGGCATTTCTCAGCGCGACCAACAGCCTAGCGAATCGCTACGGCAGTTTCAGATATCCCCGGTATGGCTGAAACTGAAGTGGGTTATACATTCAAGTACCATTGGGACTTGGGTATCGCCAAGTCAACTAGAATATCGGTACCTCGATCAATGAAACCAAGAGTGATGAGAAGGCTGATATCGAATGTGTACACTGAACCAGCTATCCGGGTAAGTACTAGTAGGTATATGGTACTAGAAACTGGTGTATTCTACGTTAGTTGAATGCTCATGAGACTACTCGATTTGCTCCGTTAGTGTGTGAAAACGAGACCAAGAACTTTAATCTGGGAAGCGACAAGAGGACCAATCGATCAATCTCATGATTTTGGAAGGCTGTTCTCAAGCATACTTCTGAATGTATGTGATAGTCTTCACTTTTCTCAACCAAGTCATTTCACTGTACCTCCATGATAAGTAGAGCCCCCATCATGACCATACTTTTACTGATTTCAAGGAATGTACTTCAATCAAATTGAGTAACAATGATGTTGCAAACATTATAACAGTACCCTGAGCTCATTTCGATCAATTGTTGGTATTGGGGTCTGTATGTCTGATAAATACTAACTAATGCCTTCTAGTGGAAGGAAGATCTCCACCGCGGGGCATATCATGAGTACCTACAATAGCAACTTCACTTCAACACCAGTACCACTCAATTGCCTTGTAACCTACAAAACCCTAGCGAGATCTACACCTAAAATATGTCGCATCAAGACTCAGAGCCTGAGGAGGCCATCACAAAGGAGGAGATTCACGGCGAAGAACCGCCGAGAAAAACAAATCGCAATGCATGTGAGTACACACTTGTATTTCGACTCACTCACGGTGCCTGTTCTTATATATGAAAGTCACAGAACTCATGACATCGAAAAGAAAAACACCACCATCAACCACCGCAGCTCGGCCATCACGGAGTGGAAACCCTTTCAGAGATAGAATGGGCCTGGGCGCATACCTGGAAGACCCTGCCTCATACCCAGCTTCACGAGTCATCTACCACAACGATGGCTTTGTAGCCATCAACGATCGCTACCCAAAAGCCACTATTCACACACTCCTTCTCCCTCGCTCTTCGAAACACAACCTTCTTCACCCTTTTGACGCCCTGGATGACCCAGAGTTCCTCGCCAGCGTAAAAGCCGAGACCCAGCGTCTCAAAACCCTGGTAGCCAAGGAACTGCAGCGCTGTCTCAGCACGCATAGTCACAGCGATGCGCACCGGCAAGCCGTGCTCGAGGGCGATGCCGAGCCGGACGAGGGCGGGGAACTTCCCAGGGGTCGGGACTGGGCGATAGAAGTCAAGGCCGGCGTGCACGCAGTGCCAAGCATGAAGCACTTACACGTGCATGTTCTGTCAAGGGACATGTTCTCAGAAGCGCTAAGGCATCGCAAACACTACAACTCGTTCAACACTCCCTTTCTCGTCGACCTGGACGACTTCCCACTCCCGGCTGACGATCCGCGTCGACACACAAAAGAGGAAGCGTATTTGCAGTGGGACATGAAGTGCTGGAGATGCGAGTGCAACTTTGGAAATCAGTTCCAGAAGCTAAAGAGGCATCTCGCGGAGGAGTACGAGGAATGGAAGAAGCTCTGACGTAGAAGGGAACCTGTGTGAACGGAAAATAGGGCCTGCTTTTCCCATATATAAGTAGCTTCGATATTGTTACAACAACTCCCGTAATAAAAAACCCCAAAACCAATAATTCCACGAAACCGACCAACCAGCCATTCCTTGTGTTGCCAGGCACCCTATACCAAACCGAACGCAGACCCTTTTGCCTCCCTAGTACAGTACAATCCATCCAGGTGCTGGTGGTGTTGCCACGCAGTCTTCAGCTGTAGTGCCTTCTTTCTTGATTACTCTTCGTCATACTAATCCTGCGCATGGTTAGCAAATGGTGGGTTCTCATTCAAGGGTTGTAAAGAATATAACTACCTCATCCTTATTAGGAGAATCGGCGGCGGGGGCTTCCTTATCACTGACGTCGTCGGCTGCTGAATGTTTAGTAAATTGTCACGCTGGTCAAATCGAAGGCGTATCTTACCGGCAGAATCGTCCTTATTTTCGTCGGCTGAAGCATCTGCAGCTGGGCTAACAGTCTTGGGCTTTCTGCCACGCTTCTTGGGTTCCTTGGGCGTTGTAGCAGCGGACTCTTCATCGTTGGCAGCAGCTTCTCGACGAGGTCGTCCACGTCCCCTCTTTGGAGTGCCATCATCGTTTACAGCCGCAACCTTCTTGGGCGTGGCGGCGGCCTTCTTGCCACCACCTGGAGGACGTCCGCGAGGACGACCGGTAGGAACGTAAACTTTCTTGGGCATGGGCGCAGACCCCTTGGGGGGTCTTCCGCGGCCACGCTTGACGGGGACTTCGGCAGTGCTCTTGGTCACACCAGCTGAAGACTTGGGAATCTTTGGCGATGAGTCGCCTTTCGACGCGGCGTCTTCCTTGGTTCGCGCCATGATGCGAAAGACTGGAGAAATGAGGAGGAATTGAAGAAGAAATAATCACGGGAAAAAATCTGGAAAAAATGAGACGGATGAGCGCGATCCAAGTTTGAACGAAGAAAGGGTTTAGATTAAAACGCGCGCGTGAGTTGATGAAGATGAACGAAGGAGATGAAAAGAAGAAACGAGTGTTTTGCAGGTCGTCGCGCGACTGGGTACTATAGCAGACAATCTACTAACCGTACCTGAACTTAACAGCTAAAGCTGTCGCAAATCGATTAAAGTGGCTGGAGTTCGCGTCGAGTCCCCGCATGATGAGAAGACAGAATTGGATGTAGGAGTGAGAAGTGTATTCTTTTCCGTCACCCTCTTTCACACAATCTAAGCTCTACACGGCCTAGCGCTTCCGGATTTCGATGGGCGACTTGGCCCAAGCTCCTCCTTGTTAAACCAGTCAAAACTGGAAAGAACAAGACAAGGGTCCCCTGCAACTGCCCCTAGCAACGCAAATGACGCTGGTAAACAAAAATCCATACGGCGGATAAAATGTGGATTGTTCTTCGACACCGACTTCACGGCAGCATCAACGATATCAGTCAAACACTAACGAATATGGCTTTGGATTCGAGACTGATGCCTTCTGCAGCCTCCTCTTCGAGCTCTTTTTGTGAGGGCAGAGTCCATTCTTCGGCCTCGACTCCTTCACTGCGATCTCGAGATGCCGCCTTGTCGATGCCCGCTAAGATGGATGGTGGAGGAAACGTCAAAGTGGTTGTTCGAGTGAGAGCGTTTCTCAAGAGAGGTAAGCAAGAAAGAGAGAGAAACAGTCAACTCTCTCAATTCCTTCAAATGTTTCTCAGAAAACTAATAAAAAATTCCCTTCAGAGCTTGAACGTCAGGCAAAATGTCTGATTGAGATGGATCCCATAACTCAGCTCACTACTCTTTCTTCACCCGATGAACAGGACCCAGAAGCTGCAAAACTCAAGACTCGAAAGGTCATTGAGGAAAAGAAATTCACTTTTGACAACTCCTTTTGGAGTCACGACACTAATGACGAGCACTATGCCACCCAGGAGGACGTTTACAACAGCTTAGGCGAGGACTTTTTGGACCACAACTTTGAGGGTTACCACACTTGTATCTTTGCCTATGGACAGACCGGATCTGGCAAGAGTTACACCATGATGGGCACCCCCGACCAGCCTGGCCTGATCCCTCGAACATGTGAAGATCTATTCGAGCGTATCGACGCTGCTCACAGCGAAAACTCCAACGTCGCTTACAACGTGCGCGTCTCCTACTTTGAAGTGTACAACGAGCACGTCCGCGACCTGCTAGTACCACCTCAGACACACAAGGCGCCTAATTACCTCAAAATTCGCGAATCTCCTACCGAAGGTCCATACGTCAAAGATCTTACCGAGGTGCCCGTGCGAAACATCAATGAGATTCTCCGTTACATGAAGCTGGGCGACACATCCCGTACGGTAGCAAGCACAAAGATGAACGATACCAGTAGCCGAAGTCACGCCGTCTTCACTATCATGCTGAAGCAGATTCACCACGACATGGAAACTGATGAGACAACAGAGCGAAGCTCTCGTATTCGGTTGGTAGATCTGGCTGGCAGTGAGAGGGCGAAAGCCACCGAAGCAACTGGTGCACGATTGCGCGAGGGTAGCAACATCAACAAGTCCCTGACTACTCTTGGGCGTGTCATTGCTGCTCTGGCAGACCCCAAATCCTCCAGAGCTGGAAAGCGAAGAGACGTTGTCCCGTATCGCGATTCCATCCTCACGTGGCTTCTCAAAGACTCGCTGGGTGGAAACAGTAAGACAGCCATGATTGCCTGCATTGCTCCCTCAGATTACGAAGAGACCCTGTCAACATTGCGATACGCCGATCAGGCCAAGCGAATCCGAACCAGAGCCGTGGTCAACCAGGATCACATCTCCACGGCCGAACGGGATGCACAGATTGCTGCCATGGCGGAAGAGATTCGCATTTTGCAACTTTCTGTTTCCGACTCGAGACAGCGTGAGAAGAACGCCAAGGAGGCTGAGGAGAAACTGGAAGAGTACCAAACTCACGTCAACTCCATGCAGCGCATGATGGAGGAGCGCAGCATGGTGGCCGAGAGCAAGATCAAGAAGCTCCAGACTGAAAATGAGGCCCTGAAGCTGCACTTGAAGCTCGCCATTGAAAGCCTCAAGAATCCTATTCCCATTGTTCCCGTCAAACCAGAAGGCGAACTCGACGAGCAAGACAAGGAAAATGCCTCCGAATATGGCGAGGACGAAGACGAATACGACTCAGAGAGTACAGCATACGGCGACGAGGATGAGTTGCAAGAGGAGATGCACCGATATCTCCAGGACATGGGCAACCTGAGAAAGCTAATGACGGCGGATCTTACGAGGTTCAAGACCGAAGACAGCGCCAGGATGCCACTGGGCACGAAAGAGTTCTAAAACGTATGATTTCGAAGGGGTATCAGATTGACGGAATTACTAGCTATCATCATGGTTGGAGCACGGTGTTTTTGGAGCGTTGGTTTAAACGACTGAGTTGAATAATTCAACGTACGAATGAATGTAGGTTTGCTGGATAACAAGTTACATAGAAAATTCTATATCATCTCTTTTTTTGTCTCGTGGAAAAACCGAGTTCCTTTTCACTTCACTTTTGCTTCGAATGCCGTAAGAAATCCCCTTCACAAACGTCAGACTTTGGGCCTCATTCAGATAGATGGTCCTATGCGCAATACTTCTGAGTAAGACCAAATTTCATTCTGGCCAGATGTTTGATGAGTCCAGCGTATTCTATTTCATCTACATCCCAAATATCAACAATCCAAAGCGTTTCATCTAGGCGTCCAGACCATCAAGCTCAATCATCTTCCGCACTAGTGTAATAACCTCATCGTCCTTTACACTCATTTCTGGATTCTCAACCTTCTTTGAAATCAGGTCATCCACCATTCCTCTCAACCTCGCTAGCAAAACACCAATCCGCGCCCATCCTCTTAGTCTCAACCATCCGTCAACAAGAAGACCTCTGCCCAGCGTGTCAAGTTCGATCGGACCTGAAAAAAGGAGGAGCGTATAGGCGTTGAACGCTTTACGTTATATGTTAGTTCTGTTGAGCGAAGGGAACTTCAGGGGATGGATGTACTTACGTGTTAGGTCACGAATGAAGATCTTGCTGGTAGAAATGAGACTGAAGTATGCCATGTACGCAGCATTACCCGAAAAGCCTTGGCTTCCGAAGAGAGTACTGCTCGGGTGAACAAAGACTCGTCCGTTCTCCTGGTTAAAGTACTTTATCGACCTTGCTTCGGGATCCAACTCAACGGCACCAGACATGGAACTGGCGAATTTCTTGTCGGGATACTGAATGCGAGCAATTTGCGGCGTAAACGCCGCTGCAACTAAGGCCCGTAAGAGCTGAGATCCATTAGGGCTAACTTCGTGAGCGTGAGCTTCACTCGACGCTTCAGAAGGGGCGACAATGCCGATTTCAGCGAGTGCCGTGTAGTACTGCGCACGCGTATTGGAGATATCAGACAGAGTTTGGAAGTTGAGAAAGTTCTCTTCGCACCATGATCGTACTTGACGCTGAGGCAAGCGTTCTTGCATCATGGAATCCCACTCCTGAAAAGCCTGAAGGTCGGCCAAGAGATCACCATCACCAGTGTAGAACTTCAAGCGAGCTTCCTTTGCTTCATCTCTCTTTTCCTGTGGGGATATAAAAGGACTTCGCGTGCTCAGTATCGCCGCGATAGTCACACAGTCGCCCAGGCAGCCAAAGATAGCACCGAATACCATCAGCTTACCGCATCTCAGATCAGCTGGTAGCATAGCTAATTGCTGACCCATAGCGGTGAGCTCATCGCCATCGAGTGCTCCCATACGTCGCAAGAGCTTCATAGCTCCATCGATAGCGGTCGCATCAGGAGGTGTAGGAGACCGGCCAAGGAACCCAGCGACATCCTTCATTCCCATAGCGCGAACCGACAGGCAAAGCTGCTCCAAGGGCACACGCCGAATTTCAGGTTCTGGTCGTTCAGGCATTTGTTGCTCGAGATTTTGTGTGAAGAGCTTGTAGCATCTGCCCTCTTGAACTCGACCGGCTCGACCACGTCGTTGTTTGCAGGCAGCTCGCGATGCCCAGGTCTCTTCGAGTTTCCGCATGTTGTTCTGGACGTCAAAGCTAGTTTCTTTGACCTTTCCACTGTCGATTACCACAACGATGTCGTCAATGGTGATAGACGTTTCTGCAACGTTGGTCGCAACCACGACCTTTCGTTTTCCAGGGGGAGGGCTTGAGAACACACGTTTCTGCTCGCGCGTTTCCAGCGATGCATGGAGTGGTAAGACATGAAGGGAATTGATCGCCTTTAATGCACGGCAGGCCTGGTTGATTTCACCAACTCCGGGGAGGAAGATGAGAATGCCTCCAGACTTCTTCTCGTATGAAAGCTCAAAATCAATGGCTTTGACAGTCTCAACCAGCAGATTGTAGTTGATACGATGGCCCAGCTTCTGAATCACCTTGCCCAGAGCATCTCCGCTGATAAATTCAGTGTCAGAACTCTCAACGCCGTATGCCGTCATGCGGATCACATCATCCAGATAGTACTCGTCTACTGGGAATGTTCGACCCTCAATTTCGACAGTGCCCACGCTGAGTCCTTCCGAGGCAAAGTAGTTCTTGAATGTCGCCGCATCCAGTGTAGCAGACATAAGAATGAGTTTAATCATATCCTTCTTTGACTTCATGACGTCGCGAATGAGATTGAGCAAGAAGTCGGTGTCCAAACTTCGCTCGTGTACCTCGTCAATAACGACATGACTGACATCTGCCAGAGACGCCACGACATCTTCAACTCGACCCCCTGAAGTCTGCAACCGTCTGAGAAGAACACCAGTCGTGACAAACGTTATCCTGGTATCCTTGGATCTCTTGGACTCGCCACGAATTGCGTATCCGACTTCCTCGCCGACTCGTGAACATCTTTCTTCCGCTACACGATCCGCAAGTCCAAGTGCTGAGATTCGACGCGGTTGTGTAACAATCATGTTCGCGCAGCCGCCAAGTCCTTGCGCATACAAATCATCCAGAATGAATTGCATAGATTGTGTAGATTTACCTGAACCTGTTTCTCCACTGATAATGGTGACATGATTGCTTCGGACAGTACCAATGATGGCCTCGCGCATTTGCCACGCAGGAAGATTTTGACGCTTGCTAATCATGTTCTTCAAAGATGTCGATTCTTGTCGTCGAAGCCACTGCTCCCGGTTCTTCTCATCCTTCACCCATTTTATCAGCTTAGGTGCACGAGCTGGTCGTTTCTTCTGTGCGATTGCTGCGACGGGTTTGTATTCAGCAGCAGCTGAGGAGACCGCCGAAATGTCAACAAGCTTTCCGGGATCTTCGATGATGCTGTTGATATTCTGCTGAATCCAGTCCATAGCCAGATAAATCTTCATAGGCTCATCACGCAAGGACTCCTCAATATACTCAAGCGCTTTTCGGATGATGCTCAGCTTAATATAAGAGGGAATGTTGGCCACGATCGAAAGGATCAAGTTCGCAGGATATGTAGCTGGACGACGAATTTGTAGCGATGTGTCGACAAGCTGTTGCCCGTTCTTGACGGAGTCCAATTTGATGCGAATGATATTATCACCTTCGCGTTCAAACCCGTCTCCATACATAGCCTCAAGACTTCCAACTTCTTCCTCCCATTGCTCCTCGGGTGATCCAAGATCCAAGAAGTCGGTGTCGTCAGAGTTCTTGGACTCGATTGGGAAAAGTAAGTTCTGCAACGTCTCGGCGGCCTTGTCCTCATCGATGCCTTGCTCGTCTAATACCCTCGTGGCTAATTCAAGAGAGTAGCCTGCTTGTGCAAGTCGCTTGATTATGCCCTCTCTTCTCAGATTCGTGGCACCGACTGAGACTCCAGCCGCATAGCTCTCCGGTAAAGCCCACCGAGGAAGATCGTCTTCGGGGACGTGGATGAGAAGCCACTCGAGTGTCTCTTCTCGGTCCTTGCAGTACTCCACTGCCTCTTCCACATGGCTCTTGCGAAAGCTGAGCTTACTGAGTTCAGCAATGATAGCCTCCTTCTGGGATTTTGACATTTGGACATCATTCGGATTCCACTTAACGCCGGTTCGCAATAAAGTCTCCAATTGAGCCCTTGTTTTCTTGCCCATTTCAACCTTGGGCGCCGTGCTCCACCCTTTCATGATGTTTGATGGCCGGCCATCTCCTTTACCTGCATTGCTCATGAGGACCAGTCCAGCCGCACCAGGCATCGCGGCAGCCTTGGCTTTGGCAGCCTCAATTTCCTTCCTCTTCTTATCTGCAGCAGCCTTGGCCTCTTGACGTTCTTGCAAAGCCTTGAATGGATCGGGTTCATACATAAAGGCTTTTCCTTCTTTGACATCTTGCGCCTTGAGGGCCTGAAAATCTTTCCATAGTGATTTGTGTTCTGGTGGGAGAACAGTGTGTTTATTCTGCATGCTACATACTCTGAAGAGAGCATATGTGGCCGCTGCATGCTTGGCTTCTATGGCCGTGGGTCGCATAATCAAATGTTTATGTGTTGCTGGAATCTTGAAGGGCTCAAGTTTGGTGATTTGCTGCGTCTTGGGATCCTTAGCGCTCATGGTAACCCATACCGAGAATCCCTCGGGTGTCTTTCTAGTATCATAGTCGGGCCTCTCCCAGCGTTGCTTCTGACAGTACTCGCTGAGCAGATTGACAGGTAGCTTTCCTGTCCACGAAGAACCACCGATAATTTGCTTCACCGTAGGCTTTGGAGGGCCCGGAGCGGGTGTTGCTTCAGGAGTAGAGGTGCCACCTTTTTGGCCTTTCTTGCCCTTGGCTTGGTCTTTGGATGAGCCAGACGGCATGGGATCCGAAAGGTCTATGCCACCACTGGCTTTTCCTTTGCCCTTTTTGACCATTCTGAAGGATTGTTGCTTATTGGCCGTGATGGTGTAAAATGAACATTGTCAATGCCGGGATGGTAAGTGGTAGCTAAAATTGGTGGAGTTCCTTCTACAAAGTAAGTGGGCAAGACAAGATAGGTAGGTAATCTTGCTTTGAGCTGAATGGGCCCTTTACTGTCAACAGATCGATTCAGAGTCCAGGTTTTTTATTATGAGCCTTTGATTTATGGTTGTTTTAATTTCAGTCGATTTACAAGAGGCTTTCACGTCGGAAGTCCAATGAATATGACACTTGATGCGATAAATCGGCGAAAAATTAAGCACTTGATGGACAGACACACTGTGAGTATATAGCATCACTCCATATAAAATACAGTGTATATGAAGACTCGCACACAGTCTCGAACCCCGCCATGGATCAGACTTTCGTGGTATTGTGAGCGAAGCCTTATGAACTTGACTGATGTCCATGGTCAAGTTTACAATATTTGGATAGTCTACTTTGATACAACATTTTTTACAAGTCGACAGTCAAATTCCGTCATGTACGAAATAAAACCTTCTACATCAACAACATGTCAGGAATAGTCATCATAAGTGAGGGGCAAACACTCCTATTATTCTTTTTTTATAACTTGACTACGGTCCCTGGCTACTTTTGAACCAGATTCACCACCACTTGGCAGTAAATTCCGTAATTTCGAGCTTCACCATCTCAGAAGCCCTGATGCACTAGCATAGGCTTCCCAAGGCACCGCGTCCTCGATTGACGCTGCCCTGAGCTTTGGCGATAGTCCTGCGCAAGTCCCATGTGCCTGAACACCAACCATCATGATGTTTCCTGCGTGCACACGTAAACTCGTCGGTTTGTAGCTTCTGCATCTGCGACCAAGAAGCCAGACGCCTCCGCTGACTCCGCTCTCGCCTCACTTCTTCACTCAGGCTGGAGCTTTCAAGCTACCATAGGGCCTGTAATTCGAGGGGTTATGATTTCCCTCATATAACCTTCCAGATACATTAAAAAGACGCGGTATGGGGTGTGATATCATGGGAATGGGGGATAAACGACAGTCGGGTAAAAACTGTTCTGGGGGAAGGGGTGTCGTGATGGTGCTATGTCTTTGGGGGGTTTGGGATTGCTCCACATTTTGGATAGGCTGTCGAAATTTCGATCTTGCATCAAGAAGCTCTTTACATGTCCATGGCGTCGTTACCCTTGGCAAAGTCGAATCCTCCTGAAGGAGCAGCACCGTTGGTGCCGAAGCCGAAGGTACCGTTAGGACCGGCGGGCTGCTGGGCCATGCCATCGTCAGCATTCTCCTCATCATCTGAGAAGTACTTCTCAATGATGTTGTAGGCCTTCATGTAAATCTCCTCGTTGGCGTTGTTCTGGCAGTCGTGGATCTTCTCCATGCCACCACACTCCTCAATGAAGAGAGCATATCGGTTGATGGAGTCGCCAGCCTCGCCAGCAGCCTGCTTGTCAAGATCGCCAATCTTGAGGATGTTCTCAAGGCCATCCAGGGCAACCTGAATGATCTTATTATCGGGACAGCCGAGCAGATCGCAGAGAGGCTTGATACAGCCCTGAGCAACCAGGTAACGGATTTGCTCAGGCTTTTGCAGACCACCAGAAGTGGCGTTGCTGATGGCCCAGCAGGCTTCCTTGCGGGTCTTGAGGTCACCGTTCTGCAGGAGGTGGATCAGAGGGGGAACGATGTTGGCATCAATCACAGCCTGGATCTGAGAAGAGTTGCCAGCGGTAATGTTGGAGATGGTCCAGCAGGCCTCCTTACGAATGCCGTCCTTGGTAGAGCTGAGCAAAGACAGAAGGCAGGGCAGGGCACCACAGTTGATGATGACTTGAGTCTGGACATCGTCACCGGTAACGATGTTGCCGACGGATCGCAGGGCAGGGGTCTGAACAGAGGTAGAAGCGTGCATGAGGAGCTCCACCAGTCGACGGGGGATACCAGCCTCGATGACGGCCTGGATCTTGTCGTTGGAACCATCAGAAAGGTAGGAGATAGCCCAGCATGCATCAATCAGAACCTCATCGTCAAGAGAGTAGACAAGCTTAGACAGGACAGGAAGAGCGGGGGCAATCTGATAAGTAGTCAGTATACCTATATTCAGTCTGAGCATTTCATCTTGACTTACAGTAGTCCAATCAGGCTGAGGGGTCTTGCCACGGCAGAAGTTGCTCAAAGTCCATGTAGCGTTGCGGAGCATGCTAAGCTTACGGCTGTCTCCGAGAAGGTTAAGTAGGGGCTTGAGAGCGCCACAGCTGAGGACATAGTCACGGCAGTGAGGGCTGTCACCAGCAATGTTACCAAGAGCCCAGACGGCCTGTTCCCTAACATCGGGCTCGGGGCTGGCAAGAAGCTCGACGAAGATGGGGACGGCACCGGCCTCAATGACGACCTGGGTCTGGGTGGCGGAGCCGGAGGCGATGTTGGTCAGGGCCCAAGCAGCCTCGAACTGTACCAGAGTGTGAGGGGATCGCAAGAACTCGACAAAGCGGCTAACGACACCGGTCTTAATGACCTCCTCGATCGGGGGGTTGCGCTCCTTGGAAAGAAGCTTTCGGAACTTTGTGGTGGCCTGAATCTGCGAATCGATCTGGTCTGAGAAGACGCCTTGCACCATCTGGGGAAGGTCCTCGTTCAACTGAGACAGGAGTTAGCAACTGGCCATAAGAAGTATATAGCTATAGCTATGCTGTTTGCAAGCAATCCATCGACACTGGGAGCATCTAATAGGACAGACGTCACTGCAACAATGACCGACATTGCTCAAATCCACCAAGCCCGAATGTGGGGTTATGAGGTGCGTATTTCCCCCCCACATCACAGGCCAAACGGGAGGGACGGGGCGAAGCGATGGCGACAGTTTTTGCGCAAACAGCATGCAAAGCCAGCAGCTCGACAGCCAGGAGGTTGATGATACATACCTGAGATTCAGTAGGAGCGGACTCATCGTCGCTATCAGGGGCAGCACCAAGAGAAGCACCAGGTCGGTTCTCACCGGTTCCGATACCTCGTCGCTTGGCCAAGTTCTCCTCACGCTTGGCCTTTCGGATCTCGACTTGCTGCTCCTCGCGACGGCGGCGAAGTTCCTCAGGCTTGAAGGTGTTCTTCGCCTTGAACTGGGTGCGGCGATGCTCGGGGATGTATCGCTCAGCCATGGTGACTGCTGTTGTTCAGGTCCGAGGGGGCGTTGATAGGTAATAGCAGCAAATTATTGTGCGGGGTGGAAGGAGCACAAAGAGTTCGCAAGAGGGGAGCTCAGCGTCCAAGAGGAAGTGGCTGGCTCTAAAAAAGTGACGGAGAGTAGAAAATCTAGGATGAGAAGAAAAGATTTGAGGAAGGAAAAAGGAGAAAGATTTGTTGTTGATGGAGATGGATGGGGAAGAGAAGTCTCGGTGGTCGACCGGGGACTAGGAGGGCGTTGAAATGATTGATCCAGTGGCTCTCAGGCGGTAGTGACTGTCTGCTAAACCCAAACAGAAACCGCTACTGTCTCTGACAAAATAAGGGCCCAGCGGTGATTTCAGCCTCAGGCAGCAATATGGACCTAAGCTTTAGTTTGTGCAGCACCTAATCAAATCAGCTCTGCTCTACAGGTGAAAAAAGAGGGTATGATGCAGATGATGTGGGTAAGGCAATCTAGAATTTGTCTAGAAAAGAGAGGAACTGTTTGTTTTCTATCCACTTGCAGAGTATGTAAACAAAGCAACCAGCGAAGGGTCTGCAATTCTGAAAGATCACTTCGCTGGTGCTTCAGATGTTTGACAATCACAGGTTCCGTCGACAAGGAACACTGTGTTTTGGTACACCGATTTTGTCTCCTTGTCTCATTAATCTACAGTATAAACAGGATCTTTTGACTATGTGAACCTAAAAATTCCTGCCACATCCATTTTACCTTAGTAGTATCTATGCATGTATGCAACTCGCCACCACCTCATGCCCGTGCATGCCTGATGGGAAATGTCAAATCACATGGACAATCACGTGCTGTCGTGATTGAAGATGGTGGAGGGGCAGGTAGCAAGGCGCGTCTAGAGCCACGGGTCCATCGTTATCGACCGCGTCTCACGGGCCCTCACTTACACGACATTACGTTTAATGCTGCCACTTAACGCGATCACGTTGATCGACTTCCGTTAATTACCTCGTCATTCGCCTGATTCAAACCTTATTTTACTGCCTTCACATCAGCTCCAATGTCCCCATCAACACTTCCGAGATATACACCAATTCGTGACATATTAGATGGCAAACTTCAACCCTCCTCGTTGGTTAACATAGTCGGCGTTGTTGTGGACTTTCGTGTCCCGGTTCCTACACAGGGTACAGGTGAGAATGAGAACTCGCTCTTGTAGCTAGTCACTCAGTCTGACGCGTCCAGACTGGAAGTGCCAAATCAAAGTTTACGATTCTTCGATTCAAGATGATGACTCGATCTCTGTCAACGTATTCCGTTCGAAAGAAGAATTTCCAAAAATAGGATGTGGCGATGTTGTACTCATCAGACAAATCAAGGTAAGTTTTAGTCACCTGTGCGTAGGATTTCGCACTAACTATTACCAAGGTTCAACAATTCGCGTCAGAAATATGGTCATTGTTGACCAACTGGTCTACCAAAATTTCGACCTACGAAGCTTCCAAGATTCCCAAGCCTCCAGGGGAAGCTTCATGCGCATTATATCCTCGCAACAGCTCCAAGGATACCCCTCCAGACAGCAAAGAGAATGCTTTTGTTTCTGAGATGTATCATGCCATGGACTTAGATCGGGTTCCGGCTCAAGAAGAGTTTGAGAATATGATCATTACTTCCGCAAATGTCAAGGACAAGTTCAGCCTGCTTAAAGATGTCAAAGATGGACAGTTCTGTGACATAGTTGCTCAGATTGTTCGGCCACCCTTCGATACAGGTGACAGGATAACTTTGTGGGTTTCTGATTATACAGAAAATTCGGCGTTTTATAATTTCTCCATCGGCACAGATGGTGCTTCTCTTGGACGAGACGGCGATCCGTATGGCTATACCGACAAGTTTACAACATCCGCCAAGACGACTAACTGGCCAGGGCCTTATGGCAAAAGGTCCATGCAAATCACCTGCTGGGAACCTCATGCGACCGTCATTCGCGACGAAAATATTGGTCCCCTGGCATGGGTAGACATGAGGAATTTACAGATCAAGACAGGCCACAACGGTAGCAACTTGGAAGGCTTCCTAAGGGAAGACCGTGGTGCTTTCGGTACCAAATTTGGTATTCAGGAGGTGGATCTCACAGGCAATTCCGAGTATGCTAGCCCTCATGCAAAGGCGGCATTGCAGAGAAAAAGGGAATACGAACGCCTGAGAAAAGAGCAACTCAAGGACATAAGAGAGGCCAGCAAAGCAGGAGAAAAGCGCAAGAATGCGGTGGAAACTAATAAAGAGTCAAAGAAGGAGAATGCTAAGGCGAGACGGAAAGCCAAACGCAGAAGGGAAGCCGGCAGGCAAGGCCAGGACGATGATCAAGCAGAAGAGGATACAGTTCAGGTCGCGGACCTGAACACACGAGGTATTCTTTTCCCAATCCACGCTGTCTACCCATGCTAATAACTTCCAGTGAGATGTGAGAACCAAGACAAAGCGGTCAGTCGACTTTCCGAAATAACCAGCATTGTGCAACATGAAACTACTATCGAAGGGGAAAGTGTGAATGTCACTTTGCCGTTTGTAAACTTGAATTATCGGGCCAACGTTCGAGTTGTCGACTTCTCTCCATCAAACCTCGCAGATTTTGCACATCCGAAGAAGGAATCAGAGTATGACATCCTCTCCGATGATGGTGAAGAGTCTGTGTCCAATAGCGATTCCGATGATGAGCAGCCAAGCCAAATGACGATGGATGATTTCGCTCGAAGACGGAACTGGGAGTGGCGTTTCTTCTTGGAACTCGAGGACGCGGTTAGCCATCCCAAGCAGAAGAAACAAAGGCTGTGGGTAATGGTAGATAACCTAGCAGCTCAGTGCCTTACCGGCCTCGATGCGTCAAACCTGAAACGAAACAAAGAGGCACTGTCTACGCTTCGTGACAAGATGTTCACTCTCTGGGGGAACTTGGAAGAGAAGAAAACGGCCGCTCAAGAAGCAGTAAGAAAAGGGAAGCCTCCGGCTGATAGCGACGACGAGAACGAGCAAGAGGCCGGAAACAACGAGCCAAACAAGATGCAATTGACGAATCGACCGTTTTCGTGTTGCATACAACAATATGGTGTCAAAGTTACCGAGTCGGATCCAACAAAGGCCAGTGCAGGAAACGGGAAGCGATGGCAGAGAATGTTCGGCCTCTTCGGCACCATGATTGCAGGATGATAGATATGAGAAGTTTTTGACAGGTCAAAAGGTAGAGAAAAGTGCTTGATTTATGGGAAAGGTCAATTTGGAGGAGTTCTGAGCCTGGAGCGTTCATGGTATTTATACGTTACTAAAGCGTATCACGAAAAGCGAAATTGAGGCGCAAATATTTCTGATAATGAAACGGCTACTTATGTATACACATGCAGTGTTTTGACACCCAAAAACTATGTCCACTGTCGCATACCCAGACTCCGATTTTGTAGGCCCAAAGCGACGTGAGACTACATAAACAGAAAAAAAGAGTGAAAATGACTAAAACTGCCGCCAGCCTGTAAGGCAAATAGAGAAAACAGAGGTTATTCCCGCCGCACCTAAATAACTATGCGTCCACCATATACGAGATACCAATCGCGCTGTGTTCTAATCCCCTATAACTTCATCATCTGATTCATGAGCTGGTCGTTCCGCTTCTTCATCTTCATCTTCATTTTCGTCATCGTCCTCGATTGGGTCATCTTCCAAGAGGCCCTTCTGGCGCAGATCCTCTCGTGAGCCCTCCTCGGGGGGTGGCGTGCTATCAAAGATATCATCGTCCTCAACCACGAGCGCTTCGCTGAGCTGAGGTTTTTGGGGCTTGGATGTTGTGGAGTGCGTGTTGGCAGCCTTCTTCCTTGTTCGCTCAGCTAGCTTCTCCTCATCGAGATAGGTAACGACTTCTTTGAAGTTGTGGCCGAGTTTGTTTTGATTGCGAAGTAGACGTCGCCGCAGCTTGCCTGCATGTGTGCCCTTGTTGTCTACAAGTCGTGCGGTGATAACAAGAACATATTTGGCAGTAAGTTCACAGAGGGCCTTTTCAGCCTTGAGTTCGGCAGCGAGACGCTCTTCCTCGGACAAACTCTCATCTTCGTCGTCTTCCTCCTCCTCTTCGTCATCGGCTACAGGATCTTCATCCTCGGCTGGTTCATTCAATAGCTTGTCTTTCTTGATCTTCTTTGCATATAGTTTCTCGGCTCCGTCAAAGATAGCAATCAGCTCAGGGATGAGTCCTGACTCAATCTCCTGAATCAATGCCTTGTATTTTTCAGCTTCAGTGGAAGGCGACCCAGAACTTGAAGCAGGACGAAGCCTTTCGATGACAGGCCGTAGGGTTGCAAAAGTAAGATGAAGATCACATAAGCTACCAGTAGCGAATAGTCGCAGCTGGTCGATGGCAGCGCGTGAGGAAAGCGTTTCGATGAGATGTCTGCGGAAAGTCTGGCGAAGTACAGATAGACGGTCGAGTTCAGCGTCTGCGACATTGAGACCGGATGAAAGAAGTGTGTTGTATGCCAAAGCCTTCCACATAAAGTAGAACTGACAGGTCTTGATAGCATATGAAACCACCTCATCCTCCAGGTCATCAATATCCTGATCATCCAGCGGTTCATACTTGCCGCGATGCACAATGTTGGCGAGTATTTGAATCACGGGCGTTGTTGTTGACTCGGCGGAATCTCCCTCAGCCTCAAGAATATCCACACAGTTGGACAGACTCGCCAATTTGCTGATCTTTAAGAGGACAGTCGACAGTTCCTTGAGAGGGGATTCCTCCAAGTTTCCTCTTGATGAAAGCTCGTAAGTCTTGTCAAAGTTGTGCAATGCGGTAACGGTAGTCTCCCACAGATTTGAGATCTTGTTGTCTGTAACTTCCTCCAGTTCGTCATATCGACGCGAATGCAGCAGTGCTGCAGCCGCTTCGGACAAAACTCTCTTGTCGTCATGTCTATTGAACTGGGTGACAATCTCGTCAAGCAGTTTTTCGTACTTGTTTGTGTTTTGTCGCAATTGCTTGAATACTTCAATGTCGGGAAAGTGTGCTAGGCGAAGAACGATTGCGGCCGTGTCCGGCTCGGCTCCAAATTTGCTCAGAAGGTGAGGGATAACAGTGACCAGTTCAGTCGCAGTGTCCTCGGGGCTGATACTCACATCTTCAGCATCTTTAGATGTTTGATGCTTCTTTCGTGACCTGTCATGTTCACTCGAATGAGTTAAGCTTGACTTGACTGCCGAACTCAATACATCCAATAGTATGGCCTCTTCTGCAGGAGAGGGAGCAACAGCCTTCTTGAATGCGACCTCCGGGTTGTTGCCCTTGGATCTTGCCTTCGAACTTGTTGTGTGATCGAATAGTAGATATCCAGCGAGCAGGGTCCATTGCTTGATTTCATCAACCTTCTCATAAAGAACTTGAGACGCCAACGAGATCCTTGTCTCTGGGACAGTTGCTTCCAAGAGATCTACGGCTGCGTCCAGCCCTAAGACCTGGCTACTTTGCTCCTCCTCAATTTGACTGTCGTAGATAGCGAGCGTCTCGGCCAAGCACTTCAGGTCAACCCATTCAGCGCGAGGGGCGTCGAGAGAAGCCTTCTTTCCACTGGGAATCTCCTCCATGATATCAGAATCACCCAGGGATTTCACCTTTTCGTTAATAGCGTCTTTGGTGCAGGCTACAAAAAATCCAACAACTGCCTTTCGGATTCTAAGCTCGTTGTCAAAAATAAGTTTTCCAATGGCATCAACCTCTTCGCCTTCGAGCATATCTTGGTCACGAAGGACGTCAATAACGCCAATCGCTGCTACGCGTACAGAGACGTCGGCATCTTTGCAGGCCATTTCCACTAGACGGGGGCGAAATCTGTCGATGAAGTGTCCCAATGTGTCTGCATCTCTTCTGAAGACTTTAGCAAGGTGCTTGAGGACTTCAAGACGTGTGGGAGCATGAGTGTCCGACAACATCCATCCTAGGTAGCGCAGATAACCAGGCTCAAGGAAAATGGCTGGCAAGGAAATGATCCAGTTGCCAAGAGCCTCCACACATTCCGTCCTGATTCGAGGATCAACATCTCGGTAGCGATGAACAAAGACAGTATCGAAGAATGATTGAATCGCCTCGGTGCAAACTTTGCGATTGCTGCTGTTCTTTTCCGCATCACGCTGCGTGGCAGCGGTAACCTTGACTTTCGAGTTTCGAGCTTTTCCTGAATGTCCTAGTCTGTAATCAAGGTCGTTGGCGACCATGACAAGTGCAGACTGAACTGCCAAAGATATGGTGGTGGCGGTATGGCGGAAAGGTCGGAGACTGGATGATGACATGCTGGCAAGCCATGCGTGAAGGTTTTCGATCAGGAACTCGTCCCTATACATAAGATTATTTTGGTGCATGTTGACAATGAGGTTTTCGAAGAAGCTGATGAGTACGTCTCGGAAGGATCGCGATTGTTTTGTTCTGGAAATGAGAGGGTAGTCTGTAATTTCTTGCTATAACAGTGTTAGTCTGGATTCTCTGTTACAAAATCGTGGCTCAACACTACCTCTTGATACACACTCTGCAGATCCGCCAGTCTGCCAGCGATGTTCTCGGCATCTCGAACATCATCTTCCGTGATGAGTTGGCCACAGCCAGCACATTGCAAAATGCAATTCACCAGGTCGGCAAAAGCTGCAACTCCATCATCATTGTACTTGTTCAACCATTCTTCAGCCACCGATTTGCTGGAGTCGCCCGAGCCGAAAAGATCAGCTGAGTCACGTCAGTATATAAGAAAGAGCATTTAGTTTCGGGGGGCTTTTGCGTACAGTAGAGACCAGTTCCTTTCACAGCCGCGTCTTCAATACGAACACTTTTTTTAGGTCTGCTCGGGAGACTTTTCGCGGCATGCGTGACTCGCGCAGGTCGCAAAGGCTTGGAACCGTTAATCTTTGGCTTTTTGGCAGATGGCTTCTTTGCGCGACTTGTTTGCGACGCCTTCTTTCTAGAGCGCGGTGCGGGATGATCTTCGTCACTGTCGTCATCAGGCTCGTCGCTCATCTCCTCATCCGAGTCAGGGGATTCATTTTCAACCGCTTCTTCTTCGCCATCGTCGTCTTCATCGTCCTGATCGTCTCGCTTGCGCTTTGGGTGTGTTGATTGGGATGCAGGTTCGGGTGTAAATTTGGAGGGCGCTCTCACGACGCGTCCCGATCGGCGACGCGTTGTGGCATCGGGGTCGGGTGTCGGGCTTGCATTACTGTCCATGATTTCTTTCACAGATGGTCGCGCTATAGGGAATTGAAATTATCAGGTTCCAGTCTCAAAAACCCTCGATGCGAGGGCAACAATGGAGTCTTTAGCCACTTGGCGCGTCGAATGTCGCGTGGAGTAGGTACTGGGTAGAGTGCATAGGTTGAGATGACGGCGCAAGCTATGGAAAGTGGGTGGGTGGTGCTAGTTTCCTCTACATACATACGGCAGAATGTCGGGTGGCAGCAGTTTTTGTCCTTGTACCGCACCTAGGCTGCAGCTTCCTTTCCCCTTCATCTACGCCCAGAATCTCCTAAGCCACACCCAAGCTCGGGGGTGTCACCCCCACAGATCCAAACTCAAAGGTGGGTCGCCAGCCACAATTCCGACCAACTACCTCTTATCTCTTATCTAATAACAGAGACCCTTTTGACTCGTGCCTCAATTGAAACCAAGGCATTTGTTAGTGATGCTGCGTCAAGATGGAGACGCTGTTTTGCTTTGACACTTGGACACTGTCTTGAAGCAACTGGACTCTCATTAATTCATCCCTGACCTTTCTCTCCTTTCACATCATCGCAATATGCTATCAGAATGGACTCACCATTTCCTCCCTCATCCTCATCTCCTGGCGATGGCCGCATCGTCGTTGGTCTGCTCCCCGCAGGTGCAAGTGGCCTTGAGACTATGACCTACCAGTATCCTTTAAAACTGATATCGCCGGCTCCTTCGTCAAGCCAACCAAGTACGCTGGTGTTTCTGCTGTCTTATGGAGGCGGTCTTGTTGCTGGAGATGGTGTCAATCTGACAGTCCATGTTAAACCGGAGGCGAAGCTTAGCATTGCTACCCAAGGTCACACAAAGATCTTCAAGTCACCTACAGCAGACGTCATTACAAGTCAAAACTTGGATGTCACTATAGAAAACGACGCCTCGATGTGCCTTCTTCCGGATCCCGTTCAGCCATTTGAAGATAGTGTATACGCCCAGAAGCAGATATTCAAGCTCCAAGAGCAAGCGTCTCTCTGTCTTTTGGACTGGGTCACCCAAGGACGTGTGGCCCGTGGAGAGAACTGGAGCTTCAGAAAATGGTCAGGACGTAACGAAATATGGTTACAAGATTCTAAGACGACTTCCGCCGACAGACTCCTTGTCCGAGACTCCATCGTCTTGTCCAGGGAAGCAAGCAAATCCGTTGGCCGAACGCTTCCAGAAATGATGCAACATATGGCCATAACTGGAACCCTCATCCTGCGGGGGGCCAAGACAAAGTCCTTGGGGGAGTTCTTCCAAACCGAGTTTGCTGCCCTCCCCCGCATTGGTGCCCGAGATTTTCGATCACCCGAAGCAATGGCACAGGATAACACGAATACGTCAGACCTCGAGCGTTGGCGATTGCAAAGGTTAGGCAAAGAGAAGGAAGGCGGCGTGCTCTGGTCTGCAGCCAACGTTCGAGGTTGCGTGGTTGTCAAGTTTGGGGCAAAAACAGTAGAAGCTGGAAGAGAATGGATTGGGTCAATGATCGTTCAGGAAGGGAGCATCGCTTTACAGTTTGGAGACAAGGCATTGATGTGCCTTCGATGAGATCCTGCCCAATTACCAAGACCCGAAGTGTGTGTATGGCTGGCGTTTTCTGGTTTAGCATTTTTGAAGACCATGTCGACTACGGTTAGACAACCTTTCAGTTCTGCTATAGTATCGGCCATTTCTGGCTCGATATATGAAATTCTACATTCAACACTTTCGCATAAAAATGCCTCCCCTTTCAGTAGGCATGCATACCTGTCAGTGTTCTTTCATCAACGCTACTGCCACAGTTGAAACTGAGGCTCCTGCGCTGTTGCCATTGCTCTTCATGATTGTTGCTTTTAGTTCCAAAGATTCAGTAAACGCAGTGAACCCCTCTTTGCCACGGCCAAGCTGGGTCACCAGGGATAAAGCCTTCCTGGATGTTTCTACCCAAGACACTGCTGGTTTCCTGACTCTCTGCCTTGCACCTGTGGTTGCACCAAGATCTAGCAGTTTTCATATTGACAGTTATGGTCGTTGTATTACTTCATTTCCCTTACGAAGAGTATAAAATGAACAAAATACTACTGAGATTACCCTGGAACAAGACAAGGGGCATTATCAATTAAATAATCCAGTGCTTACTGCAAGAATATGAATACTGGGTTGTCTTTGTGTCGTATCGTTCCCAGGCGCACGGCTGGGGTTGCGGTTAAGTCTCTGGCCAATGGAACCTGGCCGCATTTCCGCATTAGGAACTACCTACACCGTGCTGCCGAGGCGTTGGTGACTCGATACTAGAGCGTAGTAGTAAAACTTTTCCCTTCCTAGGATCTCAAGAATGGATAGAGCTGATTTATCCCACACACGAAACATAGTAAGACTCCGGCTGAGGCAGTGATTCATTAACTTAGTAGGTATTTCAGTATATAGAAGCCGCTTAAATCACGATATTTGCAAGAATTGTTCATTGCTTCCATTACCCTTTTAGTCTATTATGAAACTCAGATTTAATCGTTAGCAACCTGTTCTATCTGTAATGTAGGCACTTTATCATTTTTCAATTATCGCAGATTCCTTGTTTCTCAAGCATCACGATGTATCATCTTGTCCTCCATATTACTTACACTCCAGTGGAAGATGGACGCTAATCTTGATCGGTGACATCAAGTCGTGGGCGGTGAGAGTGAGCACGGCAGAATTTCTGGTCCCCCACCTTCCCGCCCCCCACTATCTAACTTTCGGCTTCGCAACTCAGACTAAATTTTTGTAAAGCTTTATTAGAGACCCAGGACCCGCGACAACGACAACGATTGCCAGACCACGTTATCAATTCCACCTCAAACACTACTGTTAATAATAGTATGAACCGAGGAAGGGCATCGGCCCGGGGCACCCGGAGAGGCGCTGCTGCCGCAGGTTCACGAGCAAGTGACGAGAGCAGCGCTGGCCCTTCCACTGCTCAAGCAACTTCAGGCAGTGCTACTCCTGCTCCTCAGACCATATCTTCCACACCAACTCGCGGTGGTGCTACCACCCGGGCAACAAGAGCACCCGCAGCCGGTCGCTTTCGACCCAAAAATGTTCGTCGAGATGAGGCTGAACGAGATACTTTGGCCCGCCAGGAGGAACAAAAAGCCAGTGAGAGAGCGGCAGATGAGCGTAAAGCTCGGGGTCGATCACGGTTTAGAAGCAAGAGGAGCCGTGGTGATGCTATGGGCAGGGGTGGTTTCGGTCGAGTGATCTCAGGAGCCAGTGGTCCATTCTCTTCCGGCGCAGCAGGTAAGACTAACATTTGGAATGTTCTGTTTCAATCGCAAGTCTCTAACAGCCATAGGATCGGGCGGTCGAGGAGGCGGTGGTTGGTTCGGTGGTGGAGGCGGAGGAGGTTTTGGAGGAGGTGGCGGTGGTCGAGGTTTCAAATCAGACTCTAAAACTGGATTCGCTCAGGCGACACGGAACCGCGAGGCTCGAATCAATGCGGATAAACTCCATCTCCATACGCCCGACGATGATCTTGACAGCGAAGACGAGGCGATGATGGAGGCGCTCAACTCCAAGGCTGTCAGTGTATTGCCCATGGGTATATATCGACGAGAGCATAAGGATGAGGGTGTCATTGTGGCCACCACAGCAGAACTGGAAGCCGCCGAAAATGCTCAAGCCGTCCCTCCTCCACAATCTAAGGACGAGGAGGAGAGTCTTTGGGTGGATGGAGACGCAGGCGAGCCCCAGCCGACGGCCGAGAACACAGAGGACGGAGGCATTTGGGACAACGAATCAAAGCCTACTGTTATCAAGAAGGAGCAGGACGACTCTATGGACTTGGATGTTGAAAGCAAGGTTGATACGGAGACTAAGAGCAAAGAGACTTCTGCAACACCAGCGCCACAAACCAAGAAACCAGCCCAAGAATCGGAAGAAACCATGATCCAAGCGGATCTAGAGGTTCTCGCCAACGAATTGGGCGCAGTCGAAATTTCCGAGGGCGCAGAGGGAGAGGAAGGGAAAACTCAAGGGCCCAGCAATAAAGACGGCCGCATGTACTTGTTCCAATTCCCTCCTGTTCTGCCTCCTCTGAAACAGGTCGCCCAACCCAAGTCCAACAAGATCAAGCCCGAGCCTGCTGAGAGCGAAGACAATGTTCTCGAGTCAACGCCAGCTGCAGCCGACGCAGCTCCCGTCGATCTCACCAACGACTCGAACAACACAGGCTTCAATATTCCTGGTTTCGAGGATCCAGAACAAAAGGCTGGTTTCATGTCTAGTCTACTGTCCTCAGGTGGCATGGTGGGTCAGCTCAAGGTACGCAAATCAGGCCGCGTAGAGATGGACTGGGGTGGCAGCACAATGGAGCTGAGCCCTGCGGTCGGAATGAACTTCTTGACAACGGCAGTTATTATCGAAGAGAATGATGAAAAGCCCCGGCCAGGTGTTGTTGGGGGAGAGAGTATTGGCATGGGCAAAATTATGGGTCGCTTTGTCCTTGCGCCCAAGTGGGATGAGGAGGAGGAGTGGGAGGTCTCATCTGAGGACCTTAGAATACAGTAGAGTGGTTTTGTCGTGATTGATGTGTATGGGATCATGAAGTGCCACCAGGAAACTCGTACGATAAGAATAAGTACCTAGAGACATATATGCTTGAGTCAAATGGCTGGAAGAGGGGGGCCCTCAATCCAAATGAACAAAGATACCCAACATAACCCGTTCAACAAGTGTTTCGCCTTTGCAAGTTACCCCATTTCCTTGTGAGGTGCACGGTTCCCTTCGATGCTTATGTCACATCTTGAATAACAGCGTTACATATGTCAAAAGTTTGTAGGCCAGAAAGTACTGGGAACAATAGCCATGATGGAGGAACCGGCTCGCCTCTTTCATGCGTTGAAAGGTGTCGCAGTTTTCAAATGAGGGCCAGGCAGTTGTTGGGCAAAAGATGACTTATCATAAATACATTAGAAGTTATCCAAATACACGACTGTTTTCAAGCAATGCACCATGCGCCTTGCCTTATAGCCCCTATCGGCCCAAGGCTTTGTCCTTTCCTCGTTTAAATCAACCCTTCTAATAAACACAATTGATGCTGTTGCCTTGGAATGCCTCTTTCCAGTCCACTTCCAAACGCCTTTGGTCGTTATGATTTCCACGGCCGAAAAGAAACTCTCTGTAAAAACGTTCAATGATGTTACAAAGGCAGTTAGTTGGCCGCATATACGGGCCTACTGTACTGATTGGGGGTATCATGTTGTGAATCCATTTATCTCCTTCTCCCCCTATTATTATTGCGCTCGAGGTCTTGGCTCTGCGCTTCGAGGTCGTGTATCTGGTCGTAGGATCCAGAAGGAGACCGATACATTTGGGTTTGGGGAGGTGTTTGTGGGGGCGATATGTTTCCTTGTATCACCAAGATCTCGCTCTTAGCGAGGCTAACTTGTCCAGGTGAAAGGGGACTATCAGTTGGGCATCGAGGAGATAAAATGTGGGTATCGTCTGGATAGGGTCGGTCGTGGTTATGGGGTGAAACGCTGTTCAGCGAGACATCATCGGGGCCGAAGCCTGGCATGACCATGACTCCAGGATTATGGCGATTGGGATTGGTCTTAACAACGCCTGAATGTCCCGTGCCATAAGTACGATCGGTAGACTCGAAGCCCCTGATCTTCATAGCGCGTAGCAGTGGTCGAATGGTAGCAAGACTGGATGCAATAATGGCAACACCTGGTTCTATCAGGGTCCAAACCATGGCATCGGTGCCAGCAACTTGAGAAATGTCAGCTTGAAACTAAGCATTCGTTCAATCGTTACTTACATAAAATGTCCTCAGTGTCGGTAAGGTCGGCGAGAAATCGCAGGCGTACCAGAGTTGCGACACTTGCACTTGATGGTTCATTAGAAATAGGTCTGGGGAGAAAGAGAAAGTGTCAACTTACAATATACCCAGTCCTAGAATGACGATGACAGTTGCTTTGGCTTGTTTTGTCATCTTTACAGACCATAACATTGGGATGGGGAGCAGTGCCTGTTTTGCAAGATCAGCGCAGGTCAAATGTATGGTGGAAAGCTTCACTCACAAAGAGCCAGTCAGACAGAACTGTCATGACACTTATCGCATAAGCGGCTGAGACGATTTGGTCGGCGGAAACACAAGTGCCATCTTTGATACGAAAGTCCCATTGCATCTCTACCGGGTTGCATTGGAAAAGATTCCAGAACCAGAGAACAAGACTCCAGATGGTGATGATGGCAAGACTAATCCAGATTATCCAGTTGTAAACCTTGGTGACACTAAGTCGGAGTAAGAAGACGCCGATGCTTAGTTTGATGAACATCATATCTAGAATGTAGGTTGCAGTCGCCAAAGCCTGCCACTGATACAACGTGAGCTTTCAACCCAAATATTCATATCATGATGAAGGGGTACTAACCATAAGGGCCCGCACTTTGGTCTCATCGGTCTGAATAGCATCGTTATGTTTCCCTATTCCTTGCTCAACGCCTTCTAGGATAAAAGAACAAGATACGGTGAAGATGATCTATTACTTGGTAAGTTTTGCTCGGTGGTACAAGGTGACTAAATCATGTACCTGGGCAACGAGCATGAGCCAGTCGTCAAGTTGTTGGCCTTTCATCAACCAAACTCTCGTGTAGGTACGCAATCCAACTGAGATCCAGCTGAGGGCCAAGAGGGTTATTGCTGTTGCAACCAAGGCGATTCCATTTTCTTCGTTCAAGTCGATATGATCATTAGTAGCCATGGCGCTCCAGCGTCACGAATGACCAGCAGTCTCAAGCATGGCCTGCTTTCCAAGTGTCAAGGAGTGATCGAAAAAGTGCACAGGATAGTAAGGATATCAGACGAGGGTCGTGGATAATATGAAGGTAAGCCGGGCAAGGGGGGCTGGGCCACTGCGAGATATATCCCACAACTGCAGGAGACACCAGTGAATCACACATCTGATATTGCACCCGGCCGACATGGCGGATCTGATCAAACGCAGCCAAGGGTGTTCGGCACACAGCCCGCTTCTGGGGGTGTCAAAATGTAGTTGATGGACCTGGTGTGTGGATGTGATACGACGGATGCAAGGTACCAGACGTGCCTCCGGTTGAAAGAGAGAGAGGGTGTGGTGTAAAGCTGATGTCGTCAGGGTACCCTGGTACTTTATTACTTTGAAGATTCAAAGCCTTTTGCCGCATGTTTCTAGCGTTCTTCAAGAACCGGGGTTAGCGGGAAGCGAAGCTACTTCCCCGATTTATTATCCATGTAAGTATTTCTTGGTTTGACCGGAGTGACGGATCTGTCAGAGTCTCGTTCGGTAACCTGTCTGACAGGCAAGGCAGAGCCTCGCCAGGTCGTTTGGAAAAGACAATGCCGTCAGTCTGTGAACAGCAAGCATCAGCATCGTAATGTATGATCTTGTACTGTATAAGTTGAGAAGCGAATTTGGGTGGTAAACCCGTCGTTGGAGTGCAATGTCAGCTGTTGACTAAAGTCAATTAAGGACAATGCCCTTGTTTAAAAAGAACCCTGCACGACGATTGAAGCCACCAGCAATTGCCTTTCTTAGCCAGACGCTATAACTCGGAGTTGTGAATACTTGCAGTTAGGACTTGACGAAGTTTCTCGTTTCGACCAAGCCAATTGGTCAGTATCGAAAAACACCATCAAAAGTCCATAGATCAGAATCAACAGTCCGTTGACAATCATGCGACTGAGTGGCAGCTGAGTTTGTGGGGTCGCAAAATTTTCCCAGCAAAGTTAGCTGAAGTTTTGAGATTCAAGTTGAACTAGAAGGCGAAGATAGATATTCCAGATCTTTGAACTGTGCCCATGATGCCCTTCCGGTGGCTAGACCTTTCCCAGTTACTTTTGCCGATGATGGGAGCCCGAAGATATGGTAGGACACTTTCAATCCGTACTTAGCACGGCTTCAGCTCAACCATTGTTTCAGCATCAGCTCTAGGGACGCCCAATTTTGCATCCCTGTCACCAAGACACCGAGAGAGCTTTTGAGGGAACCGATTGAGAAAACAGTGTAGATATCCCTGTTTTTAGGCATTAGCTCAGCCTAAAGTATGATCGATCACCTGTTGGATCTGATATTCAAGAACACTTGCTCGTTTCCAATCTCTTTTGGGCTGATGGCTCGCTATAAGCGCACTAGACGCTAGCGATTTAGAGACTATCAGCGGGAAGAGGGTGACATTGAAGAACCCGACAGGAGGAACAGGTAGACAGGCTAACAGGGCATGACAATCATTGATCCGCCTCGCTTCCGAGCATGCCTGTCGGTTGTCATGCCCCTGTGCATCTTCAGGTGTGAACGGGTGAAGAATGGCAAACTGTATGTTGGGAGTGTGAAACGGTGGTGATTCGCAGCCACTTGGCTGATTTCGCGTCACAGCATGGCCAGTTTCCTTATGCAGACAGGTGCAGTCCCCCTGTATTGCAAACTCACCCCCCATGTGCCTTTGTCAACGGGCTTTTTGTGAGACCATGGACGCCAAAGATGCTTGTGCAGTACGTAAATTGTTGGGTGAGCTGCTGGGCAATCTCCCGTTTTCTCCTGCGCCGCGAGTATGATCCTCCCGCAATATGATCCTCCGGTTTACTAACCCATCGAAGGGCTAATAAAACGGGAAGTTAGTTCATTTTTCAATAGCCTCGGCTTTGTGGGATTAAAGAAGATGAGACACCTTGGTAGGTATCTTATACGGGTACCAGAGATTGATGTTGTACAAAATTGGCGGGAGGACGGAAAGGCGGAATCTGCGGAAGGTGCTCTCACCCGTGGTTCCGTGCCTGCCCATCCCATCATAACTCCCGTCTTCAAGTCAACTGCTTAAGGATGCTCCTTCCCACCTCCCCCATTGTGCAAAAAAGCAAGTCCACCTGTCAACTGTCGAAGGATCGGTCGTGTAGCAGTAGCTACCTAGCTGAACTGCCTGCCATCGAGCCCGACAAACTGGAAAGTGCCCCCGATTGGATAATACTGGGTTTGAAAGTTCCGATCAACTACCTAACGCCCCTCACCTTGTTCGGCAGTAGCTCGTAAGTAAATATATCAAAGACTAAGTCTAGACCGTACACAACCCATTCCTAATTTAATCTGACTTTTTACTATAGAGAGTGTCGGAGAGACTAACGCCTCAAATCGAAGTTTCTCGCACTCTATAACCTAATCCTTACCAAACCTCCGCGAAAACCCCCTGCAAACAACATCATCGTCCAGGTCATAGCGCCGGTAGTTCAAAGTCGCCCATTAAAGCGAAACAAGATGGCCCAAATTGCTGGAGATGTGTCCCTAGGACTCACTTACGCGTCTCACCAATACGGAGATCACAGCCGCCAGAAGCTAGGTGTTTGGCGCTTCTCTAATCGCTCCGATCAGAAGTCAGGCTATTGGGTGGTGTAAGGGCTTCCCCGTCTCGAATGCGGTGTTCACTAACAGCTACACAGCTTCATCCATGGGGGCGGCTGGCGTGATCCTCGTAATGATGAAAACGATTTCATTGAGAGCATAAAGCATATCGTCATCTCAGGCGCTGTCGCGACTTTGGATATCGCCGGTTTCATCAGTATTGACTACCGATTATCCCCTCATCCAGAGTTTCCCCAGGAATCAGCCAGCGCAAAGCACCCAGATCACTTGGAAGATGTCTGGTCAGCCTTGAATTACGTACAAGAAAAGTATGGATTGTCGGAGAATTACATCCTGGTTGGTCACTCTGCTGGCGCAACCCTCGCAATGCAACTTTTGATGAGTGACGATATTCTCCCGTCTCATCCCAAGGGTCCCTTGCCTACTGCCATCGTTGGAGTTTCAGGCATCTACGACCTAGCTGGGCTCAACGAGAGGTACAATGGCGGATATGCTGGTTTCATTGGGTCCGCATTTGGCGATGACAAGTCTGACTGGGAAAAGGCCTCACCGGCTAAGTTTGGTTCAAGCTTCAAAGGCAACTGGTCAAACGGGAAACTGATCCTTCTTGCCTGGTCTCCTGAGGATGGTCTCATTGATGAGCCCGAGATTGGCAATATGGCAAGTCTCTTGGCCAAGCAGGAGATCAAGTTGGAGATCAATAAGGATTTGAGAGGTGAGCACGACTTTGTGTGGCAGGATGGTAGTCAAATCGCCCGACTAGTCATCACCACTCTTCACCATTTGCGCAGAGTATGATAGATGCACATATTGAGCGTTTCCAATTTAAACATTACTATCTTCTCTGTTGTTAAAACCCGGTATATTTCCTCACTGTGCCATCGTGATATTCAACTCATCCGTGTCGACCAAGTATACTCCAGTTTTCCGTTTGCTTATTTCTTTTTCAACAATACCCATCCTGTAGATGCAATTCGAGACCCTGTAACTACAACGGCAGCAAGGAAGAACACAGTTCCGCCCCAAATTTGCGCATAAGCAAAGTTCCCATTGGAAGTATCAAGAATGGCGCCGGCTGTTGGTGGTCCAGCCAGACTGGCAAAAGCAGAAATTGTTTGAACCATACCGAAGCGAGTTCCCATCTTACGAGGGTCCTGGTAATGTCAGCACTCTTGTTCTCCTCCGGGACGCAGTATCACAAACCTTGGTCAAGCTGGCGTTTGCACCGACGAACGTTCCTTGACACGCACCGTTCGCAAACCCAAAGAACACACAAAACACATACATGCCCGCAGCAGTCTTGACGCCTATCCAACAATACAGCATGATGCTCAACGCAAATAGACCAATAATGAACGTATTTATAGGTCCCAGGACATTATCTGCAAGGTATCCCATTATAGGGCGTGCAGGAATACTCATGGCGTTGACAATGAGCAGCAGACTGACAGCTTCAACAGAAGAGAATCCTATCACGTTGCGTGCATAAACATTGATCTGCGCAATGTGTCAGTTACGAACGATACAAGTAAGAAGGGAAGTCGGTTGTGTAACTCACATAAAAGAAACCAAAGTACAAGGCGTAAAAGTTCAGAAAGGCACCCAGAACGAACAAGATGAAAGGGAGCTCCCTGAACGCCTCCCATTCCATCAATGGACCTGTTTTCCTTGGAGGCAGATAGGGCTTCAACATGATATTGGCAATAACGATCATGAAGAGGGCAACAAAAGCAGCACATCTAACAGCCCATGGGAATCCGATTTGTGGAATAAGATATTGCAAGGTCGCAGGGAAGATAATGGATCCCAAACCAGTCCCTGTAGCGCCCAACGCGAGAGCAAAGGCCTTCTTCGCCTTGAAATATGAGCCCAGAACGGTCACAGCAGGCATGAAGAGCAGAGCGAGACCAATGCCTGTGCAGACACCCTGGGAAAGAAATATTTGCCAATACTCCTTACATAGACTTGTCATGAACGTCCCAAAAATGGCCAGGAAACTTCCAAGAGCGACCGTCTCTCTTGTGTATCCAGCATCAGCAAGACGACCGGCCGGGGCGCAGAAAGCGAAAGTTAGGAAAGTCTGGCAAGAACCAATCCATGAGATTTGGGATGACGGGAGACCGAGAGACTCCTCATAGTGAAGCTGGTAAACTCCGAATGAGGCGGGATAGCCCCATGCCAAGCCATTGATGAGGATAACCGCAAATACCTGAGACCATGCACGAAACCCACCGTCTGGGGGATTGAAAGTATCTGGATCAAAAACCGGAGGAGGGGCGTTTGTATTGGAGATCGTGGGATTAAGGACTTGGGGGTCTTCTGGGTCGTTTCCTGAAGGGCATGGTGATGACGGCCTACGATTAGGCGTCTTTTCCATGTCCTTGTCAAACATTGCTGATGAGATGAAGAAGGTATCCGTATGTCGAGGTATGTACCATCAACGTGCTAGACCCAAGAGAGGGAGAAGGTTTTGCAATTATAGATATGTGGTGTCGTATCAGTTGCTCGATTTCCAAGACGTCTGACAACTATATACATATAACAACAACAACCGGGTTTTCTATTCAACTGCAATCTTTGCCTCATCATTAATAAGTCAGTGTTTTTTTCCTTCGAAGGGCGCACTCTTCTAGAGTCGCTTGCCGATATCGCGCCCCACAACCGCAGGGGGTCGGCTGGTCGGTTCAGCAAAAGTCATTTCAAACCCGATCATTCGCCGCTAGATCGTGGGGTCACAGATACAAATGTCTACCGCGCCCTTTACTTACATTGTGGGATAAGATAGGCCCGGAATTCATGCTGGTTGTTGCACAAGGTGCGTGTTCTCTTGACATTCATGTTGATGACGATACTATTAACGTGCACCATGAGTCGAATCTCATGTTGAACTACATAAGTATGCATCCAGGCAGCTAGACTGCCTACAACTTAATGATAAGTGAACAGTAAACAGTACCAATCAAAGCTCTAGACGTTTTATCAGCCA
The DNA here is from genome assembly GCA_018886245.1 of Fusarium brachygibbosum. Classification (NCBI taxonomy): domain Eukaryota; kingdom Fungi; phylum Ascomycota; class Sordariomycetes; order Hypocreales; family Nectriaceae; genus Fusarium; species Fusarium brachygibbosum. Next base: position 343,957 of record MU249525.1, read on the forward strand.
ACATTCCCTGCCTCCTTAACATTTCAACTATATCCTAAGCCAAAGATGTCAGTCATATTCATCTCCAGGGTAAGTTCAGCCGGCGGACCCACCCAACGCCGACGAGCCGTTCCCCACCTGAGCCCCGCTCCGATGGCCGGCAGTATTATTCCCGGAGACGGAAGTCCGGTTTCTAAACGCGTGGGGCCAATAGAAAGACGTTAGATAGAGTCACACGGGTGGCCGTGGCCGGCGCCAAATGAACAATAAACACCAGAAATAATGGTGCAAAACTCTTGCGCGACTGATGCAGAGTTTTGCGTTGGACTTGCGATGAGCTGTTGCGACTGCGCACACAATGGTCGCACTATATCATGACAACTCAATTCGATATGTGAAACCTGGCTTTTGCGACGATGATCTGTATCTAGTATCGTCGAAACGGTTCTACCCGCATGGTTCAAACTTTGACTATTAGCACAAGTTAAACCACCCTGATCTGATATTTTCAATAAGACTGGCCGTTTATTTCTGTCTACTGACATGCTCGTAACCCCATTCAGACTTGCGAAAGAAAAAAAAAAATATGAAAAATTACCCCGCGCTCGCGATGGAGGGGTAAACAAGAACAGCGGTAAAGGAAAAAGGAATGATGTAAGTGCCTCACGTGATGAAGTTCAAGGTCTACCAGCCAATCGGTTACTCTATCGTCTCCGCATCGGTAAAGAGTGGAGCCAGAACGGCGCGCTAGTACAAGTTGTGATGGTGGGGGAATCAGATTTGCGGTAGGGGTGTAGGTAGGTAAGTAAGATCACAACGTTGCCATTCAGTGTTGCAAAATATCAAGCAATGGGCAGTAAATACAATAAGGAATGGATGAAGCGAAATTTGATACCAGAGTGCGACGGTGTTGTAAAGTTTGCGCGGGTGGGTTCATGCATGCACGCGATTCATCGGCCCGGCCCCGTCGGCGGGCTGTTCCGAGGTTTCGGGTTTTGCGACAGCGCAAACTGCCCTCTGCGACACCAATTTTTGCCAATTCACAACCACAGCATTCTCGCGGCTTCAAAATAAGGATAAAGTGGTCGCATGACTTGGAAATACATACCTTGTGGCTTTTGTGCATTTGTGTCGCACGCGCATTGTTGTAGCTCGCATAATATCCTGTAGCACACTTGAAGAATCACGCGTAATAAACCACCAAGTTAACATCGAGTATGTTGTATTGATACGAGTACAACAAAGTTATAGAAAAGTTACAGAACAGGAAATCAGAAACAATACCCGCTATCAACCCGGTCCACTCCTTTTGTACTGTTGATGGGCAAATTCCTGAACATCCAGGCGGGCCCCCTTTTTGGTCCCCCATTCCGCGTTGTGCGCAATCACATAGACACGATAAACCATCCATAGGCCTTCCTTTGCTGTCCTTCTAACCTCTGGGAGATTTTCCAATTCACGCGCCCCTTTTCCCTTCCCATACCGCACCTTATTTCTTCACAACTCATAGACAGACATCCCCGAGGTTGGCACAAGGGGCTGATAGCTAGCCTCGTTTATACCCGAAGCCAACCAGAGCCATAGTGAGTTCGAAGTCAAGGACGAAATAGTAAAAACTCGACAACTCCCACATCTTTCTTCCGAACGCCGTATAAGGAGTGTAATGGTCAACTGACCGTCGTTATTACGTCCTCCTGAGTAACAATCATAAGTGCCGCCCTACCGCCTGCAAGACAGAAGAATCAGGGAGAAGATAAAAAGGAAATGCATTGAATGTGCAGTTGATCCGATAACGAGCTGTTCGAACCCGTTGCAAGGTTTTCACAGGCCATTGGTGCCGAACGAATGAGACACAAACGACACGCCATCGACTGCACCGGCCAAGGTAGTGTACAAATGCCGCAAGGATTCGGCAATGTGTGCTTTGCGATCGAGACCAGTATATACTACTAAATCGAAACCCCATACGCACACGGGAAAGGCCTGCTGCTTACCGCTTGCGCTTCTTCGACTTATCCAGAGTCATTGCCGCCGCAGCGATGGGCGCAGCAGGTAATAGCGCAGGCTGAGCAACGGCGGGAACCTCATCCTTCTTGATAGGCACTCCCATGTGACGACCGTATCGACCCTTTCGGCCGTTGCCCTCGTCCTCACTAATGCATTGGTCGGCGTTCATGCCAGCATCGCGACAACGTCCGCAAGGTCGCTGACGATCACAGCCCTTCTTGCTCTTCCTGCAGCGCTGGCAACGCGGTTTGGTAGATAGGTCGGGTTGATCATCCTCACCAGGAATAAGGGGAGTCTGTCCAGTGGATGCTACTGACTGCTTGCGTGATGGGGGCATTGAGGCAGGTGACATTGGGCCACTGGGTACAGGGGGTAGCTTCTTGCCCTTAGTGCCATTGACGGGGCGTGCGGCCTTGGAGGCCTTGTTTGAAGATGTCTTGGAGATAGAGGAAGAGTTCTTGTGCTTTGAAGGTGCCTTCATGGTTTTGGCAGGCTTGCTCTTGCCATTGGAGAGAAGAGAATCATCCGCTCCGTCCTCGTAGTCAGCATCATCGCCACTGACCTCAGCACTTTCAGGGGGTGGCATAAAGTGTGACTCAGTAGTCTGGTAGACCTTTCCAACAGCACCAGAACTATCAAGCTTCTGGCGACGAGGGGGAGGCAATTCTGCTTCACTCTCACTCTCGCCATCGCTAGTAGCACCTGTGGAGGAAGCAGCATCGGCTATGCCACTAAATGTGTCGTCGACTGTAGACGCGGAGGTTCGACCGTGGGAGATGTTGGACATGTCACCAAGTCGCATAAGCTGAATGGCAACATCCTTGTCCTCCTCGGACACGCAGCTACCCACAGTGGGGTCAGGAGTAGGAAGAATTCCCATTGCGCTGCTGGTATATCCGCCACTATTTCGGTTGCGACGAGCATCGGGACCTGGTGTTGAATAAAGGCTTGGATGTGTCATACCATTGCCATAGCTTTGCGGCGACTGCATAGGACGAGGGGGGTTCGTGAAGGGATTTTGATGAGGCTGCACGTAGGGCATCGCGGGGCGATGAGGTTCAACACGGCGAGCGGGAGACACGGAAGGGTTCGAGGTTGCTGCTGGCATCTGAGGTGGTGCGAACAAGGGCAATTCCTGTGGCCCGACGTTGTCAGTCTCTGTGAGCCCGCCTTGCCAAAATGGCGGTCTCCACTTACCGAGCTTTCAAACTTGGCTCTCTTGCGACGACCACCTTCAACAATATTCTCAACACTGATATCAGTAGTAGGAAGTTGATCCTTGTTCTTTCCGGAGGTCGAGCCATGCTCGTCATTACTGCTGTAACCAGCAATGCTGTCGCTATATAGTTCATTGTGGCTTCTGGAGGCCGAGGCGCGGGTCTTGGAGGAGCGTGAACGACCCTTCTTGCCATTTGTGCTGGCAGAATCACTTCTTCGGCCACGAACAGTATTGGGAGAGGGGCTTCGCCGCCGCGATGAACGAGAGCTGGGTCTGGACATTTCCTGTGCACAGCGCGAGGCTTGAGGGGCAGGATAGCTGTTATCGCTATAGTAAGGGTGACTGGCAACAGAGGGATTGTGGTAGGGATGAGGAGCATATGCGGATGGGTTCGCCGGAGGTTCCTCTATAACCCTGACGTATACTACCATGCGGTCTTCGAAGTTCTCGTATCGAGCAATCAAGGTATTTCCTCCATTGTCCTCAAAACTGACACCCTTTGATCCGGTGGGACCCGAGTATAGACCGTAAAAGTTCTTTACGGTCGTGACAATCGAGTCAGTAGTATCATGAGGATATATTTTCACTCGCATCGGCAAGCGCGCACGACATTGGGGAGAATCGGGGAACAAAAGCTCGAATGCGACGTTCTTGGGAGTCACTGTCTGTTGAGGGGACACACTGCCACCATTTGACGACGCCCCCGAAGCACCGAAAGCGGTGTTGAGCGGCGACATGGAAGTCATTGTGTGAAAAGCAGGAATGTTGTAATGTGTCGATGGAGATGAGCGAGATAGATGGAAGATGAAGTAGGAATATGTGTTGGGGGTGTGGTGGTTGCGGGCTTTGCCTGAGATAGACTGGGCCCGGCCCTGTTCACGGCAGGATCGCTCAACAGTACGCTCAGTACTATATGCAACTGCCAATGACCAAAGCAAAGGCGACGCGAATGTACAGAGACAGTATTGAAGCAGAAATGATGAAGACTCAAGAAGCAATCACCATCCAGGGCAGCGGTAAGCGCCGAGTCTCGTTTGTGTGTGTCTGTGTGGTCTCAGGGCTTGAGGGCGGTGCGTATGACGACGACGGACGGAGGAGGGTTCTCGTTGAAACGACAGCGATAGCGTATTGGAGTATATGCTGTTTGTTCCGAAGCAAGTCAGTAACAGAGAAATAGCTAGATGGCCTGAAGAGCGGCTGAGGTGGTGATGAAGAATAGTGTCTGGGGAGAATGGGTCGGGTCTGTCTGGCGCTTCCTAGGACGGGGACCACGGATGAAGCAGAGCGGTCATGGAAGCTGGGGACTCAGGACAGAAGAGGGGAGATGCAGGGCCTCGAGATTGGGCCTCGATGGGAATCGCGCATAATGGTAAAGACGATGGGACTCACCAGAGACGTCTTGATCCGTGTTGGGATGCTTGTGGCGGCGTTGAACAGTCGGCAAGAGGATGTGCATGAGGAAAAGAGGAGCCAGATGAGACGAGAGGTTCTTGGATTTTGTCGCTGCTGATGAGGAGCTGGCTTCACTAACACGAACCCGCTTGTGTTAGGGGACTTCAGCGTTAGAACCCCCTGAAGAAGACCTGAAGATTAGGCCGACAGAGTGCTGGGGGCGAACCACAACTCCACTGAAGAGCCTATAACCACAACGTCCTGGACCCAGACGCAGCACGACATTCATGGTTTGCTGGCGCTGAAATTGGGCCAGGGCTGGTTGGATGGCTTGCCCTGAATAGATCCAGTGCTTCCATTCGGTGAGGACCCATCCATTGTGGTACCGCGCCGATGAACCCGAGCATCTATTCAAGGAACTGCCATGACGTGCCCCTAATTTCGGTACCATTGAGTGAATCATTTTGAATAGATTGTCATATACTTTAGACCGGATATGCTTAGGTACTTGGCTTTTCACTTAATGATGGCTGCGACTCACTTCAGGGGGAAGACAGCCAGGGCGCATTCTCGATTGCCTTCCACAGTGGTACCTAAGTACTAAGATACTCCTCCCGCGCGAACGAACCTAGAAAAGCGGATGCGGCGGTGCATTGCGCAGCGAAGCGCAGCGCAAATCGAAAAGTGGTCGACTGTCTTTTGCGCGCAATGCTACTATTCCGTCTTGTTTCCATATATTGGCAGTCGCTTAAAGAGATGAGTACAATAACAACCATCAACTCTGTATCTTGGTCTCATCTCCTTATGCTTCTTTCCTGGCCTTTGAAACTCGTGCGGGCCAGCTATCAAAAGAGGATGCAAGGACCTGGGGGCTGCCATATGCCGATCTCCAACAGCAAAGCAAGGCGCATACTTTAAACGGCGATGATGAGCCCTACGTGATGGCCGATATCTTGTTTAAGATTGTCGCAAGACGCCACCTTGGACTATAGGGTTCAGGAACAGGTCAAGTAGCAGATTAGAAGTAATGCGCCTATGTCTGTTTCTGCTCACGATGCCATCCAATGCCGGCCAAATCGCGTATTCTTGTAGATTGATTCTGAGGGCTCCATCTTGCTAGGTATCATGACGGACAGACCTCTATGGGTCGTCCATTTCAGCGGACCCTAGGAACATTGGTCTGGCTTGGCTTCCTTTCCCTCCCGAACCTAAGCTAACCTAACCTCTCGACTCAACTCAACTCAAGTCACTTCGACTGACTGACTGCTTCGCTGGCCATCCACTTTACCACTATCTCTAGACTCTCATCGGCCACTCGCGATCCATCCGCTGCTAGCTACATACCCATTGCTCCAAAATTGGGCTAGGCGCTGGCCACCAGCGACCAACAACCTTGACCACGCCCCCAATGGAAAAGAAAACCTCAGCCCAGCCCAGCCCAGCCCCTCTCCATCCAGGCCCCCTCTGACACTTGGTCGGTGGCCTCGTGTGAGTTTTGTGATTGTTTGACGACCCTCACCTCCAATCCAATACAGATGTGGTGTGGGCAGGCTAGGGACAACGAACAACGACAGCTGCAGTGGTTCCCGCTAACCTGATGAGTGACCAAAACACAAGGTATAGATAGAATCTAATGGTCGGCCATACTGTAAAATATGCTCGGCGACATCGCTTGTTGAGCCGGGCTGCTGCTGTCAAGCGCACAAACGCACACACTCAATCCCTCTTCCGCGCCCCAATGGGAACATGCAGAGCTTATCCAGGGTTCAGTGCGACCTCGCTCAGGGCTTGCAACAGACTCGGAAGTCTGGCGCATATTGTCGATCATGAATCAATGAATCTATTTCAGCATAGTGTCAACAAGTTTGCGCTTCGCAAGTCCAATTGTGGTTATAAGAGAGTGGCTAGATACACTGAAGTAGCTGGCTGTTCCCTTTCTCAACGAGCGCACAACTGCAGAGCGGAGAGCTGTTGATTCAACGGCTCAAAGATGTCTGAGTTGGTGGTTGCAAGAGTTGACTGACAGCCAATCGCACTCAATGGCATGGTCGACCAAGCTAGGGACCTGTCTACTGAAGGCTGATCATGTGTGTCGAACAAACTTGGCGCACCGTAAGCACCGCGACTTTGTAATTGATCAGGAGCTTCAGGAACCCGAGAGGGGATAACAATAAATCATGATTTACGATAAGCACTCTACCGGTTCTTAAATTCATACAGAAAACCTTTTATGAACTGCTCAATCTCGAGATATTGGCGCTGAGGAAAACCCCTTTGTGGCGACATTGATTATGCCACTTTGATGTTCCAGTTTTTTTTTACCACTAGACCTGGTCAATGATGAATATATGGATTGAATGTTAATAATTAGCCCATCCAAAGGATCGAATGCGCCCTTATTGCTAATTGGAGCCACCAACGCTATTAGAACGTCGCTTCATATCATTGACCGCAACTTAAAGTGCTGGGCTGAATTGCGCCAACTCTTTTCTATACTGCGCATCCCATCCCATCACTTCGATTCGAGGGATAATGCGCTTAGCTTGCTAATTAATTCCGAGACAATAAAATACAGGCGTCAAAACTCCAGCCAGCCTCAACTGCTACTGTAGGCGCACGATTCGAAAGCGCTTGAAACAGGAACAATTCACCAACACTGAATGCGCTTGTTCTCTGCCCGCCGGTTATTGAGGTCTGATATCTTTGCGATTCACAGCAGCCAATTGTCAGTGCCATGATAACCCTCGTCGCGGCGCCTTGACCCGGGCGATCAATTTCCCTCGGCAGCTGGGGATAAAGCTCAATGGGGTTTCATATTGAACCGTTCAGACAGCGGCCGTAATGATTCGCTCGTCGCGCACGAGGTAGTTGGTAGATGGCCACACGTTCAGGCTTGTTTTGTTTCAGCACGGGGTCAGATACGCGCACAGCGTGAATGTGGATGGTCTGGTATGGTGCTATGGATGCGATCGATCCATACTAGGTCATGGAACCACAGGCACTTTGCTGGTCTGACAGACTCGAACTGATCTGAACGTGTTGTTTATATGCTCTTTTGTTTACCTACCTACCTACCCTACCGTGTCAACCTACCCTTGCGACCTGTAGGCAGATATCGAGGTTGTGGACCCCGACCTACAATAATGGCTCCAAAGACCAAAGGGTAAGGCATCGGCAGGCCATGCATAGTACCCTCAACTAAAACTAGCATTGGATGATTCGAATCTGAGAAGCAAAGACCCTCAAGGACCCGTGACGGACTAACTTAGTCTACCTTTACCTACCTATACCGTGCATATTCCGTACGGGGCCAAGCAGACCCTTGCCACACAATGCGATTCAGAGTTGCGCAACGGCAATGCGCTCTCTTCACACTGCATCCTGTACTGGCTATTTGTCGCAACCTGAAGCCCAAACTGCGCGCCCCTTATCAATATTTATCGCACACGATTGCGCTGGTCGAGGAGATAATGCGCCTCCCATAGAGCTCAATACTGAAGCTGTTCTGTCTGTTGTGTCTGTATGTACAGGGTTACATTGGAGCAAAGCGTGCGATGCGCCCATCGTCCATCAAGCATGACGCTTGCGTGCACGCTGTCACCGCCCCGCCCTGGGTTATCCACGTTTGAATGCGCTGGCGCAAAAAAAAAGGTCAACAACAAAAACAAGATGCGACAATGGCAACATCCATCCATCGATCGAATCAGCGCTCGTCGCAGCCCATCCCCAGCCTCGACCAAACAGTCCATGAGTGAGTGAGATTGAGCCTAGCCCAATGTCTCTCTTTATCCCTCTCGGATAGTCTTCCCTGAGACTCCACCGCTGGGACCATCTGTAACAAGCGAAATAATTACCTACCTAGACGATAACCAACTTGACTTCTATCGCTCGTACAGGGTTTGCCTACCTATCTGCCTGATTTTGCGATTCGGTTCATCATCTGGCATTCATTGCCATGCCCAGAGGCCTGACGCACAAAAAAAAAAAAAAAAAAAGATAGTGTGTATTGGATACTCACTGATCAATTATCCTTGCTCGTATCTGGCTGGTTGTGTGTCGTCCAATTTGTCAGTCAAGAATGTGACGAGTTTCGGCATTTATTACAACTGCTTTACCAGAAAGTCATCACAAGTTTTAGACCATTTGGCAGAATTGCGCCCAATCTGGGTTGGCTTTAATTATTGCCTCATCCCTCGTCACGACGCACCCAACTCACTCGTCTGGCATGTGGCGGTCTCTGAATTTCCGTGCGTGTGTGCGTACCTTAAAAAAAGGATGCATCTCAACCATTTAGTTAGCCGCTATTGGTACCCGTTGAATCCCGTGCGGATTCTGTCGCACAAAAGGACATATTCCGATGCGAAATAGGTTGCGCAAAGTCGTAATCTACCAAGTTGCACAAATTATATATCCTGATTTGAATATGATGGTAAAAAATTGACATGTTTAATATCAAAGAACCAATGGCAACGTTATTTGTCCGTCAGGGACATTCAAACTTGCCACTTTCGTACTTGAGGGTTTGTTGCGACATAAAGTCGCAAAACTCATGGGTCTCCCCATCTGTCGCACCACCTTGAGACCATACCTCTAAAATTGGCTGCTTCGAGAATGAATCTGAGTTACTTATACGGTTTATAAATTGGCTCTGTTGAAGCGATCCGTGTCAGAACGGGTTGATCTCGATCGCCCTCCAAGCGCATATGTCATACTGCGACGGTAAAACAATGGTCGAAAGACTCCTCCATCGTCATTCAGATAAGTTGTCGCAGATTTGTTCTGACGATGCTAAATCATGGCACGGCTCGGCATGTCAGAAATGGTGGCGTAGAATTGGTCTTAGTGCAGCTTGCGTGGCGGCTGTCTTGATGAGGGGTGATGATGGAGGCATCGCATGATAGTAAAACAGCCGTCGTTCACTCAGTTTCATCAGACCCTTTTCCCCCATGTTTTAATCTTGGTCGACCTTTCAATCTGCTGTATAGTGAAGCTCTAGACCATCCCCATCACCCTAATCGCTTGCTTGGAAGTATATATCGACCTGGGAGCTGACATTTGCGATTTGGAGCGCATTTCTGGTGTTCTTTTTCCGTGCACAATAAGCGCAATTAGGTCCGGAGGAAGCCCTTGAATAGCGGCGCAAATATGGAAACTGTCTTAGATAGTTCGGGAAGTGTTAAAGAGTTTATTAATATCACTAGACATGCTCCTAGACGTCTCTGAGCGGCATTGCGAACAGTTGCATGTATTAAGAATTGTAGAGATGGAGTTGACTTTGAGTGCGGGCGGGATCACGTGATACCGCGGTCCGCACGTGAGTTGAGCTCCGAGATGAAACGCGGTAACTAAAAAGGGCAAAATGAACATCAATAATGCTGAATTGTCCGGCGTGAACGCCTGGAAACCACTTTGTAACTAGTTTAGATAGTCAATAAGGTGATGCGACTATCATACTGCCACAAGATCCTGAAATAATATGTCATGGAGTCTTGCAACGACGTCAAGGTCTTAAAATGCTCTTGAAGTGAGACGCGATGCAAGTTGAGATAAGACCGATAAGGGAAACATTAGCCTAGAATGGTCTAGTGTCTGCGGAGCGTTCAAACAGCCGCCATCGCCGTGACGACAGAGAGAAACGAAGCGAAGACCCCGTGGCGGCCCGTGCACCAAACCCCCTCCAGCTTAGTGAGCTCACTCTCCTTGCACTAATGGCCAAAAATAATGCTGTACCTGAGCATAAATAAACAAACAAAATCTCATATCTGGGAAATAGTGGATGCAGCAGGGGCCCTCTCCCCAATCAAAGCCACAGCTTGTAGCAATTCTAGCAAGGCATGAAGCTTCCACCACCGTTATCGTTGTCCCGTTGCCCGTTGCACAGCTACCGATCAGAATGGATGTCTAGCATCAAGACCCAGCTACTCGGGCTACTTTATTATTTCAACATCGCCTCATTCGCATTTGTCTTTGTTCTGTACCCTTCCCATCTCCATTTCTCCTCCATCGCCAAACCCATCTGGAGCTTCTAGTGCACTCCAGTACCTAATCATCAGGCTGATCTCGAAAGCATCAGCTCAGCTCTAGCACGACTAATCTCCCAGTTCCTTGTGCCCCCTGCAAGCCCGGGCCCCTAATCTCACCAACACCCACCAGCCTAAGGCTTTTGCCTGTTTCTTTTGTTCCTGCTGAGAAACAAAAACAAAAACAACAAATACCTTTTGTTCTTAAAAGCTTCACGGGTAGCTCTTCCTCCTTTCTTACCAAGAGCTCGAGACTGCTTGATATCGTATCTACTTTGCATATCTTGCGTGCAACAGAATAGTCGATATCAACACTATTCAACCAACGACCCCAAGTACGCACTGCAAGCCACTTGTCGCCTGGCAAACTTGAAAGGAACTACTACGCCTGCACCTGCACGACGCTGTATTTTACATGATCAACCAACGCGCCAACATTTACCAAAACATCACTCCAACATTCGTACGCGAACTTGAACACAACCATCATCTCTAGTCGCGTCTCTTCGTTGTCAAATTCCTTCTTTTATTGACACTTTCTACAATTTCCCAACGTCAAGATGGACGCCAAGGTACGTTGTCATGCATATTCCTCCCTTATTTAGTAGCCGTTGGCGCGACTTGACAGCCACCTCCCCCTTGCATGCCACTGCATACCAGAGTTCATTATAGAGTATAAGCTAATGACAACTGCAGCCTTTTCGACCGCGCGGCGCCGAAAATGCACCTCACCTGCATCATCAACACAAGTCAACAGGAAATTTGGCCAACATGGCCAAGTCCACCACAGCAGCTGGCTTCCGTGGCCCTGCGAAGCGAGCAGCGTTCGGCGATGTGACCAACGTCAGCAAGCAAGTAGGACATGTTCGTGATGACGGCAAATCAGTCAAGGTCTACGCTACGAATGGTGTCAATCATGGACTTACAGGCGCGCCTGTGAACAAAGAGAACGGCGCTTACGGCAAGGATGCCTTCTCGCGTCCCGCCCAAAGACCCGCAAACCAAACATCGACACGAACAGCCCTCGAGAACAAGAACTTTGACGCGAATAAGAAGACTTATGTGAGGAAGGATAGCCAGATCGCCACCAAACCTCCTGCTCCTTCCTCAGCCCAGAATGCGCCTTCCCTCCAACCCAGGCATCACAAGAGCCAGCCTCAGCTAAAGCCCCAACAACAGCAGGCTAGTCTGCGACGCACCCAGAGCAAGCAGCTGGACAAGGTCGTGCCCAAGCCCGATGTCGATATGGGTTACAAGGTCACGAATCCTCCGGGACTCCAGCTTCAGGAGACCGAATATCCCTATGATCACGCTGCGTATCTTGACTCCATGTACTTGCCAATCGAGGCTGGTGGCAATCTCGACGTGCTCCAAAAGGAGGAGTGCCAGGAGCCAGGTGCCAAACTACCAGAGATTTCTGAAGAAGAGGCTGCCATCCACTCTTTCGAAGAAGGCCCCATGCCCGCCATGTCGGAGCCCGAAGAATGTTGGGAAGAGGAAGACGATGAAGACTTTGACGATCAGGACCAAGCATACACGACGGCACAGTCGGTTCGTTCTCGAGACATGACTGCTGGTGGTGCTACAGAGATCGTTCCTCTACCACGCGTAACAGCCCGTGTGCAGCGCGAACTTGAAGACGCCCGCGAGGAGGTGGAGCGAACGCGTACGTCAGACGAGATCGAAGAGGAGATGTGGGATGTTAGCATGGTTGCCGAGTATGGTGACGAGATTTTCGAGTATATGCGTGAGCTCGAGGTATGTAACATTACGCACATGGCACTTAACCTCAGCACTAACAATACCTTGCAGATCAAGATGCTTCCCAACGCTCACTACATGGACAACCAGACCGAGATTCAATGGTCGATGCGATCCGTCCTTATGGATTGGCTTGTGCAGGTCCACAACCGCTTTGGCCTTTTGCCGGAAACTCTCTTCTTGACCGTCAACTATATAGACCGTTTCCTTTCTCAGAAGATCGTGTCAATTGGCAAGCTTCAACTAGTAGGGGCAACCGCGATTTTGGTGGCCTCCAAATACGAAGAGATTAACTGTCCTTCTCTGGGGGAGATTGTCTACATGGTCGACAATGGGTACACCGCAGAAGAAGTCCTCAAAGCCGAGCGCTTCATGCTTAGTATGCTGAGCTTCGAGCTGGGCTGGCCTGGCCCCATGAGCTTCCTGCGACGTGTCAGCAAGGCTGATGACTACGACTTGGATACTCGCACTCTCGCGAAGTATTTCCTTGAATTGACTATCATGGACGAGCGATTTGTGGCTTCACCCCCTAGCTTCCTTGCTGCGGGTGCGCACTGTCTTTCACGACTCATTCTCAAGAAGGGTGACTGGGTAAGAACACTTCGTTGTCGTTAACAAAACAAAGCTAACATCACATTCAGACTAAGCAGCATGTCTACTACTCGGGCTATACCTGGGGTCAGTTGAAGAGCCTGGTTTCGATGATGATCGAATGCTGTGATCGTCCTCACCTACACCATGCCGCAGTATTCGACAAGTACACAGACCGCCGGTACAAGGAAGCATCTTTGTTGGTGCAGTCAGCGCTTGACGCCGGGTTTACTCTTCCTGAACAGGTGGCTCCCGTTCGTCAAGAGCTTGACGCATACCGTGAAGATAGCGTTGAACTGCCCATTGCGCAGCCTCAGCTCATTCCCATTGAGGGTTGAAAGTCCCCCGCCAGTTGTTGACGGGTGCTTGCCATTTGTTTTGTTTTTTGTTGCTGTCAGTTTATTGTGCTTGATGAGGTCCTGCCGGCCCGGAATACCCTTCCTATCATCATTCCAGAACCGGGCCGGGATCGAAGCGTTCATGAACCTTTACCCAGTTACCGACCTTGCGCATTGCCTCGACTTGCAACATCTGGGCCGGCCTTTTCTGCCTTAATCTCACCACCGAGGCTGGCGCTTCTTTTTGACAACACTTATTCACTAATACCTGATCGGGGCCGGGTGCAATCACGACATTAATTATCCGGAGCCCAACAACCCTCACCACATTGTCCTCGACCTGCACTTCCTTGCCTCTTCCGCCCCTGAACTCTTGAGTTCATGTGTGGGATCAGCAAGGAAGGAACAATACTGTATAACGACTCTGGATGACTGTTACGAATATTACGACTGTGCGACTGCGTTTATCATCATCATTTTATTGCCTATTTGGCTGGTTTAATACATTTGCTTCGGAAATCGGCGTCGCGGGAAATGGTTCGACCAGTACCGGTTCTACAGGCCTGCGATAGCATTAAGGCAACTTGCAACTGGGAGACGAACCACGGATGAAGGCGTACGGGAGATTCTGATTAAGGGACCACGGAGGTCAAGCTGGGTTTCTTGAGTGGTGACTGGCTCGCGACTCCATACAGACAGAGGAGTCGATAATAGACCAGATCGACAGGGATGGGATTATCACAAGCATGTAGCCTTTGGGCAGATATAAGCCATCATTACCACTGCCTTGACCGGCAACCCCATAGGTACCCGGTTTGCATTTACAATAGCATATAGACTATTAGAGGCTCTGGACGCGTGTATGTTATCTAATCCTCAATTCTTTTGCTTAAACAACTCATCGTGGGCAGCATGAATTCGGCATGCCATGTGCTAGAAGGTTAGTTACCGCGACTTGCACATGTTCCTGTCAGCAGGCTCAGCTAAACATCGATCGATCATCAAATATCACATGATGATCGGGAGTGCCAAGTAGACCTGTTTTCTATTACCCAGCGGTATAGAAGCAATTGGTTTAAGGTCGAGTATATGTTACAACGCAACTATGAATGCATGTGAGCAGCGCATTCGGATCTTCCGCCTATTTGAGAGTCGCAAAAGGCGGGCTGCCTCATCTGTCTCAACTTACAGTAGACACATGCCGCAAAGAATAATGTTATTCTGGTTGTTCAACGAGGGGTTAAATGTGAAGTCAATCGAATTGGGCGTGTATTTTAACATGGCAGATGAACTTACTACCTACCTTAGCGACCCTGATATGTACCACAGATCTCAAATAAGATCTAAGATCAATATCACGATCATAAAGCTCGACGTTTTGTATCTGCGCTAAGATGAAATCATAATGAGAGCGAATTTACCCCGACCTTAGCTCGGAAACCCCGACTTTTCCCCACGAGGATTCCCCTTGGCCGGGCACGTCTCCACTACTAATGCCAGAACAGGGTTGGGTGTTTGGTTAGACCTGGCAGACAGGGGAAAGCTGTGTTGATGCTTGGTGTGAACCGGGAAAATCCGGCGTTTTGGGCCTGTACAGAACCTATGTAGGAGGGCACATTCAGAAGAAATATATTCAAGCCCTCGCCAGCCGAACTCCCATGACCGTGTGCGAGAACTGGTTCTCTGGAAAGAACGTCTTTGGATGCTAACAACTGGTGTCACAGGGGCGCAATTCCCTGTTATGCCAGTCACGTTAAGGTTGTGAATATCTATCTGTGCGCGTGGGGAGGTAGGGTTAGCAGCATGGAGAATATGACGGCTGCTTCTGACGGTCTGACCTTCACCTTGGCCAAATTCGGTCAAAGAATAGCACCCTGTCGTGCTCGTGACCTGACAAGATTCTGATTAATTAAATGATCGGGTCCCAAGACGACACTAGGGAAGCCATTGGAACCATGTGACGTCTTGACGAGTTGAGCGAGGTTCTGGAAACACGGAAATTGTTCGCTGTCGCAAGCACGGGCAGGCCCTCCGCGACTCCGAACCTGGGGCACGGGATATCGCGTTCATATCTCGAAGGTGAGAGCAGGTGAACGATTCCTACCTGAATTGTAGCAGCAGTTCTTTGTCAGGAGACCATTGTTGGTAACTCCGCACTGAGAAATAGATGTTACCTTCAATATGACTGATTGCGCTACGGTCCAGCGGAACCGCGACAGTACATGGAGTTTCTCGACACCCTCAAGGAGAGACAAGGGGATCGCTCCATGCTTGCACCTCAGAGAAGGCTGAGGGACCCGGTAGGGTAAAGAATGGGACACGAGCCCATCTTCCGGGCTCCGTAGGCCCCATACATCTCAGACTTTTGCCATTGGGACAGCAAAAACAGCCAGTCGATGTCGTTTCTCTGGTCTTCGTAGACTTCAGCTATGCAATAGCATAAGGGATTTCTCTTGTCAAAAGTATAAGTAAAAATAAACGGTTTGGTCCATGCTGAATCGAGGAGTGGGCGCTTCTCCGAACTCCGGCTCTGCGGGTCTATCTCCACAATGATATGCCACCCCGGGACGGGGAAAGGAGGCATTCCCGGTGTTGCGGAAGAGACACGGCTTCACGATTGGGAGCGAGGAGTCAACAAGCGAGGGTTAAGACCAGCTTTGTTGAGTGATTGAGTCCTGATACATCTGCATAGTATATAATAGCCAAGTATCTCGACCTTGAATGAAATGCAAGTAAAACATGCCATGCTCAGGTACGGGAGCAGCCTCGCTAAGTACTTTATCCAGGAGATGCCCGGGATGCCCAGCATTTGGAGGGGGTCCACTGATGAGATCCAGATGTACACCCGCATGTATGGCTGAATGTATCTTTAGGTACTGTATGTTAACGAGTTGGTAGCGTTTCTGCTTCCAGCCCTGATTTCGTTGAATCTTGTAGAGGGTTGGTGACCGAAGCTGGTGACCTTTGTTGCTCTCGTGCTCCTGTATCTAGTCTGTACTTTGTAGTCAGTAGCTCAGGGGCAGGTCTCCTGAATCTTGTCGAGATTCAAAACTCAGCCGAATAATCAAAAGCAATGAGAGGGCGCTTGAAGCGGTGCAAATTGTAGGTACGTTACCTGTCCGCTGGCCCGGGGTTGGCAGACCGCCAGAGCCCCACGCTCCATGTTTCCTTTGCTTCCAGAGGTGCGCTTCCAGCAGCTTCAATGGCAGCCCGGAACGACATTACAGGAGCAGGTTGATAGACAGCGTTAGGGCTCCGAACACAACACATCCATCCCGTTGCAAGGGAATTACTCGACACGAAGGATTGGATGCTACAGCATGTACTGCAAGTCTCTCGACTCAGGTACGATACCAGGATATACTTGTAAGCTTGTACCTCTTCCCGTCGTGGCTTCTCAATTCCTTATTCTAGTTCTGTCCTGAAGTAAGGTGAGCTCCCCTCCCTCCCTACGCAAGCGCGCACACCCACTACCGCGCACCCCCCGCCCGGACCAACCACCGGCCTGAATGAAGCGGGAGGTAGCAAATTTATCTCATCTTTCGCTCCATCTCGAAATTCCCCAATTGACGCATTTCGCTCCTCCTCTTCTGCCTCTTTTTCTTTTTCCCTTTCGCTTTCCTTTAGCTTCGTCGAGTTGTCTCCGACATCGTTTTTCTGCCTCTGACTTCGACTGTCAAGGGAAAAATACCCTTTGTCTCTATTCCTTCCTCAAGTTGGCTTCAGCTGTTGGAGTTACTCTAGAGAGTTTCCCCGTACTTCGCCCGTTGTCGGACCACCTCCCTCTGACATTTTACGACGCCGATTTGTCTCCGGGCAAACTCAAAAACTTCTGTTTTTGACTTACTGAGCACCGGTTTTGATCTCTCGCAGCTTCAATTGCTACAAACGCAAATTTTCACCTTTCGAGAGCTTGTTCTTACCCCTCCGATCGACTCCGATTTTACAATGTCCAAGCTTGCTGTGGCCACCGAGGCCGTCAAGGAGGCTGTCATTGGGACACACGAGCCTGAGCAGCTTGCTGCCCACACAAAGGCGCGATTCACCCAGTATGCTGTCAAGGATGCTGAGACAGGCGAGCTCTATCTCGGACCCGAGGAGTTCATCAACGCTGTTGCGCCCACCGGCGAGGATTACGTGAGTCACTTACTGCTCTTCCAAGCTGTGTTACCTGGCAGTATGGATATTCACTGGGACCTCACTGACAATGACTGAATAGCACAAAATCTCACGCGACCAATACTCCATTCTCTTCAGCGTCGCCGACGTTAATGGAAAGGGTCGAGTGAGTCTAGCCGACTGGGGTGTGTTTGAGCACCTTCTCAACAAGCCCGATGCCGAATATCAGATTGCATTCCGTCTCTTCGATGTTGAGCGCACCGGAGCTGTCAAATACGACGACTTCCGCACTCTGTATGAGCTCAACAAGGGCCCCAACAACCTGGCATTCGACTGGGAGTCCGACTGGGCCAAGATTTACATTGGCAACAAGAAGCACCGTCACCCTCTTGATTACCCCCAGTTTTGCCAGATGCTGCGAGGTCTTCAAGGCGAGCGCATCCGACAGGCCTTCCATCAGCTTGACAAGGACGGCGACGGCTTCATCAGTGGTGAGGAGTTTGAGCGCATCATTGTCGAGACAGCGCGCCACAAGCTGTCCGAGCACATTCTCGACAACCTGCACACACTGGTCAACCTCTCTATCGGATCCAAGATCTCCTACGCCAACGTGCGCGCATTCCAGAACGTCATCGGTGGCATGGACCTTGTTGAGATCATCTTGCGCCGCGCTATCGACCAGAGCAAGGATGGAAAGATCACCCGCCCCGAGTTCCTGAATGAGGCCGCCAAACTCACCCGCTTCTCTCTCTTCACTCCCATGGAAGCCGACATTCTCTTTCACTTTGCTGGCCTGGACGAGCCCTCTGGTCGTTTGGGACTCTCCGACTTCGCCAAGGTCCTCGACCCCTCGTGGCGCAACCCTATTTATGATGCCGTCGAGGCTACCAAGGCCAAGGTTGCAAGTGGAGGTGTCTTGATGAGCGTCTTGACTTCCGGTTACAACTTTGCTCTCGGTAGTGTTGCTGGTGCATTCGGTGCTTTCATGGTGTACCCCATTGATTTGGTCAAGACACGGTTACAAAACCAGCGAGGTGCCCAGCCTGGTCAGCGTCTTTACAAGAACTCGATCGATTGTTTCCAGAAGGTCATCCGTAACGAGGGTTTCCGAGGTCTCTACTCGGGTGTGCTGCCGCAGTTGGTCGGTGTCGCTCCTGAGAAGGCCATCAAGCTCACCGTCAACGATATCGTCCGAAAGGCGCTCTCCGACAAGAACGGCAACATCACAGTCTGGTCCGAGATGGTCTCTGGTGGTTCTGCTGGTGCCTGCCAAGTCGTAAGTATACAAGTGACGGAATTCTGAAAGAAGCGCAACTGACAAACATACCAAAGGTATTCACAAACCCTCTCGAGATCGTCAAGATTCGCCTCCAAGTCCAGGGCGAGGTCGCCAAGACCGTCGACGGAACACCGAAGCGATCGGCCATGTGGATTGTGCGCAACTTGGGTCTCGTCGGATTGTACAAGGGCGCTTCGGCGTGTCTGCTCCGTGATGTTCCCTTTTCCGCCATCTACTTCCCTACCTACGCCCATCTCAAGAAGGACTTCTTTGGCGAGTCCCCGACACACAAACTGGGCGTCCTGCAGCTACTTACTGCTGGTGCCATCGCCGGTATGCCCGCGGCCTACCTGACGACTCCATGCGACGTTATCAAGACCCGACTTCAGGTCGAGGCACGCAAGGGCGAGGCCACATACAATGGTTTGCGACACGCTGCCAAGACCATCTGGAAGGAGGAGGGTCTCACTGCTTTCTTCAAGGGTGGTCCTGCCCGAATCTTCCGATCATCTCCTCAGTTCGGTTTCACTCTGGCTGCGTACGAGGTTCTCCAGACTGTCCTGCCCATGCCTGGTACCCAGAAGGAGAAGATCCCTACAGGAGTGTCGGATGCTTTGTCAACGGCCAAGGGCAGCCTGGACACCAGCCCCTATGGTCGCAGCCGCAACGCCCTCAAGTTGATCCTTGATCTTGATGAGGACTTTGGCAAGGTCAAGCTTCCCAACGAGAAGGGATGGCGATCGCTACCCAAGATCATGGGTGGCGGTGGCCAGTAAACCACCGGATTGAAACGAGATGAATTATCAAGAAGAAATGCGGGAAAGGGGATGAAGTCTAAGTTGATTCGAGGTTAATAAGGAAGCAAGGCTTGGCCAAAGCGATCGCCCGGTGACTGCTCGGCTATTGCGCCCACGGTCGGGCTTCAATGTCCGACCCGCTCGTGCACGAGTACCGGACAGAGCCGAGGACATGCTATTTCCTTGAATGATACCCCGAATCAAAGACCTCGGCGGCAGCGTCTGTCTCTTTTGGATTGATCTTTTTCATTTAGAGCGGAAGACCAAAATAAAGATAAAAGGAACGGGGATACAACTGGAAGACGGAATACAAAAAAGAAGTTTTATTGAGATAAATCTTATATCTGAGTCCCGGGCTGAGCGGGCGAGGGAGAGCGTCTGCTACTTTTGCATCAGACTCGGCGTTCTGGGGCATTTAAAGGGCATGATGGGTGCTGTTTTACTATCGTATTTTTACTTTGTTGGCTGTTTATTTTATTGTTATCGTTATTGCTACTATAGCTTGTGTGAGTCCTCTATAGAAATGACAGCAAAATTACGTTCAATGTATATGTGTACCGCTTGTCAGTTGGCTTTAGCTGTCTTGGGCATGCTATCAGCGAAACACATCCAGAATCACAACATGCAGTATCTAGTGCGGTATTGTAAATGCTCAAGGGCAGGCGGTATAAACCTGTGTATGCTGCCATTTGTGTCGTGGATGGCGCGAAGATGGCGTATATTCAGGACCAAGGACTGTGATTTCACTATCTGATTAGACTCGGAAAGACATTTGCAACTTTAGATAGTTTATTCAATTGGTAAGTACTGTCAGTACCAATAGTACTATGTTTATCTGATGCACCTACTCAATATGCGCTTTGGGAAGTTCTACTGAATCCCTTTTACTCCAACGCCTGCCAAGTAGCCCAAAACTCCGTACCTAGTCTAAATGTAGACGATTCATCACATTCGTTAGTTCTTTTGCGCAACCATCGCTCTAAATACATTAAATCCATATAAGCTGAAGCGAACTCTCAACGAATGAGATGAGAATAGACAGAAAAAAAATCTAAAAAAAAAATCTGGATGCAGCTTAGTAGTGCACAGTGGCTAAGCGCTGAATCCAGCCCGCTTGTTGTTGAGGTACAAACTCGGGAACTTTGGCGTCGGGTTCACTCGTCATGGCCATCTTGAGCCACTCGACGTAATCCTCGAAGCCAGTTGTGCTGCCGGTGACAGTGACCTTTTTGACACCCCTGACGCCCTCAAACATGCGTAGATTGCGGTATCCCACACCAAGGAACATGGACTGAACGACGTCGATGGTCAGCTCGTCGAGGCCGCTGTAGGCCTTTGTCACGGCGTCTGCGTCGTAGGGGAGATCGACGTCAAGGCGGACTTGGGTGTGGAAGCGGCGGATGCTGGGGATGATGGAGGACTCCTTGACAGGGCCGTACCAGTTTCGCAGACGGGGGAAGGATGTGAGGAGTGTAGGATGAGAGAGGAATGTGTTGCACCCATAGAGAAGGTCTGTGGCCTCGTCGTGAATTTGGCGGTTGGTGCGAAGGAGAGAGGCGTGGACTTTTTGCTCAGGACAGGGACGGCCGCATCTTGTGTAGGGGGCCGTGATGAGGAGTTGGTCGTAAATTTCTAGACGAATCTCGACTGGGAGGTCGAGGAACCCTGTTTTATGAGGTTCTTGTTGTTGTTGGTGTTGAACTACAGCAGCCATGTTGATTGATTGTTGGTAACAAAGTGGTTGATAGGTTGGTGGTATAAGTAGGTATAGAGGTGAAGTTCGAGAGTAGAGTAAGGTAAAGTCGAATTGACTAGTTGATATCGGTGTTGAAAAGGTCGTAAATCAAGTTTGTAAGGACTTGCTAGACTGATGGTTGACTAGCTGTTGTTGGCTCGAATTGTGTTTATCCAATAAATGTGACAGTGATGATGTTGATCTTGTAGTAGCGTCGATCTTTGAGGCGTTGAGTCGTATGATGACAAGACTGATAAGCGTTTTTAAAGTTTGATGAACATGAAGATGAGGAAAAAGAAGCCAGAACAAAAGGGGGATTTCAGACTTGATATATATATTCAAAAGATCTAGAGAATGACAAGGTGAGCCAAAAGAGATGCCGACCTTGATTTAGATGCGGCCGTGGCCGTGGCTGTCAACGTTACGAGACACGCCCTCCCCTGGTAACATCATGGGCCTGGGCTGGGGCTTAAACTTACGAGCAATCGACCACTAGAGAAACGAGGAGCAGGGATTATGGGCCAGATCAGGGATCGCGGTTATGATACGGGCAAAGCAAAGTCATTCACTTTGTTGATCTGACAAGCTTTTGAGCCACGCAATCGCATCCATATTTCAAAGGACCCTTGGATACACGCCCAGCATCAATCATATCACACATTACAGCAGATAATGTAAGTATCTAGCTGATGTTGACCGAAAGATTGAACCATGACTTTCTATTCGACCTCAGATTTACTCATTTGTTCAGTTGATTGAATCTTAGTGGCACCCATCTCAGCCCAAGTGTCAGTCAGATAAGCTGACCCGCGGTGGTCTTGTCTCTTCTGAGCTGAATTGACGAGATGAGCACATGCGGTTGTAGATCATTGACTACAGCCAGCCATGAATTGGAGATGCATCTACAGAAGAATGGATGCCAAACACCGGGCGTCTCTAAAGGAGAATAGTTGTCAGTATCATTAAATTACAGCCACAGATACCACTGTATACCTATCAGTGGGCTGAGCATAAGGTGACAAGTACCGTACCGGTGCCGAGCGATGCCCCGTCGCGGAACAGCCGTTAAACCCACAAATTAGCAAGGATTAGCATCGGGAGTTTAAGAGGTCCCATTTTTAAACCTTTAAGCCCAGGGTCTATTCATCAGAATTATTGTAAGTGATAATTATCAAAACATTACAAGAAGCAAGGAAGAAGAGGAATGTACCATGATCAGATACATATAGATATCATATCCGAATTTCATGATCTGGGAGAGCCACAGTAGACGGAGGCTCAAGGCCGTCATCTTCCCAAGCCTGCCTCTATTCCCAGTCCTCTTCAACCCCTGCGAGCTCCATTGTTTGATGTTTTCCTCTCAAAACAAGCCGACTTAAAATGGGTTTCCAGACCATTCGTCTTGAAAATCAAACGGGCATGGCTCGGAAATAGCACGGCGTGCATCTTGGACGGGAATGCATCACCAGCTGCAGCCACAGTCATAGATAAGTAATGTAACCAACCACTACTATCTATACCTACATAAAACAAGTCAAGCTTCACCGTTGATTCATCCATCCATTCATTCCTTTCACTTTTTCCAAGTGTCCACTTCGGCTCCGAACTTACCGATGAACTTTGTTGAAGAGAATAACCCGCTTGGAACTCTCTGTATCAATTAAAGATTACCTTGTCCGGCCTCTTCCGACCTTGTTCTATTTTATCTACATGCTCCACTATTTCGAGCCTCATCCTGGCGCGCTTTTTTGTTTCCCTGGCGTGATCTCAACTCGACTCTTTTGCGGCTCTGGAACTTTGACTTTGTACACCGCTCGCTACCGAGACAAAGGTTTGTTTCCCAAGGTGAGCTTCTGCTGCTTAAATGTTCTAGAAAAAGCAAGATCTCAAAGGGGGCGTGGTCTCTTCAACAAGGCAAAGAAGGATCCACCTTGCTTTAAGATGTCAGGGCGTCTTCGGTCAATTCCCGTTGATGTATTTACCTGTAAACCTTTTCTTGTCTAGGATGATAGTTAAAGCCCCTTGATATTTTTAATCTCAAAGTTTTGCCTTTATTCTCTTTATTATCCCTAATGTCGATTTCTTGCTAGACGCTTAGAATAAACCTTGCTCGGATGTTCTCCGTGAGCTCACCGCAAAGTTCCAACTTGAGTAGCATTGAATTGAATTGTTACTGTCTATTGGAATATTCTAAGTCATTCCTATTCTCTCCGATTCCTATGATTTCGATTAATGGAAGATCAATCAAGGTAAACATATCATGATCATGATGATCATATTAGATTGGACCGTCATCTCTGATTGGACCATGCAGCCACATCTCGTACCTGTCAGCCACACTTTCCCCTGTGCACTTTCCCGTCCTGTCCCGCCCACGCCAACCAATTTGGGACTCGTCAAAAGTACGTATCGAAATGGCGTCAGAACACACGAGACTTGCTACTCCTACTCTTACTCTACAGTACTCACTCACCTCAATCACAAGATCCCTTTCTCATGAGCAACCTCAACTCTCTGCTCTCCTTCACTTCTACTCTCATCTTCTTATCTCCTCCTACTCTCAGCTTTGTCGCGCAATAACGACAAGCTAAGCTAAGCCAGGCCAAGACAAAATGGCAGTCTCATTCCTCAACTTCCTTTCGGGACTCTTTGGTTGGGTTTACTTCTTCGCTTGGAGCGCGTCTTTCTATCCTCAGCCCTTGCTCAACTGGCGTCGTCGCTCCACAACCGGAACCACCGTCGATTTTCCCTTGATCAACGTCCTCGGTGAGTCTCAACCTGATCCTGATATATCCAGACCCCCGTGGCCCAGGACATGCATGGCATGATATGAGTGTCAGCTCAGAACGTACACCCCCCAGCCAGCGAAACCCAGCGGCTCTGTTGCCCTTGTCACCCCGGCACCCTGGGCCCGATTACTGCCGCCTCTATCGATCTAGATCCTGCTGATACTGTTCTTCCTTGCTGACTTTGATATTCCTCTTTTCCAGGCTTCGCTGCATACTTCAGCTCAAATGTAGCCTTCTACTACTCTCCAGAGATCCGTGCCCAGTATGCCGCGAGACACAAGGGCCTTGAATCTACCGTCCAGTTCAACGACATCACATTTGCGCTTCACGCACTGATTCTCTCCATCATCACAACCTCACAGTATCTGTCGCCTGCTTTGTGGGGGTTTGTCCCGAATTCTGGAAACCGTCCCAGCCGCTTCATTCTCGGAGTAGCAGCCGGCTGTGTTACTGGAGTCTTGTGCACATGTGTCATTGTCTCTGCTTCACCTGGAAACGATGCTGTCTATGACTGGGTCGCCCTTGATATCGTCTACGCCGTTGGCTACGTCAAGCTTATTGTCACCTTGATCAAGTACACACCCCAGATCGTCGCAAACTACAAGAACCAGAGTACTGAGGGCTGGAGCATCTTTCAGATCTTACTGGATCTCACTGGTGGTGTCCTCAGCGTCGGTCAGCAGGCTATTGATAGCTACCAGCAGCGCGACTGGAGCGGCATTACAGGAAACCCCGTCAAGTTTGCGCTTGGCAACATCAGCATGATCTACGATTCTGTCTTCATCGTCCAGCACTACGTTTTGTATCGTGACGCCGAGAATAAACAATCTGGTGAGCGCGAGAACGAGAGCCTGTTGCAAGACGAGGAGCGAAGAGCAGAGCGCAGTGGGTAACTTCGTTGTCTTGGGCTCGATGGACGACGGCGATGATCGCTTGCGAGATGCATCATACTTTTTGCAGTGGTGCTTTGTAAGACCTTCATGGCGATTTTAATTTAGAGTCGGGTTGTTCTTATCTGCAAGATCTACGTTGCATTAAATCACGAGCCACATAGGCAACCCGATGTGTACGTTTCTGGCATTTTACAAGACGCTGCGGAGTTTTTGTCTTCATATATAGATCACTTGTAGCAGGATGGCTTCGTCTAAACAGCTGAAAAGATTTGGCGTATTGGTATGCGACTTGCAGACTAATAGCGGCTGCATACAGCCGTCTTTACGCCGCTACAATGCTTCTCCTGACAATAGTCCCAAATTTTTGTTCAGACAGTACCGTTCTTGGCATCCTGTATGCAGGATATGGCCCAAAACTAGAGGTGGATGGTCAGCGGTGGCTGAGCTGAGATGATGGAACTATTTGCTTATGTTACGCTTCTCTTGCCGAATATCATACTTCAGCCCAGAATAACCCACGTCGTATATATGGCCAAATTCGGTTATGAGTTTAGTGCCTTGTAAGCTGAACTGTCTATCTGTCTAGGTACCAATTAT
This sequence comes from Fusarium brachygibbosum, assembly GCA_018886245.1. Lineage (NCBI taxonomy): Eukaryota > Fungi > Ascomycota > Sordariomycetes > Hypocreales > Nectriaceae > Fusarium > Fusarium brachygibbosum. The sequence goes on from MU249525.1 coordinate 369,473, forward strand.
ATACCATTCAGATGCCGAGTTGGGTTGCAAGCAATATTGGTGCAGGGGCTTTGTCTTAAAACAAAGACAATTTCGTGGTCTGCCCGATTGGATCGCAACGAGATACGCCGAAGCCTGAATAGCCAAATGTACGATGCTAAACAAAATGTCATAGTTACACAAGCTTGCCTTGATGCAGGGGTCTCCAGTACGCAGTCAATTAAAGCACTCGCTTGCCCGACATCTGTCACTGACAGACCCAGTGAGGAACAAGCCTGAGTGTCGTTCACCAGTTGAATGTCTAGTTGACAGACTATATAATAAGAAACGCAGAAAGGGAGAAAGACGACTGGTAGTGATACTCGATATGTAAAAAGAGATATCTCGATTGAATGGCAAAAAGCGAAATTCGACAACGGCAGGATTCGAACCTACGCGTGCGAACACAATGCCTATGATAGTTCTTAGGAGAAATAGCAGGGCATCGCCTTAACCACTCGGCCACGTTGTCTTACGATAAGAAAACTGGGCTTAATATGCTACATATAGTCTTGATTTAGAACACTCTTCAGAAATAATAAGAGATGGTTCTTCAGCATAGTTTGCAATGAGATTATAGCTGGTGTTCAGATTTAAACCATTGCGGCTACATAGTTTAGAAGAAGTGATTGATTAGTTGGTCTCACGACTTTGATGGTGGCATTACCAGACAAGCATCAATCAATATGTCGATTCTGTCTATCGGTCCTCTATGTTACAAGTACTCATACATCCGTCTCTCACAATGCTTTCTCGCTGTATTTATTTCAATACAAAGTTGATCGTCTTTCCTCCCCTCACAGGAATAGCCCTCTTGGCTGCACGCAGATTATACGGCCCCTCAGAGAAACGCGCTGCACCCTCCTCGGTTTGAAGGATTTCCTTGACCATCCAATCACACAGTTCATCACCAGCTAGTCCAGCAGGAGGAGGTGGGATGTTTACGACTCCGCGTACCTTGCCATTAATCTGCACCGCACAAGACTGCACTCGCGGACGGACGAGTTCTGCCAAGGAGGTGTCTGTCGTAGGGAAACTGGTAGACTCAAATATAGAGGGCGAGGAAGGATTGAGAAGAGCCCAGCATTCCTCAGCAAAGGCGGGAGTGATAGGCGCCATCATGGAAATGAGAGCCTGGGCAGCCTCACGCTTGACAACCGGACTAGCAGTATTGTTATCCGCAAGGCTGTTGGTGAGAACCATGAGGTCTGAGACAACTGTGTTGAGGGAGTAAACTTCGTCATAAGATGCTGTAACAGACGCGATGGTACGTTGGACATCGCGCCAGATAGCTGCTTCAGCGTCCCATTGTGCAAGTTCCTTTGCAGACACCGATCCGAGGCGTTCATGCTTAGAAGCAAGGTAGTCTCGAGCAGACATTATTTCTTCACTGGGCTCTGCAGCAATGGCTGTAATCTGATCGTGTAGCCGTTGAAGCCAGCGGGTGACACCAGTGATCTTGGCCTCATCCCAATTGAGAATATCGCCAACCGGAGCCTGGAAGAGCATGTGTGCGCGGGTCGCGTCAGCACCGTACTTGGAGATGAATTCTGACGGATCAACTCCGTTGTACTTGGATTTGGACATCTTCTCGAAGGCGACATTGGCTGATTTTCCAGATGCTACCACCTTAGGTTGGTTGGGATCCGTCAGGTCAACCTCGTCAGGCTTGAGGAAGCGGCCATTGTCAGGGTCGATGTACGTCTTACCGTGGACCATGCCCTGAGTGATGAGGCGCTTAAATGGCTCAGCGGATTTATAGGTTTCCTCGGTATATTGAGGGAGTAAATCTGTGGAGGCCAAGAACTTAAACATGAAGCGTGCGTAAAGCAGATGAAGAATGGCGTGCTCGATACCGCCGATGTAGGTGTCGACGGGAAGAGTCTTGCCAGCTTCAGGAGAGAATGGTTGGTCTTGGTTATGCGGATCAGCAAAGCGAGCATAGTACCAACTTGAGTCGACGAAAGTATCCATGGTATCGGTGTCTCTTCGAGCAGCGCCGTTACACTTGGGACAAGTTGTGTTGACAAATTCAGGCGACGACTCCAGGGGACTGCCGCTGCGTGTCTCTGCCCAGTCCACATCAGGAAGTTTTACGGGAAGCTGTTCGTCTGGCACAGGTACCGGGCCGCATGTATCACAGTGAATGATGGGAATCGGAGTGCCCCAGTATCGTTGCCGGCTGATCAGCCAGTCTCTCAGACGCCACTTCTCAACCGATTTGGCAAGTTCAGCCTTCTCGAGTAACTTGACGATCGCTTCTCCGGCAGCAACCGAATCTTTGCCCTTGAAGGAACCACTATGTTCCGTCATGATTCCATGTTCGACAAAGGGCTCATTATTCATAACTGTCGTTGATTCGTCCTCAGATGCGGACAGCACCTGTCGGACTGGCGCATCGTAGTGATGCTCCTTCCAGAATGCATGATCTCTCAAATCGTGACCAGGAACACCCATAACAGCGCCTTCGCCATAGTCTCCCAGAACATACGGTGCAACGTAGACAGGCAGTGAGACTTTGGTGGCATCGGGTGTTTCTTCGTGGTAGGCGAGCGGGTTGATAGCCCGGAGGTGCGGCAACAAATAGCCCACCTTTGAGTCTGCAGGTAGACCAGGAATGGTATCGATGAACGCTTGTAACTCGGGATCCGAAGCCGCGAGATTAGCCACAATGGGATGGCTGGCTGCAAGAGCCACATACTGAACGCCGAAGAGGGTGTCAGGTCGAGTGGTGAACACTTCGATCGCAGCCCGTATATCATGACCCATGGCCAAGACAGGGAATTTGACGGAAGCGCCAGTTGACTTTCCCAGCCAATTCTTTTGCTGTGCCAAGACTCGCTCTGGCCATGCGTTTTCCTTTGCAAGCGCCTCTAGTTCTTCAAGGAGTGCTTCGCGGAATTCAGAAATGCGGAAGAACCATTGTTTGAGCTTGCGCTTCTCAACCTTGACGCCTGATCTCCAAGAGCAGCCATTCGAATCGACTTGCTCGTTTGCCAAGACAGTCTTGTCAACGGGATCCCAATTGACCTCGGCTTCGGCCTGGTACGCGAGGCCTCGTTCGTGAAGCATGAGGAAGATCTTCTGAGTGTGTTTGTAGAAACCGGGATCGCAAGTGGATAACTCCTAAGGTACGTGTTAGGACTGAAAGAGTATCCCAGATTGGAGTTTGACCTACACGACTCCAATCCCAGCTTCCATTCATGAGCTCAAGCTGTTCCTTCATCTTGGCCATGTTGCTTGTCGTCCATTTTTCTGGAGCAACGCCTCGCTCGATCGCAGCATTTTCCGCTGGTAGACCAAAAGCGTCCCATCCCATAGGTAGCATAACCTTATCGCCTTTCAATGTCCTGAATCGGGCGACCACGTCGGCAATGGAGTATACTCGTAGGTGGCCGAGGTGTAGAGTCCCTGAAGGGTATGGGAACATGGGTAGCACATAGTGATTGTCTTTGCTATCTGCAAGCTTGTCGGTTGATTTCACGGTTCCGCTAGACTCCTTCCATTTCTTGCGCCATTTATCGTCGATTGAAGTGAGGTCTATGGCGTAGCATCGTCGCGAGAGAGTCGCAGTTGCTGTATGAGCAATGATCGGACGTCGGATTGAGTTGGAGAGTGATAGGTTGGACAAGGCGCGTCGAGCTGCGGCGCAGCTCATGAGCCTTGATTGCAGTAATGGCATTGGTATCCAGGCATTATATGATGCTCATTCGCATCAACTGGGGTTGGGCAAATAGTTTGGTAGTGTAGCTGTGTACACTGAGGTCCAAAATTAAATGTCCTGAGCATGCGATTAGAGATACCTCCTACCCTGGGCTGAAAATTAAAGCTCGGACCATCCCATGTCTTCAGGGCTGTCGGTACTTGATCCACCATATTTCATGATAGCCGACCTCAGGTACCGTCGAATGCGTCATGACTGCTAACATCCACTAAAGTCGATGGCCGTACCGAGAACGGCCACTGAAGGCTGTGAACAAATGATAAACCCCGCTATCATGGACGCCCCGCCACAAAACTCGTCCACTCTAGCCCAGTCCAATCCCCCCCTCCACGATCAAAGAAAAAGAGACGCCGACGTCGTACTCGATTTGTCTTGTCTCACTCCGAGTTATCTCCTTGAATTGAGACAGTTTCTACAAGCAGACCGAGCTCGATAGCTCTCAATCGATAAGAGAAGGAACTTCCTACAGGCCACATCAGTCCAGGTCGACTCTGGAGCAGCCTTTCCGATTTCGCAAACACAATCTCCTCCCTCTTCAATTTAGTCTATCAGCGAGTTGGTGGTCAATCTTCAGGAGATATTCGATCTTACGCCTTCGATTCTACTCGCATATTACGAACAAATACTTCTACCAATATTGACAGGAACCTTCTCGTCCATCACAATGGACAAAATCACCGATCGCATCGCCGCTCTGCCGGCTGATGGCACCTACTTCTCTCTCGAGTTCTTCCCTCCCAAGACAGCCATGGGATTCTCCAACCTACGAGACCGCCTCCATCGAATGGAAAGAGCACTTCGACCGCTTTTTGTGAACGTCACTTGGGGAGCCGGTGGCAGCACCTCCCAAAAATCGCTTGAACTGGCCGAGCTGTGCCAGAGGGAAGTCGGACTTACAACTTGTCTACACTTGACATGTACAAACATGAGCAAGAAGTTGATCGATGAAGCCCTCTCAGATGCAAAGGCACTGGGCATCAGAAATATCTTGGCTCTGCGAGGCGACCCCCCACGACGAGAAGAGTACCGCGATCCTGAAGATTCGGAGGACGATGGAGGCCAAGACTTCAACTGGGCTGTCGATTTGGTCAGATACATCCGCAAGACTCATGGTGACTATTTCTGTATTGGTGTTGCAGCATACCCCGAGGGCCACGCCGAGGAGAGCCATCCCCTGGGACAGAGCTTGGAGCACGATCTTCCCTATCTTGTCCAGAAGGTTCAAGCCGGTGCCGACTTCATCCAGACCCAACTCTTCTTCGATATTGAAGCATATGAATACTTCGAAAACACTTTAAGAGAGCACCCTAGCGGTGCTTTCAAGGGCATTCCCATCATTCCCGGCTTGATGCCTATTCAGAGCTACCAAATGATTAAGCGAACCACCAAGTTGAGCCATGCCAAAATCCCTGACCATCTTCTTGCGCGTCTCGACGCCGTCAAGGGTGATGATGAACGGGTTAAGATGGTTGGTGTAGATATTGTCAACGAGTTGATAGACAAGATCAAGGATATCAAGTCAAAAACACCGGGTCCAAAGGGCTTTCACTTTTACACGCTCAACTTGGAGAAGGCAGTGTCTTTCATCCTGGAGCGAGCAAATCTGATCCCCGACCCCCCTGAGCATGAGGAGGCTGTCGTCGCGGTTGACGAACTCGCCATCCCCGCGCTACAGATTAACGGCAACATGCGCTCAAGCAGCCACTCCCGCTCTAGGCAGTCTAGAAGGCACTCTTCTGTTGCCTCAGACCCTCACAATTATGTCATTGTCGGTGATAGACCAGCAGTATATCCCGAGTGGGAAGCTACTGGCTTGGAGGCCGGTGTGCGTGCCGAGGCCATCAACAGCCGCGCCAACACATTGGCCATATCGGAAGGTGAGGGTGCTTTGGGCCGTGAGGCGACATGGGATGACTTCCCCAACGGTCGTTTCGGTGACGCCCGCTCACCTGCCTATGGTGAGATTGACGGATACGGTGTGAGCCTCCACATGTCCGTGACACAGGCCGTCAAGCTTTGGGGTAACCCCAAGACGCGGCAGGACATTAACGATCTGTTCGTCAAGCATATCCAAGGAGAGCTCTCCGCTATCCCATGGAGCGAGGAGGAGCTTCTGGCCGAAAGTTCAACTATTAAACCTCACCTCCTGCAGCTGAACGGCAAGGGCTGGTGGACCGTTGCCTCGCAGCCCGCCGTCAACGGCCTGCGCTCCAGCGACGCCACCTTCGGTTGGGGCCCGCCTAACGGCTTCGTCTTCCAGAAGTCATTTGTCGAGTTCTTCATCCCGTCGAACGAATGGGAAACTCTCAAGGCTAAGCTTGTATCCTCAGAGTTGCAAGATTATGTGTGCTTCTACGCCAGCAACGCCCGCGGTGACTACGTCTCGTCGGACGTCGGCGGTCACGTGAACGGCTCGACGGAGGCCAACCCGAGTACAAACGCCGTAACATGGGGTGTATTCCCAGGCAAAGAGATTATTACGCCAACAATCATCGAAGAGGTCAGTTTCCGAGCTTGGTGCGAGGAGGCTTTCGGAATCTGGGGTGAGTGGGCCAAGGTATACGGCCGGGGTTCTGAGAGTGAAAAGCTCCTGAACGGTATCAAGGATGATTATTGGCTTGTGAATCTGATTCATCATGACTACGTAAATAAGGATGCTCTGTGGGAAGTTCTGTCAAGTTAAGCAAGGTGTTTATAGTGTTTGGGGAGATGTAAATATACCTACCAAAATTGAATTTAAATGAGATTTAAACTACTAGATATCAACTTGTAAGAAATAAGAGGTTTGAGAATTAATATGCAGTAAGATATATCGAAATGCTAGATATAGGAAAGAATGTTATAATATACAATATCAACTATAAGATAATCTGGGAGTTGAGGAAAACTTAGGTTAACTTAAGTTTCACACAGTATAGTTAGTGGCATAATGCATATTACTTATTTTAAGTGTTTTATTCACTAGCTAATTTACATGAAGGCTGTATAGTCCCCTGTCTGCTGTTCTTTTTCCTTTCTTCACATTCCGTCGGAAGATACTGCAATCAAGCCAAATTTCTCTTAAAGGAAAGAAGCCATATAGCTAATCGTGGCTGCAAAATCGGGTATTTGTGTTGGGGGTAAAGGGGGATGATATGGGCATTGAATTCGTTAAATGCCGGAAGCTGGTTAAGCTGTTGTTGCTAACAAAATAAAGTCGTTGCGCATAAAAGGTTTTGTGTGCGCCGTATAATACACTCTGTAGAGCCTTTATTAAAGATGATACCGCACTTGGTTGGCTTTGCCAAAGTCGCTGGTAACTGCTCGTCAAGGAAATGTTTGGGATCATAAGCTTTAGATCTCTCCATTGCCCCAGTCGAAGAATTGTTCTTCATCATTAGGGGGTGCGAGAAAATCGCCAGGATCCGCGAAAGAGTCAGCGAACTCTGATCGGCCAGAAGCCATCATGTCAAGACCACGGGGAGCAGCCATCATAGAAGGCTGAGGCTTGCGTTCGACGTTACCAAAGATTGAAGTCGACGAAACGCTGGCAGATGGAGGGAATGTCGCGACGGTGGCAGCAGCATGACCGGCATGACCAGTGTGACCGGCGTGGTGACCGGTGTGACCGCCATGGATAGCATAAGCAAACTGGCTTGCAGTGGCAGGTGTAGGAGTGGGCGCGTCTTCATTAGGGGACTCGCTGTCCTGATACTGGGCGGAAGCATCGGCGATAGTAGCAGCGGCCTTCCGGGCAGCTGTGCGAGAAGGAGTGACCCCACGGCCAGTAGTCTTGGTTCTCTTGGACGGCGTATGGTCCAGCTCGTCAAAGTTCATGTCATCCTCGTCCTCTTCATCCGAAGCGGAGCGCTTGATAGGGTGAATCGGAAGGGAAGATTTGCGCTTGGATCCCTTTCCTGAGCGACTTGCCTGGCCTCGGATAGGAGTAGGCTTGGAAGGAGTGTTGGGACCACCAGGACCCGAACCGGTACCAAGGTTGAGGCAGCCGGCAACATCACCGCCGTTGTTAGCAGTTTGACGAAGAGCCTCGGCGTCCTTTTTGATGGTACGGAACTGGAACTGAATTCCGTCGGCAGTAGATTGACCGAAGTACTTGGCGATGTCTATAAAGCGAGGATGTTAGCAAGTGTTTACGCAGAGAGGAAACGACAAGGTTGGAGAGCCTACTGTTCTTGTCGATGGCTTGCTGGGTAGAAGGGAGCAGGTTCTCGTCGGTAGTCAGGTCCTTCATATCGAAGCCCCGAGCACGTGCAATGCTGATGATATTGGTCGAGGCCCGAACCTTTCGGAAACGATGGTTCAGGGCATGATCAGTCATATCAGAGCCGTAACAGGCGGCGATTTCTGGGGGCGGAGTGTCAACCCCAGGCACAGTCATAGGCATAGAATGATAACAGAAAAGAAGATGGAATAAAGATAAAGAAAGATGGTCTTACCCTTGTAGTTCCACTTGACTTCGGGGTGCGCAGCCACAATAGCGCGAACCATACGGGCCTGCGCCTCGTAGGTCTTGTAGTTGGCCTTGGCGTTTGCTGCTGGTGCCATCTTTGGTGTAGATCTGGTCCGAGATGTTGTTAATCTGAGTATTATAGAGATTGATAAAGGCCGTATGGTGACGCTGAAGGGGGCAGAGAGGGACTGTAGAGTTGACCAAAGGCTGAAAGATAGATACTAACCTCGAAAGAATAGAAATGTAATAGAATGGTTGCTGAATGACTTTGAGTCGGTACGTAAGCGACGTTACTTGTCGCGACGATCGAGAGGCGGAAGGAATGAATATCGCGATATCGAGATGAAAGCGCAAAGTGGAATCGAGCCCCGACTTGAGGAAGAGATGAAAGAAAAGGAAGTTGAGGAAAGATGATGCAAACGAGTACGTTTGGGTTGTAATGAAGTGAAGATATGCTACTGCCTAAATAGGGTAAGGCAATGAAAGGTGAAGAAGATATGCGCAGTCGTTTGCGCTGAGAGGAGCGCTGTGATGTGCAAGATGTGAAGATGATGAAGATGAAGTGAAGGAGAGAGAGAGAGCGAAGGGTGATATATGTAGACGAGTTCGTCGATGATTCACTGCAGAAAAGCAGACAAACTAACGACCCTAAGAAATAAAGAGTCAAGAGATAGAAAGAAATTTCAACACTCACTCAAATGAGTTTCTCTACTATGTTCACACAGGAGAAGTAGTAGACACACCTATTTCTGGTGCGATTTGAGGTTTGTTGCTGGGCCGACTGTATGCAAACGCCAAGAGAGATGAAGACCACCAAACAGAGTCAGAAAAAATGAAGGGAGGAAAAAGCGAAGACAGAAAAACAAAATAAATTGGTTTGAGTCGTCCTCAGTAGGTAAAATCTGGGGGATGATGCGTTTGAATAATATTTCTTGATGTTTGTTGACTTGCGAGTTCTGTCCGTCTGTACTGTATGTAACCTTATGGTGGGTCAGTCCAGTTAGTTCTATGGATGTCAATGCAGCGAAAGTGTTACACCAGACGGACTCGACAAGTTGATATTAACACAACTGCTTAAAAAGGGCGGCAACTAGATTCAAAGCCCGCAGAGATATTGTATGTTGAAGTAAACATTGACCACCCATCTCCTAAATGAGTCGACGTTTGTCAGGTTACAACAGAATCAGGGGGGCAGGGCAACAGAATTGCCTTGAGGGTGTGGTGAAGCTAAGATAGTGCAAGACTTGACGCTGAATGACCCTAAATGCAACATACCAATATTGCAGGACAAGCTGAAAGGCCACCAAGTGAACAGAGTAAAGTAATGATGGTATGTTATTATTAGTCTATATTCTATATCATTTCGTAGATGGCATTCCTCTAGATGCGCATCTGGCTGCTCAAGTATGCTGTCCAAATATGTGCCCCACTAACAGATCCTAACGACAACAGAATGATACTGTGGCTGATGCTGGTGGTGAGACTTTGCCGTGTGCCTGTTTCAGAAACGAGCCAAGACCAAATGAGACCAGGATCTGGATTGAAGCCAAGACCCGGCAATCGTTCCAAGATTGCGTAATTGGCGGGGGACTTTAAGTCAGGCTCAGAGACAAAAACGAGATGTAGAAATCCCGTCGCATTTCGATAAGACTTTGCTCAGTCATTGCTCTTGTCTCGATCCCCGGCACACTCAAAGCTGTTCTCTCAACATTGCCCTCTCATTGTTTGTGTCGCCTCTCATTCCATCTCTTTCGGGACCGCTTCCTTCTTCTTATTTTCAAACATAATCTCCAGGCGATTCGTCATCGCAGCAGCTCGTAATCAAACCGACGCATCAGATTCGACATCACCGTCATTAGATCATTCAACATTCGATAGCGGATCGCCTATTTAACCTCTTGTGCGCCAACAAATGGGGCAGGTCGTCGTGTAGGTGTGAGACTTCGGCTGTGGCTTCGCGTCGTTGCCTTGGGTGCCTCCCACTCAACCATGGGGTGCTCCTTGATTTGTGCAGGCTCCTCTGGGGTGTTGTATAGCAGGTACTGGAAACCAAGGAAGAAGTCGCACGACGCCTGGAACATACCCGAGATCTTGAAAGACCAAGGGATCTCGGACTTTGATGTGAAGAACCAGAATAGCTTCATAGTATCTCCGCCGATCCAAGCAGCCAAGACTGACAACCGTAGACCCTTGGACGATTTGGTTCGTGCATTGATCAAAATCTGAGGAATAGGTAGTGTCGCTTCCACACCGAGTCCAATGCACCCAATAGCGTTCGAATATACGGCATAGAGCCCAGGCATCTGAGAAAGGAGAAGCTCAAGGACAACAAGAGCAGCAGCGAAGTACATGATAGCTTGCCAGTATCTGTGGTTGATTAGCTCAAGGATACCCGGACATTACTGGCAACGCAACACCTACCGTCGGGGAGACCGCCATTGCCAGAAGTTATAGGGGCGCTGGAAGCCCATCAAGCTGTCGTCGGTACCAGCAAATGGCAGACCAGCATCGCCGCCCTTAGAGGGTGGGGGAGGTCGGTAATCGAGAGCAACCTTAAGGAGAGCCACTTGCACGACAACCATCAATAGGGACTGAAGGAGTAGACTCGTATCGTATTGGGCTTGGGGCCAGTAAAATATTCTGTATTCGGAAACACAAGTCAGTCGCAGTCCACACTAATCGCATTGAGCGAGGGAAAACAAACCTCAGAAAAGACGCGACCAGCATAATAAGAGGAATGTCAAGAGAAAAGCCTGCGCTGGTCTTGTTTCGGTACATGGAGACAATCTGGTCGGCGTAGGAGAGAATGGGCGACATGACGATAAAGAAAGGGGCCACCCAGGCCGTCAGCTCCATAACCCATCCCACGAGTCCTTCTGCCATTCTGCCGTTGTTTTATTTCAGGTCCTGGAGATCGGATCGGCCGCAACAGGGCGCCAGTTGTTGATGGGAATTCGACGCGATGAGGTTCAAGACGAGGATGATAGATAAGGTTTACGTGGATGATGACGCTCTCATTCGAAAAAGTATATGTAAGTAAAGACTGACGTTATGTGACAGCCAACCGATGGATTCTGCGGTGCAATGCAATGCAAATTATGCGAATGTTAATGTGATTGAGTATAGAAGAATAAAAGAGAGGATGTAGGAATTAAAAGTCCCGAGTCAAGAGACACTGGCTGAGTCGAGTGGGTGCAAGGGTAAAGGGGAAAGACACTCTAGCCAGTCTCGTAATTTTGATAGTGGCCGTTCTAGAAGGCATGGCTTTGGCTTCTCGTCCAATCAGGACTAAGGCTGTGGTGAGCATTGGGTACCCCCGCTGGAGGTTCAGCGTGCAGAAGCTTAGCAAGAGGCTCTGTCAAACCCTAGCAAGGAGCAAAAGCCCCCGAATTTCGCCCTGTGAATGGGATGAAGCCAGTGCAGAGCGGCCCGGTGGACGAATGCAGCCGGCAGTTCTGCGACTGGACCAATGAGAGGCTACAGAAGCCACATGGGTGTTGGACTTTATGGACCCAGAGAGCTGGGATAAGTTCCCATTCCAGGATACATGCTCAGACTGGATTGGCTCGAGATGAGACACGCGCGTTCGTCCTCCTTCCTTCTAATAGATATCTATACATACGTATATTATACCTGGTTTCCATTGATACTGCATAGCAACTCTTCATGGCTGTATCCTTGGTGGGTTCCTCCAACCCTTAGACTATTATCGGTATAATGGCTGCCCCGTCGGTGGCTGGTGGAAATTAAGGCGGAGTATTTGGATACGATCAACATCCTCGTATGGAAAACGCTTGCTTGGGCCTGTGCTTTGTCCTGACTGGGGAAGATATCTGTCTGTCAACAAAAGCCACACGTGATAACCTGCCGCTTGCGGACACCCAGTAGTTAAATCTCACTCCTGACTACCAAGGTATACTAGGGGTGAGAGAAAACACAGATCCTAAGCTTAGGGTACTGAAAATAGATAGCCTAAGAGTGGGCCTAAGATGGCCTAAAGTAACTAAATTATTTTGTCCCTTAGGCGAGTAGACCTGTGTTTTCTATAACCCCGAGGGTATATTAGATTCCCTGAAAGCGAACCTTAAGTATAAGATCCGACGCCATAAAACATCGGTATTCACTATAGGCAGAACTTATCGTATGCAGTAATGCTTACCGATAGCGCTAATCTCACTCAAGTAAAGGAGACCCTGATATTGTTGAGCGTCTCACCGCAATGCCAGACTGTGAGTGCACTTAGAAGCGATAAATATAAACTCAGAACATTGTAGTTTACAGCATTTGATTGCTAAATCTTACTTAAAGGAGGTTTATGCAACTAGCCTCCTGCCTCGACTGCCTAAGTATGGACACATTTTCTTTGCCACTACCAATAGTGCTTAGCAACTCCCTTATACAAACACACTCAAAGAGAATCGGCCAAAGAGCCATGACTTCGCATATGTCGAAGAGAATGCATACGAACACCATTGTCCAGTTTCTCTTGAAATTATTTGGCGATGGGAATAAGTTATTACCCGCCTCTATATCTCTGTGTACGTTCGTCCACGAGGCAGCATGTCACCGAACCAAGCCCGTATTATCTTAAAGACAAGGCGATTTGAACAGAATCTTGCATTGAACCCCAGATTACGTCTCAGGCCAGATGGCACAGTTCAAACATATATCTGAGGCCACTGAGTAAGAATGTTTGAGTGTCAGTATGATCTATGGAAAAGGTGATGATTATTGATGATTATCAAACTCTCGAAATTCTAAAGTACAGTCCCAAGGCATAGAGGTGCATACTCCTTTAGACTTAGAGCACTTCCCTCTTCTCTGCCTCACGTCAGGTTGCTCGTGTATCCAGGAACTAGGTAGTCAGTCAGGCATTCGCTGTACCACTTCCATATTGTTTGCAAACAGTATGTGTTGCAGCTTATTGTTCATTGGCCACTTAAACAAGACTTCCGTTTGCTAAGCGGAGTGGGCTATTGATTCTTCTATTGTTGAAATTCATTGACGGTTCTTGGCACTGGCAAATGGGTGTTTGACCATCTATCAGTTCCTGTCACTGCCTGCTCTATGCTATCTTTTTATTAAACACTGCCCACACTCTCCTCCCCCATTCACTTCTGCATCCCCCCCAAACAAAATTCTTTTCTCTTCTCAATTTTTTACTCTCATCACCGTTGCGCAACAACAAAAACTGCAACCATGATGAAGGTGCCCTCCAGCCCCGAGAGACGAGAACGTCCTTCTCGAGCTGCAGCCCCTACGAAGAACATGAGAGAATCCGACTCTGAAGATGACGGCCAGCCTATCAGGCCTCGAGGTCCATCGTCAGCGAATTTCATTCGCAGCGATAATTTGAACTCCAGTTCTAGCTCTAGCCCTGCTTCGATCACGGTCATCTCCGCGCCGAGCAGTACCTTGTCTATGGCGACACTCAACCGACCCTCTTCCCCTAAGAAAAGAAGAAGCACCGAAAACGAGAGCGGTTCTCCCACCAAGAAGTCACGGAAGATAGTGATCAAGACTAAGAAGTCCACTCAAGCCGTCACCCCGGTGCCTTCGCAGGCCGAGATCACACCGCAGCCAGCCTCCACCAGCATCTCTGAGATCGAGGCTGTGGAAGAATTTCTCAAGGTTCTGAAGAGTCGTATGATACAGGATGCTGCGGATCGCGCCAAGGACAAGAAAAATATTGAGTCAATCGAGCAGGCGCTACAGGAGGCCAAAACGGGCGAGAAGGGCGAGAAGGGCGAGAAGAACTTCACCCAGCTTACAGACAACGGCCAAGGCCTACGCAAAGAAAACCATGAGCTGCACAAAAACAACGACGAGCTACACAAGGAAAACCACGAGCTCAAGAAGCACATGTCAGAGCTAAGACATCGCATCGCCACCTTGATGCAGGGTTCCATCGCTCCCACCTCATTCAAGGTCATGGACGGCGATGTTGAGCGCGAATGGAAGGGAATCGCATTCGATATTCGCAACTTTGTTTCTCAGGTCCTTACCAAGCGGCCGTACCGAGAGTCGGCACCTCGGGGAGCGAACCAAAACGACGTCCAAGCACTCAAGAAGCACCTAAGCAAGGACGCCAACACAGCTCCTTATCATTTTCAGCGATACATTTGGCTGCATCTTGTTGAGGACGTCTTCGAGGCGGGAAAGGCTACCTGGGGAGGCCCCGCAGGCAATGCTTTCCATCGCTACTGTTTGAATATCTCTGGTATGTTGACTGTCTATTTCCTTTCGGCTATTTTGTACTGATGGTTTCTCAGAGATTGAATTCGAGGGTATGGAGCAAATCAGCCAGTTCAAGGCCGGCCAAGCCGCCTTGTTTTCCAAGTCTTTAAATGACCACAATCGCGAACAGACCAAGGACATTGTACGAGAGATGGCGCGGACCCTGGAGATTTTCATGGACCCCAAAGAAAAAGAAAAGGAAAACGGAAAAGGTCCCATGCTACGTCTCAGAGACATAGTTTGCAGAGCAGTGGAATTGAACGGCAAGTTCCTGAGATCCAGGGCATTCTTCCTTACCAACTGGATCGTCGATGATTTCGAATGGGATGACCTCGACATCCATCACTACTCGGGAAACCCAGAGGGAGACCAAGAAGTGGATATTGAAATCTCGCCCCGACTTAGGAAGATTGGAAACGCTGACGGCCGTTGTTTTGATCAAGCCACCGAGATCTGCAAGCCCATGGTGACGGTAGTTCTCCGATAAGGAACATCAAGGCGTACAACAGTGAACTCATGCGAATTTGGAGCAAGGTGTCGCGGATCATTTGTGATATGATTATCAGGAAGACAAGATTGGGTCGAGGTCAGGATGCATGGTCAGTATTGTAGGGAACGAAACCCGTACAGGTGATTCGAGAGAACATGCATGTAGCTAAGGGTTACTTGTGGATGGATATGTCTTTGGGCGATGTTCCTGATTGAACCCAGAACGATATCAATTGCTCCCATACATGGAAAGAACTGGGTTATGAAAGAGAACAATAAATACACGCATTTGTATTTAGAATTCTGAAGCCGTGAATATGATTCTTGGTGATGTTGTGTCGATGTCAATCTGATAAGACGTTGATCGGGAGCTTGTAAAGTGGGCTAACATCATGGATGCCTCAGGCTTGAGAGATCTTTGGACACCGCCCTCCACTGTCAAAGGGTCCAGGACACCCTGTCTTGGCAGCATCGTATCAACTCGATCTCCAACTTAGCCTTAAGAATCAAGCTGCTTTTCCTTGTTTATTCTTAATAAAATACCTAGATGATTCCACATTGACAACACACAACCAAGAAAAGGTACATCCCCCCTCCTCCATGATAGCTCTACACTCAACTAACTTCAACCCCTCCCTCCCTAGATCTAATCATGCCTGCTATTCCTCAAGATGCGCCCGAGTCCGCTGGACAAATCCCCGCGCCCGAAAAGTCAACTCCCACCTTCAACCCCGAAGATGTGACCGTCATCTTCGTTCTCGGCGGCCCTGGCGCCGGTAAGGGTACCCAGTGTTCCAAGCTCGTCTCTGAGCACGGCTTCACCCACCTTTCGGCCGGTGACTTGCTGCGCGCTGAGCAGGAGAGGCCCGGTTCCCAGTACGGTGACCTCATCAAGGACTATATCCGCAACGGTCTCATCGTCCCCATGGAGGTGACTATTGCTCTCCTCGAGAACGCCATGACCGCTGTCCTCAAGGAGACAGACTCGCAGAAGGGCCGCTTCCTCATCGACGGTTTCCCTCGCAAGATGGACCAGGCTGTCAAGTTCGAGGAGACCGTCTGCCCCGCCAAGCTTGTCCTCTTCTTCGACTGCCCAGAAGCCGTCATGGAGTCCCGCCTTCTTGAGCGCGGCAAGACCAGCGGTCGTGAGGATGACAACGCCGAGAGTATTCGCAAGCGATTCCGCACCTTTATCGAGACCAGCATGCCCGTTGTCAACCACTTTGAAGAGGTTGGCAAGGTTCTGAAGCTTGATGCTACTCCTACTCCCGAGGAGGTCTATGCCAACACCGAAAAGGCCCTCGCCGAACGGTTGGGGCCCAGCTTTTAACTGGAGAGGCATGAATCGAACGCACATTGTGCTTCGGGGGAACTGTCCTGGAGTCGGACCCCTAAGTGTTTAGACTAAGAAAACTACTAATATCCACTTTGCTAAGTTTATAAAAGACTCAGACCTCGCGTCTAAAACAGTAATAGAAAACTCATGATTATGCTGTATCTACAAAGTATTGGGCAATACCGCCTTTCAGATAACACTGACACGAGCCTTCTCCAATTCTCCTAAGAAATGCCCTAATCTAGTACCCAATTCCATCCAAATCACCTTGCTCGCTCAAAAGGGTATATCTAACTATCAGTACCAAAGTCCAACGCTCATATTGTTGTCGTTCCCCGACCATCGCCAATTCTCGTTCATTACAAACTTGCACAATCAGTTGTCGTCATACATTTTCATCAGGCCAGCTTTGATGTTCGTCATCTGGCCTCTGTGCATCCTCTCGCGATTCTCCAATGCTGCGATTCGCTCTTGCAGAGTCGCAATCTTCTCATCTTTGGCCTTGAGACTCGCCCGGGCGGTATCACGTCCCAGCACGATACCCTTGGTGCGGCGTGCGGCAGTGGTCAGAATATTCTGCACAGATGACAGAGTTTTTGAGTCAACCTTTTGGCCTCGCAAAAGGCCCATGACCTGATCCGTCACGTCGTAATTTGTTTCAGGGGGGCTGCTTGAGGGAAGCTCTTGCTGCCTAGATGGTGTCTTTGAAGGGGTTGTGTTTGCCGAGAGGGTAGCGGATGGCATGATATCAGTGTATCGTGAAGAGGTCTCATTAAAGGAGACCCGCTTTTGTCTCTTAGACTCGCTGGCGGGAAATAGGGTGCGCGAGACAGAAGGTGTTGGCAACCCAGAAATCACATCGGCAGAGCGTGAAGTGCTGGGCGTAGTGAACCGTTTCTGAGCAGCCTTCTCGGCACTCTTGCCCGCGATAGCAGCCATCTGACGCTCTTCGTCTGATCCTATATCACTGAACTCTTCTTCATCCTCTTCAAAAACGTCCCGGCGTCTCTTAGTCGATCCACGACTCGGCGTCTCGACGGCTGCTGGTGGCGAAGAAGATGGTGATGAAGGACCCGAAGCCTGGGTTCGGTTCCTGGCAGACTTTGGCATAGGAGTGACGGGCTCGGATTCTTTGCCAGATTCTGTATCCGCAGAATCTTCGTCACTCTGGCGCCGACTCGGAGTAACTTGATAGCCATACGTCACAAGAGATTGCTGGGTCATGGGTGGAGGAGCGGATCTGGCAGATTCATACCCTTTCCGGGACGTCTTCAAGCCGTTCTCGCGAGCTTTAGCCTCTTCTCTCCAGAGAAAGAAATTACAGTCATCGCATTTCCAAAAGAGCTTCCCATTGTTGGGTCCCGTTTTCTTGACCTCACGAAGTGTAGCCTTTTGACGAGGCTCGCAATTGCCTTTGAGGGTATTAATATCAGAATCAACGGCTGCAAAAAATTCGAAACTCACACCACCAATGGCCGTCGCTGTAACGGCCCTTGGGCAGACGCTTCTTCTGTGATTTCGGTGTCTGGGGATCTCGCTGGCGTTTGAACCGTGGTGTTGAAGGCATGATAAGCTATCGTTGACCCAGCAACCAATTATACAGACAGATCAAATGCAGAAGTTTACAATAAGGTAGATGAATGTTTTTCCAGTATCAACAAATGATGTCAAGAGGAAGAAAGTGTGGACGTTGGAGCGGGAGCTACCGTTGAGGGACTGTACTGTACCTGATGAGCTTATGCGGGGTGGGATCAAAGCTGAGGTCAAGCAGTGTACAGTAAACGTGAGGGGCTGGTTGGGCGCCTATCAAGACGTTAATGTCCAGCCACAATGGATGTTTCATGCCAACCAACTACAGGACAACAACATTCATCCCTTTTGTTACAACAGCTAAGATTTCTTTATGAATACAGATAGACTCTTTGTATCTACAGTCGATTTAGAGGTGCTGACTAGTAGGTATCATATGGGTAGGCATGTGCATAATACCCATGTCCCCTCTATGGAAGTGACTTACACCAACCCTGCAACAAAAGACATACCCTTCCCAACTAAGTTCCAACGGCGAGCTTATAGAATTGGCCTATAACAGACTTATTTCACATCCAAGATCAATTCTGTGATTTCACTTTTAGTATGTTAATCCAGCAAAAGCCTGATGACATGATCATAGTGTCACGTGATCGTACACTCATTCCCACCTGATTTTGCTATGATGCTCTCTCGCCTCATTATCTACCTCATCGCCATCACTGTCCCAAACAAATTTCTATTGGCCGACTATATCTTCTCAGATACCAGTTTCGGGTGAAATCAGTCTGCTTACCTTCCTCTATCGACACAAGCAATCCATCTCCTGATGGCTTCACGCATGTCCCTCTTCACTGGGCGCCTCGCCGCTTCAGCTTCTCAACTCACTCCTCGTATATCGCCTTTGGCCGTTCAATTCAGTCGCTCTTACTCTTCTCAACCCCCCAAGCCTCGTCGCAATGACGAGGTCAAGTTCTGGCCATTCTTGGTTGTCATTCTTGTGGGAACTGGGGGTTACGTTGCCCTTGTCAATCGTCGTAATGGTGAGTCTATTATTGATCTTGCATAGTGGTACGATGTACCAATATCCATATCCCCGTTGGTGACTGAGATACGTTTGCAAACTCGCACTTGACTACTGTTTGAAATTGATTCGTCTTTATCGGCTCAAACACTGACTTCATGCATAGGACGGATACACAGCCCAGACCCTCACAAAAAGTTCACATCATCATTTTAACTAATGCCGTCCCCGATCTTTTATGGTTATCAGGGCGTTCATACAATATGTACAATACCAAATACCAAATCTCACAGCAACAATTCTATGCACCAACGCCACGGAGCTCCCGTTGTGTTTAACAAGCATTCATTTTTGATTCTATATCTTGGAAGATAAGTGCCGTGACACCATCTTCACTTCAATGCTGGGAAGTAGAAGGCCAATATGCTCATGAAACCGGCTACGCCATTCGCAACCCTTCGTTCGCTGGATTTTCTCATGTGCCCAACGATGTATTAACACAAAGCAGGTATAACAATGTCCCCCATTCCCAGAAAAAGCCCCTCCATTTTGCTTCCCCACGACTGCTCTAGTCTCGTTTTTGGTCGTATCCTAGCATTTCCGTTCTGCATTTAATCGTCATCTTCCGTTCGCTCCCTGGGCTCTCGAGGCTCGCGGGGTTCACGAGGCTCACGAGGTTCGCGAGGCTCCCGGTTCTGGTTCTGTCGGCGCCGGCCACCGTCCTGGTTACCGCTCACACCGGCGTTGGCGACCTTACGCTCCAACTCTTGAATCTCACGCTCCTTCTGGGCCTTGGCGTTGGCCTGTTCCTGGCGCAGGACGCCAAGAACGTTCTGCAGAGTTGTCCTCCAGTGGTCGACTCGGTTGGCCAACTCTTGGTACTGCTTTTGACCAAACACACGGTATGTGACCTTGTGAACGAGGAACTTTTGACGCTGCTGGGAAAGCTTGCCCTCGACGAGACCGGCGCGGATCACGTCGATAGCCCACATCTCAATCTCATCCTCGGGGATTTGCAGAGCCTTGGTGATCTTGGAGTATTCAATTTCGCGGCTGGGAGTGGAAGCGGCCAAGCTGGAGAATGTCAAGAGGCGCATCTTGCGGTGGAGCTTCTCGTGGTCCAGGTTCTCCTTCTCAACCCAACCCTGGTGCTCATCGTTGAAGTCGTTGTAGTCCTCGAGGTCCTGCTCAGCAAAGATATCGAGAAGTTGCGAGTAGACGGGGTGGGAGTCGCTGAGGGCCTGCACGCTGGGAATGCCCCGAAGATCTTGGAAAAGGAAGTGGTTGTTGGAGGTGAGGGCCTTCTTAACAGCACGGAGGGACAATCGCTGGGCGTCTTCGGAAGAGATGGCGTCGCCGTCGAATGTTCGGAGAGCCTTGACAACGTACTCGTAGGCTTGTCTATCGAATGTTTAGTAAGTCTTGCTACCAAGCAACAATGCGGGCACGACTATCTCTGCGGGAAGGTATCAAAACTGGGGCAGTTCGAATATCGCAAACAGAACAATTCGCAGGCCGCATATCAGGGTGTAAACTTACTGCTCCTCGCCGGCCTCAAGGGCAACCTCGGCGACCTCCTCGTAAATCTTTCGTTGGAAATCGGCATCGGTTCCCCATGTAGCGAGCCACTCGGGGAGCTTGTCGAGGTATGTGCGCAGACTCTCAAACATGGCATGCGACCTCAAGAACTTGAGAATCTCCATGAAGACACGGGCGCGGACGGGGTCGTTGGGTTCGAGCAGGTTGAAGACGGTGGTCAGGGCGTTGAGTGACAGACCGACACCGTGGACGGGAGAGTTGACGAGAGGCTTGGCGAAGGTGGTGCAGAGGGTAGGCAGGAACTTCTTGGGGTCGGAGGACTGCAGAACCAAATGGGTCATGAGGTTGGAAGCGGCGGTATACTCCTTCTCGGGGACAGTGTTAAGGGCCCCAGATGCAGAGACCAGCTTGGACAGAACCTCCTCGTTGGAAGCAGGCTTCTCCTGGTTCAGAAGCTGCTTGGCATCCTCAGCCTTGAGGTACTCGGCCATCTCGGCGGCGAGATCCTCGAAAGATCCATCAACAAAGACCAGAGTGGGCTGGCCGGCAGTCTTGGTATCGGCCATGTTTGCCTATGACTCCCTCGCGGGGGGGGTTCGATCTAAAGAATATCGGTCGCGGTAGTCGTCGAGATTCTCGTTCCGGCTTCGGAGATGCGGACGAGGAGTAGGGAGATAGAGAAATTAGCGAAGACCGGGGCGGGAGGGACGATCTCGAAGCGTTCGTTTGTAAGGTCGACGAGCGGAATAATGTGAAGTTTCTCGTCCCAGGCGAATAGCCCTCTCTAGTGGGGCCCTGGACCCCGCCAGATAGGTTTTCTCCAACCTGGCGTATGTGTGGGCGCTAAGCGATAAGTCACGTGGAGATAACAGAACTTCAGTGTAAGTGCAGTATCAAGAGCTGTTAGATACTGAGATGTATCGGTCTTTCAGAGTACGTGCATGGATGCACATGCTTGAGTTTTATTAGAGTCGTCCCTTGTATGAGATGTCCAAACACGCTAAATAATTCGTTTATATCTTGGCGTAGCATTCTCCGTTTCCCGGATTTCCGGCGTCCTAAAGGCAAGTTGTAGCAACAAGTATTTGTTCCATTCAGAGTGGTTGAAAAGTAACACGAAGAGATAGAAAACGCAGGAGATGGAAATCTATAAGTTCGTGAATTCCATGAGTTCTTGTGTTATGAACTTTACCTTTCATCATATGCAGCTCCTTACATTTTTATCACTCTTGCTGGCTTGGACAACATTTCAGGTACAAGTCTTATCTAAGAAACCTACCCCTTCACTCATTATCCAAGCTTTCATCCATTGTAAGCCAGTGAATTATTCAACAGCCTATCCGGTAACACATATTATAATTGTATAGACGAGTCTACAGCATACGAAAAAGACGAGACTTTTGGTAGGCTTTCAATAGTTACTAAATGCTTAGCAGCAACCCTCCTTCCTCACGCTCCACCTCTTCCATCCTCTATGAGCTATCGTGTACTCACAAAGAAACCAAACAAAAGCAAGTTACCCATAACAAACCCCGATAATCCTTCCTGTACTGCCTCTATGGGAATTTCACCATAAAATGAGAAACACAAAGGAAAAGCTGAACAGAAACCTAACGCCTGTACCGAACCAATCAACTAAAACCATGCATTCGACTCGAAAATTGTAACCCAATTGGTTTATCGCTTGGCCTTGTTTGCCTTGATCTTCTCGCCATTGTCACCTATGGGGTAAATGCTCGAATCGTCGTCCGGGAATAATGCTTGGTCGCCCTTACCTCCCATCTCAATGAATTCGTCTGGTGCTCGTTGAGAGGCAGGATCAAACTCTTTTGAACAATTTGTGACGCGGCCTTTGTTCTTTGCGAAGACCTTGACGGGGTTCTTGTCCTTGCCAACATCGAGTTGGGCGGTAACTTGAACGGTGTTGAGTGATGACAACAGTGTTCGTTCACGAGCAGGAGCTCTTCGGTTGACTTCGAGGCCTGCTATGCCACCCACCAAGCCACCCGTGCTATCGTTGACAGCAGGAGAGCTCTGTGTGAGCCATGGATGTTGCAAGCACTGGTCAATCGTGTACCTCTTCTCGGGATCGACGATCAACATTGAGTCAATCAAGTCAACTATACAAGTCAGCAAGTTCGTGTTTTGAGTGCAATGTGATGGGACTTACGAGCTGGGTCTCCAACGGAATCCCAATACGGCGATGGATAGTCGAAACGGCCGCTCTTGATCTGTTGAGAAAGTGTGAAAGGGAAGTCGCGTGAGTAAAGTTCATCAGAGAATGGCGGGAAACCACACAAGCAGATGTAAAGAACGACTCCCAGTGACCAGACGTCGACGGCCTTTGTGTACTTGCGTTGCTTAGAGTCGGCGAGAATCTCCGGCGCGACGTAGCTGGGGGTTCCGCATAGTGTGGTTGTGAATGATTCCTCTCCGATGATCTTGGCCAAACCGAAATCCGCAAGCTTCACGTGGAGATTCTTATCAACCAACAAGATGTTCTCAGGCTTGATGTCACGGTGCACAATATTGCGTTCATGCTAGATAAACAGTTAGACCTGTACAGTCGGCAGGGGTGGCATCAACTTAAGATACAATGACTTACCAAATACTTTATACCCTGGAAAAGCTGCACGAACAACTTCCTGGACTCGTCTTCACTGAGCTTCTGCTTCATTACTATGTGATTGAAAAGCTCTCCTTCTGGCGCCAACTCGAGCACCAGGTAGACGCGGTCTCGTTCGTTGAACGTATCCTTGAGGCAGAGGACATTGGGGTGACTGACACCCATCAGTACACCAATCTCTTGTTGCAAGCCCTCCGTTTTGGAGCGATCCTCCACCCCAGGCTGTTTTGTGAAGATTTTGACCGCATAACGTTGCCCAGTAGCCTTTTCAACGCAAAGGTAGACCTCTGCAAAATGGCCTTTGCCAAGCTTCTCAAGAAGAGTATATTGCTGTAGGAATGCGCTGGTTTGGCGACTCTGGGGGTACCGGAAGACGAAGCGCGCCTTACCGTGAACTGCAATCTCGTCCTGTTCCTCCAGCTCACGACGTTGGTTTCGTCCTACAATGGCTTCATTGACATATGTACCGTTGCTCGACAAGTCCTCGACGATCGCGACTGTGTCGTTGCCCTTGTTTTCACTAAAAACAAGGCAATGTCTGTTCGATACAATGCCATCGTTGACGACAATATCTGGCTAATGGTTAGCAACAAGAAACTGATATACAATGGCTCCATCACTGACCACACTCAGGATGACGTCCGATCAAGTAGCCACCAGAAGGAGCGCCCTTCTCCTTCTTCTTCTCGAAGGTCTCTTCATCTTTCATCGCCGCCGATTTGCCGTTCTTGTCATTGGTGTGGTTCTTGTTCTCCTTCTTCGCCACATCGGAAACTGTATCTGGCAGAGGACATGCGCTTCGCCTCTTCAGCACGATGGGCTTATCGCCATACTTCGGATCCAAGGGAACAAGGTATCCCCAAACACCTTCGCGAATCTCGTCTTCGATATCGTCTGAAATGGCCGCGTGGCGATCAACGAACTGACTCAACGGCTGTGTGTCTTGGGGCGGAGAGGATAGCGCTTGGCTTTGTGAGTTGTCTTCGGATTTCTTGGGGGTATTCTCGTTCTCCTTCTTTTTCGGAGGAGTCGCGGTAGGCTCCTTATTGAGCTCACTAGAGTCATCGGTAAGGTGCGTCAGAGGAGATGGAAGATGTTGTCTATTAACAACAGGGGTCTTGTCTGGGTCAGCCTCAGGGCGCTCGGTTCTACGAGGCTTCTTGGTCTCTGTCTCATCGTCTGGTAGCGAGCCCTGATGGAAGGTGAAAGTTAGCGATGCGTGACCTAGGCAAAGCGCGACACAAGATGGGTTATTAAGTGCAAAGAGGCCCAGAAGACTCAAATAGCATGGCCACAGGCAGGTAAGAATGTCGCTGTTCAATGTAAGAGTAAAAGCGTGAGGAAAGGACTAACGCGCTGACGCTTCAATTGGCTCTTCTCTGGCTGCGGAGCCATGGTGGTATAGCCAAGCAGAGAAGCCAGAGTAACGGAGTGTAATAGTTCACGATTAGGTGATACAAGTTATCGAAGCGATAATAACGGTAACGCTGTTTGGTGGGGTTCGTCGGTAGTTGTGATGCCTTGTAAGAAGGGGAAAAGGAAGAAAAGGGAAGATTATGGACGGGAGGAAGTTGAAGCGAGCAAGGGCGTGAATCGAGCCTGGACCAGGAAGGCTACCTATTGTGGTGTTCCTGCTGAGCGAGCCGGGAGCCTAAAGCAGCTAGCTCAAGCTAAGGTACCTGAGTGCGACAACTGCCTAGATGGTACCTGTCTTTTAATTGGATCCGAACCAAGCCACTTTGAACAGCCTCCATGAGATTCGAGTCACAGATTTCAAGGAAAAAGTCTGGGCTGACAGAGTAACAAGGAATATATGGATAATTTCTATTTACTTTAGCATATTTATTCTTTTGGTTTGTTTTATGAGAGCAACATTGCTCATTTGGTCTGCTCAGGCAGCGGAAACAAGTCACGCTCAGTGCCATATTTGCCTCGTGAAATTGTCCATGACAGCATCGGTCGGTCCATCGCCTCGTCTCTTGTCTCTCGCTCACCCGTAAGGGGTGGGTCAAACCTTCAAACCCACTGTAGAATGGATCTCTCGGTCTTGCGTTCCAGTGGGTCCTTCACAAGCGAGGCCTCGTCCATCATGTGAGCGTCCAGTTAAAATCAATTCGTCTTTCAAGAGCAACGGCAAAACTCCCCGGTGGCAGTGTGCCTTACAAGTGGATCGATCCTCACTCAGCCATGATGACATACCTAACTCGCATAGGTAGATATTAGAACAGATCGAGATACTAACTCGTGCCCGGCGTCCAGATGATCTCGAGTCTTCCATAAAACCTATACTACGAGTTTCTCCTTATAATATCAATCCCATGCGCCAATTCTGTTCATCCAGATCATCACCTCAAGTCACGCTGCCCCTCGGTATGAGTCTCTCGCCTGCCCACACAACACACATTTCTTGTCTATCACTGTCACGCGCGCCATAACGGCGCTGGCTTCTCTAATTCCGTCAGCCCTTCACCCCATCTTGCGACAAGCAACTGATAGAGATCTATTTTTTTGTCGCAATTTGTTGGAATTGTCTTGAGCCAGCGAGGCTGGCCAGGGTGGAGTCAAGGCATTTATAACACAAAACAGTTTCGACTTGACATTACCATTATTCAATATCATGCCAAGGGCCAAGTCTTTCCCCCTAACAAATAAGGGTAAGGTAATCAACAGGAACTGCCCATACCCAACGACTTGGCCTGCGTGCCATAGTGCTATTAGAAACCTGCATGCCACTATGCTCTCTCTCCGAACATCCAAAAGATACCTAAAATATGCTCAAATCCTTCTCCTCTTTCATGTTGCCCCCCTGAACTCCGCAGAGTCTCCAGGTTGACCTTTCCAGCCTTGCAGCCTGAGAAGAGTCGTTGTCAGCGCCGGTCAACTCCTTTGCGCCCAGCCATGTCTTTTATCAAAATGCCTGCCGTCCTTCCTTACCAAAAAGAAATCGTCGTCCATTAAACAAAGCCATTACAAGCAGACCCCATGTTTGTTTTGCTTGTGTGATCGGGAAAGATAATAAAGAGAGTAGCAGGAACCCAGGCCTGTCAGTTGTTCCTAGGATCTAGATTCCTATCTCTCAGGGATCGGAGATCTGGCCAGCCTACCTCCTGTACTAACTCGCTTCTGAAGTCGAGCTTCTTTCTCGCGCTGAAGTCTCTCAGCTGCACTCATATTAGCAGGCAGCGAGGGCACTGCATCGCTCGATCCTCCCCCTATGAGCGTGCGCCCACGCTTTTGCTCTACGTAGAGCTGCGCGTAACGGCCTAAGGGGAATGCTGGCATTGTTGCAGGAATCTCAGCCCCGTTCTGAACTAATAACTCGGCCACTGGAAACGGCACGGTCTTTGCATCTGGCTCAGATGCTGTATGTGGCGGTGTTGGCGATGGTGCTGCCGGGTCTGCCGCAGCCAGAGCAAGCCATACGGCATGTGTGCCTCTCATCTTGTCAACTGTGTTTGGATTCGCCTTGAGCGCCAACGCGTAGAGCACCTGCTGTATCTCGTTCTTCTTAATACCAGCCAGCAAGGTCTCCTCTGCCGTACCATATCGTGACAAAGTTGGCGAAATGGGTTCAACGAACGCCCTGTCCACATACTTCGATGTGATAAATCGAAGACGCTGTTCGCGGCTGGCCTGGCCTGTCGGCTTCAGCGATTGATCGAGCTTTGCTTCCCAAATCATGTTCGATACTCGATTCCCAATCAACAGTAGAAGCTCAACAATATCAATAGTGAAGGACTTGATGTCCAGCGTTAAAGATCGCACCTTGCTGATATGAGTACCAAGCGACCGGTGTATGCCACTGCATTCGATGCAAAGGATAATGCCCAAGTTGATAGACACCCATTCGACCTTGGAACCAGAGCCGCAGTCGGCGCACCACAGGTTGCCTTGATCATTGTCTCGAACCATTTGAAGCACTCTGTCAGGGTTTTCGTCATAGCCTGAGCTGGAAGTCCTGACTGCACTTGGTCGTGCGCCAACCGTTATCCTTCGACTTGGTATACCACTGTTAGAAGTACTATGATGATTGCCGTGGCTTAGCGATTGTGTCTTTCCTGTGAGGACAGAGCCAATATCTCTCCTTATGGAGGAATCGCCATTTGATGATGTTGGCTTTCCTTGATAACTGCGGCCCTCCATCGCGCTCTGTAAAGCATTATTGATGGCCATAATCCAGCTGTTCATATCTTCCTCAGATGTTGCCTGGTATACCCTCTTGAAACTGGGAGTGATAACTTCGAAACAGAACCGGCGCTCCGCATTGCGGGCTTCTCTGACAGATGCCATACGAAGGTCGATGGGGTCCATATGAAGATCGAGTTTCTGCTTCCAGTTACTGTATTCAGATAACTTGCCTTGGTCCAGTACAATCCAGAACCTAAGAATCACGTCAGCAACAACATCCTTCAGGGACGAGAAAATGGACTAACTTATGCCAGCCCTGTTTGTTCAGGTTTCGCGGGTCCACATGCCCTCCAGGTCTGTTGAGCGCCCACAAAAGTCCTTCTTTACGATGTGTAACAGCAGAGGACACGTTATCTCGTTCTTCGAGATCCCGGATACCCTTGAACTTAGACACAGCCACTGGGCTTCCGACTGATGACTGACCAAGGCTACCAGGAGACCTAGACAACTCGACACCCGATGGAATGCCCACTGATCCAATATTTAACTGCGATCCTGTACTGTCGGCGCGGCCTAGATCAGAATCCGATGTGTTGCCCGTGTTACCATTGCTGGCAGAGGAGATGGGCATGTTGCTTGTAGTGCTGCCCTGCTCTGGCTCCTTGTAAGGTGTGTTGCTCTTCTCGAGAAGCCGTCTCTTCTCCTCGCGCTCACGTCGTTGATACTGATATTCCTTGTCGGCCTCTTGAACCTCATTGGATAGGGCCTCTAGCTGTGGAAGAAGAACCTCGATCTTCTTTGCAGTGGCCATGAAACCCCGTGTTTGATAGTCGGCGAATTTTGTAAGCTGGGATAAAACCTCCTGTTCCTTGCGACCACCGTGGAGATCTTGCATAAAACTTGAGTAGTCAAATCGCTTGAGTTCAAAGTTGCGCCGTTTGTTTTGGTACTTGGAATCGGCTTCCGCAAGTTTTTTAGCCTTGACGGAATCCTGTCGCTGTCCCAAATAGCGCGATACGTATGCGTAATAATCCTTACTTTCCTCCTCAAAGTCCCGTTTCTTCGATTCGGCTTGTTTGATGTCAACCTGATATAGCTTGGTTACAGGCTCAATGATAATCTTTTGGAGGTTGTAGGTGTTTTGGCGCTCGTAGGATAAGATTTCTCTGGCGATTTTATCAAAATAATGTTCCAAAGCCGGCTGCACAGCGTTGGCATTGGTCGACGCCGCTTCTCGTAGAGCATCGACAAACGCAAGGAAGGCATCGTTGGCTTCGCTTTGGCAAGAGTGCGCGTGTTCTGCTTTCTTCAAAACCTTCTTCATCTGTGTCCTCATATTGCCTGTCTTTTGCTCCAAGGCCTTGAGAGTAGCCCTGAACACAGGGCCATCATCACTGACCATGGATTCATCGCCTGGTTTAGGACAAGGCACATCCACCTTGACAGCTTCTTTGAGGTAGGGGAGCCCAGGTGTAAGAGGCATCTCGGCTGTGGGAACTAGAGGTGAAACGGGCTCGTCAATCACATCAGGAACAGTCATGCGAGAGTCGACTGATTGGGACGACGCAACGCGAATTTTTGGCGGAGATGCCAATAGAAAAGGAGGCGATGGTGAGTTCGGGTGGCTAGAAAACGCCGGTGTGCCTGAAAAAGCTTGAGCTGGTGAGGCATAGACGTTCTCATGAGGGTTAGTACCTGCAACGAAGTACGAGAAACTGGCCAACGTGTGCAGTCGATGAGCGCGAGAGTCATATTCGACGAACTGATACCGGATTAGCACAAGCCCGCGATAAGAGAGGGATGGTAAAATACGCTGCATGAGTTTCTCCAGCCACCGCCCTTATCCTCTGTTGGCTTCGGAGGCTTCCACTTCCAGGTCCATTCGAATGACACTGACGGGCTCCCTCCCGTTGAATAATCGCCAACCAATGCGACGTTGGCGTTTCTGTGGAGGTTCGGGTCTGCATGAAACTCTCTAGTCACCAAGTTCTCGACTTCTTTGAGGTTTGAGGCGTAGACGTAGGTAAGGCCTGATATGCTCGTATCGACTGCGGTAGGTGCTGAATCGGAGGGTGAAGTTGGTTGCGCAAGCTGTGCCTGACGCATGACAAATGTGAAGGAAAATATAAGCTCGTCGTCATTGCTGAGCTTCACAAGGAAATTCGGTGCCCCCGTTGGGTTCGTAGTATCGGGATCCTGCACTCGGGTCAGTCGAGGCCTCAAACAAAGGTCGCAACCCGGCGCAACTTACCTGAACGAATTCTATAGGAGATGTGTCGCTGGCTGGTTTCTGAACAGATACTCTAGTAGCAGGAAATGCATTGGGAACGACGTTCACGGAAGTGCGCTTTCGTGGATTTGTAACGACCAAGGAAGATATGCTCACTGGATAACAGAGTCGGTCAGTTAGAGTAACAAGCCACAACCTCGGTGGAAGAGTCCAGCGAGAAGCAAGGGAAAGGCGGGGAAATGACAGTACGACATACATCGATTCTGGTCTCGCAAGTAGAGAGCAGGCCCCTCTTCGAGCTTGCTGCTGACGATGCCCATGGTCGACGTAGATCAAAAGGGCGGCGAAGGTCGAGGGTCGAGGAACAAATACAGTCGCGACGGGCCCCAAGTAACTGGAGCTGTCGGGATCTTTTAAGATGGACTGGAGCGACGAGCGCACGCACGCTGGGGGGGCACACAACGACAGGCGACACCGTGACACCGAGCTGCTGCAGCCAGCAGGTAAAATAGCGCCGGTACGAAAAGTGGTAGCGCGGGGCTCAGGGCGGGACAGGGGAGGCCGTCATCTGGCGCTGAGCCAACCGGAGAGGCCCACTCGTACCTCGATTGGGTGTAGAGCAAGTTTGGTATTGGGGTCTCAGTCGTCAATCGGCCGCTAGGAGGTACTACAGTGTAGCTGGCAGAGTATTGTATTGTTGACTCAGAGTATCAAGTTGCTCGTAACGAATGCGTCGAGATCAACAGGCAACTAAAGAAGGTCGAAGAAAGGTGTGCACGTCAACCCAGGCAGGCAGTCAAGTAAGAAAAACACGAGGATAAGTGCTGTTGCCTGTCGTAGTCGTAATGCTACCAACGATGGAGATGGACAATGTTGAAGTGTTTGTTAGTTGAATAGATTACTTGGAGGACTGGCGGCGAACAATGCTATATGTGTTGGCTTGGAATGAATGAAAACGGAAAGCGCAACGGGAAAGAAGAGAGAAGACAAATTGACAGCCCCGATACCGAAGGCAGATTCACAGCTCGATAAGGCAGGTACAGTAGGTTAGTAGTTTAAGGCGCGCAAGTCTCTTCTCAAACAGCTGGAAGTTAAGGTTCGAAGAATCTTCTCTCCCCACAGATTACAGACCTATGGCAGGAGGCATGAACCAGGCACCGGGTAAGTTATAGGAGGAATTATAGGTGTAGTAAACAGAGATCGGGTCCATCTTCTCATGGAGCTAGTTAACTGGTAAATTAAATCATCCGTCATTCTTTCTTGTTCTGCAGGGTCTCTCCATGTTGACTTGATCCGAGTGGGCTACAGTTTGCTGAAGATAGGTAGCCTCCACTGCTTTCGGATTCAACCACAAATACCAGTCAGTCAGTCTAACCAGTCTCATCATCCATCACACAATTCACAGTGATCAGCGAGCATAGACCCAGACTAGCAATTGGTTTCTTCTCCCTTACTATTCATGTACGATTCATCTCTATCGAGTTGATGATGTCTTTGATGAATGAATCACTGGTCGGAGGAATCTTGTGGTTGTTTAGATGTCAACCCGTCTTTATCACAATTGAGTGCAATCGCAACAATCGCACTTGATGGACCCCTCTTCCCCTCTATCTACCTACTAACCAACATCAGCAACTTCAGCCTTCACCTGACAAGGTTCTGAGCAGGTCAACAGGGGACTGTCCTTTAGCCGGTCTGAACCCCTTGCTAGGTAAAACGGCCATTCCTCACACACAGATAGTTATGTTAGTCCTCGGTGCAATAGTTTTGGTTAGGTCAACCTCCTTGATCCCAGTTGGGTCAGTTTGGTAATTGTATTGCTGAATCGTGATTGACGGACCGATGGTATCTAAAGCCAACCAGATGAGGTTCATCTGCAACTTGAGCCAAGGCCAAGCCAAGCGAGTCCCTTGAAAACTGGGGAGGTTCCATTTGATACACCAACTTGAAACCCAACGGCGCTGCTGGTGGGCGCTTCGGCTTAGACCCAAGTTAGAACGCCAAAGGCTCCTTAACCGATGTTGCGATAGGTGACTTTTGACGCTTGGTGGAAAGACAATTTACTACATGATAGAGGAATTGCTCTTATCCTACCTCAAGCGACTGTCTCGTCCTCCCTCACACAGTCATGTGCCTTGTAATCCTTGCTCAATTTTCAGATGCTCCTGGCAAGGAACTCCTGTTGCTGATCCCTCCAGGCGTTTGGCGCCAGGGCTCCTTCTTGATGGGTTTGTGTCCTGAACTCCCAGGGTTATTGTCCAATCGCTGCGTGGATGTTCGTCACTTTTCGTGAGTCAGGTGGTGGCAGAATATCGCCAGAGATACAAATACGGACAACATTATGAATTCTCTCATCTGATTTGAATTAAGAGATCTTGTCTGGTGAGATACGGATTACTCGGCTGAAGCGTAGTGTACACCGCCGCTGCTGGCAAAATACGATACAGTGTTGCCATCGCCATAGCCTCGTGAGCCACCTTGCCTAGAGTGGAACTTGAACAAGGCACAAGAGATAAACACATGATTTCTGAGTAGTATCATGAAATCGACAACTGTCCTCCTGTAGCCACTTGGTACCTACGTTAATACGAGACTCCTACATAAGTACCTAGCTAGTAGTGAGAGGCAATAAGCAGAGTATAATCAGTTTACAGGTTGCCCAAACAGCACCGTCCACTACTTGAATGGTGGTGGGCAAATCATTTACGCCAACATGAACCAGTAACTCGGGGTTGGCTTCTCTTTTTGTTCTAGAACAACGGTATGATCCAGAGAGTATGCTTACTTGCCACAACAGGAAGAAAGAAAAAGGACTACATCTGGATAAACTTTGACCTTTACATAATGATATCGGAGAGTAGAGCAAGAACACTGCATCACCGCAAAAGAAGGAAAAAACCATAGACTTCAACCTTCGTCTTCTTAACCGGAAATACTGAGACTATCACGCTTTATCCTGGACTAGGATGTACGTTGCTGTTGGAGGATGCAGTCGAAGAATTCGCCTCTTGTGACCTGAGTATTTGATCAAAATCCTGACATATACACTGTTACCAACCCTTCTGCTACCAAAGTGACTCTCACATGCAACCCCGGCTCATAGGACCTCCATGTACGGAAACCAGGATACCTAGCCCCTCATTCATCGACCGAAATATCTATCAAAGAATCGGATTCTACATGGTCGTTGCTCAGATTCAGATGTTTTGTCGCATAAACAAGCGAAACGCCCAAAATATTATATAGGTTGTTTCCATTGGGTACAGGGTCGGATTAGCGCTCCTCAGGGTCCTTTGGCGACACCATTAGAGGATTAGCGGCGCAAGGTCGTGTCAGGTTCCTCAGCCCAGAAGCTAAATGGCTGAGCGGATGACGTTGCACCCCATTCCTTGGGCTGTGATGTTTTATTTTGGGCTGCTCGAGCTTGGTCGCCAATTTCTAGGCCTTTAGTACCTGCGCAACGAAAATGTTGTCGCCTGGTGCTGTCCTGTCTGTGATATCGTTAATGTTTCTGTTGTGCGATAGTCACAGTCACTTCTTCACAACTAATAATATAACCAAACGCCACTACCTGTCGTTACGTACTATTGAATAATGTACTACGTTAATGTTTCTGTTTCATCATTGGATCTTTGACCTTAGGCGCATTGCAGGGATCCATCCGTCAATCAATCAATCAATCAGACGGAAACAGGCGACGGGGGCGGCTCTTGCTCTGACCTCCAGCTCCATCCTTCACTTCACCGTCAATTTCTTGATGGACTGGCACTTCCATATAACCTACCTACGCTACCTAATTCCAACCCAACCCAGACTTTCTGTTCCACAATACCAAGCTTGGACAGGATAGTCAGTCTACATCTTTGTCATTCCATTGGAAAATCAATCACATATCTATCACTCTGTCTACGTCGTCATTGTTCAAGGTCCAAGGCTCTCGCTCCTTTTCTCCCTTGTCTTGCTCAATCCTCCCTCCATCCGCCATCAGCATCGACGTTGCTGACATCTTACATCCTGCTCTATATCCAGTGTCATGATATTGAGCGCGTAGATACAGACTGTTCTCGGTATCATCTCGCTTGCTGGGCATTTCTATTCTCACTATCTAGGCCCCTGTATTCACCGTCGCCACATCGCCGTCCGTCGCTGTCATCCACTGCCCCTCGATCGTCGACATGTCAGCGTCCCGACGCTCATATAACCCGGGCCGTCGCATGGGCAGCAGTAGGGATCTTGGTAGGGCTCGCGCAGCTTCTAGAGCCCAAGCAATTGTTGTCGAACACGATGAGGCTCGCAGTTTCGCCCTTCGGTCGGCTTACCTACATTACCTTTTACAGCCCAAGGCCAAGCGAAAGCAATATGTTGCAGCCCCGAAGCAACCTGTCCGAACTCACACCAGCGTTGGCGCACTGGTGCAGGAGTTTACTTCTGGTTCTTCATCAAGTTTCAAGCTACCACACAACTTCACCAGCGCTTTGCTCGAACGATGCGGCGGCGTGCTGAGGGGTAGCGAGCGCCTGCCAGGTTACAACGATCCTGCTGTCAAGCGAAGCTTCGCTGAAGCTTACACGACCTTCTCGGAAAAGAACTTCCGCAAAACTATTGACAAGGAGAGGAAACTCGAGCCGCTCATTCTTATGTTCTACACCTCTACCACCAAGGCAGCCCAGAAAGGAGCTGCTCCCGACGATGATTCTTGGAAGCTCATCCCTGACCGTCACCTCGCCTTATTTGTCCGTTTAATTGCCACAATCCTCCGAGATCAAGGCCACGATCGTGACAAGACCGAGCTCATGTCCAAGCTGAGTATTCTCGAGAAGAAGCTCCTTACGAACGATCAGAACCTAGTTGGTGGCGGTGCTAGTGGTGCTGGAACAACCATTGAGGTCGTTGTCCCTTTGAGCTATGATGTCAAGGACATGCCTCTTGTTCAACAAGTAGTCAAGATCTTTGGACTGAGTCTTTCGGAAGCACAGGCCGAGATCAACGAGAACAAAGGGGTGTGGACAGAAGAAGCTGCGCTTAAGGACCTCAAATCATATCAACACAGGCTCAACTCAGACATGCCAGGTGCTCTGGGCAGCAATGATTTTGATCTTGACGACGCCTTTCTCGAATGGAAGAAAGCCGAGTCGCCTCATTTATCGCAGATGATGCTTGACATATTGACTGCCAAGCCAGAGCTTGCCAAGACGTCCAGCGGTAATGTTGACAAAGGCTTCTCTAGCCGGCCCCAGTCGACCTACAGTAATCCGGGATTTGACAGCTCGATGGGGTTTGATCCATCTATCAACCTCGCATCACTAGATATTGGAGATTCCAGTATTCGAGCAGTCGAGGAGAATATTTACACCTTTGTCCCTCCAGACCCCAGAGCGTTCTTCAAGTATATTCTTAAGCATGCCATGACCTTTGACCAGATCAATAGCGATCCTGATCTTGATTACCAGCCCCTATCGAAACAATCAATGGACCTTTTGACTGAATTGTGTGTGAGATGGAGGGTGCCCCAGTTCTCAAGGCTCATCACTCTGCTCGAAGTTGCATCACGCAACTATTTGGACCGAGAATTACTACCTGAAGAATTGGACGCTGTTTTTGATTTTGTCAAGACACCACTACCAGAGGTCAAAAAGCCTCCACACATCTCAAACTACTGTACACCCCTATCCGAAATTGACCCCAGTCGCTGGACGGTACATGATTTTGCCGTATACCAGCACACTCTGCAGACACTCCACGAGACTCTGCTTCGTGACCTCTACGACCGGATGGAGCAGTGTTATGACACAAAGCCACCCCAAATAGGCGTTGTCCAATTCATCTTGGATAATCACATCTTTAGCGACCCTTGCTTTTCTCCTAAACCTGAGGCTGCCGAGGAGTTTACTGATCATCTAAGTCAGCGCCTACATGACCAGGCTCAAAGGACGTACGGTCAATATATGGAAAAGGAAATATCGACCGATCGAAATGAATGGGACTTTGCCAACGTGGTCAAGCTGGGCAAAACGGTTATCAAGCTCTGTGAAAGAATCAACAAACGATATGTCAAGAACCCTGAAATCATGGGTGTAAACCCCTTCCAGATTCTAGTTGAAGAGGTATTCCCGCGATTTGAAGAGGACGCACATGCCATCATCGAGTCCATTTTGGAGATGGCACAAGAGACTGGCACCGAACTCGACATACAAGATGGCTTCGAGCTGTATAGAGAGTTGGTTGCGATCCGTCGAATCCACAATGATTCCCTACCCGATCGTCCCTTTGCTTTCAATATTGAGAACCTTTTGGTTGATTTTGTATGGCGATGGGTCCGTGCCGCTGAGAATAGGGTGGAGGATTACGTCGAGCAAGCGGTCAAACAGGACCAGTTCAGAGTACGGACAGAAAATCCTGAAGACATCCCACGAGACGCGGAGAGACACAGCGTTTCCATCATTGACATGTTTATGCTCTTCAACCAGACTCTCGACACTATATTCAATCTCAACTGGGGTAACGACGAACATCATGCTAGATTCATGACATCCCTTTCGAAGGCGTTTGCCGCGGGCATTGGCAAGTATTGTGAACTTGTTGATCAGAAGTTCGCGAAGGAAATGGATCGCCCTTCCGCAGAGGAGCTGGCAGCACAGAACCAAACCACCCAGGAGAAATGGATGAGGTATGCGAAGGATGCCTGGAACAATAAGGATCGCGTTGAACCATTCCAGTTCTATTCTGAGGTGAGAGAACAGATCATGATTATTAAATAGGTTGACTAACTCGTGCAGTCATTCGTCAAACTGAACAACATCGAATATGCTATGCAGGAGCTTGACAAGTTAGAGCGAGCTATGGACCCGGATGCTTGCGCTTTGCTCTTGGAAAAGATTGACGGGCCGAAGAAGAAGGCCCGGCGACCTAACAAGTATACCTTCACAGTCAAAGTAGTCGAGGCTGAGGATCTTAAGGCGTGTGATACCAACGGCTACAGCGATCCATATGTGGTGTTCGGTGATGAATACCAGAAGCGGTTGCACAAGACGAGAATTATTCAGAGAAGTCTCAATCCGCGTTGGGACGAGACTTTTGACATAACGGTCCAAGGTCCTGTCAACATGATTGCAACTATCTGGGACTACGACACCTTCGGCGACCATGATTATGTTGGGCGAACATCGCTCAAGCTTGACCCTGTTCATTTCAGTGACTACCTGCCTCGCGAATTCTGGCTAGACTTGGACTCACAGGGTCGATTGCTCATCAGAGTCAGCATGGAGGGTGAGAGAGATGATATACAGTTTCATTTCGGCAAAGCCTTTCGGCATCTGAAGCGCACTGAGAGAGACATGGTCCGGAAGGTTACGGATAAGGTATGCAATGCTTAAGCGCAGTCCAAACAGATATGCTAACTTGTAGATAGCTCACGTCTCAGATCAACCATACCCTATCTTTGGAGACTCTCAGGCACCTGCTGGGTACGGGCGGCATTGGCGCATCCGTCACAAGTCTTTGGAAAAAGCGAGCATCGGCGGTGCCTACTGTCACCCCAGCTCAAATCGAAGCAGCACTGGCGCCGCTGTTTACTTACTTCGATGAGAACTTTGCCATCATGAAACAGACACTGACAAAAGCTACAATGGATGCCGTCATGGCACGGCTTTGGAAAGAGGTTTTGATGGTTATTGAGAATCTCTTAGTACCACCCCTATCGGAAAAGCCTTCACAGCAACGGCCCCTTTCGCGAAAGGAGCTAGACATCGTCTATCATTGGTTGGACTTGTTGTTCCAGTTCTTCAATGCCAGAGATGAGTCAGGAGAGCAGCTAGGTGTTCCAGCTGAAACCCTCAAGTCGCCTAAGTGGCACGAGCTTGCCTCGCTGAACTTCTTCTACTTTGAGGATACTAATAGTCTGATCCGCGAGTCGGAAAGAATGGCTGCCGCAACAACAGAGCGGGCTCGTCTAGCTCTTCAGCAACAGAACTCGCAGAGTAACCGTCTGTCAGCTCCAGCAGCACTTGGAGCATCACTCGGTGGTGCAGGATCGTTTGCAAGCATGGGCACGATCAGACGTGGAAAGAGTATCATGATGAGCCGCAACCTGGGCACCATGCGTAAGGCGAAGGAAGCGAAGAGGCGTGAGGCGCAAGCGGATCCGAGCGACGATATGATTTTGCGTATCCTCCGTATGCGACCCGAGGCGGCTCCCTATCTCAGGGACCGGCATCGCCAAAAGGAGAGGCAGGCTGCTACGGCTGCTGCCGCTCTGATTGTCAAGAACAGCGTGACACAGGGCTGGAACTCTTCAGCAGGCCCGGCTTTCAGTGGCAATTTCGGACGAAACAACTTGCCAAGACGATAAACGATTTTAAGGGAAGAGGGGGATTATGGACGTTTCCTCGGTAGCAAACGGATCGGCCACGCATGATATAGATGCGGATGCTTATGAAAGTTTGATTCATGTGTTTTTGGGTTTGTTCTTGTTGATATCTATCTGGGTGGAAGGAATAGCATCAGATACCCTCATTCGTGCAGGAAGCAAAGTTGATTATGATACATTTCTCAGACACACGATCAACCTCGTTATGAAGCTAGTGATTTTTGCTCTAGAGTAAGGGTGATGATATATTTGCATAAGATCATATTAAGTTTGTTTACCTCAGTTTGTCCCTATCTGCGTGATTTGGATATGGATGTAATGTTGAGGAGCACTTGTCTTGGATTTAAGCCCAATCGACTGAACTGGTTAATTGACCACATGGTATTTGAGACGAGCGAAGACATAAAGCGAGCGCAGTTAGTACGACAACATTAGCAAGATAGTCAAGATAATAGGCCTTGAGAATATCAACAATTGGGTGTCTGCGAGTATACTTACCCTACATCACCAGATCCCATCCGTGTCGCATAACATCACAGCCCAACATAATGCAGCCCAATCACGAACCTGACCTAGCGACGATTAATGCTTGTTGCCGATCTCCGAAATGATGACGAGTTAAATAAAATCGAAAGGCAGTCACCAAGTCAGCTCCGTGCCACGGTGACAGAAAACCCTCCCTTGCTCGTTCGTACGAGACATAAAGGGATGTGTGCCGTACGACTCAGATGAGGAGAAACGGCCCTCATGGACCGTTTACAGCGCTACTGACGCAGGGTCAGGTCGTCTTGAAAAGACTTATTTTGGGGCTGTTTTACTTCCTCGCACAAGTAACGCCTCTCACGCATTTCAATGGAGATAGGGGTCCCCTAGCCTGCAATCATGAATCAGGAGGGACCGCCACATCGCCAATTCCGAGATCGAACTTGATCAGACAAATGGGTTGTCTTTCCTGCTGGTAGGCTGTTCAAAGACCGACAGAAAAGCGGAGTGGCGGAGTGGTTGCTCAGTTTGCAACAGCCCTGGAACTTTGAGTGAGGAACATACAAGGGTGCCGTCTAGAAAGATCAGCTAGCACAGGCTTGGTATTAGCTAGACCCTCGGACCCTGTACATTGAGAAACTAGACCGCCGACATAGAAAATGACAGCATTTTCAGGGTCCTTTTTGAGGGTCCAATTCCAAGTAGTCCCCACCATACTTTGACCGTACATACTTGCGCCGTCCTGTGTGGTGTTAGGGAGTGGACCAGCTGTCGGGGGTTTTCTGGGTGAGAGAGGGGCAACGAAGAGGAGAACCAGTTCTCGGCGACAATTTCTTTCTGTTAGGTACTTTTTGCTGTCCTTTGCCGAGCTTCGCCCTGAACCAATACGATTGTGTGCGTCTTTAGCTACAACCACCAAAGGTCGTGTAATGAATGGTATGGTAGTGCACTGATCAATGTCTCGATGTGGGAAAGTCTGAAGCTCGCTGGACCCTGCAAGTGAAGACGATATTCGAGTGATGATCTCGCGCCATTTGATAAGCCCGTTGGTTTCAGCATACCAGAAACTCAGGGATTCTGTTATTCGCAGAACAAGGGCAGTCTGCGAGCCCTTTGCCACCGCTTAGACGGTGACCATCGTCAAGCAAGTTGAGAATCTGTAGAGCCACTCGACACAGGGAGAACACTGTACTGTTTATCGTTGAGTCTGAGCCTCAGACCTAGTCTCCTGATGCGAGAACACTTTCTCGTAGAATATGACCGAGAAGAGCAGCTTGGTTCCTGTATATCGAACCAAGGCTTCAATGCCGCCGGCATCACTGCCCGACCGACCGACAGGCAAGGTGACTCTCGATGTTCGTTCTGATACCAATCAGCTTATCGCCGAGCTACCATCGTATTGTCTTCTTCTGCGTAGTTATATGAAAAAATTGTGCGATCTGTTCCTTAATCTCGGGCTGCTTCTGGCAACTTATTCCTTTGATGACTGTTGATCTTGAGCATCGAAGTTTAGCTGTGCATGCTTTAGTGGATGAACGGACTTCGAAACATCTCTCACGTGGACCGGAAGCAACCAATCTCGAAAAGATGGAACAAACCCACGATGTACAGTACAGTACAGTACAGTACGTGAAAGGAGTGAGACAGTACTGTTGGGTATGTTCACGACAATAGAGTCGTTTGAGCTACCGTTGCATACCGTGCGTACTCTTCTGGAGATGTACATACGAAGATCCAATCCTGCCATTGTACAGATACAGGGGGGGCTCTTTGTTGACGAGCAGTTGCCAAGCTTCGACCTGATTTGCGAAATCATGAGGTTTTGAGGAAGCTGTCCACCGAGAAGGATCAAGGGGTGTCCCTGTCGGCGAATAGGAACTTGACTTGCGGCAGCTACAAAATGACGTTGGTGGCTGATTCGACCGCGGCCTGGACCCACCACCAAAACCCCCTGAACCGTGATACGTTACCACTATGATCTAGGTATTCGCCAACAATTGAATATCATTCTCATCATTCCCAGCGAATATTTATATCCCGTCGAGCGATGCTGAGAAGATCTATATCGAGGAAGAGAACATAGCTCGATGCGCTTGTATGTGTATGGAAGAAAGGCACCCAGCCTTTCAGCCATGCTAGGTCGCTTACTCTCAGTTGAGCAACAAATCTTGTTGTAGGTTTTATGAGCAATTGAATGTGATCATCTCTGCCAGCTTCGCCTGAAACACAGGACGCTGTCCATCGCAATAGTTATCAAACCAATGGCGCTTGCCATTATCCCTGTTGCTCACCATCCGTGGCATTGCACAGCATGGACTTGATAATAGCCTCCTTGCTGGCCAAATTACCAGCAGCTCAGTGATTTCCGTACAGAACAAAGGCACCGTCAACAGTAAGCGCTTGCTGAGAGTCACACGGTGCTGATACAGCGATTTGGTGCAAAATGAATGACTTGATTTCTGTTTCAATCTTCAAGATTTTTAACCTCAACAAGCTTCCCTAGATATGCCACAAGTGACGCCGTACACTAGATCGCGCTGAAACGTAACTAATCGAACTGTAAGCAGACCACTGGATGCGTTCAGAAGACAGTAAAGTCAAGCAGTTGAGTTGAACATCTAAAGATTGGGTCGAGCCTTCGGGAAAAGGTTGCAGATGGATACGGGAATAGGTGGACTAAACCAGGGGTGGCCATCTGAGCCGCGCAGAAGCCGCTTGTTGACAGCTCAAGAGCCGTTTCAAGACCAATTGCAACGGCCCTGCGACTAACGGTTATAGCACTAAAATGGGCACATATATAATTTCCTTACACGAAGAAAGACCGATTTTTTTTTTTTGGCAGAAATGACGGAAGTGCTGAGGATAGTATTTGTATGTGGCAAACGATCTTATGGCTAGTATAGTAGTAGTGATGAACATACTATAGGTTAGTAGGCAGTACTGTTAGGGAGTGCTACAAGAATGTAGACTACCGGAGCAAAGCAAGAGACATGTTTCCAAGGAGGGCTTGATCTCTGCCCGCTCTCAAGCTCACCCCTCGCTTAAGTATCGCCACCGTGCGAGTGGCAGAGCAAGACCCCACATCCACGGTCTTGGCAAGCAGGCTGGGCTTGAAAGATGGGTAAACGTACCCATGAGCGCTGGCAAGAGTAGGTAGGAAAACAGCTGGGACCAATATTCGAAAGTGGAACACAGACGAGTTGTTTCTTGCGATATTTCCAGTCATCCTAGTCAGAAAATGCCATATTCTTCAACACTGACGGAGTCAAGCGATAGTCCCTGGCGACTCGCCTCGAATTGTCTGCTAACCAACCCCAGACCTGTCGTGTTGAAAGACTGCACGACCAGGTAATTAACTTAATATTAAACCTGCAGCCACTTGACCACCGAACCACTTGAGAAGAGGAGTACTGTACTGTACTGTGCTATATTGGTAGAGTAAAAATCGCGGCACAATAATATCAACATCCCTTGCTTAAGCGGAACTTTATGTCAACTGCCCGGGAGGAGACCTCGGAAGACAAACAATACTATGTACGGATCATGTTTGAGACAGTTAGTTGGTAGGTATATTTTACTACTGCTGGAGCAGGAACGACATGAATAGTAACTTGGAATGTGCCTACTTAAATGGGTTGTAGGTACTAGGTTGATATTTTTTCTACCACCAACTCAATCTTCGAGAGCACCTTCTCACTCATATTCTCAGCCGCCTTGGTACAGATGCAGATGCAGATGCAGATGCAGTTGTAGTGTCAAGTGCCCATATCCCAGAATGTCCATTTGACATTAACGGACAGTGATAATGTCGATCGATTCGTTCGTGCAGCCGCTAGCTTGCAGTAGGGGCGGGGAGAGGCTCTGGGCAGCAAACTATTGGCTCTTAATAAACAGATTTCCCCAGAAGGCCCCGACCGAAAAAGTGACATCCAATTACACCACACCCAGCCTCCATTTGCGAGGCAGCCCGTCATTCTGCTGGGAATGAAATCAAGGGAAGCCTTACTGATCGAGCACGCAGAACGAAAGGGATTGGTGAAATACACAAGAAAAAGGCTTTATGAGTTCGTAAATAAGTAGAAAAATTGAGAGCAGATGAAAACGATGGGAGGGAGACTATTACTGAACAAGAGTCTAGACTCATATCGAATATATGCAAGAGATGAATCGTATAATGTGTGCATGTAGTTGCATACATCCCTAATAGAATCACGCGGAAGATAATACTCTGTATCCATCCTAGAATACGCATCACTTTTCTACTGCACCCAAGAGTTCGGCATCGGGCTAGAAGCCCATGGTATAGAAGGCGGCTAATATGCAGTAGAAATCGCGGATATTGTATATAGTATTTGTGTGCACCACCCTTACAGCAAGCAGATTATAGTTGCGATTCCTTACTATGATCTTTCATTTTCTTTACTCTTTTCGGTTCTATCTCTCCACATGGTAGATATGGTTTCATCCCCAAGTTTCAGGGCTCAACCAGATCACATCGCGGTCCAATTTAATATCCTTCAGAACGCAACAGCCTGCTGGTATGTACCAACTACCATGGTAGAGTAGTATCGGCAGATGTATCGAGTTGGGATTGTCCAACTAACTGAATGATGGTTTCCTCACCTCTGACTAGAACAGGGTTCTAGGTTTTGTTACAGTAACCGATATTCGTCTTCAAAGCAAAAAATGTAGATTAATTGCCATGGAACGTATAGAGTACTGCGTACCTGAATATGCGTTACTGACAGAATTAGAAGGCAAACACCACTTCAGACCGAAAAGAGAGGTTGTTGGTCTGCTAGACCGGATCGGATGTTAGCACCGCTTGGAAGGCTCCGCCTTTTATCACTTTTGTCGCCCTCCTTTTCACCTCGTACCGCTGTGGTAGTCACCGAGGGATCTTCCTAGAACCGACCCAACTCGGAGATACATGCCATTGCCCAGTGCCCTTGAGCATCAACCTGTACTGCCCACCTCCCTAGGTTGCACACACTAGGTGCTCAGGATTGTCCTGTCAGTGGAAGGCTAGGCGTGCTAGGGCGGGCTCTTTCGGTTCACCCAATCCAGCCCGTTGACTTGTCCCCCCCACCCCAGGGCTAAGATCCAGTGGTTGCTGCCACCGCTGCAGTTGGGACCACCCTTTGTCATGCCTTGTCCTATCTCGTCCTGTCCTGTCCTGGCCTCCTGGGTTTATCCCCTCTCTAGCAGTTACTTTGGGGGTACTTTGCTCCGTCCCTTATCCTAGGTAATCACTCACCCCATTTACAATACCTACACTATACTACGCCCTCTTCAGCCAACCTGCAAACTCCCAAACGGCTTGCTTGCTGGACTTTCAGCCTAATCTTTTCCTCCTCAACCCTTACTGTCTGCCACAGCATCGCCATCCGGCTTCATTTTCGACGACACAAGCTCGTCCCGATCTCCGTTTCGATAGACCCTCCTCGTCTTGTTCTGTTTCGACTTGAAATTCCCGCGATCATTTTGCTTGTACTGGTTTCATTCCTGCCCGTCCTACTGCTACGGCGCCATCGCCCGCCGCCACCCGGTGTATCGTGCTGAGATCAACCCAACTCTTGACAATCGAGGATGCTTCGCAGTCGACAACTTTTGCGTCCTTAGTTTGGTCATCACTTCGCCTTGCGTGGCACTGTTTCGAATATATCCACAACCAATCAACTTGGCGCCTTTTCATCGCTCGTAAACCTTGAATCTATACTCATCCGTTCAAACTATCTATACACACGATCCTGCGCAATCCAGGAAAAAAAAAACAATTGTTGCCTGACTGCGGCCTAGCAGTCCACCTGCATCACCATGGTTGACGATGCAGCCCTCGCCGCTGCCGCTGCGATTGTCGCTTCGATAGCTCCAGATACCCGACCGCCTAATTCGATACCGGTTGGTGTAGCTTCCCAGGTGCAACTCCCAGGACCAGACACTCCCGCCAAGCGTAAG
The DNA here is from genome assembly GCA_018886245.1 of Fusarium brachygibbosum. NCBI lineage: Eukaryota > Fungi > Ascomycota > Sordariomycetes > Hypocreales > Nectriaceae > Fusarium > Fusarium brachygibbosum. The sequence goes on from MU249525.1 coordinate 413,610, forward strand.
CTTGAATTGGAGCTTCAAAATCTCGCTTTGCGTGTCGGAAAGCTTGAGAGCCAGGCCTCAGCTACTTCCCCATTTCCAGAAACGCCTAACGAGGTTATTGACACAATTTTTGGCGAAGAGGCTCTTACGGTGGCGGCTCGCCCCAAGCCTAAAGTCTTTCACGCCCAAGGTAGCCTGCACTCTCCGCATCTGCCATCTTATCAGCTGACCGAAGAAGCCCTTGAAGGACTTCGAGAACATGTGGACGATCAGTCCAAGTTGCTCGATAGCCAGCGCCAGGAGCTCGCTGGTGTTAATGCCCAGCTCTTGGAGCAGAAGCAGCTGCAAGAGCGAGCCCTCGAGATCCTCGAGCAGGAACGTATTGCTACCTTGGAGCGTGAGCTCTGGAAGCACCAAAAGGCCAACGAGGCTTTCCAAAAGGCTCTGCGAGAGATTGGCGAGATCGTCACCGCTGTTGCTCGTGGTGATTTGACTATGAAGGTTCGCATGAACACCGTTGAAATGGACCCAGAAATCACAACTTTCAAACGCACCATCAACGCTATGATGGACCAGCTGCAAATATTTGCTAGCGAAGTCTCGCGAGTGGCTCGTGAAGTCGGCACCGAAGGTTTGCTGGGCGGTCAAGCCCGCATCGGTGGTGTTGACGGAACATGGAAAGAGCTGACTGACAACGGTATGATTCCATCTTGTAAGCCATAAGATCTGGCGATTGCTAACACTTTACGCAGTGAACGTTATGGCCCAAAATCTGACCGATCAAGGTTTGTAGCTGAACAACAATTGAAAGCGTTATTAGCTAACATGTCCTTTAGTGAGGGAAATTGCATCTGTTACAACAGCCGTAGCCAACGGCGACCTGACCAAGAAGATCGAAAAACCTGCCCGGGGCGAAATACTGCAGCTACAGCAAACCATCAACACCATGGTAGATCAACTACGAACCTTTGCCTCTGAAGTCACACGTGTAGCAAGAGACGTCGGAACTGAAGGCATGCTAGGCGGGCAAGCCGATGTTGGGGGAGTACAGGGCATGTGGAACGATCTCACTGTCAACGTCAACGCCATGGCCAACAATTTAACGACACAAGTGCGCGACATTATCAAAGTTACCACAGCTGTCGCCAAGGGAGACCTGACCCAAAAGGTTCAAGCCGATTGCAGGGGAGAGATTTTCGAGCTCAAGTCAACTATCAACTCCATGGTTGACCAACTGCAACAATTTGCTCGTGAGGTCACGAAAATTGCCCGTGAAGTAGGTACCGAAGGACGCTTGGGAGGTCAAGCTACAGTGCATGATGTTGAGGGCACCTGGAGAGATCTGACGGAGAATGTCAACGGCATGGCCATGAACTTGACCACTCAAGTGCGAGAAATTGCCAAGGTCACCACCGCGGTCGCCAAGGGTGATTTGACAAAGAAGATTGGGGTCGAGGTCAAGGGTGAAATTGCGGAGCTGAAGAACACTATCAACCTGATGGTGGATCGACTTGGTACATTTGCTGTCGAAGTGAGCAAGGTCGCCAGGGAAGTAGGCACGGATGGAACCCTTGGCGGGCAAGCTCAAGTAGCCAACGTCGAAGGCAAATGGAGGGATCTCACAGAAAACGTCAACACAATGGCGTCAAATCTCACTGCCCAGGCAAGCCTCAAGTTTTGACACATCTTATGAAGTTGTTTACTAACTGGTTGTAGGTCAGAAGTATTTCAACCGTCACGCAAGCCATTGCGAACGGCGATATGAGCCAGAAGATCAAAGTCGAAGCAAATGGAGAGATACAAGTGTTGAAAGAAACCATCAACAACATGGTTGACCGTCTGTCAAGCTTCTGCTATGAAGTGCAACGAGTCGCGAAAGATGTGGGTGTCGATGGAAAGATGGGCGCTCAAGCCGACGTGGGCGGTTTAGATGGTCGCTGGAAAGAAATCACAACAGATGTCAACACTATGGCTAGCAATCTGGTGAGTACACCCTGAAGAACCTTGTCGGAGAGCTTGTTCTAACATAGACAGACTACGCAAGTGCGCGCCTTCTCAGATATAACTAACCTAGCCACGGACGGGGACTTCACCAAACTTGTTGATGTTGAAGCATCAGGCGAGATGGACGAGCTCAAACGAAAGATCAACCAGATGATTTCAAATCTGCGTGATTCTATTCAGCGCAACACTCAGGCCAGGGAAGCCGCCGAACTTGCCAACAAGACCAAGTCTGAATTCCTGGCCAATATGTCCCACGAAATCCGAACGCCGATGAACGGCATTATCGGAATGACTCAACTGACATTAGATACCGACCTGACTCAATATCAGAGGGAGATGCTTAACATTGTCAATAATCTTGCCAATAGCCTCCTGACGATCATTGATGACATTTTGGATCTTTCCAAAATTGAGGCTCGGCGAATGGTGATTGAAGAAATTCCTTACACATTGCGAGGAACCGTCTTCAACGCCCTCAAGACTCTCGCCGTCAAGGCAAATGAGAAGTTCTTGGATCTCACGTACAAGGTCGACAGCTCCGTGCCAGACTATGTTATTGGCGATTCCTTCCGCCTCAGACAAATCATCCTCAATCTTGTTGGCAATGCCATCAAGTTCACAGAGCATGGGGAGGTTAGCCTAACAATCAAAGAGAGCATGGGACAAAGCCACGTCCGACCTGGTGAGTATGCAGTTGAGTTTGTCGTGGAGGACACGGGCATAGGAATTGCTCAGGACAAACTGGATTTGATTTTCGACACGTTCCAACAAGCGGATGGTTCCATGACTCGCAAGTTTGGCGGAACCGGTCTGGGTCTATCCATTTCGAAGCGACTTGTAAACCTTATGGGCGGTGACCTTTGGGTCAATAGTGAGCATGGCAAGGGCAGTGAATTCCACTTCACATGCCTGGTCAAACTTGCCCCTGACGACGCCAGCATGATTGAGCAACAGATCCGCCCCTACCGAGGCCACCAAGTACTATTTGTTGACAAGGCTCAATCTCAGAACGCTACGTCGATTAAGCCCATGCTGGAAAAGATTGGTCTCAAGCCTGTTGTTGTGGATTCAGAGAAGAGCCCTGCTCTGACCCGCCTGCAAACTGGTGGTTCTCTTCCCTACGATGCTATCCTGGTTGATTCTATCGACACTGCGAGACGGTTAAGAGCTGTGGACGATTTCAAGTATCTCCCTATCGTTTTGCTCGCCCCCGTTGTTCATGTTAGCTTGAAGTCGTGCTTGGATTTGGGAATCACGTCGTATATGACGACGCCGTGCAAGCTTATTGATCTAGGAAACGGCATGATCCCAGCTCTTGAAAATCGTGCTACACCATCGCTTGCCGATAACACCAAATCTTTCGAAATTCTGCTCGCTGAAGACAATACTGTCAATCAGCGGTTAGCAGTCAAGATCCTCGAGAAATACCACCACGTGGTGACCGTGGTAGGCAACGGCTGGGAGGCCGTCAAAGCTGTTCAAAGCAAGAAGTTTGATGTCATTCTTATGGATGTACAAATGCCAATTATGGTAAGTAGCTGCATTGTGTTGATACTCACAAACCGTGCATAGGCAGACCGGCTAACGATTTGGTTTAAAGGGAGGTTTCGAGGCCACTGGCAAGATTCGAGAGTATGAGCGCGGCATAGGAAGCCACCGCACACCTATCATTGCTTTGACGGCTCATGCCATGATGGGCGACCGAGAGAAGTGCATCCAGGCTCAGATGGACGAGTATTTATCCAAACCTTTGCAGCAAAACCACCTCATCCAGACTATCCTCAAGTGTGCTACCCTTGGTGGTCCATTGCTTGAGAAGAACCGTGAACGCGAGCTGGCACTTCACGCCGAAACGAAATCAAAGCACAAGGAGGGAGGTCAGGGTTTGCTGCGACCGACACTCGAGAGTCGTGCTTTCACAAGTCGAGAGCCCCTGTTGGGAAACGGCAAGGAGAGCCCTGCCATTCTGGCAACCGAGGAGGATCCTCTGGCAAGAGCACGTCTCGACCTTTCTGATATGAGAAGCCTGACCAACTAACCGGGTTTCTTTCGTGTCTCAGGTTTTCATGAGATCACTTAGTCAATAACAAGGCCATGTCACGACATGACCATGTGCGTCGAGCGTTGCGAAATATCCGCTCCGCTATATCATCAAGTAACGGAACACGGTCCTCGCTTGGCGTTTTTATAGCCATCACGTTATTGCAAGTTTCGCATACGCCACATGTTCGTCTTGTATCGAGTACTCGAGATTGCGACGGTCGTTTTGTATCAGCACAGTGGATTTGAGTTTTGGTTCGCTTGCGATTACAAATTACAAGATGGCAAGGTCTACAGGTTCTGTTTGGTGATACCGTTTTTTGACAACTTCATTGCGTGGTACTGCTTGCACTGGCTCTGTTTATTCTTTGTTTTCACATAGGCCTTTAGGCTCTATAGGCTACAGCCCGCATCATGCGCTTCCTTTTCTATGGCGTTTCTGGGGTTTTCATACGTGGATGGTTGCGCCAGACCTTCTCAAAGGGCTTGTATCGATTCGATTGCGGGCTACAATGGAATATATTGACTTAGATGGGCATGGACCAACATCAACAAACATACATACGACACGTGTAGGCGACTATGGTTAGAATGGGAATGTGCTGAGTGAAGGGGTGAGCATTCGAGGATGACACTTCTCTCTCTCTCTTTTTTTTTTTCTTTTTTTTCCAGACATGGCTTGCTGCTTAGGTTTTGTTTTTCGGTGTTGCCTTTACTGTATATCTGGTTGCTCTTGGTTCTTATCTTTTCATTTTTCAATTTTTTTTATTTTTTATTTTTTGCTCTTGGATGAGCAGTGGGATACGAGCCACTGAGCTCAGGGATTATGCAAGGTCACGAGATGGGATGCGGGGAGATTGGAATGTTTATCTCGATGGCAGGGAAGGACGAAGCTTCTCATAGCCGTCCAGATACTATAGGCGAGAAATGTTCTTTGGGAAAGAAGAGACTCATGGATGACTGGCATACCGCTCTCTCCATTATCTAAGCTGCTATGTGACGTGAACTAAACCCTAGCACTCCCCAGACAGTCAAGCCGTGTCTTTTTTGTCCTTCTCTACGTCTCCATTGGTATCGTCCCGGGGCTTGTCTTGGCTATCTCTTGCTCTTATGTCTTGAGGAGCGCCGTCGGCCTGAGCTGCCTTGGCAGCTGCGGGAGCCTGTAGATTGCCGTTGGCTTCAAGGGCAGCAAGTATGGCGTCAAGTCTACTTTCGAGATTTGTAAGGTTGTTCTCAAGGTTGGTAGCAGCTTGCTCGCCCCTATATCAATTCCATGTCAGTCAAGTTACACTGTAGATCGCCCTGCAGCATGGTGTGAAATATGTCAAGAGAGGGAAGGGAAGGCGAATTTAAATAAGGTGACGTCCAAGGTAATGCGAGGAGAAGTGTAGGGATGAGTCCGTCATGCTTGGTGAGAAATGAAGCTATCGAGATGCATTGGACTTGATAATGAGCGTAAACATCTTTTGCTGCCTTGACAAGACAAAAAGCTTGAACAATTAATGTTGTGGTTAATGATATGTGGATAAAAAAGCTCAAGCCCCGGTATAAGCCTGTTCAGTTGACAATCGGTACCGACGACAAATGAAGTCAATATTCAACATATCAAGATAGATGCATATGCATATTTTATGTTGAGCGTCGGAAACGCCGATGGAGGAATTTGTCGATATAGACTCCGCCGAGAGGAGGGAGGGCCGAGCACAAAGCGATACACTGATGCCAAGTGCACCAGTGAAGAAGTCCATGGACAGAATACGAAAATAGGGAGATGGATAACAGGAATCTCATGGTGGAAGTGGATCGAGATGGGGAAAATGTGAGGGAGGGTGTGTTGAGGCGAGTCGAGGCGAGGCGGAGTGAGGTGAGGCTGTAGAGTAGTTTACCTAGCAAGGTCCCGGTAAGCCTAGAACACGGATGTTGTCAGTATGAATGGAAATGCCACGCAATGAGTGAGTGTCAACGAGTCGAAAGGGTGTGGGTGGCTGCGGGAAGGGCGTTTCAAGAAGTGGTGTGTAAAGAAATGAAGGGTAGGTACGGCAAGACCAAAATGCAGATGCGAATGGAATATGCAAATGCAGAATGTGAATCAGGAGGGTTTGGCTTGCCACAAGCCAAGCGAGGCGGTCTCGACCAACGGGTTGGGTCTGATTCTGGGTCTGGTATAACACGTTCCACGGTCAGGCCGGGGCGAGAGTCTGGACCTCGATAGTGGGAATAGCCAGGGAATGACTAGGGGAAGGGGGAGGATCTGGGACAGGAAAATGGGGAAAAGAATATAAGGAGATGGTTGAAACAGGAAAGGAGTGACATTTCCTCTCATATTCGATTGTCATGTTGAACAACAGGTGATCAGATCGAACGGGGACCAAGGACAATTCTCTCCGGATGTGCAAATATGGTGTTTTGTTGCCATTCCCATGTTTCGTAAGAGGGCGAATTCTGCATTGCCATGTCTGACTGATGGGTGGCGAACATCCACCCCCAATGCAATGGCAATCATGAGAGTGAGACATGGATAATAACAGAAAAGACTTACTTGGGCCAAATCGGCATCCCCCGAACCCGTAGCCTTTGTGGCTCGATTGTTTGCGTCGTTGGCAGGGGCCATCTTGTACGGACTGTATTTATTTACGTGAGACGTATTGGTGATGAATGAATAAGAGGTAGGTATAGTAAGTGATTATAGGTAGGGCAGATAGATATTAACGTGTTGAGACAACCTAGCGTGGTGGAAAGCTGGCTGTGCTTTTGCTGAGCGGTTTGTTTAGGAGAAATAAGTGAATGTGAGCGAGGATGCCTGCTCGTGGCTGAGCGGGTTAGGTTTATTATGGAGGTTCTTCTGCAGTTGCAGTGGGGGTTTATCCGCGTGGGCAGCCAACGGTTCTTTCTTCCTACCTCCTCCATACCTACTAGATACTATCTACTACCCAAGGTTACGGTTTCTTTAACAGCACTTGGTCTTAAGAGAGCCAGTTAAGCACCCGTGGAGTTAATGGTAATAATCTATTAATGCCTGTTGTTATATATTGTCAGATCAACTCAAAGCTCGGCTTCTCATTTGCTGACATGAATGATTGAGATAGAGAATCCCATCGGAAAGTGGAGGGAAGCCTGAGTACAGTACAGTATTCGCCTACTAGTTTGAGTCTTGGTCCCGGCAATTTGGCGGGCGCGACAGCGGGCCGTCCATTAAGAAGGGGTGGCCTGTCAAAGCTCGGATATCCATATACAGTAGAGACGTCGATCATGAGAGAAGGGGCAATTTGAGCCTCGATTGCACTCACTTGATTCAGTCCAAAGTCCGACCACACTCGGACCTGATCATCTTGAATCATGTTCGAGTCAGAGTTGATCTTGCATCCTGATAGCCGGCTATCCAAGGCACTCTTCGCCCGGCCTTGATGGCCTATACTCGGTTCAAATTACTTACAGAAGCCGCTCCCAAGACCTTAGTAAACGGAATCGTTTCCTCCTATTGACCAGAAGACATATTTGAACAAGACAAGCAATCTGTTCCAGACCTAGCTGAGCTCTTGCAAATGTTCCGTTCAGATCATTGGCCCAGGGAGGATATTGTCCGGGAACAGATACAGTATATCGAAAACAAAGTGACATGGTTAATCCAGACCTGCCATAGGTACAATTCCTCACATGCTATAATGTATGGACATATGAGTATCAAAATCGACCGGTCGGGGCGGGTGCGCCACGAGTCTAGGCCACTACAGATGTTGATCAGAACCTGATCTCGACCATTGCGGGTCTTTCTCGAGACAACACTCAGAACAACAACAGTCGTAATCATGATCGAACAAGGGAGAGATTTGATCACGATTATCATTTTCATGACTTAAGCGGAGAATACATCTTGAGTCTATGCTTAATCGGGAAGAAGGCATGTTCAGATAGGATCGAAATCGCACATTGCTGACTGGCTGTTGTCATAATCATCAGGGAATAATAAACATGCCACTTCTGATGCAGGTCTCCCAATGGATCTGATATCAATATCGATATCAATCAGGGCTGAAACAAACAACCTCGCTACTTAGCTATGGGCCTTCCTAAAGCCGCAGCCATTCCCTCACCCCACAAACATCAATGTGCAATAAAAGCGATGGCAAACCAACATGCCAGATCTCAAGGTGCATCTGTGTTCCCACCCAGTTTCCAGAAAGGGAATGTAGTTCGCAAAGAGTAATTCTTGGAGGAGGACTGACTGTCGTGCCTGCTTACTGTACGTACATGCAATGCAATCAATGAATCGATCTATCTACTAATCTTTATCCACTCCGCTAATAAATTAGAGAGTCCAAGTGGCTTCAGTACTCTCCGATATTACAGTGACACAAACTGGTGGAGTACCCGGTCTCTATCCCATCCCATCCATGTCTACTATGTATCTATTTATTGCTGGTGGTTCTAGACTCGCTCGTATGCTGGCTTGTGGCCCTGCTACTGTACTTACGCAGTAGACATCTCGTGCTAGTCGCATGGTCTCTAACACCACTGCTGCTACATACCGAAAACGCCAGATGATGGCGCACAGCCCCCGGTTAATACAAAACAAGCTACGGAGACTTTCTCTCGATGCACCCACGATATTACTACGTACATTAGTTTTAATAGATTAGCTAGCATCTAGGTTACTTGCTTGACCGCTCCGGGCAGGTTAGTTGCTGATCACCCCCCCCCCTTTTTTCTTCAATGCCTCGATGTGGCCCTCCATGATCAACAGACCAGTGCCAAATCGGCCAACTGTAGATATAGAAATCGGAAATGGAATACTGGCTCCTCTATATCCAAGTCAGACATGAATAGCAGAGGGAGAGAAGAGAAGAGACGAGAAGAGTGTAAGAGCATAACGTGAAGCTTTTCCAGTACTACCTACTAATATATACGCAACCAATGGGACAATGGTATTGACATACCAACTGAAGCCAAAATCGTTTTTTCTTCTTTTTGCTTTTTCAATATCCAATCGCTACCTGCGTCAGAGGCAGGAACAACCAACGTACATGCAAGACCCGGGAATACCATAATCTGGTAGCTTAGCAAGGGGGGTAACAGAAAAGATGGCATCTAAGCTTTAGGGTACAAAAATAAATAGCCTAAGGACCTGCTCTAAGCTGGCATAAGCTGACCCATTTATTTAGTCTCTTATGCTCTCAGCGGCCAAATTCTTTGGCACACTGGGGCTTAGGAAAGCGTCGAAAAGGCCCCTCCTTCCATCCATGCATTTTGACTGTACAGGGCAGGGCAGGCACGAACCAATCAGCCACCTGACCAATTAATAGGCTTGCGAGGGTGCACACCCTGGAGCTGGCCGGCTTCCTTCCAATCAATCGCTCACCCTGTCGTGAGGCCTCGACGTCTCATCAGCGTTCTAGACTCAGTGCCATGGAGAGATATTACACGCTTCACGCGACCTCGACTCAGCATATCGGGGAGGCGGATACAGGCATCTGTTCAAGCTGGGATCTAAATAAACCCGAAAGCTTTCGGGCCCTGAAGTGCAGTCTGCATCACAATTGGCATCTACAAGCAGAATCCTGTCAATTCCCATCGGACGTCGCAGCCTACGAAGCCCTCAGCCTCGAATAAGAGCTTCTAATTACGCCAATTGCCGCCTGAGTCACTTGGCAAGGTTACCAAGACTGCCGTTACTCTAACGTGCTCTTGAAAGTTGTGGATCAATCATTCAATGAAGACTATTGGCTTATAGGCAGCGGAATCTGGCTCCGTGTCTCTACTTCCGCTCTTATTCGACAGGTCAAAGGTATGGAGTCCAAGCTCTACAATGACACTATCACTGTCCGCCAGCGACGGTCTGGGAGCCCAAATTCAAGGACAGTCAAGGTCAAGATTGAAGCCAAGACTACACAAGCAGAATAAGCATTCTGGGATCGAGGATGATGCAGAGGGGAGGCGTTACACTGAACTGATCAGGGAGTCGCTCGTTTAATCCACGGCTGCTTCTTGGGCTACAACCAATCCTAGGGCTTGATGGGATCGAAATTTTGGCCAATTGTCGAATTCCCATGCCGCTCCATGGGCGATTTCTACACCAGTTCCCGATTCGCAATTACCGATACCACACATTTATGGTTTATACTGGATTGACGCTGTTTGTATGGATGGCCTGATGAACAATGCCGTCTTGCACATCTCGGCCACCGATGCTACGATCTACCGTATACCTACATACTTTTGTGACGGCAGTACTATGCTAAGACCAAGTTGGTATGGATGATCACCTATCTCAACCAGGCTCGTCTTGCTTGTAAAGAAAATCATCTGCAAGGAACTTTGGGTAGCTGGGTAGAGAAGGAGACAAACTGGATCCAAGGGCGCGTTCACTGCCCGACTCAGTTGCCAAACACACTGACCCATCGTGGAAGAAGGGATAATAAATGATTGATGCCTTGGAATCGCTTGTAATATGCGTCATTCGACTGGAAGCATCAACTATCGGCGCAATATGACGAATAAACCTCGTTGCTGCACGAACGGAGTTTGGCAAAGACGTCGGTGGCCATACCATGCGGCCCATGGAGAGGGAACCTGGGGAATTTTCAAAACCCAAATAGGCAGATCCCTTGTTGGCGCGGCACTATGGGCGATTCGATCAAAGACAGGTCTCCTCGATCATGGTGAAGCTCGAGTTTTGGCATCTCACGATCAGTAAGCCAAAGCTCGATTTCAACAACGGGCATGGCTCGATGGCGATCAGGAACAACCCACGCGCGGAACAGGGCGTGCGTCACTTGTACAGGCCCACACCTCCCCGGTTCGCAATTGCTCCGACCATCAGAACTCAAGCAGAGCTCCACTTTAGTTAGCCCACAACCACCTGGCTACCGACGAGCGATGCCGTTTGGAGAACAAGCTCACCTTCAACCTGACCTACCATCTGTCACGCTTCTTTAGTAGGCCAGTACGTACCGTCCCGGCGAGTTTCGAGCCTCCATGAGCCAGCCGCAAAACAGGACAGAGAGACGACACCGAAGAGCGTGCGTGCGTGCGTGTGTGATATGATATTCTCAATCTCACACCATCATCCAAGCATCCCGTACTGGGACGGCAGGACCATGACCGTTTCACGAAATGGGATCGAGATCTTACCCGTTACAGTTTGAGTTCCTGCACTATACCGTAGTCTACAATACCGTACTGTACCGGTGCTTCGAGCGTTGGCAGGCACACTGGATGACTGTGGACGGTGACGCATCCAAACAGCCTACCAGGTGCTGCGATTTTGCCGCCTCGGGTCAAATCAGTCAATCAATTGACGGTTGATCAACATGCGCATTTGCCTTTTTCTGAAAAGAGGATGCGGATACGCCAAGGCCCATAACACTCTTGCCCACGTCCTTGGAACACCATGACGGGCTACGGGCTCTGTACGACATTTAGACAAACATCAGCATTAACATCAATATGCCGCCCCCGACTTTCGCATATTCCTGATACTTTGCTGCTCTTGCTATCGTCTGGTTTGAAACAACTCAGCAACCTCAACAGTTGTTCCATCATTTGCATACCTACTTAAGTTTACACTTCGTTATGTACATCCATGGATGACTCGACTAAAAGTCCCCCAGTCACGGGCACCAGTAGTGTTGCGTTGCGTTGCGTTGAAGCGACCTCAATATGGTTTTTGAATGCTTCTATTGGACCAAGATGGGGCATCTCGATGTTGTCCAGGTGCCGCCCTATCGTATACGTAGCCGATGACAGGGCCCTGGGGTCCACGCTTCTTGTTTTTTTTGGACCATCTCAAGTTGAACTGCATTGCTTTACATACGTTGCTCAGCAATGCCCATGCCAATTGTCCATACCTCAGGGCTTTGCGATGGGTGACGTTTGGTGCTCGAGCGAAAGCTGACCTTTGCATTGTTCAATGATCTTCTCGAACATCGAGACTTGATACGTCCCGGCTCGGAAAAAGAATAATAAAAGGCTCCGTTAGCCAGTCCAGATTTCAGAGACAAATGCCAAGACTGTGCGTGCATCCTTGACGGAAGATTGTAGGCCTACCCCTACTCCCACCCGAGCACTTTCACGCCCCAATCCGTTGTGCTCTGCTGCGAACTGGCTGGGCTAGACTACGCCCTCCTAGTTCCTTGCGAGCCTCTGAACAACAAGACCTCCACCCCCCGAACGTAGTGCCATGTAGGAATCTGATGTTTCTGCTCTTTCTCTACTCTCGCGATTTTATCCTCGCTTCCGAAACCCTGATTTGCCTAATCCCTCTCAATCAATAGTCTTTATTCTTTGCCGGTGGCTGCGGCACCTCCGACTCTGCCCCGTTTCCCCTGGACCCTGTTCCTGCCCTCCATTTACATACAGCAAAGCAAGCATTTGGATTCCACGATGCCCTGAGATTGATCACCGTCTCAACATTGCCTCTAATAGCTCCTCTCCACAGAGCAAATCCTCGACTTGGCTTGTTTTCCAACTGACACACCCCCTGTACATGGACACTTAAAAGTCCCATTTCTCTACAATCTGATTCTTATAAGCCTTCTGCCTGTCTAGTTCGGCCCAGGGCCACGCGCACACGCCAACAGGAGCTCAGGTCCAGAACATTAAACCTCAACCGACCGACCTGCAGCCAAACCTAACCCGGGGTCTGTTCTGCCTACTTGGATCTGTCACCTCACAGTCGCCTCACAAGTTTCCATCCCGAGATCACCTGCTAATCCACCCTCTCGTCACTATCCTCGACATTGTCCCTAGTCGAGGTCTTGCGCCGCTGACTGACCGTGGACTTCTATCCTACCCCCATCGCGGTTGGACAGAGCACCTTTCTCCCTAACCCATAACCAGCCCACCACGACCCAGCATCCATTCTGTGCAATCGAGATATCCGATTCTGTGTCTTGTCTCTGGTGAGGCTCATACCTGCACTCGACTCCCTTACAAGCTCGACTCATCCATCCTTCCCTCTTGATCGCTTTCTGGTTTCTCTTTCTACTCTCCTTCTCGATTATCCGCCTCGAAAAATTCGTTCGTTTGTTCGTCGCCGTGGTATGTCAATTGAAAAATCTTTGTCAGAATATCATCCTTCATCATATGTCCCACCTGTTCCTGCCCTGAAGCTTGTCAGTCTACAATTGTAGCGGACTTGCCCACCTCTCTCGATTCAGCGTCGAGTGACCCTATCTCTTACTTGTATGAGCATACTGTTCCTTCCACCATTCTCTCAGCCCTTTCCCGTCGTCATTGCCCCATGCCCGTATACCCAATCAATGCATATTCTGTTTTCCGGCCCTGAGTTGATACTCTCGTCTCTTCAAACCTTTCTGTCTTGTACTGCACAGCTTCGCTTTATCGTTGTCCATCACGTTGTGGTGCTCTGAGCTCTGGGTATAGTCTTCTCTCTTGATGTAAAGCATCATTGTCTTCCATCAGCTCTTGAACCTCGCCACAGCATACTTTCCATTGCTAGCTTCTTCCAGAGTCGTTCGACTGCGAACGACATCGTCTGTTCATCATATCTCAGTGCCTAACCCCGCGTTTCAGAATCCACCTGTTTTCGACTGTATTCGTCAAGCCGTCAACCAAACAAAAGAAGAGAGCATTGCTTTGCTATTTCAACACACTCGTGTGCTTAGTTTGATATTGCCCAACACTTACTGGGTGTATTGTCTGATTGTATCAACGGCCAACCAGCCATTTGACCCTGCTGCCTATCCCAGATCATAGGTTGCAAACTACCAGTCCACTTGGACGTGGATGAGGCTGAAGTCGTCATCCTGGCACCAATCACAAGAAACCTACTCGTTTTCGAAGGAAAGTTTTCCAGAACTTTCCAGCCGTGCTGTATGTCTTCCGATCTTGAATCGATCTTCGCCGAGTTGGGGTTGTCCCAGTATCTCGGCGCCTTCATCGAGCAAGGATTTGATGAGTGGGATATTATCCTCGATATTCAGGAGTCGGATCTGTATGTGCCCCTAGCCTCGACTCTTTCTGGCAATTATACTGACTTCTTAACAGAGATGCATTGGGCGTCAAACTTGGCCACCGCAGGGTATGAGAAATGTCACTGCCCACTTAGGCAAAGACTAATATGATCTCCGTCTAGAAACTCCAAAGAAGAATAGCCAATGCGCGGGGTATATCCCCATCAGCGTCTCTGGTGACCCCTGCAAGGCCAACAAGCGAAGAAGCAAAGTCAGATGGCGTTCAACCCGAGCCTAGTCGGACAGAAACGCCCCCGGAGGGACAAGGTGTCGCGAAACGAAAATATCGACGTCATCCTAAGGTGTGAAGAAATTCGTGCATCGTCAGAAACAACCGCGACTAACAAGACGCTAGCCCGACGAGAATGCTCCTGAGAGACCCCCTTCAGCTTATGTGCTGTTCTCTAATAGTAAGCCTCGTCCTAAGCAAGAACTCTATGGTCAGCACAGCAACACTAACGAGTATTACAAAGAAATGAGAGAAGACTTGAGAAGTCAAAATCTTACATTCACAGAAATTGCCAAGTTGGTAGGGGAAAACTGGCAAAATCTGAACGCCAGTGAAAAGGAGGCGTACGAGAGCCAAGCGAACGCAGACAAGGAAAAGTACCACCGAGACTTGATGGAGTATAAGAAGACGGCCGACTACCGGAAATATATGCAGTACCTGCACGAGTTCAAGGAGAAGCAAGCCAAACGAACTCAAGGTTCGTAGCCACCTGGCACCAAATCCACCGCTCGTTGGCGGATGAGTGAAACTGACATACCGACGTTGACTAGCCGATACTTCAAAGAGGACCAAATTGGACCCTGCTCGACTCCGACACAGCAGCAGTAGCAGCAGCACCATGACGCCTGGTAACACATCGAGTGGAAGCGGTAGCGAAAGGTTACAGGGGAGCGAGCCACCACCTTGTCGCCGGGAAAGGTTGAATTCGATCGCATCGGTAGCTGAATCGCAGCATTCGTCAACAACACCAACACTCCTGTCGCAAGCCAACTCGAACGACGACACCATGTCATCGCCCCGGGGTAACCACTTCGATGCCGGTAGTCCTCGGGAGCCCAACCATCAAACTTCTACGCGCCAGCAGTCATGGCGAGAAGGTGTTCGTGGAGCTGAAGCATCTCAGCAACATCTGCCATCATTATCCAATATGCTCGAAGATGGGAGGAGAGGGGTGCCCATATCATCGGGCTCGGAAGGAAATCCGTATTCGAGTGGTTTCGTCGCCGCCAACCATCCAAGATCAGTACCTGAGGTACCAAACGTCCTTCCATCGGCTCCGCCCAAAGTACCGCTCCTTCGACACGAACCTTCTTCTACCAGCAGCGTCGGCTCAGTCAGCCCGGCGGCAAGCTTTGCACGAACGCCTGGCGAAGGTCCTCTGCCGATACACGCCCTACTCTCCCATCACCAGACACTACCGACCCCAATTGCTGCTGCCAACGTGGCAATGTTCGAACGGGGATCTTCTGTTTCTGGTTTCGGAACAACTCCCAGCCCGACAGATCCTGCACCACTTGCGAGACCATCTTTTGGTCATGGCGTAGTGCCTAGAGGATATGGTACTTGATCCTCACACTGCAGACTTCTGCAGAAAGCTTGAGCTAACCCGGCTTACAAGGCTCTCAACCTCTGCCACCTACTGGCTCCCTAGCCAGAAATGACGAATATATGGCAGACGACGATGTCCTGATGACGCCAGCACCCGATCTCGTTGCCCCAGTTGAAGAGCGGCCTCTACGACCTAGCCTGGATGGCATGAGTGTCTTGCTGAGAGCAGGCGAGCTTGTTGCCAAAAACGAACGAGACGAACGACGTTAATGAGAATTATAACGGATTGTGTTCAAACATATCGATTGCTGTTATGTACGACACTGAAAGGATCGAGCCATGGTGTGTTGAACTGAGGCCCCTCTTCTTTTATTATCTTGTTTGATACCCACGTATTATGATGTATACTCTTTTCAATTCAGGGTCGGACCTTGGCGGATGGTGGTACCTCTGTAATGGTTATTGCGATGATAAACGGGTTTAGCAGTTAAGGTCTTTGGCGTTACCGGAATGGGCTGGGTTCAACCGGCTGACGATAATTTGAAAAGTAGCAACCGGGGCCATGAGGGAGGGATATGATCTGTATTCGAATATCTGTCGAGGCCCTCGAAGGGCTGGACGACGTACCATTTATGCATCATTTGGTCGTGGTCGTAGTCGGTGGGTATTTTTCTAAAATGAAAAAGGAGAACGACTAGAAATCAGGTTAGCCAGTGTGAAATATTATAATCTCATGATCTTGTATGAATTCGAGTAGTACATAATCTCACTGTATCGCGGGATTAAAATGAGGTTCATTGGAGGGGATGTCCAAGTGTCAGACCACCAGCAGATCATTGCGGCGAGAACAGATAGATACTGTTACTATCGTGGCCATGGAGGATGTGTAACAGACAGGGGCGTCGATCAATTTGTCTTATTTTGAACTGCTACCTCTATGTAGATACCAATATAGAGGACGACAAATAGAGACATGCGGTTCATGTCTCAGGATCAATCGCAGAGAAAAACAAAGTAAAGAAGGAAGGCGAGTAGACGATATGAAATGAAGGGTCCTTCCTTATTCAGGTTTTATGAAACCCTGACCCAAGCCAAGTGCGTACCTACTCTTTGTAACGGTTCCTCCCCGCAAATCTCAACGTCGTCATAAGGGTCCAGTTGGTAATTCGTCTCAACGTCATGGTGCAGAACATACGAATAGAGTGTGGGGCGCATCGCCCAAGAAGGGAAAGGTGAAAAAAGAGGGGCCTAATAAGATACGTACCTTGTCAACACAAAGTGAGTTGATGATGGGACGTAATGTTATAACCTTGCAACTGTTGAAATGTTATCTATCCTAGTATCCCTGACCCAAAAGGATAATGGGATGACAATTGTTGTCTGTTGAAAACTCGAATGTGTAGCATAACTTTATCCATGTCAGCTTGTTCATTGCCTGTCGCATTTTGAAGACTCAAACATCAACCAAGCTAGCTAAGCAGGGGAACATTAACTAAAATAAGTCAAGAGTCAGATCTGCAGATCTAAACTTGTTTTCCCCCTCTACAATTGGGAATAGTTCTACCTAACAATTAGGTAGACAGAAGAAGATTGACGAAGAAGAAAAGGCTGGTCAACTTTCGAGTAGAATTTGACTTGAGTACACACAAATATGCCGTGGTCCAAGATTTATATATATCCAATCGTTCATTCCGTCGTGTCCATCATATAAACAATTGCTCTAAATGTTGCTTATCTCGACTTCTTCCCCAACGCCAGGATATCATCAGGTCATCTTCCATGCCTCCCCTAGATGTCTCTTTCAAACAAAGTCTGCAGGTGCCTGTCTCATGGCTCGTCAAGTCAACTATACCCTAAAAACATAGACACAAACAAGCAGTCTAAAATTGCTCTTGCTATTCGCCCTCAACGATCTCAGCCGTCCAGTCCCTGCGAATCTCTAGCTCCGACAGACCAGGTGTGTTTTCGATCACCAAACCCTTCTCGTTGGCTAGATGTAAAAGACAGATGAAACAGTACGATGTGGAGATATCATCCATAACCGGTTTGGGGTATACAGTTTGCAGGTTATTCATGACTTCTGTGAACTTGAGCGGTCCTTCTTGTTTGAAGTCGCTGTCAGGTGATGGTGAAGGTTCGGGTTGTTTCTGGAAATATGTGTTAGCATCTTGCTCATTAGTGGTGCCGATTTCACAGATAACTTACTCCGAGAATGTCATTATCCATGCCCTTCCACAATTCCTCCTTGAGTCTTCGGACATCAACCTTCTTGGCTACTCTGGCGTACTGGACATACTCTGGTCGCACGCGCCTTGTTTGAGTAACCAATGTCGTTCCAAAGGCCCCAGTATTCGTCACCGTCTCGCCATTGAGAAGAGCTGTAAGACCACCGCCCTCAGTCAGACCACCTTGGCCGTCAACGCCTGGCGAGAAATGTTCTCGTGCATCGGCAAACTCTAGGTCGTCATCATCGTCCAAATCGCCGCCGCCGGGGAATGGCATGACGTCGTCTTGGAAGAAGTTAGCATCGTAATCACCCCCAGGAAGTGCCATCTCGTCGGTGTTTTGCGGTGCCTTTTGCTTCGCCCAGAATGCTTCGTCCATCTCTCCCTCGGGCTGGTTGTCCAGACCAACGTTACCGAAACCACCTCCAGCGCGAGAGTTGAATCCTGTGCGTCGCTTGCTCATTCTTGCCTTGGGTTTGAGGAAAAGGTTCAACAAAGACTTGGAGTTGAAGTGCTTGTCATCGGGAAGTAGATTGCGTGACTTTGACTTCCAGTCTTTTTTGGGCATGCTGATGGTAGTGTTGTTTGTAGCTTGCGTGTAGATGAGGTCCGAAGTGTGTGAATCGAGAGGGGCGGCGAAGTCGATTTCAAAGGGCTCCTTTTCCTTGCGTTTCTTTGTTTCCGTTGCTGGCTTATTGACATCCTTGATCTTTCTGATTCTCCAGTGCTCGGCGCTTGTCCAGTTCTTCTGTAAGGCTTGGTCGAAAAACCCGAGAATATCTTCATGCATCTTGTCCGCTTGCTGAGCGCTTGTCATGGAAACGATATATTCCCCTTTTCCATCGATCTCATCCCCATCGCCGCCCTCTTCACCGAAGCCAGCGTCATAAACTCGCATCTGGGGTTCCAGGGCGGCTTCTCGGGCCCAAGCCTCACCACCTTCACCAAAAGCGACGTCCTCGACGGCATCAAAAGTTCCAAGGCCAAGGTCATCATCATCAAATCCTGCCGGAGCGTCGCCATCGATGACAAGACCGGAAATATCACCCAATGCCCCGGGGTCTTTTTCCTTGTCTTGATCTTGCCTCCAATCCTCGGGCGCCTTCAAAAAGGGGATATCCATAGAACCAGAAGGATCACCAAGGTCAAATGTTTTCAAAGACGGACAGACGTCAAGCTCGTCGAGTCGGTACAGATCGGGGATGAATTTGGCACCAAGAGCTCCCACGTCGATTTCAACATCATCAGCTTCCTCTTCCTCTTCCAACTGCTCCTCTCCTGCGTCTTCTTCGTCGACACCATCCTCTTCTTCATCGCCCTCTTCGTCAGTCTTCTTCTTTCCGAGAGTGGTGGCATCGCCACTATCGTCACTGCTGTCGAAAACAATACGCCCTTGAGAATCGATCATCAAATGGTTCAGAAGAAGTCCCTTGGCACCTCCCTCGTCAAAATCGGCAGAAGCTTTCTTGAATAGGGGGTCAACGGCGAATTCTAACTCAAACTTCTTGAGTTGCAGCGAGTTGAACGAAGGCGCCAACGTTGCTTCAGACGATCGTTGTGTCTGTCGAATGTCAGTCTAAACTTTTTGAAGCATGCATATGAAAGAGACAATACCTTCTTCTTGGGCTTCTTCTTGACATTACCGTCCTCGTCCAACTCTTCTTCGTCACTCTCATCGGCATCTTCGCCATCCTTGTCTTTTTTCTTGGCATTGTTGCTATCGGCAAGACCACTTAGAAGCTTGCCTGTCTCAGTTGCGACACTGTCGACTCGGTTCGTATAAATCTTGACACATCCGTCTAGGGTACAGCTGGCCTTTTGAAAGTTGACGCCATCGCCTTCCTTGAGGAGTGACATGTCGTGGAAATAGTCTATCAGGGCAAAGTTCCACGAGTTTGTCGCATTGATCTTATTATCGGTTGCCATCTTCATCCATTCCTCAAAGTTGGCGAGAAGAGGAACTCGCTTCATGGGCGTGACTGCGGAGCCTCCAACCACAAAGCCTTCGTCATCTTCGATGTTGCTGGCACGGCCAGGACGGGGAGTTTGCGGATCGCCGTTTTCCATGTCGTCTAGGCGGGCGCTGCCTTTGCGAGGAGTTGCGGCCTTCTTGATTTCGTTGAATTGTCTCTCGTGAAGAGCCCTTCTAGAGCTCATGCGCTGGCCTTTTTCTGACACATCGTCGTTGAGGGGGATTCTGGATAGCTGCATTAGCACATCACAACGGTAGCCAGTGAATCAGCTTATTGACACTCACTTTATCGGTGAGTGCGTTATGTATGAAGGCGCCGTCCCTGAGCCAGTATTTGCCCTAGCACTCCCCGATCGGGGAACCTGAGCAACACGAGGCATTTTGAATGTGGTTTGTGTGGGCTGTTAATTAAAGAGGGCGGAGTTGGACGAGGCCTGTCGCGTCTTTGTCGTCGTCGTCGTCGTGGTGTCGCGGGACCCCCCCTTGCCAAAGTAAACAAAATAAATGCGAATTGTTAGGCTGGTACAGGCGGGCAGTTTGTGGGGTAACTGCTTTGCGCCTCCTTTGATACCTGAGGCTTAAACTGTGGCTGACGAGCAACAACAGCTCAGATACTTCGCAGTACACCTCGACTAGTACCTAGTACTGCATAGGTAAGCTTTAGAGTGTAAAAAACAAACCACAGGACCTGGTCTAAAATAGTATGAAATGATTCACGGATTTTGTCTCGCATACTCTCAGTTCCATCGGTTTAGGTACGTCTTCTTTTTGGTAACGTTGGCGTTAATAAGCGGAAAGTATCTTCCGTCTTAAACGGAGCATCGCGGACACCCGGCAGCACGGGAGCTGCCAAGGCATGAAAGCCATCACCCCTGCTCATGCATCACGAAACTTCGTGGCGGCACCTAAGGCAGGCACGTTGGGAACGAGAAACAAGCCAGAGACAGGACGATCTACAGCTAGACGCATCAGACAGCTCGATACAGCGCAACCCATCTCCAACAGCGGCAGGTGATGAAGCTTAGCATTTGGCCTAGCCTAGACTGTCACTACCAGCTCTGAACTGGCTAGACTGGATCAGCTACGTTTTGTGTTTTCCTGCTAATCTCTCCATGCGAGCCACACTCACACATCAACTGTGGCAAGTACTCTAGTACTGTACCGATCCGTATCATGAAATGGCAGGCGGCCTCCCTTAGTCTTCGTCACGATCATCCAGAGCTTGCGACAAGCTCGTCGCAAAAGAAACGCTTGAAACTGTGTTCTGGTTCACTTCAAAATAGTAAGTTAGTTAGTACCTAGTAACTAAAGTGATACAGTACTTGCTTGCTGCCTGAGGAATTTGTCAGGTAGGTTTTTCCTGCCTCGGGTAATCGCAAGGGACGACGTGGAGGTGGGCAACAGTTAGAATACCTATGTCACGTCACAACACGACAATTCGAGCTTTCTTATCTAGCACCAAAACCAGGTCCTACTAGGCACATAACCTTAGTAGGTATTAAACCTCCCCTCTCCCCTCACCGAATCTCATTTATCTACATATATCTTCATGACTACATTCCTTTCCGCATCGCTCTTTGCATCCAAGTGACAATGGGACTCTCAGCAACCGCTTTATGACATGACGATACCAATACCAGAATGACGAATACCACCCCTCGTGGGCTTGCTTGCCCAAACGACGACATCGATCAACGTCGCAACACAGCTCCTAAAAGATTCCTCCGAGGTAGTAGACTCAAGTCTCGCCCTTTCTACACTACGCTCCTTCTTCTATCGATTTTAACCGCGTATTCCTTCCTGTCGCATACAACCTTCGCGCAGTCTGGCTCCAACCACGCAACCGATCCTAATTACATTTTCAAACGAAGCTCCTCCGCCGACACTCCTGAATGCAACCAAGTTCATGATGCTCAAGACAAATGCGCTTTCGTGCGCAAATACTGTACCGACGACGACGCTGGGCTTGTCCCTTATACCGAGCTCTATTATTGTACATTCGGCAATGTAAGGCCCGTCGCATTCAGTATCCTCGTCGTCTGGCTTGGCCTCCTCTTTACCACCATCGGAATCGCTGCAAGTGATTTTTTCAGTGTCAACTTGAGTACAATCGCCACTGTTCTTGGTCTTAGCGAGAGTCTAGCAGGCGTCACGTTCCTAGCATTCGGCAATGGATCTCCCGATGTTTTCAGCACTTTTGCTGCCATGGGCTCTAACAGTGCCAGCATGGCCGTTGGTGAGCTAATAGGAGCTGCAAGTTTCATCACTGGTGTCGTTGCTGGCTCTATGGCTCTTGTGAGAGAGTTTCGCGTTGATCGAAAAACGTACACCCGTGATATTTGCTTCTTCATCTTCGCCGTTGTTTTTACCATGATTTTCTTGGCCGATGGTCATTTGCATCTCTGGGAGTGCTGGGCCATGATCGGCTACTATGCAGTATATGTTGTCACTGTTGTGACATGGCATTGGTACTCGACGAGGCGCAAAGCTAGGCAACGCCGTGAGGGAGAAGCGCGCAGTCATGTATATACGGCGCTGAGCCATTCTGGGGATGAATTGGCTGGCGAGCCGTACCGTGATGACGTAGACGACGTTGGTTCGGGTCCTGGTACTGCTCACTCTACTCCGCCCGATATCTCACTCCTTGAAGCCGGACCCAGGATCGAGGTGGAAGGCACACCGCAACCAGGCGAGGGCGACACATCAAGCGAAGACCATGATCGCATGGTTGCAGCCGAGGTCGCCAGCAGCATGCGAGTATTGCGAGGTCGTGGAGTCAGGAGAAACACAATGACCCCTATTCGACCTAGTCTCGTTGGCGCGCTTGAATTTCGATCTGCTCTGGCACAGCTGCAGCGTGAGGGTAACTTGCAATTGTCAACAATCCCGGGAAGAAGTTACTCAGATTACCACGTCCATAGGCGAAGGCAAACCACAACGACTATCTCGGATTCAGCTCGTTCAGACGGCCAGCTGGCTTCGAGCCACGATGAACATGCGCCCAGAAGGAACAGAGCACTCTCTTCAGGAGATCAGCCTGTGGGAACCGCTGCGCACCCGGATCTACGTATCCCGAGTCTTGACAGAGGTGAAAGCAACCTGTCAGTTCCCGGCTCCACAGCCAGCGGAACAAGAGCATCAAGCCCGAGCCCATCTCACACCGTCGGAGGAAATCTGGCCGCACCACTCGTCGGTCCTAGTGGGACCACCTATGATGCTCCCATTGAGGGCACGAGAGGACAAATGCTGGCTCCCGAACTTCACCTGCAAATTCCGAGTCGGCGTAGCTCCTGCAGTGATCGATCTTCGCCAAACACGCCTTTCCCTATGTACACTGACTCGCCGGCGCTGCTCACACCCAACTACCATAACGACCCAACCGAATTCATATCACCGGGAGGAGTATCGCCCAGTACCGTACTGCCGGGCTCAGCAGGTCGTGAGACACCGTATGCTGACTTGCAGCTGACGGTCGATGCACCATCACGCCCTGTCAGGTGGTGGCCGTATGCTGTGCTACCACCACCTCACATCTTGTTGGCAACCTTGTTTCCTACATTGCAAGGTTGGAGGGAGAAGACGACGTGGGATAAGTTTGTTAGTGCCATATCCGTTCCGAGCATTTTTCTTCTGGTAGTCACTTTACCAGTGGTAGACTCGGATACAACAGATGACGAGTCGTCTATCCTCGAGACGATTGTTGACCATACCAGCCATCACCACGATCACCACGATCATCACGGCCTCGGGCATATGGCCCCGCATGTTTCGGTCGAGCATTCGTCAATCGAGCCAGAAGGAGAGACAGAGTGGGAGCGTTATCGCAGACACACTATTGTAAACCGGGGTAGCAGCCATTTGGGGCATACTGTTCCGCCTTCCTCAGCACATGCCGTTGGGGGGGAGTATTTGGCCGCGTCGCAGCTGTCTCTGGGACCACCAGCCATTGTGACCAAGCCTGCTTCGGACTTTCCTTCTTCGAGTAGTGCCAAGGACGACGGCACAAGCTGGAATCGGTGGCTCGTGGCACTGCAGCTTTTCACTGGGCCTCAGTTTGCCGTTTTGATTCTATGGGCCAATACTTTGGATGATTGGGAAAGTCCCCATAAGACTCTGATCCGGATGGTTCTCTACACACTCCTCACTTCATTAATCCTCCTTGGAGTTTTGATTGTTTTCACATCGGAGGACAGAGCACCTCGTTATCATTACATGCTTTGCTTCATGGGATTCATTATTAGCATTGCTTGGATCTCAACCATCGCAGGCGAGGTTGTTGGGGTTCTTAAAGCCGTCGGCGTTATTCTGAATATTTCGGAGGCGCTGTTGGGTCTCACAATTTTCGCTGCCGGCAACAGCGTGGGAGATTTAGTTGCTGACATTACGGTGGCGCGACTGGGATACCCTGTCATGGCCTTGTGAGTATTTCTGTGCTTGATTGGAAGATATAACTGACAATCTGTCTAGATCCGCCTGTTTCGGTGGTCCGATGTTGAATATATTGCTCGGCATTGGTATTGGGGGTGCCATGATGATGATCAAGAAAGCAAACAAGAAGCATCACAAGAACCCTTCTCACCCCATCAAGTACAAGCCTTACCGTATTCAAGTCAATGGAACGTTGATGATTTCAGCCATAACGTTGCTTGTAACCTTGGTAGGGCTGTTGGTTGTTGTGCCCATGAACAAATGGATCTTGAGTCGCAAGATCGGATGGGGACTGATTACACTTTGGGCAGTGAGTACAATCGTAAATGTCATTGTCGAGGTCACTGGAGCTTGGGGTCAGATGGCATAAATGCGTCGGAGCTACATGAAACAAACATCTTTATACATATTGGATGTTTGAACGATTGGGCTAGAATATAAACTAACACGGCTTTATTTGCTTTTATCGAATACGATCATGCCTATGGAATTTCAGTGGATATAAAAAGAGCAAACTTGTAGATATTACCAGATTAGAGACTATCTATATCAACATGTTGGATTTGGCATCTGTTTGTCAAGTGCTTGATATCCACTGATCGAGCTCACCTAGCCTAGCCTCGGGGTCATAGAAAACACAGGTCTACTCGCCTGAGGGACAAAATAACTTGGCCACTTTAGGCCATTTATTTTCAGTACCCTTAGCTTAGGATCTGTGTTTTCTCTCACCCCCTAGCCTAGGTACCTGGGTAGACGACCCCCACCACGATGCGAACTGTGTGTGCCTTTGGCGGTCAGACTCAACGAGAGGGAAGGGTCCACTAGAAAAGTGAGACGCCACTGTAGATTTCGCTTGTGAAGATCTGATCTCATGATAACAGCCCAGTTGAAAGTATATGTAACGAAGAAAGCTGTGACCAAAGGACACCATTGCAACTACATTCCATTTGTTGAGGTTTCCATGGTGTAAGATTCTCTTCTCAAACAAACCTTGTTGTCTTCTCGTCCCATTCATTTGCCCTCAGGGACCTTTTGTCGTTCTAATGACCATAGTTGAACAGACCCTTGAATCTTTAGCGGTATAAACGTGGCTCTAGTATAGGTGATACGAAATGTAACATGGCGAACTGGCTTGCTACTCCCATTTGCAAATGAAATTGATAGCTCATCTTTAGTAGCCCCAGGTACTCAATTAATATATAACTAAGAAGTGTCTGCTAACAGTTAATTGGGTCACTGTAATCTTAAAGTCGGAAGTGCTCCCTCAGTGAGGTTTCTTTGGTAGCTGTCTTGTACCTGAGTGTGCCCCGCATCTAAGTTGCTGGGTGTGCATCTCGTCTCAAGGTCCTGCCCCACCCCCTCCTGTTGGTCTTTGGTCCCCTCCTCAACACCAAGAACTCTAGGTAGGTAGTACTTACTTTATATTATCGTGGCCCCCATTTCTCTTTTTTCTTCAACAACCATTCTACACCACAACCCTCACAATGTCTGTCGCCCCTCCTTCATACTCTCCTCTCCAGGAGCGTCCTCTCAAGGACACCATCTGCCTTTTCGATGTCGACGGCACACTCACCCCCGCGCGTCTGGTACGCCAAAGCTTGATCGACCCCTGACATCCCTACAAACCGCTGACAGCTCCCAAGGATGCTTCCCCCGAGATTCTTGCCATCCTCCAGCAGCTTCGCTCAAAGTGCGCCATCGGTTTTGTTGGCGGCTCCGACTACGTCAAGCAGCAGGAGCAGCTGGGCAAGCCCGCTGGCCAGCCTGTCACCGCTCTCTTCGACTTTTGCTTCTCCGAGAACGGCCTGACTGCCTTCAAGCTCGGCGAGCCCCTCGAATCAAACACCTTCATTAAGTATATTGGAGAGGAGCAGTACAAGGAGCTCGCCAACTTTGTCCTCCACTACATTGCTGATCTCGACATTCCTGTCAAGCGCGGAACCTTTATTGAGTTCCGCAACGGCATGATCAACATCAGCCCCGTCGGCCGTAACGCCAGCACACAAGAACGAAACGACTTCGAGAAGTACGACAAGGATGCCAAGGTCCGTGAGAAGTTCGTCGCTGTCCTCAAAGAGCGATTCGGTCATCTCGGTCTCACGTATGTTGTATTACCCCTATTCACCACCATGAGCTCTAACAGCTGACCACTACTTGACAGCTTCTCCATTGGCGGACAAATTTCCTTCGACGTGTTCCCTACTGGCTGGGACAAGACCTACTGCCTCAAGCACCTCGAGAATGAGGCTAAGAAGCCTGATGGTATTGCCTACAAGAACATTCACTTCTTTGGTGACAAGACTTTCGAGGGCGGCAACGACTACGAGATCTACACCGATTCCAGAACTATCGGCCATTCCGTTACCGGTCCTGAGGACACCATGCGCATCCTTAAGGAGCTCTTTGATCTCTAAACACATAATATGGCGTTGGGAGTGAGAATCAAAAGCATATACGCACTTGCAATAGAAATGAGACCAAGAAAGAACCAATTTTGATAACCCTTGATTTTACAAAATGCGGAGTTTTATTGATAAAGCAAAGATGCTAGATAGAAATCATAATCAAAAAGGTATCTTCGATGTATAAATCTTCATAATATCGTAGAAATGCTATATATGCAGAAAAAAATGATAAATGCCACTGTAGCACGGCTTGTCGCTTATCCAGTTTCTAAATATGCGGACTACATCATCGGCCATATTCCAGATGAGGAATGATGACAGGGCCGTATTTGGTTGGAGCTGTAAAGGCGCCATCGCCTTGTACAACGAAATCGACAGCCAAGCTGACCTTGGACAGGCCCTGCTGTGAACCATTGAGGCTTGGGTTGGGGCTGAAAGGCGTTTGAGGTACTGCCGCCGCAGCGTCTTGATCGTATGAAACGAATGCAACGTAGTTACGTCGGCCCATCAGCTTCTTAAGCTCTCGTGCAGCACCACTGGCATCGGAGTGGAAGATCTCCATCATGTCTTCTTTTGTGTCAGATACCTCGTGTGTCGACTTCTTGCCGTTTTGCGGTACGTATAGAGTCTTCTGGTTGTGTAGCATCTTGAGAACATAATTGCTCTGGGGCGCCGCCACAATGGGTGATGAAATAATCTGGTACATGGTCTTGTGGTCGCCAGGATGCGTTGGATCATGAACTAGACCGGCTCCCGAAGCGTTGACGTCTATCGTGATGTTAGCTAGGTTTCTGTAAGAATGGCATGGCATGCTCAACGTACCTCCAGAAAGGAAGGTCATTCGGATTCCTTTCTGTTGCGATATGCCTTGCAGAGTTCGGATCAAATACGTTCTCTCGAGGTCTTTGGTGTCATGAGTCCACATGTCCTTGAGCACTTCTTGAATATCAAGCTCGCCGAACTGGTTCAGAACGTTGCCCATGAGACCAGTCTTCCCCACCGCCTTCTTGACTTGTGAGAATCCCTGTGCCACCACGTCTTTGCCTCCAACCACGCCTGCAACTGAGCTTGTAACCTTGCCCAAAATGTTGTAGGTCGTGTTGACAGCTTTCTTACCGGCAGCCACCGTGTTAGCAAGACTCTCCACGGTATCCAGGCGCGGGTATACGAGTGGCACTGAGATCATCCAAATACAGTGCTGTACACTGGGAGGCAGTGTGGCAACCTTGGGGAAGATTCCCTGATACGTTGGGCCTGCCATCACTTGGGCTTGGGTACGTTCAGATCGGCAGTCAGGGCCTACAACTACCACGGCCGGGCCCAAGTACTTGACAAAGTGCCAGCCAGTGCCTGTTATGGTGAAGATGTCGTGATCAGTGCTGACATTCCGCAGCATCTCGACAGTGGTGTGATGTTGGAAGAGGAGGTACATATCTGTCGCGATCCTGCCGATATTCTTAAACATAGACGAGGACTGCATATAGTCTGGGTATGAACCATAACCGTCAAAGCTATTATCTGTCAGTAAATGTCACTGTTTGCGTGTTAGAGTAGTACTCACATGTCATGGTCATCAATCTGCAGGACGTGAGGAATCTGAGCGAAGGCTTCACGAAGGAATGGCTGGTCGAAGTGACTCGTATAGTAGTGGAAATAGGCATGGGCGACGTCTTCCTCGTGCCGAGCTGTCCACTGGACGTTCTTCTTGTTGTCTCGTCCGCTCATCGCAAGCCACTGCTTGAGGAGTGGGACTTCCTTCCACAAGCGATCGCCATATATCTGGTCTCCCAAGCCTAACTGAACGTGGAAGCCACCGCAATCGACATTCTTCTGGAGAACATCCTTCCACATAAAGCCGACTCCGCCAAGCTTGGCCCGCTCATTCTGAGAAGTTCCTGCCGCGAAGTCGTTACCGGAGTGTGCAATGAAACGCCAGCTGGTCTCTTGGCGTCCAGCCACAACAAATTCATATCGGGTACAGCCAAGATGCGAGGTGACCGCGTACGTCCAGCGTTCGGTGCCAGCCTCAGACATAGGTAGCTCCAGATCGTATTTGTAGAACTTCCACCTTTGGTGAGTGGAAATAGGTCGAGGCTCGGCTTGGCGAGGGTTGGGAGCTAGATCATGGCTCAGATGAATATGAATGGTGGGTGGTTGAGGAGCGTCTGTCACAATTAGGATGCTACCAAGCCAAAGGCCTTTCTCAATATCCATGTTGACGTATCGCAGATAAGGTCCGAAGTAAACTCCATTCGTAGGTTGAATTCTGTACATATCCACACCAGCGCTTGGTGGAGGCCCTGTGAAGCCGACAGCTGTAGGCGTTGCTGAAGCTGCCACACTCATGATGCTCTCTGCATAGCCAGGGGTATGTGGCGGAAACATGGGAGAGGCCATAGACTGCTTGCCAAACATGTTTGGCGAGGCTAAAGGGTTTCCATATGTCGAGGCTGTCGGTGAAAGAGGAGCCTGTTCGTGCGATATGGGGTTTGGACCCTTTGGGAACTCCCATTGCGTTGCTTGAGTAGCTAAATGAATGTAGTAGTATTGCCCCGAATTCTGGTCTAGATGAGCGATCCATCCTTCAGGCAAGGGCGGAGGGGAGGCCGGGTTCTGGGGCTCAAAGCTCTGGGCGGGAGCAACAGCTTGCTGTTGAGAGCTCTGCCCATTCTGCTCAGGATGAGACTCGTTGGCGAACGCAGGGTGGGGGTCATTGGCAAATGCGGGATGGCCTGGATGCTGTAAGGCAGGTGACGTAAGACCGCTAGCTGCAGTCGAGGGGGCAGCAACCACTGTTGTCTTTGTAGGAGGTGTCGACGTTGTTGCCTGCTGATGCGGCTGGGCGGAGGCCGAACTTGAGCCAGCTTGCTGAGGTCGTTGCTTCTCATTTGGGTAGGATGAGTTACCGCCTGGGTTCAGGCTTGAGTAGGCAGGAGGGGGAGAATTGGTATTCATCCGCTGGAAATCTTGCTCCAACACACTGACTTGCGCTTGACCTTGTCCTTGACCTTGTGGCTTCTGTTGTTGTTGCTGCTGTTCTGACTGGGGAGGAGGACTAAACGATTGCTGCGACTGCGCCGGACTTGAGATGGCATTCATACCCTGGTATACAGTGGGTGGACCAGATGGTGCCTGGTCGGGAGTTTCAGTCGGCGTCCAAGGCCGTTGTGGAGGAGGTTGATTCCCGTATTGCGCAAGTCTTTGTGATGCGGCGGCGCTGGGTGCGCCAAGGCTGTTGAGTGTAGCAGTACCGGAAATACCGGCGGCGGCATATCGGGCCTCAATAGCATCAGCCGGCGCCTGTCCGGGCTCCACAATCGGGGTCTCGGGAGGGGGAGGAGAGCCACGGCTAGCACGGGTAGTAGATGTCGAAGCGGTCGAAGCGAAGCGATTTACGCCCTGATCGTTCATTTTTAGTTGCTGGGCAGAGGCCAGATTTGTAGGCATATTGCTTGAAGAGCTGGGTGCCGCGCCAGGTGGTGGGTAGTACGTCTTTTGATAGCTGTGATGACTTGCGTTAGATGAGCCAGGGCGCTGGTTATCAGCCAGGGGACGTTGGAAAAGGTCGTGGTCGGCGTCAGGGCTTGTTGGAGAGCTGATGGGCTTTGGGGCAGCCCCTCTTCGTTCCGCAAGACCAGGCTTCTTCCCATGAGGGCTGGTTTCTAATCGAGGGCTGGTGTCATTGTAGGCAGAGCCAAACGGCTTCGCAGGAGTGGGTTTGCGGAGGTCGTCGTCGTCGGGAAACGGGAGTGGTGCCGCAGAGCTGGAAGCGCCGGGAGGTAAAGGAAATGAATGCTTAGAAGCAGGAGAGGTAGACGTCGGAGGCGCCGGGTATCTGAAGGCTGACGATCTGCCGTCCTTGGCAGGCTGAGGGCTCTGAGGCTTGAATATGCGCAGAGGTTCAACGGTCGGGCTGTCGCAATCTTCTGGAGCGGGTTTGCTGAGGAACATCTCCTCATCTGGAACGCCACGGCTGCGCTCCATTTTGAGTTATGATGGCGCTTGTAAAAGACGATAGATGTGGACGCGGGATATGCGACAATGTGCGATATGGGAGCTGTCCAACGATGGCGGGGCAAGAAAGCAGGCCAGGCGACAGCTGGATGAGGTAGATGGTGTAAGGCCCTTGCAGGAAGATGACGGGGTCAGGCCGTGGTTTTAGGCCTCTCCTGAAGCGAAAGGTATAACAAACTTATGAGAGAAGAGCCCAGTTCGTTCGTTGCGAAGCTTGGGTTATCTTGTCTTGGTGGTTGAGCGGGGTTTTGGGCTGCGTCGGCTGAAGTGACGTGGGCTTGTACCTTCCCTGTGCCTGTGCCTGAGGGGCTCCAGTAGGTCGCAGAAACGGCCGCGCCAGGAACAAGACAATGGTCTAAAGAGAAACAGAATCTCGAAAGACTTGTAGAAGAGAGAATAAAGTTCCAAAATGTTCAATGTGGAAAGAAAGGGGGGAGATGGGAAGGTAAAGAGAGCCAAGACTGCAAGAGGGTCTTGTCTCCCTATCTCCTGCTGAAGCGCCGTGACTTTCGCCTACTGGTCCATACAGAGATATCCATGGGAGGCAGCTCGTTCAGTACCTAGGTCTAGTACTTAGTAAGTACTAACTGGAATGGAGACAAGGCACAAA
This sequence comes from Fusarium brachygibbosum, assembly GCA_018886245.1. Classification (NCBI taxonomy): domain Eukaryota; kingdom Fungi; phylum Ascomycota; class Sordariomycetes; order Hypocreales; family Nectriaceae; genus Fusarium; species Fusarium brachygibbosum. The sequence continues at coordinate 444,816 of MU249525.1, forward strand.
AAGGGTTCCATTACTAGCAGTATATTACAGAAGCAGTTAGAAGACTAATAGGAACTCACGCTCAGTGTCCAAGTCGAGTTGTTACAGATCTACTGAGCCAGAGGTATAAACTGTCATTGGAGACAAGTATATTGCTATCATGACTACCACTACTAGGACTGCTTGATTTCTCTGCTTGCCCTAGCATAGCAACAAGATTTAACCGCTGAGTTCAACCCAAAGCAAAATATCTTGCTGTCTTGTCCGGCGGTAACAGCTCCAAGGGGACATCATATGCGTCACCCTAACAGAATGATATCGAAATAAAGACTCAGAACTTTGTGCTCAGAGACACCGTCACAGCATAGAGGTTCTGATTGGCTCTTTAAAGAAACTTGTAAGCGCCCAGGAGCTTGAGCTAAAGCTTGGGAGCCACCAAAAACGGGCCTCGGGAGGTCCCTTTCAGGCTTTGGGGGCCAAAGAGTAACGGGAGGGTGGGGCTTTCGGGATAAAATCATGGATCATGAGAGCTCCAGATCTCATCATGGGTAGCGACATAGCCTCGATGCAAGCGCCCATCATTGAAGCCAAGAACCGGATGCGACCACTAAGAGCCTTTGTCTTGCAAGCACACAGTGAAGTTTCGTGACGATGACTGACATGATTAATTAAACAATTAGTTAATTAGTTAATCCCTGCTTCATGTTCCACGCTTACCTTGTACTGATCATGATGGTGTTTGTGCTGGTGTCAGTTACTACATACAAATTGAGGTATGTATGCGGCAGATAACATGATCAATCACGCCTTGTAAGTCTTGAATAGTTTGACTGACGAATCCATCATGGCCTCTCAACTCATCACCAGTCAAACAACTTCGCAGACATGAATACCCCATAATAGACTGCATTCCGCCTCAAGTTGGTGTATCAAACCTGGCCAAACAGCGATGGTTCGTGCTCGACCAGGGTGAGTTAATCACAAATGATCCAATCTATCAACGAAGAAGATATTCTAGCCTCACTCAGCATTCATGGCTTTTCGAAACGTCTCTCTTGGCATCGTGACATCAACGGCACGGAGGTTTAATACTTCCATGTTGAAATTATATTGAAATGATGTTGAGTTTACCAACGTACAATAACAGAATTAAAAGCCTAGGTACCGGTACATGCACAGTTGGTAATACAGTAGCTTTTTGACTTTGCCCTTGCATCCGACAAGAAGCTTAAGTGGGTCTTTTCATCAGCCACTCAACGCGTCTACATCAACCAAGACGCGCTTCCTCAACGTCACCACCTCTAATTTCAAGGTCCCCAAATTAAGGATTATCAAGAGTGATCATCCTTTGCCATAGAAATCGCTACTGAAACTCGCCGAATCCGGCTTACATTATGGCTCCTACTCCTAAATCGGGCGAGAAGAAACAACAATCTCTCACATCTTTCTTCACACCAAAGACAGTAAATGGGTTAGCCGCAGTCTTCGAAAAGCAGAGTCGAGCACAAGCAGCCAAATCACAATCGCCCAGCAAAGATGCCGAATCACCGTCCAGGAAACGAAAAATAGAGGACACGGAAAAAGAGAACCAAGAGCCAGAACAGACATCCAAGAAGAATCGAGCCAACAACACTGCCAAAGACCCAGAGACAAGCAGTTTCTTCTCCAAATCAAAAGCCGGCGAAGAAGAATCCGTAGGAGCACGCACAGAACGATACCGATACGACGGCTCGAGTGTGCAGAATACTCAGGGATCCAACCAAAATGAAGACGAAGACGCAGAAGAGAAACGACAGCACCAAGAACTGCACAGGAAATTTGTCAAGAAACTTGGTCATCCAGACGCACTAGCATGGCGCCGCAATATTCAAGATGCGGCCCCAGTGGGTGAAGACGAAGATGCCGATGCCGATGGGGCTGAAGAGGAGGCTCCAGCGCCAGCAAAGACAAAGAAGAAGGGGTCCAAAACAGGCAAACTGACGCCCATGGAACTTCAATTCCTGGAGATCAAAAGAAAGCATATGGATACTGTTCTCATTGTGGAAGTCGGCTACAAGTTCCGATTTTTTGGTGAAGACGCTCGCATTGCAGCCAAGGAATTGAGTATCGTCTGCATTCCTGGGAAAATGCGTTATGATGAGCGTAAGTTTTCGTGATATGGATTAAGGGATGAATTTTTAACCTTTCACAGACCCTTCAGAAGCGCACATAGATCGCTTCGCTTCGGCGAGTATTCCAGTACATCGCCTTCCTGTGCATGCGAAGCGCCTAGTAGCTGCCGGACACAAGGTTGGCGTTGTTCGTCAGATTGAAACCGCCGCATTGAAGAAGGCTGGCGACAACCGCAACACGCCATTTGTCCGCAAGCTCACCAATCTCTACACAAAGGGAACATACATCGATGAGAATGGCGAACTTGACCAGAGCGGTGGCTCTGGGGCGCCTTCTGGCGGCTACTTGTTATGTATCACGGAGTCCAAGGCTAAGGGGTCGGGTACTGACGAAAAGGTTGATGTTGGCATAATCGCTGTTCAGCCTGCAACCGGAGACATCATATACGATCATTTCGAGGATGGATTTATGCGGAGCGAGATCGAGACCCGTCTATTACACATCTCCCCTTGCGAGTTCTTGATCGTAGGAGATCTGACCAAGGGCACCGACAAGCTCGTGCAGCATCTATCGGGTAGCAGTACGAATGTCTTTGGCGACCGGAGTCGAGTCGAGCGCGTGCCCAAGGGTAAGACCATGGCGGCTGAAGCTTACTCTCATGTCACTCAGTTTTACGCCGACAAGCTTAAAGACAATGCCCAGGACGAGACTGCTGCTGCCCTTCTCGATAAGGTCTTAAAGCTGCCTGAGCCTGTTACTATCTGTCTCTCAGCTATGATCTACCATCTTCAAGAATACGGCCTTGAGCACATTTTCGACCTGACCAAATACTTCCAAAGCTTCAGTACCCGGTCACATATGCTCATCAATGGTACTACACTCGAAAGTCTCGAGGTGTACCGCAACTCTACAGACCATTCCGAAAAAGGCAGTTTGTTTTGGGCTCTCGACAAGACTCTCACTCGGCCAGGCCACCGCCTACTTCGGAAATGGGTAGGGCGTCCCTTACTTGACCAGCAACTTCTTGAGGCTCGTCTCAACGCTGTCGAGGAGCTTCTCGACAAGCAGTCAACTGCTCCTGTGTCCCAACTTGAGTCACTTTTGGCGAACACCAAGACCGATCTTGAACGCAGTCTCATTCGCATCTATTACGGCAAATGTACTCGTCCCGAACTCCTCTCTGTCTTACAGGCTTTGCAGAGAGTAGCGAGTTACTACTCAACAGTTAAAGACCCATCCGATGTCCCCTTCAGTTCCCCTCTTCTCAGCGAAGCTATCTGCGCTCTGCCGCAGATCCTTGACACGGTCGTTTCCTACCTTGAGCGCATCAACCTTGTCGCTGCACGTAAAGACGACAAGTACGAGTTCTTTCGCGATGAGTTCCAGACGGAGGATATGCAAGATCACCAGCTTGGCATCGCCCATGTTGAGCACGAACTAGACGGCCATCGTGCTGTTGCCGCCGAAAAGATTAAGAAGAAGACCGTTGACTATGTCACTGTCGCTGGCATCGAATATCTAATCGAGGTCCCTAATACCGACATTAAATACGTTCCAGCTTCGTGGGCCAAGATCTCTGGTACAAAGAAGTTGTCACGTTTCCACACCCCTGAAGTCCTTCGCTTCATTACCGAACGCGATCAACATCGTGAGGCCCTGGCTGCCGCATGCGATAAGGCCTTCAAGGATCTGCTTGCTTCTATTGCATCAGACTATCAACCCCTCCGTGACGCCGTATCCGCTCTCGCAACACTCGACTGTATCCTCTCTCTATCCAAAGTCGCCGCGCAACCAGGCTATTCTCGCCCATCTTTCCTCTCTTCCTCGACCGACCCAACCATTTCTATCACCAATGGCCGCCACGCCATTGCGGAGCATACTCTTGAGGGTGGCTACATTCCTTTTTCCACCACCCTCGCCCATCCTTCGCCTCTCGCCCACCTCATTACCGGTCCCAATATGGGCGGCAAATCCTCCTTTGTTCGCGCTCTGGCTCTCATTGTTCTTCTTTCGCAGGTCGGCTCATATGTCCCGGCAGATTCATTATCCCTGACCCTCTGTGACGCCATCCACACCCGAACAGGTGCCCGTGATAACCTCTTTGCTGGTGAATCTACCTTTATGGTCGAGGTCTCTGAAACAGCGCGCATCTTACGCTCTGCTGGTCCCAGAAGTCTTGTCATTCTCGATGAGCTAGGCCGAGGCACCAGTACTCATGACGGCGCCGCTATCGCCCAAGCCGTGCTGCAGCATGTCGTTACTGAGACACGGTGCCTGACGCTCTTCATTACACATTATCAAAACCTGGCGCGGGTCGCGGAAGGTCTTGACGGTGTCAAGAATGTCCATATGAAATTTAAAGCAGAGAAAGGGGAGGACGGAGAAGAAGAGGTCACATTCTTATACGAAGTCGGCGAAGGCGTTGCCCATCGCTCATACGGCTTGAATGTCGCAAGGCTCGCGCGCATTCCCAAGAAGGTTATTGATGTTGCTGCTTTGAAGTCGAGTCAGATTGAACAAGAAATGAAGATGCGGCGCTTGAAGGGTGTTTGTCGTGCCCTGTCGGAAGTAATGGATGATGGATCTGATCATCTCGATCAACTTGTATCGAGTATTGAGCAACTATGATGTATACTACAATTGTAATATTCACTGTTTCGGGGTTCAATGGTAGGGTCGGAGTTTTAACCTTAAAACGAGTGGTTCTTATAAAATGCTAAAATGTCTTTGCTTTCACATCCCATGACACCAATGTCGAATGATATGCCCATCCCTCCAGACTCCAAAGTATCCCTGTTTATTCTTCATTCATAACACCATTTTATATCCCGATAAGTCCCAAAATTCCCATATTAATAGAGCACCGTTGCACCTTGTCCCAGGTTCAACGAAACTCCTAATTGTTTCTCTGCCCATTTAATGCTTCATTCTTATAACCGGTCAAAAGGAAGGGGATGATACCAAAACCGTCAATTGCTGGATTTCAGGATCAAGTGCCGTATATGATGTTCGCGCAATTTGTACTTTCTGTGAATGGTCAATCAACCAGTTCTAGGAATTGAAGGCTGTGGTGAGGAGTTCCCTACACTGAGTAGCTCGCCAACTGTTTCTGAGACCAGGAATCAGCGCGTAAGGGTGCTCTCTGGTATGACGATTCATTTAGATTCAAGGCCTGGTTGGCATGTCGACTCGGCCATTCCTGTACTATCGGGTATAGAAGGAGTCATCGGTTGTTTTTGGAGGCGATTTCGAAGACTTTTTTTCAGATCTGCGGATCGTCCATCGTTAGTCCGTGGGGAAAGCCCATGTCGCTGTCGGCACCGTGTAAGCTCCATGAACCATTGAGGTTCAGTTCTTGTTCTTCAACAAGACCACTCGCTTCCATAGCTTCACACATATGCGTTTGTTGCTTCGCATCTTGCTCAGTGTGCGAATGGTCTGGCTGACGGCTGACAGCGGAGAACGACAGGGGAGAGAATGTTGCGTTCAGAGCTCTTTGGTTGTACGAACTCAGAAAAGACCGATCAGTAGAGAACAGAGGGTTAGTTCCAGGCATGCCGATAAATGGACTATGTATTCCCTGTGTTGGGTCTCCAGTATATGATCCTGGGTACTCCTCCTGTTTCAACTGGAAACCATAGTTTGCTATGGAGCGCAAATGGTCCGACCCTGGTTCTCGGCATTGGCTGTAGCCTGTAGGGACAAATGGAAGTCGCGATGAAGCATTGTAGATCGTAGCGTCTTTCATCGCATAAGAAGCTTCGACATGGCTGAAAGAACCTAGACCCGTGTGAGTATATATGAAATGTCTAGCATGTTTTTCATCAACTGTAGACTCCTTTTATTGACTCGGCATACCTTGTGGGAAAGATCCGGGTCGAAGCGAACTATGTGTCTCCCTGGCCTGGAGTTGGCGAGGTGCCAGATCTCTAGCTTGCGGCGTCGGGGAGACAAGGTTCGAGTGAAGGAAGCCATTCATGTTCCGAGCCCCATGTTTGTTGCGAGGCTCTAATCTAGTTCTCGGGTTAAAAACATGATACCCAGGAGTTTTGTGTAATTACCTGTGGTCACTGTAGCTCATAGAAAGTGGAGGCTCACTGATGGAAGCTACATTGCGCATTAGTATGAATATTTTCCTCGGCGAGAAACATACCCGTTCGTGTAATCTCATCACGGAATATATCTTGAACTTCTTTGGTTCGTTCTGGCGAAGGGTACGTTTCAGGCTCTTCCTGAAGCTCCTGTTCTTTCTTGGAGCTCGTTGCCTTCCTGATATTAGACTTTTGACCACGAGCAGTCCTTCGCCGCTGCTTCGGAATGTTTCCAGATATTTCCGTAAGAGGTGTTAACTTCTTTCGCTTCGGCTTCGAAACCTTTTTGGGTGGTGTCTGGTGGAATTAGTACCTGAAAATTCTGGGTTTGGTTGCACATACCGATTCCGCCTGGCCAGGAACGGGGGATGAGGTATCATCGTAGACATCCTTCGTCCTTTCTACCTCGAGTTTCGAACTCATTATAACTTGGGTAGGCTCAATGCTCTCGGATGCTTTCTTCATTTTATCGATGACGGACTTGGGCTTCTTTTGGTTTCGAGCTTTTCTCGTCTCGTCGTCAGCAAGATCCATCTTCCCCATTCCTGGCCACACTTGGCCCTTCAATAACATTGAGTCGTTTCCCAGAACATATTCGTCCTGAATGTTGTTATCCGGTTCGATATCTAGGAATCCGGGGAAAAGTGGGAAATCGTCCATGAGTTCGTCCCCTTCGAGCTTGATTGCAGGGCTCATTGACATCTCTTGCTTTATTTTCCGCTTGTTTAGCTAGTCCCTGTCAGCACCAAGTCTCCTTTTAACATGGACGAAGCAGTAGAACCTTTTCCGGGGGTACAAATTGATATTCCCGATTACGTCTGATGCGAGCCTCCTCCTTCAACTGCTTCGCTCTCATTCGCTCAACCAGAAGCCCCTCGATGCCGTTCTGGGAGTACTAATCCTCGTAACGTTGAAGCTTTACCGCAGCGGTGATGTCTTGGTGGGCTTTGAGCTTTGTTTGAGTCTCATGATGGAGGTGGCCCTTGGATGCAATATGTGTGAGAAGGTGTGATACGTCTGAAAATCGTGGAGTTTCAGGGCAAACGAAACAAGAGAGCGGAATTTGTCGGTTGGTAGAGCTGGCCAGGTTATCTCCTGACAGCGTTGGAGGAGCCATGACCTGTATGTGGAATGCACTGGTTAGCAACTTCTCGATCATTCATGGTTTAAGGCATGGTTTAGTTAGCCAGATACTTAGGTAGGTATATATTGAAACAAGCACGGGGTCAATGGCCAAGTATCACTCTTCTCTTCGGGCATAGACGAACGGGAAAGGGGTGCTAACCAAGCCAAAGGGTGAGGGCAATAGATAGTAAGGGCAGAGGGTCAGGTCCGAAGTCGATACAAACTGGCAATCGAAAAGAGCAAGTCATGTACGAGACAAGATGTCTCCTCAGAGTAGAAGAATAGAAAGTAAGGTAGGTAGTGCAAGGCATGGAATTGGTGTGTGTGTGGGAAGGTACCTACCAGGGTCGATTTAGTATGCTTCGTGCCTCGGGCCATACTTGCGTTCCTTCCTAGGTAGTTGCTTGCCGGTCCTTCCTTCTCTTTAGTTTTGGGCCGTCCACGGCTAGTTTTTAACATGTTCATAAAAAACAATGAGCACGAAGGATGTGGTGACCGGAACAAAGAGCAGAACGGAAGTTTGAAGGGTTCGACTGAAGGAATAAAGGTAAGGTGCCTTTGCTCGGTGTACCGATGGAGAGGGAAGTTGCACAGTGATTCCAACCTTCTTTGAATACCTCGACGTTACAAGCTGCCGTCACGGGAGGGGTTCGATAATAGTCGGCGTCGTTCGTTTCGAAGGTCATCTCTGGGAGCAGACTGCGTCCAAGTCACACGTTCAGGTACAGCAGGTGGCCTTATCCGTTTGATGGCGCAAGTTCTTGAAATGAATTTAAAATTCGACCATACCTCCTGACTGGGTAGATGTAGGAGCCGGTCTGACACTTGGGAGTTAAAATCCTCAGTGAGATGTGTGCAATCTACTTGAGATTTCGAATGCAATCTCTGATGCTACCCCAGGCTCTGTCTCGAGGTCGCCTATCTTTCTGGGGGATTTCCGATGGCTGGTTACTGCAGGTAGTACCTGAGTAACAAAGTAGTCGGGAATGAGGGTGGCCTCGAGAGGAAAAGTCCAGAACTGTAGTGTGATTGGGTTAATTTAGGCACTGTATTTCGTCCTTTCCAACTTCAGAGACCATATCAGTGTTCATGCAATCATAAATAAACATGGACGGTGCTTGCCTGGAGTGCCGAGAAAGGGTGCTTCTTGACTTACCACAGAAGGAGGAGCTCATGAAGCAGCTGAATGTCTACAAATCCCTCTAATACGTTTCATTAATCGAAGACACCATACATGTGACGATGCGGGTCAATTTGCCCGTATAATGGGCGGCAGGAGCTCTCGTGGAGAAGCTAAAAGGATGCTCGCAGAAGGAACAGCCGCTTGATTCGGCATGGGATGGTGTCTTTCGAGGACAATTTCGTCGGAAGTGGAGGGGTATTTGAGACGGATGAAAGACCAGAAGTCTGGGGTAAATCAGAAGAATGAGGGGAGAAGGAGGGGGTGCGCACCAGGTCTGATGTCCAGGAGGCAAGAGCCAGCAGAATCAGGCAGGCACTACCAACAACCTCAGGGGCCTCAGGACAACACACTTGGACAGGTATGTTTCTTGAATACTAGTCCTAATGGCTTGAGATGACGAAACTGCTAATGATAAAAATAACCTTAGGCAGTATAGGAGGTAGGTATTTTGGTGCAAGCTTGTATTGAAGAGAACCTACTCCAAGGGGTAGGTATGCGTTGTGCTGCGGCAAGTGGTTGATTCTGAAAGGAATGACAAGAAATGGTACCTATTAATCACTAATGCAATCCCTTACAGCACATGCTGTTAATGACAGGCGAGATGCTGCTGCCGGCGGCGGTAATTGTTTTTAAATCAGGGAGTGAACTACATATCGGAGTTTGGTCTTCAGTATGAAGGTGCGCGTTTATAGCTGTGGAAAGGAGGTCGGCGTTTGAACTGCTCGAGAGGAGAACAAGAATCGCCAGGAGATCGATTTATCAACAAACAACATCTCATTGAGGCGGTTTAACATCAAGGTCTGTTGCATATCAGCACAATAATATTGATTGAGTACTATGAAGACCATCTATATAATAGTCTAGTTTTCATTATCCTCGTCAGGATACGCGTATCGACAAGCATCGTGCGTATCGGAGATATAAATGTCTGAAGGACTTCACGGGACTAACACCACGGGGTAACAAGCGATGTCCCTGAAAAAACCAACAGTTCCTCTTCCCTCAACCATATACACATGCTATCACTGAACAATGTCGTAAGCATGTGCTAAGAATGGCCAGAGGGTGGTGCCTAACACCATTGCGAAAAGTGATTAATAAGGTGCCGTATGTGGAATCGTAGCAATCAACCGAGAAGTCTCTTTGTTATGGTCTTCGGCATACAATACACTGGATCGACTGCCTCAAGATCCGGATAACCCAAAAGGCTCAAGCCGCATAGACCGAACTGAGTATGCCAAACATCGACCATGTTACCAGGCCGATCAGAAATGCCACCCATCTGAGTGTCTTGACATTTCAGAATGAAGGCGATCAATGCATCGCGATCAATCCAGTGGGTGCGCTCAATTATAGCAAGGCTACTCAACACCCACCAGCTGTAGCAAACGTCCTCGGCTTTTTCAGGTCGGCCGTTAAGGCCACCGCAAGGGACTTGTCTCTCGCTCAACCAACGGCCAAGTTTTTCTTTGTCCACAAGATCCAGACGCCCGACAATTGCAAGCGCTGCGACACAGGTGAAGATCTGGCCTGAATGCGACTCCGCACCGGGACCAGTTCCATAACCGCCGTCAAAGTTGGCACAAGCGGTGATGTGAGAGACGGCTTTCTCAACATCAACTAGAGACATGAGGCCGAGCAGGGAGAGGGCATTGAAGGCACCGTACAGAAAGCGAGTGTCCTCTTCGCCCCATTCATCGCCAGCAAATGTGCCGGTTTCTCGGTTTTGTAGCCCTGCGATGACTAGATGTAGTCAGTTGGTGCATAGGAAGCACTGCGGACCTTTCAAAGACACCTACACTTGCCGACCTGTTCTTTGCCTTTGCCTTTGGTTTCGAGCTGGTCGAAAGCATCCGTCATGGCGAGGATCTGCACAGCACTTACTGTGGAAAGCATGTGGGCATCGTGACCTGGCGCTGCACCAAATCCGCCGTTCTCATGCTGGCAGGAGAGAATGAAATCGATGACATCCTGTCGTGGAAGAGCATCCGGCCGACGAAGCAGATAGAGAGCATTCAATCCCCAATACAGGCCGTTGAGTCGCAAGTGCTCGGTAAGCCAGTAGTCCAGCTCATCTTTCCTCGTATCCAAGCTTTGGACGTACTTCACATGAGCGTCGACGACGAGCTTCGGCGCTTCGCTGTCTGTTCCGGCTTGGGCCATGTTGTCGGAGGATGAAATGGAATTGATAGAAAGAGTTGGGGTTGACATAGAGATTTTCTGGCAAGCGGGTCTTTACGTAAGCGTCGGTTGTTGCCTGGCCAGGCCAGCATGATCACCTACCCTTGAGTAATTCAATGTTTTGACAGTGAGAAATGTGATGATTAGGTTGTCGTACAGCGTTCTAAATGTAGGCTGACTGAGAACGAGATGGTACAAACGGAAATGACAGAAGTATTGGAGTTTTTGATTATCTCTTGCAGTTTAGGGTTGTTGATCTGACGATGAGCTGTACCAGCCTAGATGAATATAAATTATCCACTACTTAGTATCTTGAATACATAACCAAAACCCTGGCATTGTTGTGTTGAACCCAGCAAACTGTGAGTTCTAATCTTCGTGACTTGACAACCATAAAGGCTTCGAGCGATCGTGAGCTGATATCACTCATAATTAGTTTTGTGTCTTGAGGTGGAATGCTCCACAGCACAAGCAACATTCATATCCCCTCTTTAACATCACAGATCCAGAAGAGGGAGACAACTGACAAGGTCGGCACAATAGAAAAGATGTACCAGGAGTCTTTCATCACCAACGATGGCTGTAAAATTGCCTTCAAGACATCTATACCACTGACTGATACAGTGGAAGCTGCGCCTAAGAAATGTGTACTGCTCATGCATGGCTTCAGCGGTTCTAGCGACTACTTTATCCGCAATTTCACGACTCTGAGCGAGAACCATTGGGTTGTAGCCCCTGATATGCGTGGCCATGGAGATTCTGGCCGAACCCGCGGAGGATACCACGTTGCTCGATTGGCAGTTGATCTTGCTGGCCTCGTCGCACACATTCGCAAGTCAGCGCCCAACGTCGGCCTCGTTCCTGTTGGATGTTCCATTGGTGCCGCAGTCCTCTGGACATACATCGAATTGTTTGGATGCAGCGATTTTGCCGGGTTCGTCTTTGTTGACCAGGCACCCCTACAAGATCGGTCGACGTTTGACGGATGGGATGAATCCAAGGCACACGCTGGATGCTATGACGAGAAGACGATGCAATCGGCACAACATAGTTGGATCCACGACTCCAAGGCGGCGCATCTAGACCTGGCAGTGGGATGTCTAGGCTATCGACACGCCCCCAGAGACGAAGACATGGTCTCGGCAGAGCAACAGGCGAAGGACGAAACCTTTTTCACAGAGATCAGTGCTCGTTGCGATCAAAGCTGGCTGGCGCGACTGCTGGCAGACCATACTCGTTACGACCACCGCGAATCCATCGAAACAATCACAGTCCCTACATTGGTCATGGCAGGTAGACGATCAAGCTGCTTTCCACTCGAGGGAATGCTCGAGACCGTGAAGCGGGTCGAAACCTCGAAGCCAGGCCTTGCACGGTCATCAGTATTTGAGTCTGGACACTGGCTATTTTACGAAGAACCAGAAAGGTTTAATAAGGAAATCGCTGAGTTCGTTAACTTGTGTTCGACACCGGAATAAGGGCGACTAACAGTCGACACCACAACTAGCTTAATATATCTATCTACATGGCATACATCGTCCGCATGCACTTCTCGAGGTGATCGATTACCATACCAACCTGTGCTCGACAGAACTTGCCTTTCGAATTTATGAAGAATTCATTCGATACTATTGCAGACCAACAGGTTGATGTTCTGTTGAAGCGAACCATATGACAAGACAATGGCTTAGTAAGACGATTCTGAAAGTCATTCTACTCGTATGCTCGAATAAGGCTGAGGCAGCTAATGATGATATCATTGGCAGCACATGAGACGAAAATTGATCCATTGCACTACGTTTCATCTTAACACGTAAGTTCCCTATGCTTCTGAGTGGCAGGGAGATCCTTACAAGGGTTGGATGCTTGTTGGTCTTGGCTACGTGATTCATACTCGGAAGCATCCGGCCGATGGCTGGCGTTTTCAACGTCAAACTTTCCACTGAAGAGTTGAATGATACGTGAAGGAGGACATGCAATTTGCGATATTACGACCGAAGTGGATTCCATGAGGCCTCGTATTGTACCGAGAACCTGGATTTTCTCTGATGAGGCCTCGCCAGGCTCATCTCGTAAGACAAATCCGCTACTAGCCACCATAGTAATCGAAATTTGACTTTAAAAAAAGGCAGTAAAGCTTAATATATTTATGGTCGCTCTGCAGGGGGTAATGTAAATGCCACTTATGTCGCTCATTCTTTGAGCCCCAAAAAGGTGACATGTTGAGTCAGGGCCATCATTCATGCTATGATGCTTGTTCACTTGGATATCATATCTGCTCTACCTAAATATTAGGGATGTACGTACAAACGACCGACAATTTTAAATTTGTTAACCCTAATAAACGTTCTTCCGTTCGAGACTCGACCGTCTGGTATCAAGTAAATTAAAGATGCATGGATTCTCCTAACCTAGTTTCATATCGAGGTCCCTTTTTATTTCTTGGCTGTCAGGTACATGAATCCTATAGCCACTGAAAGGCCCACCCTTTCTTCCATGGAGGAATGGATGGGGTGAAAATGGAGAAACGAATCAAAGTTTGTAAGGCACGTTGAAGGACAGCAACTCCCAAGTTGACGCCCAATTTACTGCAGCGGGGTAGAAGGGCCTCAACGTTCCATCTTGCATAGGTACCCAGGTAGGATGGAAGATATCGTCTGCATCCACAGTTGAACTAGCCTGCGAATTGTGTTATCGTTGGGTTACTAGGACTCATGACAGTGGCAGGTAATTAGACTGGAATCAGAGGTGGGTAGGCCATCGAGTCTGGTTTCTTCTTCTCAAGGGCCAATTTTGTCACTTCTTCGTGTGCGGTAGCTCGTTTCAGCCTCGTACGCCGACATGATACTTGTTTACTGTATGTATGTAAGCCCACGTACGTAACCCAAGACGCGCAACGCCCGATTCGAATCGGATTCAATGGCTTTGGTTGGATTGTCCAGTTTATGGAGTTGACCAGTAGAAAGTCACTCATGCCACTAACATTGGCACCCATGGATCGGGCCATCCAAAACTACGTACCTATGAAGATCCACTAACTAAGGTGTTGAGCCTGTGCCTGTGCCTGTGCCTGTGCCTGTGCCTGGATCACAATCTGTCCATCGGGTAAGGAGGTATGGAGGTTTATTGAATGCCACCATCACTGCCGAATTCCCCTCGCGATTGAACCCCCAGTAAAAGAACGCCAAGGCTTTGTCTTTGTTCGTCCCTTGTTCCTGGTCGTTCGTGCAACGTTCCACATTCTGTCCCTTGCTTCTTTGGGATCTTTCAAGCCCTGAGACATCATCAGCTGCGCACTCGAGAATGTGTACCCTCCTTTGTAGCTTTACTCTACCTACTCTGATACTTGACAATATGTACTGTACGTAGCTCAGCTCTAGAGCTGCGAATAGAGGCACCCCGCTGCATGTGTGGTATAATCGGGAAGCGGTCAGCAGCACAAACTGCTATCCAGTCAATTGGGAACAACTTTCGGGGCCACCGACTGTTGTGTAGCCAGCTCTGATTTGCTCTGTGCCTTTTTGGGGGCTTGGTTTCGGATATTTTGGCACATATGACCGGCATTAGTATTGGCCCTAATATCATCGGGTATTGATATTGAATGGATTATTATTATGGACTATCTAACGTACCTATTACTTATGATCATATGGCTCATAACTGGAGCTTCCAGGTCAACACTGCACAGCACCCTAAGCACCACACCGCACCGCACCGCAATGTACAGCGCAGAGCACAGCGGAGACAGGAAAAAGGCGGCCGATTCGAGGCCACGAGACTTTTCCTTCATCAGGTATTTTCAAAATTGACGGCGGGTTGAACTGGGCTTCATTCTTCTTCCGCTCTCTTATTATTTTCTTTTTGTTTTATATCGCTCAACGGAACCTGGTCTCTCTCTCTCTCTCTCACTCAGTTACCCCATGCTTTAAGTGTCGGGTACCCCTGGCATTGGTTGCTCAACGCTCCGCTACCTCTAATATACAGCACCTCCAGTCCATCCATACCAATACCAATACCGTACCGGCACCAGCACCAGCACCAACACTGCGAACGGAACGTCAACGCGCCCACCTCTTCTCTTGGTACTGCTCCAGCGGGCCACCGATTAACTTATCAAATTTCCCGACTCCATTCCTCGCTATACTTTTAGACTGTCTGTCTTTAACTTCTTTTCCTCTTTCTTCCATGCCGGTCCTTTCAGGCTGGATTTACCGTCACCTCTGACTTGCGACCCGCAACAAGATCGGCTCAGGGCATAGCATAACGCCCATCCATCCATCCACAGCAGACCACTCCCTCCCCTCCCCCTGGCCCGCAGTTTGGACCCCCTCCCGTTTCGCCCTCCGTGGCAGTGGGAGCTTGCGAAGCAGGGCCGCGTCTACAGTGCCTTTGCCTCTGCGACTGCGACTGCGACTGAGACTACGCCGTGAATAGGCAGAATTCGAAATGGGTCGTAAGGCGGCACCACAGCCGCTGGCACTTTCGTCTCAGTCTTCGCCCCAGGCCCAAGCCCAGTCTGATTCTGACGCTGCTTTACGCAACAAAGACAGCCCGCTCACTGCTGAAACCGTTTCCCCGGGTGTATCGCCGGTCGAGTCCAAATCGCCCCGTTCTCCCCGCTCCTCTCCTTTCCATAGTCGATTCTCGCCCTTGAGAAACCAGACCGGAAAGCAAAAGCACAAGAAATTGTCGCACACGACTGCAGCGTTGGCAGCTGTTACCGCAGAAGAAGAATCGTCACCGTCATCGTCCAAGCCAGCATCAACGCCAGCGACTGCACAACGACCATCGACTTCCACGGCGTCCACCGAATGGAGTAGCAGAGAAGAATCCACTCCACGACCACCCTTACGACAAACGCGCGAGGACCCCTCGACTTATCCTTCCATCTCGTCTACTTTAGAAGAACGAATCCCTGACCCACCCGCGACGACTGCGACTCCTGCGCAGTCCCAAGTACGGCCGCCTACCTCGAGCGAACCGAAAAAGGGTTCCAAGAACGGCTTCTTCCATTTTAACAAACAATCCAAGTCTTCCAACCAATCTCAGCTTCATGCCCACCGCCGTAAGCAGACAGAGACAAGAGCTCAGGTAACGTCGAGGGGTAGTGACGGATCTAATCGACCAAGACACGGAGGTATGTGAACATGGAGCTAAGCCTGGGTTTGGGACGATCTATCATCCTTTGGCTATCGCACACAAACTTAGGCCCATGACCAACTGCTGACAACATGTAGAGAAATCCGATCCCGCATACCCCGACCACACTCTTCACAAACCTAACTCCGCCGATCCTCTACGAAGCGACTTATCTTTATCATCCGCTGGTGACTACGAGGCTGCTTCACCACAATCTTCAACGAGGAAAGGAAGATCAAAACCCTTTGGCATTTTGAATCGTAGCCGGTCCAATCGCGATAAAGAAGACGGTAGCCCCGAGCTCAAACCTGTCACTTCTCCTCGCCAGGGCAACGAACCTGAACTGCATCTTAACTCTGTACCATACAAAGCCGGCAATCAAGGCAGTGATCGATCACTTCGAGACATGATGAATTCTGCAGTCCGAAATCGATCTGAGGACCGCGCGCCGAGAGACACATCTTCGACAAGAAAAGGACAGCAAAACAAGGAACCAAAGACACAACCATCCTCTCTGAACGAGAACGGGGGCTCCTTTTTTAATGGTTTAAAGAGCTCGGGAACTCGCGCGGCTGGCATGCTGAGCGACCGCTTCTTCAAGAGTGGGCGAGGTGGACGAGAGGACAAGGAAGCTTTGGATGATGAACACTATCAGCTCAAGGTTATCAACTTACCGCTAGTTGAACAAACACGGTTGACGCGAATTTCAAAGCGACTTGAGGATTCAAGGGATAAGACGGAGTTCTGGATGCCTGCCTTTCCATGGAGAGCAATCGACTATTTGAACTACAAGGGATGTGAAGTTGAGGGTCTTTACCGTGTTCCAGGCAGTGGCCCCCAGATCAAGAAGTGGCAACGGAAATTCGACGAGCGTAAGTGTTGACGACATCGCTACTAACCTTAGAGATTTGTGCTGACCCAGAACAGAGTATGACGTGAATCTTTTCAATGAGCGTGACTTATATGATATCAACATCATTGGCTCGATGCTCAAGGCATGGTTGCGAGAGCTCCCCGACGAGCTATTCCCTAAAGCGGCACAGGACCGAATTGCAAAGGAATGCGCAGGCTCAGAAGAAGTCCCTGAGCTTCTTGTCGAAGAGCTCTCAAACCTCTCCCCTTTCAATTATTACCTGCTTTTTGCCATCACATGTCACCTCAGTCTTCTCTTGGCTCATTCAGACAAAAACAAGATGGATTTTAGGAACCTTTGCATTTGCTTCCAGCCGTGTATGAAGATTGACGCATTTTGCTTCAAATTCTTGGTATGCGACTGGCGTGATTGCTGGCGAGGTTGTAAGAACGAAGCCAAGTATATTGAGGAGGAATATGTGATCTTCGATCAGCCCCCACCACGGGGTCTCGCTGAGCCAACGAAGCCAAGACCCCAAGAAGAGTCGGAGGATGATCGGCAACATCTTTCCTCCTCTGGGAGCAGCAAACAGTCAGACCGCCACAGTCCTGGCAATCAGAACTCAAAGCTGAAGAAGAAGCAGCTCCAGATATCCCCCTCGAGCGGAAGCGTCACCTCGACCAACTCGTCTGCCCCAGCCACCATGAACACCAACACCAACACCAACACCAACACCAACAACGATCACGAGGTAGAAACTCGGTCGAGCGATATACGACCATTATCACCTATCATGCCTCTATCGCCCCTCGGCTTTTGAGCTCAAGAATTGCCCGCTGAGTGCTACAGGCATATTTGCGTGCAAAGCGGCTCAGCCATTAATGGACATACGACGGGCATTCTCACAATTTCGAGCATGCTCCGGCCAGCGTTTTGCCAAGGCAAGGCTTGACTGACCGTTTTGCAGCAGTGCTATTTGGAACAGGCCGATGTCTCAAATATTGATCGGATTGTCCGTCATGATGGAGTACGTTGCTATATATACCCAGCAAGAGCCAATTTACGACGTCATGCCCTTACGATTTTCGTCTCTCGTCCTTGTTGCACGATCTGGTTGCTCCGAACGCTGGCGTTTCTCTAGAGTGGCCTAGCAGTTTTCAGATGTGGAATCGAACCAAGCTTTCAGAGGAGCATGTCTATCGATGACTCTCAAGCGAGTGAAATCTTTTAACTTGTAGTTCTTCCTTTCCTTTTTCTTTATTTGTTGCTTGGTATACCCCATTGCATTTTGAGGAGAATATCATCCAGGGGGTTGTGTTGTACCCAATATCGGGGGGGAATCTTGTTTGAAGTTTTAGCGTTTTTGTTTCTGTTGATTTAGTTGATAAGCCGCATTCTGTCACTTTGTTTGGTTTGGTGGTATCTCAGCTGGCTTTCATTTCAATCAGCGTCGTGTTAAAAGGAGCTAGGAGGAAAGGTGCCAACGTGGGTACAGGGAAGGCAAGGAATACCTTGAAGTCGAATATGGAAAACAACAGTTCCTGCGAACAGATCGCAGCTCTGAAGCCGAAAGTAATTGCATGGAACTAGTCTAAAGCAACACAAATGAAATACAGGCTTTGGCAGGTCGGTGCCTAAGTTTGGTGCAAGATATACTCATCCTCGCCATATCGATTGTCTAGACTTATTCTGCTGTCCATCTGCAATGCAACAATGGCTTGTAGTGAGACATCGACAAATACTTGGTTGCGTGTGACAGCAAGTCGTATAGCATGACGACGGATGATTGCAATACAGAACTGAACATGCATTTTCTGGTATAGATGGAACACAGCATAGAAGTCGAAGGCTGTAATGAAAACGTTTCTTCACTTCTAAGCTGAACGTTTAAACCCTCCCAAATCCCTAGCTTTTTTAGATGCCGATTTGAAACGCCAAAGTCCTGAACGCCGCTACATGCTCGAAAGCAATAGTCCTGACCAGTACCCATACAATATCGAGGGTCCAATCCTTGCTCTTCCATAGCCGCTGATGCTTATTTGGGGATACCCTGGTTCTTGCGCATCAAGCGTTCGTTGCGCTTGACTCTCTCCTTGCGCTCTCTTCGACCATCGCCACGGATGGTGGTACCTTCCTTTCTCTTCCTCTCGGCAGCCATATCGACCTCGACAATAGGCCAGTCCTCGCCCTTCTTGTTGAGGGCCTTGTATCCCCACTTGCGCTGCCACTCGCCTGTCTGCTCGTCGAAAGCAAGGTTGCGGCGCTGCTCGCGTGTCTTGGGCTTGATGCCCTTCTTGGCGGCGAAGCGCTCCCACTTGGTAGGAGGCTTGGCCTGAGGGACAGGCTTCTCACGGGGGAGGCGGGTGCTCGGCGCAGGGAGGGTGAGCAGGACACCCTCGGCGGTGGAGCTGAGAGGGCATGATGTGAGGAACTGATTGATGAGAGATTGGGCGCCATCGCGGGCGAGTTCGGCGAGGGACTGCTCGAGGTTCTCGCGGTCGAGGATCACTGGGTTGGGGTCCTCTGCGAGGAGATGGCCAAGGTCGAAAGTGTATGGTGTTGGCTTTTCGACTGCGACAGGCAGCTTTGGCTTAGAGCTTGGGAGCGACATTTTGGTGTTTTATAAGGTGATGCCGGAATTAAGCGACTGGGTGGTAATATTGATCGACAGTTATCGTCAGGCTGTGAGACGATTATTAGGATTCGTTGTCGCAAACTGCCTGTCGTGATGTTGCTGCTTGGGAACTTTTTTTTCCAACGACCTGTTAGACATCTTTTTTCTCTAGCGATAAGATATGTCGGATCGGTGGAGAGTCGTTTTTCCGACAACCTGCCCCGCTAACCAATCAGCTATATCCATTGCTCTTTATCCCTGCAGGTTTGGGGGCGTGTCGTTAATGCTCCGAGATTTTCGAGAGTGGCATTCAACTTCAGCTCACGACGGCTGCGAGACGAGCGTCCCAGAACCGGCTCAATTGGCGCCAAATGCGACTATAGACGTCGTCCAAATTACCTATATAAACGAAACGTCCCTTAAACCGAACTTTCTGGGATGCTTCTAAGGACAATGGCCTCCGCCAACACCCTCCGATGCCTTATGAGGCCAACCATTCCCCGGGCTCCTCGAATTCAACCCGTTTTGCTCGCTCCCTTCTCGACCACGAGCTCGGTTCTGGCCGTATCTGCTCCTCCGCCTATTAAAAGCCGAAGAGACCTTCCTCAAAAGGTCAAGAAATCGTACAAGAAGCGTGCCAATGTGACGCCTGTCCGAAAACCTCAGCCCGGCGAGCGCAAGGCCTTCCGAAAGCGCATCCAGCTCAGCAACAACAGTGCCCTGCCTGTTCAAGGCCTCGAAACACTGGACGCTACCAACATGACTGAGGACTCGAGTGCTGGAAAGGTTTTTGCTGTGCCTGATCAGGTGGTGGATCATCTGCGTGCCCTCGAGGCTTTTAAGACGACACAGACATGGAATTTGTTCCGAAAACCCCACGTTCTGCTGCGCAAGGAGACGGTGGAGCTGATGAAGAAGCTCGAGCTTTCGGCTAAGGAGAAGAAGGCTCTCAAGTGTGTGTTGACGGGTAGTAAGTTGTCTGGAAAGAGCATGACCATGCTCCAGGCCATGTCTTATGCTCTTCTCAACAACTGGGTGGTATTTCACATCCCCGAAGGTACAGATCCCTCAGATCTTCGTTAAGAATGCATTTCTAACTATGAAACACAGGCCAAGACTTGACCAACGGCAACACTGAGTACTCCCCCATTCCTGATACTGAGCCACCACAGTTCTCCCAGCCCATTTACTGCCTCAAAATGATCCAGAGCCTTTACAGGGCCAACCGTGTCGTTCTTGAGAAGCTCAACATTGAGAAGGACTGGTCCAAGTTTACCAACCTCAAAAAGGGCGCCACCCTTGCCGATCTGGCCCTCAGCACAAAGGAAGCTGAATATGCCTGGCCAACCCTCCTGGCCCTCTGGACAGAACTCACTCTGCCTGGCCGACCCCCCGTGCTCTTCGCCCTCGACGGCCTTGCCCACATCAACAAGATCAGCGATTACCGAGACACTGCCTTCAACCAGGTTCATGCTCATGAGCTGACTCTGGTGCGTCTTTTCATTGATGCTTTGTCAGGCAAGGCTCCTCTACCCAACGGCGGTGCCGTCATCGCCGCCACCTCTGAGAACAACACTCACCACCACCCCTCACAAGAGCTTGTTCTCTCCCAGCTTGAGGCTGGTCAAGCTGGCCGCGAGGTCCCCAAGCCCAATCCTTATGAGCGAAAGTATGACGAGCGTGTGTACGACGCTCTTAAGAACAGCTGGGTTCTCCGCCTTGAGGGTGTGAGCAAGGATGAGGCTCGTTCTTTGATGGAGTATTGGGGTGCGAGCGGACTCTTCCGCCATGTGCTAAACTCACGGACCGTCTCTGAGAAGTGGACAGTGGGAGGCCATGGTAATGTTGGTGAGATGGAGCGTGCGTCATTGATGCAAATGAGACTGTAAAATCTATTCTATAAATGTACAATATCGGTGTCTGAGTAGAAACATACAAAGCATGTATCAGTTCCCTCTGCGTATTTGTCCCTGGGGCGGTTCATGCCGTCGACCCTTGTTACATTCGAATTGCACATGATCTGTAGTTCGTGACTAATCTCATTGTTCAGTGCTACACTTGCAGACTCTTCTTATCTACGTCAATATGCCAAAACGCCGGACCCGTACATCATATATCTCACACCATTACATGCCGGATGCTCAAGACTCCATCTCGTCCTCCCGGTTATTGTCCGCATCAGCAATAACAAACACCAATCTGGTGCCGTTGCCAGTAGTTTGCCAGAGCTGAAATATAGTTAGCCAGATGTCTTGAGTGATCCGAGGCGTCCATTAGAAAACTTACATTTAGTTCGGTGTGTTCCTCAAGGGCATCTTGCCACTGGTCAAGGGTGAAGCGGGCCAAGACCCGATCCCTGACCTTCCTCATGCTCAGCTCAACACCCAGCTCTTCATCATCCGCAGCGTCGTCAGGACGGCATTGGCCAGATTCAGCCAAATTCTTGACCAAGTTGAAGATCCTGTCTATGGGTCTCAAGTTGTGTCGTCCAGCACCGAGTTCGTTGTTGAGACTTTCTTTACTGGCCTCAACCAGTCGAAGGGCCTCGTCGACATCATCTTGGACAACCTCATTACTGAATCGTAGACGTGCCAGAGCTTGGGCCAGACGGACAACACCCAGAAGGGTACGAGGTGTGGTATGAGTGAACTGCTTGCCCTTCTTCTCAGCACGCTGCTGCTGGTCTCGCATGCGTACGTATGTCTTGATCATGTACTCTGACACGTTCTCAGGTACCACAGGTCGGTAGGTTC
This sequence comes from Fusarium brachygibbosum, assembly GCA_018886245.1. Taxonomy (NCBI): domain Eukaryota; kingdom Fungi; phylum Ascomycota; class Sordariomycetes; order Hypocreales; family Nectriaceae; genus Fusarium; species Fusarium brachygibbosum. Next base: position 466,846 of record MU249525.1, read on the forward strand.
TGGCCTGTGCAATATAGGACCGAACCTCGTGGGGACTGAAAACTACGTTATCGGTGCCGATGTCGGGATGCCGGCTGTTCATGTGCACAAAAGCAACGTGCTTGGCAAGCTGCTCGTCTGTCTCACGCGTAGGGGTATCAAGAAGCAAGAAAAGGATATCGAAACGGGACAAGAGTGCGGCAGGTAGGTTAATGTTCTCAACTGGAGAGATGCGAGGGTTGTAACGTCCGTAGACAGGGTTAGCGGCAGCGAGAATGGAGGTGCGGGCATTCAGGGTGGTGGAAATTCCAGCCTTTGAAATGGAAATCGTTTGCTGTTCCATAACTTCGTGGATAGCGGTACGATCGGTCTCGTCCATCTTGTCGAATTCATCGATACAGCAGATTCCATTGTCGGCGAGAACAAGAGCACCACCCTCGAGAACCATTTCGTCGGTGACAGGGTCGCGCATAACGGCGGCTGTAAGACCGACACCACTGCTTCCACGGCCTGATGTGTAAACACCACGAGGGGCAACCTTCGAAATATACTTGAGAAGCTGAGACTTGGCCACACCAGGGTCACCCATCAGACAGATGTTGATGTCACCACGAATTTTCATGCCGTCTCCCATCTCCTTTGTCACACCACCAATAAGAAGCAGCAGAAGGGCTTTCTTGACATCGAGATGTCCAAAGATCTCGGGGGCAATCGACTTGGCGAGAAGCTCGTAAACCTGACCGGTCTGGCGGTACTTCTCGATACGACGGACCAACGTGGGATCGACGATCATTTCGCTGTAAGCCTTCTTGTGCTGAAGGACGTGGTGAGCCTCGAGGTAAGTGTCGGTGAGCAGACCGGCTTTCATGGCCTTGAATCCTGTGTAAGGAGTGGGGAGGAAGATGCCTGAAATATCAACGACATCGCCAGGGTTGATCTGTCTGACGAGCGTTCCGTGACAGAAGACTGTAAGACTGCGAGGAATCTGACCGATAGGAACCTGCTCAGCCATTTCTTGAACCTTGACTTCCTGGAAAGGCAAGAACTTAGAGGCTCTCGAAGAGGGGTTGAGTTGACCCTTGGCTTGGTTCTGCTTGCAGTCTTCTGAAGGACACATAGTCAGGGGGCCATATTGCTTATCAGTGATAGGCTGGAAAATTTCACAACCACATCTGTCGCAAGTGTATGCACTGACTTGCACAATGGGCTTGACATCGGAGACTCGAGTAGCAATTGCGCGAATGGTGATGAGATGACCCAAGTGCTCACCACGCACTTGTCGCACTGCTAGTGCTTTCGAAGGCTGGCTGGAGGTGCCGGATCGGGGCTTGAAGACCAGGGTGTATCTGCGAGTGAGTTCTGCAGGGAACTTGTCATCTGCAGCAGTTGGGTCACGTTCAGCAGCCTCATCAAGCTCTCGGTTACGGGTTTGTCGTCGAGCCATCAACACGTCGAGAACATCATCCTTGAAGCTGTTTATTGATTAACGCAATGCATTGTGGATTCAGGAATGGGCACTCACGTTATGTCTGCGCTTGCTGGAGGCAGCACCTCGTCCACAGCTCTCGAAAAAATCTCGACGTAGTGCTTTGTGTTCATCTCAATGGATTCCACGAGCCTCATACTGTCCTCATTATCGAACGCTTGGCTCTCCCACTATGAACTGTCAGCCACTGTGGTAATTAGAAAATGGCCGCCTCTCATACTGTTGCTAGATCACCGAGATCAATTGTCGCCTCGTCGATTGTTCGATCAGAAAGTTGTTGTAGCATATTTTTGTACTTGTACTGGGGAGCACGGCGCTCTTTGGCTTGTTGACGTTGGTTTGCGTCCTGTCCATCCTCATCCATAAAGTCATACTCGTCGTCAAGGTCATCTTCTCCGATGGTAATATTTCCTAGCGCAGTTGTGATTGTTTGCTCAGGCGATGTCTTGAATCCTGTCAAGAACTCCTGAAAGGCATCTGCATGGTTTATTAGCGCCTGCGAGGGGTGATTTGATACAGTAAATAAATAAGGAATTTACTGACGTTGCTGTTTCTCATAGCTGACAGGTGCCTTGAACTCGCGCAGTGCCATTGTAGAGGAATATGAAGGGACTCGAATTCGAAAAGCGCTGTAGGTCGTCGAGTTTGTTTATTGGGGTTCAATATAGTACAGCACAGAGCAGATGGAGAGATGCGACCGCAATGCACAAATTGAGTGGGCTGGGCTGGGGTCGGGCACTCGCAGGGGGGCAACGGCGGTTGCAATGGACCTTCTCATACGCGAAAGTCAACCGCGTCTTGACGCGTTTCACTGCGCACAGCCACATGCAGGATAAATTGGCATCAGCCACAGCGGCATCGCAAGCAAGCAAGCACAGACCATACCTCAGCTAGGTAAGGAAAGCTGGGGAAGGAAGGTAACTAAGGTTCGGCGATAGGTACTCCGTAGGTAGGTACGGCGAGGATCCCGAGCACGTGTAGATACCTCGGCTGCGGGACGAGAAACGGAGTTGATATCGGAATTGTTTCGGCACTCGTATACAAACATTGCTTCTCTTTTATGAGAGCCAGGACTCAATTCAATTCGAGAGTCAATTCAATTCCCACCTACTCGGCGCATCATGCCTCCTAAAAGAAACGCGCAATCCGTGTCTGCGGAGATCTCCCTAAGTCACCTCAAGAGTTGTTTGGTCAACCTCCCATCCTCGCTCGTCTCATTACTAGTTAATGTCAACACTGTAAGTAACTGACTTTATTCTATTACTGTCATCATAATTAGCTGACATGCGATAGCCTGCGCAAAATGTTATCGTCGAACTCAGCTACAGAGATGCCTCTTCAACCGTGTCCGGCTCCCAGCAGCGCTCCATATTTGTAGGATGGACAGGAATGCCGAGCAAGAGAAGAACAGCTCCGCCCGGTACACGCGATGGACTAAATGGCTCAAGGGCATCTCGAGATCAAGAGGTTCAGCTTGTCGAGCTCGATGCCACATTAGCAAAGACTCTAGGACTGTCGGAAGGACAGAAGATCATGGCCACCATCCATCTCGATCCTCCGATGGCGCATACGATCAATATTGAACCTCTGACACCGGAGGACTGGGAGATTATCGAGCTACACGCGACGTTCCTTGAACTAAACCTCTTGTCCCAGATCCGAGCGCTTCCGAACCCCTCATACAAACTCGGCGACAACCCTGTTGCGCCCCACGCATTGACGCTGCACCTATCCCCAACCTCGACAGCGAATATCAAAGTTATCTCCCTGGATCCTGCGCCTCCCGCAGACCTACCATTTGCGAAGATATCGCCCGACGCCGAGGTCATTGTCGCGCCGAAAACGAGGCAGAAGAGTTCGCTCAACTCAGGCGATCATAGAAGTGTGGCCAGTACCTCCAAATCTAAAAGAAGCGCCACCAGTACAGTGCGCCGGCGAAGCGCAAAGGAAGAACGACGGTCTGCCCTCTTCTTGCGCGGTCTTGATCGAGCATCATGCGAAGAATGGTTTGACGAAGGGCCTTTGCCGCAGGATTTCAGTGTATGGGTTGATCATGATCTTCTCTCTGGCGAAGCTTTGAAAGGAGTCAATTACGTTGCGGTCGATGTTATTAGACCAGCTGGACTACAGCAACCTCAACCAGAAGAAGGGGTTGTTCCCACTGGCATGACCGCCGCTACAAAGGTGATCGCTCACCTTCGGTCATGGATTGACCCTCCCAACAGCCAGGCAGTGGCTCTTTCGTCTCCTCTCTGCGCAACTCTTGGCTGCACCGGTATGGTAGGCGGTATTGTGAAGCTCCAGGCTGCACAGCAACAGCTATCAAAGGGTACAGTGCAAAGTATCAAGGTTTTCCCTTTCGCAACAAGCGCCAAAACAGTTGAAGGTCTTCGCTTTGGCGGAGAGTCCAAGGCTGAGAAGGAGGAAGCCGCGAAGCGATTCCGTCAGATCTATGATGGTTCTAGGGGCACCGATGGGCTCCTTCAAGGACCCTTGACAGATGGGTCTGTTCTGAATTTATATGACGGTCTTGAAGCCCCTCAGGGGTGGGAGGGTGGTATTGTTAAGTTCACTTACGGTGCAGACTTCCAGGAAAGTAAGGAGGCAACGAATTGGCTGCTTGGACTTGATCCCAAGTTGCTCATTGACTTTCAGTCACCTACCACTCGGCCATCCTGGATGTCTGAACCAGATGGGTTTGAACGGCAGCCAACACATGATTCGCTTCTCGTTGGAATTGACTCCTTATTAGATAACTTGCAGTCGAACCTCATGCATCTATCTTCAGTTCTTCTTACAGGAGGCATGGGGTCAGGAAAGTCCTCCATTGCCAAGCACCTGGCTCAAAAGCTTCGACAAGAGTCGTTGTTTCATACCCTCTATTATCCCTGTCGGAAACTTGTCAACGACGAGACAAGAATCTCAACGATAAAAGAAACGCTAAATCGGTTGTTCGCCTCAGCCAGCTGGGGCGCGCGATTAAACGGAAAGGCCGTTGTTGTCCTTGACGATCTGGATAAGCTTTGCCCTGTAGAGACAGAACTGCAGGTTGGAAACGACAATGGCAGAAGCAGACAAGTGGGTGAGATATTATGCTCGATTGTAAGACAATATTGTACTCGAGACAGTGGTGTTGTGCTTTTGGCGACAGCTGAAGCCAAAGAGTCTATCAATGGTGTCGTGGTCAGTGGCCATGTTGTGCGCGAGATTGTGGAGCTCAAAGCACCTGATAAGGAAGCAAGACGTCGAGTCATGGAGTCCATTGTTATGCTAGATGCTGTAACTACTGATGAAGCCCAAACACAGTTCAGTGATGGCAGTCGACCACAAACTGCTGATAGCAGCATGACAGGAGGAGACAGTGGTGCGTGGATGGATGGTACCAGCCACACGAGTAAAGAGGATCACCAAGCAAGGACAAGCGGTTTCGTTCTGGACCCAGATCTTGATTTCCTTGATATCTCGGGTTCTACGGATGGATACATGCCTGGCGACATCAGCGTGCTGGTATCTCGCGCCAGGAACGAAGCTATCATCCGAGCCATTGCCGAATCCCCAGACTCAACGGGTGCTATTCACTTGGCTCGCGTTGACTTCGATAAGGCTCTCAAGGGCTTTACTCCAGCCTCGCTGAGAAACGTGACATTGCAGAGCTCGTCGACTAGCTTCAAATCCATCGGAGGTCTGCAAGAGACACGGCAGGTACTTCTTGAGACGCTGCAGTACCCCACAAAGTACGCGCCAATCTTTGCCCAATGCCCTCTGCGTCTTCGATCGGGTCTTCTTCTCTACGGATATCCCGGTTGTGGCAAGACTCTTCTTGCCAGCGCGGTTGCTGGCGAATGTGGCCTTAATTTTATCAGTGTCAAGGGTCCTGAGATCCTGAACAAGTATATCGGTGCCTCTGAAAAGAGCGTCCGAGATCTATTCGATAGAGCTTCAGCTGCAAAGCCATGCGTGCTCTTCTTCGACGAGTTCGACTCTATCGCGCCCAAGAGAGGACATGATTCTACAGGTGTTACGGATCGTGTTGTCAACCAACTTCTGACACAAATGGACGGTGCCGAAGGTCTATCAGGTGTCTATGTGCTAGCAGCTACATCAAGGCCTGATCTGATTGATCCTGCTCTGCTTCGTCCTGGTCGTCTAGATAAGTCTCTCCTCTGCGACATGCCTGCCCTGGAAGATCGAGTCGATATTATCAAGGCATTGTTCCAGAAAGTCAGGCTTTCGGATGAATTGACTGAGTCTGATGGACCCCTTACGGACATCGCCCGCCAAACCGAAGGTTTCTCGGGCGCTGATCTTCAAGCCCTTGTATCTAACGCTCAGTTGGAGGCTATTCATGACGTCTTGGACGTAGATGGACCTGCAGTTACCTCGAAACGGTCCAACGGTACCAACGCTAAGTCGAACTCTACACCAAGCTTCGTCCAGTTCCGCTACGGTGATAAAGTCAAGCCGCTCATCGAAGCCACGCCGAAGAGCAAGTCAGCCGCCCTCGTTGAGAATGCGTCAATCCTCGCAAAGCTCGAGGAGATCAAGATAGCTCGCAAGAAGTCAAAGCAAGTACATGGCGTGCCTGTGGGCAACGCCGATGCCAAGACGCAGGCTAGCGAGCAGAGAGAAGTGGTCATTGAGTTGAATCATCTTATCAAGGCGCTGGACAACACAAGGGCTAGTATCAGTTCCGAGGAGAGGACGAGATTGCAGAGAATTTATACCGAGTTCGTTGTTGGTAGAAGTGGACAGATGAAGGATGGACAAGGAAGTATGGAGATTGGAGGACGGAGCAGCTTGATGTAAGATACGGTCTTGGGATATACCGAATATTGGATGTAAATACCAACATCTGTTGGTTAACACTTTGTTGAATTTTAGCTTCATATGTAGTCGTTATTTAGCATATACTCAACGCGAGGCATCTTCAGCCAGAAGCTTGCCCATACCCTCTAGAACTGCACTGTGGATTCCCTCTCTTGCTGCGAGAAGGCCATTGTTCTGGTTCAAATCCCTTCCAGCTCCAAAGTCCATTTCCTTACCATCAAGATCTGTTACTTTACCGCCAGCCTCAGTCAAGATAAGCTGGGCGCCAGCATGGTCCCAAATCCACATGTGCACACTACTAGACGAAGGTATACGGAGCTGAAAATCGCCACCACCAACGAGAAGCGCTGCGTAACGGATGTGAGACGAGTACAGCTCAATGTTGGGAAACTTGGCACCGAAGGAGTTGGCAAGCTTGGTGATGAGATCATGGCGCGAGGTAGAGCCGCTGGAGTAGTTGATGATCTGGGCATCAGCGAGACTGGAGGCTTTGGCGATGTTTTCGATAGGCTGGGCGGGCTGGAGACCGTTGAACTCCATCTTGCGGATCGTCGCGCCCTGTCCGCGAACTGCGGTGAGCATGAGACCCAAACCGTCCTTATCAACAGTTGACTCTGCAACTTTTCCGTCTACTGGCTTCAAGTTCGCACAGCCTAGAACACCGACTACCTCTTGACCGTCCTCTACCAACGCCAGGGACACAGCGTACTGCTCACCCTGGAGGAATGTAGCCGTTCCGTCGATAGGATCCATGACCCAGAAGCGCCCCTTCCTGCCACCCTGGCCACGACCTCCGAGATCGATCACCTCAAGAAGCTCCTCTACATTCTCGGGACTGGCGAGCAGAGCTTCATCGTCCGGGTTCTCCAGATGGGCGTTGGAAGCCAATTCCCAGACACGCTGCTTCAAGGCGTCATCTTCTCTCAGGGCGCTGGAGTCCTCTTCTCCAACAAAGGCATCACCAGGAAAGGCCTTACGAAGAGCACTGATAAGGACTGCCTGAGCGGCAAAATCAGCAGCAGTGACTGGTGAGTCGTCAGCTTTCGAGATTCCGCTAATGGTTGACTGCACCCTCTTTGTGAGGACTGAGGCCCGCAAGACGGCGAGCTCTGCGATTTGACGTTCCCGAGTGTAAGAAGCCATTATAAGTCTAGATGAGAGGCTGCTGTTGATGTCAATGAGAGTACCTGTCCAAAGGTCGTGGGCTACACATACGTTCTTATGTTTAACTATATCTGGTAGCTGTTGAATGCTTTTGTCATGATCAGACTATTGAGGAGACCAGCCTCTGGGCCTGGTTAGTCAGCACCGCTGCTCTTACTCGGGCTTTGATCACCCTTGCTCAGTGAGCATCAGATTGGTTGGTGAGCCCGGCTTCTGGCGTCCCCCTTCATTCTCTTGACATTTGGATGCCTGATGCTTGGTCACTACACTTGAAGGACTTGAGCAGGAATGGTAATCCTTGGGAGGGGCATGACATTCAAGAAAGTGAGCTTTGCTTCACCAATGAGGAGATTACGAGGATGGTACTGAACTATGAGAGGGGTCGTTTCATTTTCAGACGGTAGCTATTTCTTTGCGCATACGCCGACGGACCCAACATTCTACTCGCCCGCATCATCACCAAGAGACAATACAATAGTTTTTCCGTGAGATCAATGTGGTGTCCAAGCACAACATAAACCATTCCATTCTCGTCGATTTTCCTCCGTCTACCAAAAGCTTATGCAGCGCTGGAAGGCTAGCGTTCCAAGTCTGTCTACTTACGCTTGGAAAGGGGCTCGCCATCCCTGATCTTGCGCTCGCCATACTTGGCGATGCGAATAGCATTCACGTTAATAAATCCAGTTGTGTCTTCGACACTCCAATCCATTTCAAGAGTGTCCTGCATTTCTTATGTTAGTTTTGATCTGAAGCGGTCCTCTTCAGGTACTTACCATGCTGCTCTCTTCTTCGCTGTAGAGGTTGGATGTCTCGCTGGAGCGGCCAACGATGATAACGTTGCCCTTGTAAGCCAGAGCTTCGACCTTGCCATCAACCTGCTTCTGGCTGAAAGAGATCGACTGCTGAACGAACTCGCGCTCAGGCGTAAAGTACATTCCCTGAAAAGATGTCAGCAATGTCTAATCGACAGAACTTGAAGAGAAGGGGCTACGCACGTTGTAAATACATTGCGCCCAGTCATCCGAGAGACGGTCGCGAATGATGCGCACCTTGCTATCCATCACGAGACCCTAAGCAATCGTTAACTGGAGTACTATACTTATTAAAAATAGAGAGTGTTTGGATTGGCTCATGCTCAGGTGACTCTCGACTCCCTGTCTTGGTATTGCATTGCAATGGGTAACAGCACAAGCCCAGAGCCCTGGTCAAGACTGCCACACGAAGGCCGGACTGGAGAAGCCATGGGCCTCAAGGGCTGAGGTCCAGCTGCTTTGGCCAGTAGCCTGAGCCCTTTAGGCTTCCGAGGGCTCTTGAAGCAGCCCCGCTTGTAAGCGGCAAGAGGGTTTTGGCCCAAGAGACAACTCTGGAATTGCAACAAGGGATATCAAACACCGCAGAATGAGCCAATCCAATGCTCAAGGAGGTGACAATTTACCTCCAGGTTTTGATGCAGCTTGCGCAAAATAGTCAGGCCGGGGGTATCTGCATACAAGGTTAGAACATCCTGTCAAAGTGTATGGGGGAGAGCGGAACAGGTGTCGCCTGCGACAGGGCCATGATCTACGTCGCTGGCCGCGCACACCAAAACATCGACAATGCATCCGCAACCTCAAAGACGTCTCCGACAACAAATCATCGGAAAGCAAGGAAATAAAAGCGACTGACCATAGCAACCACGAGATTTCAATCCTGGAATAAAAAATTAGCAATCGCGAGCTGATGTCAAAGTTCTCTGAGAGTAGGCTTACCGATGAACCTCGACTCAACGATATCCTCGCGACCAATACCTGGGACTACGTCAGTACTCGCTTGAAAGCCCTTCGGTTCACAGCCCTACCGTTAGCACGACCCAACTCGTTGGCCTCCTTGAAGATCTCCAAGGATCCAGTAACGGTCTTGCCCTCAACTTCAAGCTTAACAGGAACGCCCTCAGCAAAGTGGACGGTGAAGCGAGTGGGCTTATCGGGAGCGTCCAGGGGATCTTCGGAGAGGCATTAGCGCAAAATCTAGAAGTGTGTAGGCTGAGTCGCCTTACCAACTGTGCGCTTCCACATGTCCTTCGGGGGCTCCATGTCGGTTTGCTCGAGAATCTAGCAAGTTCAGGGTCAACAGGGCGCAAAGAGGGGTGTTTCCGTAGGAGGACTTACACCAGCCTCGTATGAGCAGTGCTATCGGATCGATAGTCAGTATTACGAAGAAGCAATGGGACCTTTCATACATACGATGATGTTGTCGTCCATAGACCAGGGGGCCTTGGGAGTGGAGCTGACGGGGATGTTCTGCTCCTCGGCGAACTTGAGAAGATCGGCACGTCCCCTGCGGAATGATTAGCTTGAATATGTAGTAGTGAACACAAAAAGAGGCTTACTGGAATCGGTTGAAGAACGCGGGGATGCGCCAGGGGGCCAGAATCTTCATCTTGGGGTCACATGCCTTCCATGCCAGCTCGAAGCGGACTTGGCTAGAAGAAGGAGGTTAGTACGGTGCAAGAGCGACAGAGGGCGACAACATATGTGTCGGGATCATGATCAGGACTTACTCGTTGCCCTTACCGGTGCCTAGGGTTAGAATTACGTGTTAGCAACTGGATCGAACAGTAATGAGACCAGTTGAACCATGACAACTTACATCCATGGCTGAGGATCGTGCAGTTGTTATCCTTCGCAACCTGCACCATTGCCCTGGCCAATACCGGCCGGGCCAGGCTTGTGCCGAGAAGGTCTTCAGGGCATTAGCGACGTCATCGAAGAGGGTCCGAGGTGAACCGTCTTACATTGTCCTTCATAGATGGCGTTGCCTGGTGGGTTCCGTTAGTCAACCCGCTGTATTACCATAAACAGCCTGTGAAGACTTACACTGGATGGCGGGCCACACCAAGTCGTCAATAAGCTCCTGCTGGACGTTCTCGATGATCATCTTCTCAGCACCGAGCTTCAGCGCCTTGGCCTTGACGGCATCGAAGTCTTCCTCCTGGCCGCAGTCGCCGAGGAAACACACGACCTCATAGCCTTGAAGGACGAGCCACCTAAGAGTCATTGGTCAGCTCTTGTTAAACAATGCCACATCTTCGATGATTGTCGTCTCCATGTCGAGGAAGTCAAAGACTTGACAGCGTCGAAGTCTTCTCCTTGCCGCAATCCGTCAGAAGGCAAGACATGGGGGCGCATTACTTGAGAATAGTGGAAGTATCCAGGCCTGTCCATTAGTCAGAATATCTGATGTTGATGTTGATGATATTGCTTCTGGAGCTCTCAACTCACCACCAGAGTAGGCACTAGACAAGGGTCAGTTATCTTGCTCGAACCAAAACAGGTAATTGAGTGGCAAATGACTTACAGGCAGACACGTTCGGGAGCCATGATGAATTTTGTTCGAAGTTTCGTGGACAACACAAGACGTTAATATTGATATATCTCGACAAAATGTTGTTGTCACGCGCTGTCGAGGTTTTTTGGACGCAGCTCCGAAGACGGCCGAAGCGAGTCACCCCGCGATTTGGTGGGGTAATGCCCTCTTCTGTTGAGTATGCATGGTCACGTGTAGCCACACAGTGCCCAGTGTCTTGGTTGCTTATCTCTTATCTTTGACAGAGAGAAGCGCACGTGATCCATCCTGAGCCCCCATGGGACTAGGCCTGATCAACCACTTGGAGGGCATCTACAGGTAGCAGAAATATTGAGACTTGGTTTTAAGGAGTAAGAAATGAATAAGTCAATGCTCCAATCCAACCCATAAAATGACTGAATTAGGTCTTTCCTTATGATAATTAGGGTCAAGTTTCCTGCTACCACAAGGGGCGTTACGGACGCTCGATATCCTCCCCTTGATTCAGCCATACAGGATTATTTAAAATACTGGTACTCTTGTAGTCTTAGGAAGGAGTCAGAGTCCTCTGTTGTTGTTACTTTATCCTTAGTTCCCGCATAAAAACAAAAAGACCCATCTTTAATGAGCCAAACTCGACACATGAAATACATCGAATGGCAATGCAAACCAAGTCACAGCGGAGCAATGGGCGTCGTTAATTATTCATCTTTATAATTTAAAGCTTCTATAAGCCCAAGCAAAAGCCCTTGCTTGGCAGTCTTTGCTCTTTTTTTCCTTCGTCCACAGGCCATCCATGTAAAAAATAAGTATTCATCTAACAACAACCAGGGTCTCCGAAGTGTTGCATTTGGTATCTGCTCCAGGTGTCATCGACCAACTAACCAGCACCGAGTCGAATCCTTCGCAGTAAATTCGCTTCGATAAACGCAACGCTCACCCTGCTCAAATGCATCAAGACATGTCCTCCAGCGTATAATCTCGGCAATAGCCAAGTCGAGGTGACACAACTCCGCCTATGACAAGCCCTATACCATGCAATCCGGGTATGATCTGAACCACTCCGCACCAAGCAAAAGGGCAACATCGTACTAGCCCTGTTCATTGAAGTATGCACAACCAAACGCCGGTCCTATGCGGAAAGTGAAATAAAAGATGCTAAAGTCGTCATGAAAAACAAAATTCAGGTATATCTGTACGTAACAGGTTGGTGGATTTGTTGTCGAGAATCGCTCGTTGCGTTTTTCTCGGGGTGATTATGCACCATTGGTCTTGGCTGAACCAGATCCCTTGTCTCGGGAGTGCAGAGTGCGATACATGTTGCTCAGTCGTTTTCCAGTGACACTCTTGCTTGTATCATCCACAGGCCACAAGGCTGCCAAAAAGTCCCTGTAAACAACGTTAGTGAAACTCAGTTCAAGATTCGGTGTCGAAACGTGAGACTTACCAAAAGTTACTCTTAAGACCCTCGTCAGCAGCAGTGGCCGCCAATCTTTCATCGAGAAACGTGCCGATAACGACCAACTCGACCTTGAATATGTTGGCCCGCTCCTTGCTTGACTTGACGTTGTCCTTGGTAGTAGAGAGGATTCTCTCGAAGTTTTCGCGGACTGGTTTCAATAAGAACCATATCATGGCATCATTGTCTTGTGCTCGTTGGTCTTTGTTGTCGCCGATTCGGCGAAGCTCATCCAGCCGTCGAAGAGCCTTGGCCCTGCGCTCATCCTGGGGGTATGCGTCTTGAGCCCGTTCGCGCTCACGTTCTCGATCACGATCTTCGCGATGTCGGTCATGTCGACGGTCGTCTCGGCGGTCGTCTCGACGATCGTCGCGTCTATCATCACGTCTATCATCGCGTCGGTCATCACGTCGGTCGTCTCGTCGGTCGTCCCGACGATCATCACGGCGCTCATCACGATGGCTATGGCTAAGACGATGCTTGTCAGGCCGTCTGTCATCACGACGCTCATCACGACGGTCCTCTTCATCGCGGTATCGGCGCTTCTCTGATCTATCTCTATCGTCACCATGTTTGCTAGATCGACGATGCTCTTCGATACGCCGATGCTTAGGGCTGCGGCTATCTTCATGCGATAGGTGTTTCCGCTTGTAGTCGGGTCGTGGAGTGCCACGCTCATCGGCATGGCTACGGGATCGGTGAAGGTCCCCATGAAGATGTTCCCTGTCACGATCACGATGCTTCTTTCCGTTATGAGGAGCAGGAGATGCCGTAGCACTTCCCCGATGGCCATTGGCAAGTGACTTCTTGTTGTTGCGATGATGGTTCTCCACAGCTCGTTGCACACCTCGATCATTTGAGTGCTTTGCTTGCAGAACGGACAGCAGATACTCCGAGCGACGAACAAGGTGCACTGCACCAGGGGCCTTCATCTTATCATTGCCCTTGCTGCGTTCCTCCTTCTTCTCAACACGATGTTCTTCGAGGAAGAGCTTGTCCGCCATGTCCAGGTCAGGGTCATCACGAATCTGCGGCCAGGCACCAAAACCGTGCCTGTCAATGCCAATTAAGAGCATAGCATCTTCTTTAGCGCCCCAAGCACACGAGTAGTTGGCGGCCTTGGTTGCGTCAGGAAGGCGAAACGAGTGCCAGTCACTATGGCTGCGGATAGCCTGTCGAAGGAGCTGAAGTTGTTTGGGACGTTCGATAGCTGTCTCAGCATTCACCTTCTTCAGGTCGCCAAAGTCAATCAGAACTGCCTTTCGATCCTTCTTTGTAAGGGTCTTTCCTAGTCTCTTCTCTTCTTCTATCATCTGAGCGTAGTTCTCATCAACGGCTTCCTTGGCTGCCTTGATGAACTCATCGAGAACCGACTTGACGTAGTCTTGGTCTCTCTCTTTGAGCTTGGCATCTTTGATGATCTCATCGCCGCGGTCATCCATTGAACCATATCGGAAGTAGGCCTTGATAAGACCACGTTGCTCCTTGTCAGTCAAAGGACGTTTGGGGTCGGCAAGCAAGGTTCGTCTGTCGTCTTCCTCCTTGTCACGCTGTTCCTTCTGGCGTTTCTTGAGTCGATCGGCACGGTCATTCTCATTGTGGCGGTTCTTGATCGTAGCTCTTCGCGGTGCGCTTTCAGCTGCAACCTTGGCAACATAGGCTTCATGCTGCTTCTTTTCCTCTTCAGCCTTGATCTCAGCGAGCTTGTCGGCTGGGATGATCTGATCCCAATCAAGATTGATATCATCCACCTTGACATCGGTGATCTGCATGAAGTTGTCCCAGTCAATGCCACCGCTACTCAGGTTGATCTTGTCGTCCACCTTTGTCTTCGTAATTTCGGCGTTCTCAAGGATGGAGTCAATATCGAGCTGTTCAAGACGCTCTTGGTTGCCGCTCTGTTCAAACATCTTGGACGAGCGCATCTTGAGCACCATTTGGATATCTTCTGAGGATGAGGGGCCCTCAACTCTCAGACCTTTTTTGTTCAATTCGTCCTTGAACGCTGCCTTACCATCGTCTGTAACACCGGCCTGGATGGTCAGATACTCGAGAAGAAGCTTGTTGCGAGCTCGCTCAAGTACCTCCTCCTCAACTGTTTCCTTGGATACCAGACGATAAATGTTGACGGGTCGTTTCTGGCCTATACGATGCGCACGAGCCATAGCCTGCAAATCTGCTTGTGGGTTCCAATCCGAATCAAAAATGATGACTGTATCTGCCGTCATCAAATTGATTCCAAGACCACCTGCTCGAGTGGAGAGGAGGAAGCAGAAGTCATCACTATCCTCGGCGTTGAAATGGTTGATGGCCATGCGTCGAGGACCCGCTGCAATGGTACCATCCAGTCTTTGGAACTTGTAGCCTCGCAAGGAGCAGTAATCACCAAGAATGTCAAGCATTTTGACCATCTGGCTGAAAATCAGAACTCGGTGACCATCCTTGTTCAACTTTGAAAGAAGTTGATCAAGCAACATCATCTTTCCACTGCTCGCAATTAAGCCCTTGATCTGGTCCTCTCGGCGCACACTGCCAGCCAGTACCTTCTCCTCGGCACCTGGAAACATGTACGGATGGTTACTGATCTTTTTCAGCTCCATCATGATATTAAGGAGGGAGTTCTTATGGCCATTGGTAGCGTCACAGAGGGCTGTGTAGTTGCGGGTCAAGATGTTCTTGTAATAGTCCAGTTGTACGTCAGACAGTTCAACACGAATGATCTTCTCTGTCTTTGGTGGCAGGTCTGATTCGACAGTCTCTTTGGTTCTTCGAAGAATGTAGGGTGCAATGGCCTTGTGCAGTTGCTGTAGCTTCTCCTGTGCGTCATTGGCAGAGAGAGAATCGAGGTCTTCATCGATGTCGACCTTGCCAGGGTTCAAGAAATCGAGTAGAGCCGACAATTCGGCCAGGTTGTTTTGAATAGGCGTGCCTGTGATCAAGACTTTGCAAGGGATGCCAAAGTTCACCAGGCGGTTGTACAGTTGTGAATCACGGTTCTTGAGCCGGTGTGCCTCATCAACGGCGAGGGTTTGCCATTTGATGGACTGTAGGAATTGCCAATCTTGAAGGATAAACTCATACGACGTGACCAAGATGTTGAACTTAGGCTTCTTCGGGTTGCCATCCACAAGTAGCTCATGCTCGCGAATGATGTTTCGGGCCTCCTCAGGTCCCAGGTAAACAACGTAGTTGAGATCAGGAGACCAGTGGTTAAAGGTATCACACCAAGCAGGAATGACACTTAGTGGAGCAACCACAAGCGACGGGCCCTCTTGATGACGAGCGTTCCGAAGCCAACTTAAGAACGATACAGTCTGGACTGTCTTTCCAAGGCCCATCTCATCCGCAAGGATCACGTTGTTGCCCTTGGTCCAATTGAGGCAGAGGAAGTTGAGACCCCTCAGCTGGAAGTTGCGAAGCTCGCCGCCTTTGATGAAGTCTGGTTGTTCTTCAAGCTTGACCATACGTGATCGCGTTTCGATGTTTGTCTCCTTGCGGTCTGATTGCCAGGAGCGAGATGCTCGGTCAAGATACTGGTCAATTTGATCTTGGAACGCTTCACTGATATCGGACGCGATTTCCCATGTGCACTCTTCGTAGGTGAGGCCTTTCCATTTGACGAGGTATTCAGTGCCATCGTCACCATCGCGTACGGCCACGACTCGCTCAACTTTTGTGTAGTCCTCATACGCCTCTTCGTCTCGCTCGCGGTCAAGGAAGAACTGCTCTTTGGTCTCAGGGGGGATGTCTGTGCCAAAGCGAATGTCTAGTTCGAAGTCGACAAACTTCTTAAAGTAATTCTCGACTTTGCGATGACCACGGTAGCCACGAATATCTTCGAAGGTCTCCCATGTATCATGCAAGTGTGATTTGTATTGCCACTTGATGAAGTACTCAAAGTCGTCCTTGGTTGAGTTGTAGGACAGTTCTAGCCCGTCTTTTAGACGATGTCGAACAACCTTTTCTATGTATGGCGAGTCATCCACATAGTCCACGGTGTAGGAGGCAAGAGCGAGTTCGTCATCATCATCTTCTTCATCTTCGTCGACATCGCTTTCTTCATAGGCACCTTGTTGTACCTGTGCAGCTCGACGACTCGACCAGCGCTTTTCGGCGAGAGCAAGAGCTGGCTGCGCCTCGCGTTGCATTCGAGCCTTTTTCTGGAGACTCTTTGCACGAGCACCGCCATAGTTGTCTGAGTCGGAATCGGAGTCGGCTGTTGAAGTTCGTAACGTTGGCGTGCCAATCTTGGAAGCTGCAGTGGCCATGTTAGATGGTGCTAGGGAGAACTGGCATCGGCCAAAGCGAGGTTGTTTTGGCAACTTACAAGGACGTGAGGTCTCGACACGTCGTCGTTTGACTGTACGACGGCTAACAGGTGGTTCTGAGTCCGACTCGTCGGATTCAACCTGTAGGAATTGGGTTAATGGTATGTCCTATTGTCAATTCTCAAAGATGGCCTACAATTTTTCGTTGCTCTCGAGGTCGTGTCTGTACACTAGTCAGCAAGCAGGAAGACAGAAGCTGAGTGAAAAATTTTCGCAACGCACACTTCGTCTCAATCCATATAACTCTGGATTGGCCTTGATATACTCGTCTTCCTCGACAGGAGCCTTGCGCTTGGAAGTTCGATTCGAGTCGGTAGAGCTGGCGCGGTCTTCTATCGCGTCCTCGTTCTGAGATAGGATGCTTTCCTCCATGTCGAAATCGCCGTCATCAGATGCATTGTCATCGCTTGACTGCTCGCTCGCCGACATATGTGTGTCATCTTGGACCATATTGGAGTCGTGATTCGCATCATCTGAGGAAGTTGGCGATGGGTGATCAAGCGTACGATCAGGGGCATCGTGGGAATCGCTATCGGTTACGTGGTCTCCTGTATCAAAAGACATGCTGATTTCATCGCCAGGCGAAAAGTGTCCGTTGGAAGGACCCCCTAACGTAGGGGTGGACATCATGTTGGTGATGAAGCAGACTACCTACTGAAGACGCGACGGTATTAGCTGATGGCCTGGTCTGACGTGTGTGGTTGAGGGATTATTGGAACGACGCGATTCTGGCGACCCATAGGCGACGCCAGAAAGGGCGGGATATGGGAAGAACAGTAGAGATTCGTCACTTGTCGCATCCCGTGTAAGTTATCGATGGCAAGGCTGATGAAAACCTCCAACTCGCGATTGAAAGAATGAGACAGCTCGGAGGTGATGTATCAGGTCGCGGAAGCATCCAGCTGAGCGTGAAGCATCGAATCCATCAAGTTTCATCGCGATATACCATATATACGGCTCTTATAGAAGCAATATCGCGATAGGCATGGTCGAGGCCGAGGCGGGATCGACGATAGGCGACAGGCCAGCAAACCAGAAGCGCGGTAGAGACTGAAGGAAGCAGGAAGGGCAGGGTAAACTCACAAGTCATTAAAGTATAATCTACATACGACAGGCAACATGTAGATAATATCGGGAGCCTGTCAGGATGTGTTTGGGGTTATCGGGGGCCCGGTGACGTGGGTAGGGGACGGGAGAATCAATTTGGTGGAGAGGCAGGAACCTGAAGATTTGGATTGATTGCACGGGGTGAGAGCACTGAGGGATGTGGAGTATCCTCACGTGATCTCGAACAGCATCAATTCACTGCGGCATGTGGGGAGGCAACAATAGGTTTTTATTACGGTCTACAACAAACAATGGGTGCTGCAATGCACGAACTTAATGTTTAAATTCTGTTCCGGTCAACTCTAATTCTCTGTTCAATGCCCATTTTTATGTACTGGTTGAAGATTCGTGTAGCAAATTGCCTCTAACATGTACTTGGAGGACTATGCTTTTTACATAAATTTGTAGTCAGCCAATGAGCGCAGACTATTTCGAGTGTTACCCTAAATGTGAGAAGTCAGTTGCTATTGTCTATTGCACTCTATAGGTGGCTGCCTAATAGCCAGCCCAACTGTTCTCGTTGATTATTTAGATTGAATAATTTTCGTTCTATTTGCATATGTCTATCAATACGTTGTCGCGACCCGTCGTATTAAGTGTTACTGTTCCTCGTTTGTCTAAGTTTCCAAAGCGCGCACCTCCGCTGATGCGCCTGTGGCTATCACACAGGAGCCTAGGCGCGTTTTGCGGGTCTACCTCCCGGAGAAGATCCATGCCTCCTGTATAAACATTTGTTACTGTTGGAAGCTTTGAACCGCACCAGCGACGTGTAGAATTTGACGTATAATTGGGCTCAGCTTGTTCGAATGTAAATGGTATAAGATACTGTCATGGAACAGTCACGTGTTTAAATCGCAATATCATAGCTGATTGGTGTATAGGTGTTGGAATGTGACATGCATGACCTCAAAAGTCGAGGCTGGCTTAGATAATTGATATTGGTTCACGAGGAGTGTGAGTCACCAAGAACTTCGTCTAAGCCTTCAGCATTCGCGTGGACTACACAGAGAACGACAATGTTAAAGTGACTGGAACATTAAGCACCACATTGAGCATTTTAGCTCCCACATCAGTCATGCAAATCGCTAAAGTGGCAGAGCAGCATATAAACGGTTGATGGATTAAACTTATTGGTGACACAGGCACTTGTTACCTGATCTTCACGTCGACCATGGATGTGACTACCAATCCGAGAAGCATCATTCGAGGTTCAGACGTCAATAAGTCGTATGTCAGTTCATTCGAAAATACTATAATCTGTCGGATGGCAGCAGTAACAACGTCATGCAAAAGTCAGGTACGTACCTTGCTTAGGTACCAGTGGTTCAGCGGTCCACAGCCCCACCAAACCTACTAATGACAGGGCCTGAAAATTGGATTACCATCCACACAATCCAAACAACCTAGGCCTAACCTTGGAACTTCTTTTTACCTTGGTTTCTTCCCCTCGTTTTCTTCTCACCGTGTGATCCGTTCCTCATAAAGAGCCTTGACGAGCGTCCGCGTGTTACCGTATCTTGCGCGCGTGAGACACTCCGTCGTCCTCAGGTCCTTTCTTTCTTCTCACACAAATTCGCACCCCACCAAAAATCGTCGTAGCAACGTTTGCTGTGCCATCGCGAAAATGTCCGACAAACTCACGCGGTACGTTAATGCGACTCGAGGAAACAATACGAAACAAAAGAAAAGAAAAGAAAAGAAAAGAAAAGAGAGAAACTAATATGTTCTCAACAGTATCGCCATCGTCAACAGCGACAAGGTGTGTGATCATCACCATCAGCATCAATATGTGCCCCGCCGCCCGCCAAACATTTTCTAACCCCTCCTTTTAGTGTCGCCCGCGAAAATGTCGTCAAGAGTGCAAAAAATCGTGCCCCGTCGTTCGTAGCGGAAAGCTCTGTATCGAAGTCCAGCCCGACTCCAAGCTGGCCTTTATCTCCGAGTCGCTCTGTATCGGTTGTGGTATTTGCCCAAAGCGCTGCCCGTTTGATGCGATCAACATTATCAACTTGCCCACCAATCTTGAGAGCCAGGTTACCCACCGATATGGCCCCAACAGCTTCAAGTTGCATCGTCTCCCCATGCCCCGACCCGGTCAGGTTCTTGGACTTGTCGGTACCAACGGTATTGGAAAGAGTACTGCCCTCAAGATTCTGAGTGGAAAGCTCAAGCCCAACCTGGGCCGACACGACAACCCTCCTGACTGGGAGGATGTTATCAAGCACTTCCGTGGTTCCGAGCTTCAGAGTATGTAGTGCCCAATATGTGACTCCACGAGAGGGATGCATGTATATTGACTACGAAACAGACTATTTCACCAAGCTCTTGGAGGATGACCTCAAGGCCGTGGTCAAGCCTCAGTACGTGGACCAGATCCCCAGGGCCGTTCGAGGCCCCAACAAGAGTGTCCGATACCTCATCGAGAGCCGAGCCACGCTGGGCAACATGGAACAGATGGCCAACGTTCTCGAGCTGAACCACATTATGGACCGTGACATCAACCTTCTCTCTGGTGGTGAGCTCCAGCGTTTCGCCATCGGAACTGTTGCCGTCCAGAAGGCCGATGTCTACATGTTTGACGAGCCTTCCTCATACCTCGATGTCAAGCAGCGTTTGAGTGCTGCTCTGGTCATCCGCTCTCTCCTCCGGGACAACGACTACATTATCGTTGTCGAGCACGATTTGTCTGTTCTCGATTACCTTTCCGACTACATTTGCGTTCTTTACGGAAAGCCGGCCGTTTATGGTGTCGTCACACTACCCTACTCCGTTCGTGAGGGTATCAACATCTTCCTTGATGGACACATCCCCACCGAAAACTTGCGATTCCGTGATGAGTCTTTGACTTTCAGAATTGCCGAGACGACCGATGAGTTCCAAATCGACAAGTCGCGTGCGTTCACCTACCCCAAGATGGAGAAGACTCTGGGCAACTTCAAGCTCAGCATCGAAGCCGGTGACTTCACCGATTCCGAGATTATTGTCATGATGGGTGAGAACGGTACTGGAAAGACAACCTTCTGTCGTCTCTTGGCCGGCGCTCTCAAGCCCGACAGCAAGAAGAGCGTCCCCGAGATGCGAATTAGCATGAAGCCCCAGACTATTACCCCCAAGTTCGACGGCACTGTTCGCCAGCTTTTCTTCAAGAAGATCAAGCAGTCTTTCCTGTCTCCCCAGTTCCAGACCGACGTTGTTAAGCCTCTCAAGCTTGATGACTTCATCGACCAGGAAGTCAAGAACCTGTCCGGTGGTGAATTGCAGCGTGTTGCCATTGTTCTTGCTCTCGGTATCCCTGCTGATATCTACCTTATCGACGAGCCCTCTGCCTACCTCGATTCCGAGCAGCGTATCATCGCCTCGCGTGTTATCAAGCGATTCATCATGCACTCCAAGAAGACTGCCTTCATCGTCGAGCACGATTTCATTATGGCCACCTATCTCGCCGACCGAGTCATTGTCTTTGACGGACAGCCTGGTATTGACGCTCACGCCAACAAGCCCGAGTCCCTCCTCACTGGCTGCAACACCTTCTTGAAGAACCTCAACGTCACTTTCCGTCGTGACCCCACCAACTACCGCCCCCGTATCAACAAGAACGGATCTCAGCTCGACCAAGAGCAGAAGATGAGCGGCAACTACGTAAGTTTACTCCATCCTCACCCCTATCTGCGATCATCTACTAACACACATGTGCAGTTCTTCTTGGAGGAGAACCCTGAGAGTTAAAGGCGTTTATAACGAGACTTCCCCTCCCCTTGATGGTGCATCTCCCGGCGTTTGTGGCGTTCAAAATGGGAATCGGCGAAAGCAGCGGGACTTGGGAATAGATGATGACCGCAGCGCCGGCGAGGATGACGATCCAGACGAATAACGATGGTGACGGCAGCGTATCCCCTGTTGTCTGGTCCTACGAAAGCCGTTGAGTTTCTGATTTAGTTTATTCTGGTTTACTTTTTGCCTTACGTTCTCTGGAGGCTCAAAACTCTCCAGATGCTCGCAGCATGGAAACTGGATGGCTTCGTAGATTGAGGGACAATGGATCTAGCAGGATCTCTGCCGTCTGACGTTTCCTACCTCGCGGGAAACAACTTCCATAAGAGAATTATGGCTGTCGGTTAGTTCTAAGTAGTTCAATTGCATAAGAAAATGGATCGTCCAAGAAACTCGTTGATTAAATTATGGTTGCTTATTTCTACTACCTAAAACTGCCCGTTTGCCCTCCGGAACGAACTCCAGAATCACCGTCTCACAAACAGGTTCACAAAAAAACAATACCTAGACTAGGATAAGAATGGGAAAAGACACATACTGGCCAAATAACTGCTTGTAAACAGCAGAGTGGTCGCCATCTGTTTCCACCGCTGCGGCACTGGGCGGCCATGGCGACCAACAGCCGCAAGCCTATACTCCCGAGTCATCTCGCCCGACAGACGTTGTCAGGGGGGTTGACAATGCCAGTACGTACTGAGAAAGAGTGCAGCAGCTTGTTCAACCAAAGCTAGGAGGCAATCAATAGATACTGCTCTTAATCCTCCTCGATCTCACCCTCTTCGCTTCCGGAATGAACGTCCTTAGTTGCAGCAGGAGGAGGGGTTTTCTTACGAGGACGTTCTTCAGCACGAGGTGGCGTGCGCTCCCGAGATCGCTCTCTCTTCACTCTCTATATCATTGTCAGTCGCGATTCATATCACAATCACGTCGCAATTCTTCGTACCTTGGCGTCACGTGAGTCGCGACGACTATTATCGTCTTCGTCATCTGGACGACGTCGTCGGGATCCAGAGGGTCGCTCATCTCCATAGTTGAGTTCATCATGTGATCCGCGGTCAGCGCGACGACGATACGACCTCTCGCGCTCATCTTCCCGATCTCTTCGTTCACGGTCATAGTAGCTGTCGTCATCACGGCGCGATCGAGCAGGTCGGTCGTAGTCTCGGTCCCGTTCCCGGTCACGGTCACGCTCGCGCTCTCGGTCCCGGTCTCGTTCTCGCTCACGGCGAGGTGGCGGTGACAGGCGACTGCGGTCTGATCCCAGGAGACCTTCAGCCATTGTAGACTTTCGGTGGTTGCGCTCTCGCTCGGCGATAGCTTTGCGTCGGTCCGCTTCGTAGGCATCTGGCTCCGGACTGCGACTTCGTCGAGAACCACGTCCACCGCTTCGATGAGATCGCTCACCTCTAGATCGGTCACGCTCACGGCGATGCAAGTCTCGTTCGCTAGACATACGGTCACGTCGCCTGTAGCTTCGGTCCGCTTCATCTTCCTTCTCTCGCAGACGGCGGATGTGCTTGTCGAAGGCATTTCGTCGAGCATCTTCGGATGCGATGGCCTGGAACTCATCTGATTTTAAGAGTCGAGGTCGTACCTTGTCATATGTATCACTCAGAGCGATAGGAGGCTCCATGCGCTTCATGTATGCACGCAAATCATCGACAGCCCTTCGTTGCTGGCGTTCCGACTGTCGATCATCGTCCCGTCTGGACGAGCGTTTCTCGCGAAGCTAGTAATCTTGTCAGCACGGAAACATCATGGAGGACAACAGCATGGTAACTTACTCGGTCAAAGACGAGTTTGAGGATATCCGGATCAATGTTAGCAGTCCGTCGATCATCTTTCATGATGGAGAGGAACTCTTCAAAATTGCTCGTGGGTGTAAGATCAAACCGCTTGTCCTGTATATTGTTAGCGACTCATTTATGCAAACGGTTACAAAGCAACAACTCACTTCAAGAACATCCAAAACATCATTTCTGGGCCCACGCAGACCACGTTCCTCCTCCTCGATGATGTCCCAGAACAGCTCTTGAGGGGTCGAGCCACTTTGGCCGACGGCGTCAGTATAGCGGGTATCGTTCTCGATGAGGGGAACAATCTGGCTCCATTTCGTTCCAGCATTGATTTTGCCATTGCGACGAAGCTCGTTGAGGAGAGACTTGAAAGCATCACGCGCCTTTCGTTCCTTGCGGAACTTCTTGTTCTTCTCTTCTTGCTTCGTGTCGTTAAACCTGCGCTCCAGAGCCTTCATGTGGTTTTGGAAAGCAGTCAAAATGTCAAACTTGGTAAGAGCCTGGTACTTTTCGTCATTCTGGAAGGGCGGGGTAGATGAAATGATACCTTGAGCATCAGCCCATCGAGTGTAAGGCTCCAGGTTGAGCTTGGGAAGCAGATCAATGAGCCCGTCCATGGCGTTTTTCCTAAGAGATGTCTGCTGCTCTGCGTGTGCCTTCTTCAGGCCAATGATGTACTCTGCAAAAAGCTGTCGACGTTCCTCCTCGTTGTTGGTAGAGCGGAAAATGGTTTCGCCTTCGACGATAGGGCGCGCGGTCTTCCAGCGGGTGTAATGTGTAATTTCGGGATGCCTTTTGAGCATAGTCTCAAAGTCAGCACGGAGTTTCGCCAGCCTCTCTTTGGCTCGCTCCTTGTCCTGGATCACCACATCCTGGCAATACTTATCAAAAGCGGCCCTACGATCTTTGGGATCCTTGATGGCACGAAACTGAGGGTCCCGCGCAGTGGCTCTAATTGTCTGTTCCCAAGTCCAGTCCGGTTGAACTCCACTTCGTCGAAGGAGTTTGGCAAAGGCAGCTTCAGCCTCTTCAGCGGTCGCGTATTCAGGATCGTTTGTTGCAGGCACAAAAGCCTGGACTTTGGGATCGTTTCCGTACGTAATCTGACGAGATTCAGGGTATGTGTCGCGCTGATCACGATGCTGATCGTAAGGTGCCTGGGAGTAACCACCAGCGCTAGCGGGAGGCGTGAAAGGTGTTGCGGAAGCCGGAGTAGCAGGCTTGCTTGTTGCGCCGAGGGCTGTTTTGTAAACATCGGGCATCTCCCAGGAGCTCTGTTTCGTCTCAGTGTTATACCAGTATTTTCGTCCTCCCTCAGCAGTGTACTCTTTCCATGGCTGGTTCGCAAGAGCGCGCTGTCGCATGTTAGCATTAGCTTTTACCATTTTCTCCCTTGCAAGGAGCGATACTAACCTCGGCCGGACTCATCATGTCCTCTGGCTTTGTCCATTGCGTCGCCTTGGTAGTTGCGTTGTAATAGTAGGCTCGTCCATCAGGCGTATGGTGCTCCTGCCAAACCGAAGCCGGCTGGCCATAAGGAGAACCGAAGCCGTTCATCGTGGAAAAGTCTTGCAATGTATGTGTTAGAGACAAGCGACGCAATCCTACTTTTGTAGACTCGCGTCAAGTACTCAGGTTGTGATAAAATGCTGACAATGGCGTGAAGGCAGGATCAAAAACTGAAGCAACGCGGAGGTGCTTGAGTCGGTTTCGGCGCCACTAACTTTTTTGCGCACGGATCAAGTAGCCGTCGCGACAGGCTGTTAGGTTGGTGACGTGATTACTAAGGCATCTTATTGGCAAGTGGCTTTACGTCGCTAAGGGGCATGAGTTGCATTCCGACTTACACGGGTAATCTAATCAACAAATAAAAAGTACAAAGCATTCGAAAACGCACGATTTTAGAGTCTGGAAAGTTCAAGACCGCATCTTCTGAGCAAAAACGTTACTGATATCATCTACAAATATGTCGGACTCTGGGATAACGCCAGACAGGGAGTCCATCCCTTCAGAGTCCAATGAGCATGGGCCTGAATCTCTCACTCAGCTTAAGAGAAGCCTCTTCATTACAGACCCTACAACTGAGTTCGCAGAGCAATCTCACTTGTCCTATCTTATACCAGAAGATACAAACTTGGATCTGGAAGCAGCTTTTAAGGCTGTTGAGCCTGGAAAGTCTATATTAGAGTCAATCAAGCGTCGAGACGCATTATTCTTTGGTAAGCGTATCTATATAATGCTGAGCTTTGTTACTAACACATCGCCAGACGAGACTGTAAATGTTCTTTTACTACTCAAAAGCCCCTGGAAAGATGAATCGACGCTTCGCGCTCATATCAGCCGGCTAGTGATATCGGTTGAAGCCCAGATCATCAATCAGAAAACCCAAGGCAAGGAAAATTCCACTTCAGAGACCATCTTCTCAGGCACGGTTCCAGACATCGATGATCCTTTTATTATCGTCGACGGAGAAGGGGAAGGAAAAGATGAAAGTGACGAAGAAAGCGGTGATGAGAACGAACCCCAGAATGTCTTTGCTGTCTGGACACTACCCGTCTTCCTCAGTCGACCTCGAACGCGAGTTTCTACGCCAGCCATCACTTTCACTGCATCTGCGAGTCTGAAGCCTGAACTATCAGCAGATATCATAGGAAAGGGAAGTGGTTACCTCCAGAGCGGAGTGCCTTCTGGCTTTAATCTGCTCGAGTCCTTCGGAAGCGATGCTGCACTTGGTGGAGTTAAGCCTCGCCTGTCAGCGCTTCGAGTATCGAGAGTCACTCCTGTGACACGCTCACAAGATGTGACAAAGCATATACGAGCCCTTCCTCAGATTGAGCACAAAATCTTTCCTGTCATCCATACAAGAATTCGCTTCTCACGGCCGACTACAGCACCAACAAGTTCGGCCGTTATTGCGCTACTCGAAGTTGATTTTACTTCTCATTTTGACTGTGAGATATCACTAGACAAGATCGATCTCTCGATTCTTGACGCTACTGTTGAAAATCTCAACGACGATGCGGGCATGCAACTTCCCCTTACATGTGTGTCTCACGACCACATCACATTTCTCTACTGCGTTACTCCCCGCCAGCACGATGTCACTGTCAAGAATCCTATGCGGGAACTCGATATAACAATCTCCGCCACCGCCCAAGTTATACCTGGCCGCTGCACGCCTACAATGACCATGTCATGGACAACGCAACTCGATTTTACCCTTCCCGTTAATCCCGGTTATGGTTCAGCAACCGCAGGAACAGGTATCGTCCGCGCCCATCGTCCATCTCAGCTCTCGATTACCGGACAAGCGGTCCATCCTCTAATATCGCCATCTATCATGCGACCAGATGCCCTCCCTGCTCTTGAGGCCGCCACATCTAATACCGAAGCTTCTGTCACCGAACTTGGTATTACAATGACCTTCACCGGCCCATCTGAGCCTGTATACCCGGGACAAATCTTCTCTTGGACTGTCTACATTGTCAATCGTGCTACAGACAAAACCTCCGTACCTCCGCGCAAGCTTGCTCTTGTGGCAATTCCCAAAAGGCGGCGAGGCGAGGTCCGCATGACACGGCCGCCTTCGGTGGGCGGACGAAAGCAAGGGGGAAAAGACGTTGCCGACGCAGTCACGGACGAGAATGTGCTCCATGCATTACAGAAAAACTCCTCTGTCGAGTCTACGGATGTTGTGTGCTTGAGCGCTGATACCCGCGTTGGCCCTTTGGCACCAGGAGCCTGCCATGTAGTTGAGCTTCAGTTCCTGGCGCTGCAAGAAGGCGTTGTAGGTCTGGAGGCGATGCGTGTCGTGGACCTAGGATCACAGGAACATGTCGATATTAGAGACCTGCCCACTATGTTGGTAGAAGGGGCGGCGGCATGAAATGCTGCCAGATGAGTCAAAGTCTTTCATATTCAATTGTCGTATTATTTGTATCATGCGCCGTATCTGACATACTGTTGTGGATACAGTTTTGCAATACTCTCAACGCCTTCTAACAATGCTAATAACTCCTGCTGCATGCAATGCATGTCCCTTTGTAAAAACACCGCTGTAAATGCTCCGATAGGCAACTCATAACAGGTCATCTATATCGTCGTCCCATCCTAATTTCTGATAGATTGATACCGGCTTGGTGGGCTCAGGTTCAACGCTCATGTTTTCCAAATCTTCTATGCTCTTTGTTTTGATAGCCTTCACAGGCGTAGCCAAGATCTCGTCGTTCCGAGACGATTCGAAACTTACCTTTCTTTTACGATCCGAGATGCCTGTAGGATTGAATAGATTTGCAGCGGACACAGTTCTTCGTTCCAAAGATGGCGACGAAGGTGGAAACGGCAAAACATCTGAATCATCTGCAGGCCGCCGAATAAAAGTCGATGCAGCCTTTGTTGGCGTACTGCCAATCCTCTCAAAATCGGGAGATCGAGTCTGGCGAAAAGCGTTCCGTTGACCTCCTCCGCGGAGACCTGTAGAGGGAACCATTGAAGGAAGACTGGAAGGAGGAATGACGTCCTCCGTACTCATCAGGGGCGTATCCATTACATTGGGCCTCGAAGCAAACACATCCTTGAAACGCACGTTCGCTGGCGTCGCCTTCACGACCGGCGCACCCAGGGAACTTCTGCCCGGCTTCCTCACTTCTAAAACAATATTAGCTGCAAAGCTCATAGATTTGCGCTCTGATACATACTCTTTGCCGAAGAGCTCACAGTTGCACGACGTTCTGCTGCTTCAGCTAATGCTTTGCCGACCACCTCGCGATTCGGCTTTCTCAGCGAAGAGATGGCATCCTTCAACTCTGCCTCAACTTGTGCCTTCTTGCTAAACCTAGCATCTTGCAAATTAGATACACTGCTGCTTCGTGACAAAGGACCACTCTTCCTGTTCATCAAATCTGGCTCGTTACCAAGCACCGACTTGATCAAAGCAGAATCGCTTGCTTCCCGCTTAATTCCGGGTAAAGAAGTGGTGGTTGCGGATCGCATAAGCGCAATCATATTGCTGGGACCCCTGGAAACACTTCGCCGGGACTGTTGCTCTGTTGAAAGTGCTCTCTGCAATGTCTTCGTGGGCTGCCCTGACACGGAGCGTTTTGCCACTGAACCTGGCTTTGGAGACCGTTTGCTGGATGGCCGCCTCAAAGCCTGCGGCCTCGAAGGCTTCACAATGACGGGTCCTCCTAACTTGCGGTTGATTGAATCACAAAGTTCCGGTAGCCTGTGAGAAAAGCTATTCAACAAAGTTAGTCGTGGTGGTGACGGTGACCATAAGCGAGTTCAACACTTACAACGGCACAATGATGTCTACACAGAAGTCTTTGAGAGGCTCTGAAGACGACTTATGCTGAGACTGCCCATCTAGAGCCTGCGAGATTTGCGAATCCTCCAACAGCAGCTGCTCATCAGATGCAGTGGACTGCCAGATGGTTAAGCGATCAGCATGGACATCCACAAGCACAGGTAGATTGTGCTTGTTCCGCTTCTTGGCAGACGGAGGAGCTATGTCACCTTGAGACTCAGAAGCGCCGGGCAACGGAGGAAGCTGGCTATCTTCGGCGTCATCCACGGGTTTCAAAGGAGTCAATGCAAGGATCTCTAGTATAATGATCATTTGAAGTTGAGTTTCCCTCGTGCGAAGCATAGAGGTGAGAGACTTGATTTGATGGTCAGGCACGTTCGTTTCATCCTCTTTTAGTTCGGGCTTGTTGGTAGCCCACCACTTTCTGATGTGAGCTTGCTCGTGCGGATAGAGGCCGTCCTTGCCAACTTTCATCTTCTTGGCCCGACGCTTTCTTTTTCGACCCTCATCAGAACTGTCGACGATTGTTTTCATCTGGGCAATAAGTGCAGGAACAGTTTCACGATATTTCTTGTCGATTTGCACGGTGGTGAGAACAAGGCTCTTCAAAAACTCGATAAGATCCGCTAGGTCGAGATTGGATTCGAGATCAAGATGAAATGCCGAACGAGCGCGTGAGAGCGGCCCTTTAGCAAAATATGCGAGTGATCCCTTAGCTGGTTAGCAACTGTGAAAAATGGCGAGTTTGTTCATGCCCACCATAGACTTGTATAACATGTCGAAGTACTGAGTTCTGAGTGTATCAAAAATGCCTTCCGCGGTTTGCTGCTGAGTAGGCGCCTCGATTTTGGCGTCATTCGAGATCGTCGAAGGTAACGGTTGCGCTATGTGTTCGCTTGACCTCCTTGTAGCTTCTTCTGGTTGGATGGTTGGAGATGGCAGCTTTGACTCTGTGGGCGTGGCAGCTTCAGCTGCCTCTTGTTTCACAGATTCGGCCAACGTCGAAACAGACTGCGATCTTGGTCGTTTGCGAACCAGAGACTGGATAGCCTCTATGGCAGCGCGTTTAACCTTCTCTTCCTTGTGTATATGGGGCGTGGTAGTCGCAGACGGACCATTTTGGTTTCGGTGTTCAGTTCTGGCAGCTGGATGTAGGCGTTCTCGACAAACAGCAGTTGCATGGTCTGCCAAAAGATTCAGATCTACCCAGGGACCTAGTCTGCATACAATATAAAGCCCAGTCTCCTGCTTCTCGAGGGCATATACGGCGCGACTTCCTTCTTTTCTGGCAAGAAGGACAACAGGGACGGAACCCATACGGCTCTCCAAGTCAAGAATCTTTACATTGGATTCGAACAAACGGTATGAGGCGAGGTCGGCATTGGTAGCGTGAAAATCGATGGAGGATAGCGGTAGACGTTCGCGAGGGAGGACCATCAATGGGTGGAGGATACGAGGCTGTATATGAAGCTTGGGCGGATGCGGCTATGGAAGCACGAATAAGTTCACGTATTCAATGGTGTGGGAATCAACAATTACTAACCTTGATAGCAATTGAAGGCTTCAAGAGGTGCTCCATAGTAACTGAGTCGGCCCTCTTCCTCAAGCGCTTCTCAGGTGAACGCAGCTCATCTTTGTGATTCAAGCTCCCCTCCGAGCTTGGTGTTAAAATCCTCGACCGCGCTGGACGCGACGCGTCGCTGCCAGCGATGGCGGTAAAGGACATAGAAACGGTGGAATGATCATACAACGGGTGCCATTTGATAATATTAAAGGGCGATCAACAAAAAAGGAATTGGAATATAATTGCAAAGTTGCAAAAAAAAAAAAAAAAAAAGATGTTGTTTATGGTATGGCTCAAATTGGATATATTTGATGAGGGTTAAAGTGGTTTTACGCGACAGTAGTAACTGACGAGTTGGCGCGTGCGCGATCCATAGAGCATTCAACGGCTGGGCTGCCCATGATTGCCCACTGACGTATTCAGCAGGACCACTGTCGCGTCAAGTCTAGGTTAGTACCTATGAACCGCACCGCGTTTTCATTACAGATGCCCGACATCTATGACAATGGGAATTGACACAAGGGACATTACATTGGGTTATATTTCAAAAGCACGATAGATGGAAAAAGGTTAAATATAGTGCAGAGAAGGGTTAACTGTATAATTTATCTCAGTGTTGGACCGGGTTTTATCAAAGATGTACCTGTCGTCCCGACCTAGAAACTCGAGCTTTCACAGGACTATGTTACCACTATAATGCGCTATAATTTCAGCGTCTACTCACTTATTCCGCTAAGCCTGGAGGTTTTAACATCCAGCATCGTTCTAGGCCACGTCAAACAAGCAATAGACATTTTTCTCGACTGTTCGTTCCATCTTACTTTTTCGACATAAGCATATTACAGACCGGCTGATGTAGAACGCGTTTTCTACTATGTCGCGTATGTCTCATCGTATTTCACGTCATCGATCGAGCTTAGGAGCAAAGTACCGATGGCATGGTGCTATTTAGTTTCATGTAGATCGATCTGCCTACAGTACGATATATCATAATTACTACCTACAGCTGGCTTAGACTCTTGGTTTCGAGTGATTAGCGCGGCTAGTGCACCAAAGAAGTGACGTCGTGATGTCCAATTTACCGGTGCTGTCAATCGACGATCATACTAGTATCATATCTCCCTAATGAAGGAATTGAGACTAACAAGAAGAGGGAATTAACCCAGATATCTTAAGTTTTCCTCTACTATAGTCCTCGGTGTCGAACGCAAGCAAACATAAGGACCTTGATTATTTCGTGACGTATAAGTTTCTCGAGCGTTCTAGGGTCTGTGTTTACCGAAACGAACTATTAAATAGACATATTAATAATAAGGCTTAAGAAATCGATGTGATTCTTTAAAGAGAGTTAGTTAAAATTGTACAAACAGCATGGGTATGAAGTAACCTTGGCCCTCTATAGCTTGTTTACATTGTCTGCCTCTGAACACTTGACTGTGTCTTTGCTATGATGATGTATCCATATACAGCCATCAACCTCGCGAACACTCTATGGCCACGGCTCCTAGAGTTTCCCATGTGGTTGGCCAATACACGCCCCATGCATTACTGCAAGGAACAGACACAGTTTGCATTCCTCAAAGTCGTTGGCCCTTACACTAGTTTGCAATGTGGGATTTTTGGCTTTTAAAAACCGTCGAGCTTCTGAGCCAAATTGTCTTAGTCGAACAGCCGTTGAACAACCACCACCAAAAATTGGTGTCGTTTGTCTTTCCTAAGTCAAGCTGACTAAATTCTCTCAAAGCATGGAAATGCCATTTATGGCATGACTCCTCTTTTTTAAGATGCTGAAAGAGGAAACAGTCATGGAGGTCAAGTGCCTCAGGATGGCCTGTTGTCAACATGACAAAACTACTTCCACCAGCACTAACTCAAAAAACAACTCAACCTCAGTCGTTCAATCATCTGATTCAATTGGGCGCCAGGTCGATCCATCGCGCAAAGATACAGTATAGTACAGCATATACATACAGTATCATTGTAACGTTGGAATTGTCACCCCCGGTATTTGCAGTGTCGATCTCCCGCCTGTATCCATTGCCTCGGAACAGATCCTGGGACGTGCAAAGCGGGACAAGGCCAAGGACTTAGGCTCCATTGCTTGGAGATCGACAATGAAATCTGCCCAATTGGTAGCGCACGCCTGTGGGTCCCAAGCCCGATCTCTAGAACCCAGAAACTTGTTCTGGGCCGGGGACGGAGAGCGACCCGATTTCCGGGATGAAGCTTGTGTGACTATGTAGGTATCTTTGATTCATTACTGCGAATTACGATTGATTTGATTGAACCCAGAAATAAAGTTTCCTGGCGTTATCTTTCTCCCCATTGAGACGGAAACCGTTCTACTTTGAAGCAACCAGTTTACAGAAAGGGAATGTGGGGCACTACTAAGAGTGTTAAGTTTGAGGCGTCGAAACCCAAACATCATGCCGTCGTCAAGAGGCTTGGAGATTGCACCTCTCTAGGTACACGTTGAAATCTTAAATTCAAAACACATCTTAGCCCTAAAATTAACTCAAATGAATGGGAGGATATTGTTTGCATCTATCCTTGACCGACAGTCATAGCACGTTGAGACTTGGTTGACTTATATATTTGATTGCATTTTTTTGGTTTTCTTCTAATTTTTATGACTTGGTTGTTCTCCCCTCCAGCCTCATACTTTGGTCTGGCTCCTTGAACGGGCAGCACCCATGCATCATCTCCTTCCTGCCATCAAATTTTTGCGCCCAAGCTTGTGTAGCGATATCCCATGATGAACAAACCCCGCTCCTTGTGTACATTCCTGAGCGCCATCCAGTGCCGTATTCCCATTACATTAGGGTATGATGCCGTTGATTTCATTCGTGAAGTATTCCGGGGACGAGGAACAAAGGAAAAATACTAAGTGATCGCCATGACTGGCTTTTCTTTTACCATTCCCTGCTAACGAGAAGGCATCGGGTCTATACTGTACAATGTCCTCAAACAAGAAAAGAAAGCATAATATCGCTGTTTATGTACAAAGTTCAAATGCTGGTGCTGAAAAGCAATGTGGTGAATATACGTGAAAGGACAATTACTTGTCTGAGTAGGTGAAGCTCGAGGGGGTCATATTCATGAAGTTGACGTTCTGCTGGTTCTGTCCAGGGGACGAGTGTGCTGATAGCGAAGCATCATCAGACCAGTTGTACTCGGCGTTGCCGCCAGCGAAGCCGAAGTAGCTAGGCCCCATTGGGGCAGCGTATGATGGAGTTTGAGGCTGGCTAGCGCATCCATGGGAGAGGTAGTTGGGTACTTGGCTAGATGAGCCAGGCACCTCGAAGTCGTGAGAGTAGGCTGTCAGTCCCGGTGTCACCAGGGGTTCATCGACGACGGCAACTTGATAGCTAGAGTCATTGCTGTACAGGTGGTCCATGACTCCAGGAGTGGTAGGTGGGGTTCGGAGTGTTGGGTCATGAATTGCAAGATCCATTGGATATTTCTCTTCGTATCCCACCGTGCTGGCCGGTGTGGCCTCGCATAGGCCTTGCTGATTTGCAATAGCAGGAGTGTTGGGAGTGGGTGGTGCAATGGTAGCCGCCTTTTGGAAGTTGGGGGAGCGGTTAAGCTGTAATAAAGCGTCGGGGTTTCTTTCGAAATAGGGGCTTCGGGGACCACTCATGGGTTTACTGATGCGTCCAACTCCAGTTGCGGAAGCAACACGGCGCATTGAGTGTCCCACATCAGCTCTTCTTCCAATATCGATACCGGTTCTAGGTCCGCTTGCTGAGAAACTGCGAGAGGCGTTGATTGCGAGCTGAGGAGGGCGCTTGTTTCGACGAGAGGCAATATCCATCGAAGGGGAAGGCTTTAACATCGAGGGCTGGTTGGAGTGCCTGACAGCAAGGCTGTTTCTGGTGTACATATACTGCTCTTGGATAGGCGACGTGGATAATCTAGGAAAGCACTGCTGAGGCATAGAAGGAGTGGCCTCGTCCTCCTCGTTTGGCACGATGAGTTGAGGGTACTGGCTGTAGCAGGCTAGAGACCCACTGGTCGATGCAGATAGAGGCTCAGGCGTTGGCTGGGAAGATAGCTCTGGAGACGACCCGGCCCCAAAGTCAGATTGACTGTTGTCATTCTCGCTCTCCTGTTCTGGGCTCGATATGTTTGTCATGCGAGCTCCAACAAGGCGAGGGGCTGGAAACGGAGCACTAGAAACAACACGGTCAGAAAGACCGTCGTCATCTGAGTGAACACCAGCTTCATTGGCAGCTGTGTCCTTGTCCAGTCTCTGTTTGGCCGCGTACTCCCGAATGTTTTTCTCCTTCTTCTCCCGTGCTCGTCGGTTTTGAAACCAGTTCTATTATATTGTTAGTAAAGAATATTATAAAAAAACCTGCTTTGTCTTGGGACATACGTTGATACGGGCATTGTCGACTCTCATCGACTCAGCCAATGCCTTCTTGACCGTGCTGTTAGGCTTGTGGTTCTTTTGAAACTCAGCTTCGAGTACCTCGACCTCTTCTTTAGAGAGTCTAGGCTTTGTCTCAGTTGTTCTAGACATTTGGTGATGGTGTAGGAGATGACCCTGGTGGGCATTGTAGAGTTCCATCGATTCGGGGAGATAAGCGGCATAGCTGGGTAGCTGCTGAGAGTATCTGGGGTACTGGCTGGTATGGTTTTGGTAAGCCCAGCCAGACCATTGGGGTTGGTGGTGGTATGAACCCATGTTCTCCATTACGGGCCGCTTGTGAGGAATGCAAGATGCGAGGTGGTGGTAATGATTGGAATGAAGATCCAGAGCCGCGTGTAAGTTGAATCGTGTACCTGCAACACTCAGGGTGTATGAAGAATGAATGGATGATAAACCAATATCCTGTTGAGTACAAGTAAAGAGTGACTAGGTCAGGCAAGTACTGGGCAATATAAAAGACAAAAAGAGTGAAGATGTCGTGGATATCCGAGAGATGAATGGGATAGCGGGATCAAGTGGTCTTTTGAAGAGCGTTTGTTGGATGTCAGATAACCTAGGCAAGCGAGAAGGGTTCCGCAATGGTGAGACAAAGATCAGTCAAAGTGCCCTTTTAAGGATGAAGTTGACGAAGGAGGTTCTTAGACGGAAGGGAAAGCAGTGATGGATATTTGGAGGGGCGTGCGAGGGTAAAAGAAGGGAAGGACTTGTACGCGTTGTACACAGCTGATAACCAGAGAGGGTCCTTGGAAAACAGCGGCAGTCATTATAGCCCTGTCATGACAGACAATCTGCGAGATGGCGTGTGGGTTCATACCCGAGGGAGCTGGGGTCAAGCACAAGCAATCAGACCCCTGGGTCCAACATGGCCGGGGGAGGTGATCACAGCGCGGCGAGAGGTTCCCCTCGTCATGGGTAGAGCAACAGCGGCTCCGGACACATTCTGGGTACCAGCGGTTGGTACAAGAATGCTTGGGTGCTGCGCTCCGGCCAGGTACCTAGAACAACTCTGGGATCAGGTCCCGGGCCCAAGCTGAGGGCTCGTCCGCCGACCTCATCCCTGCATTTAACCCCTGTCCACCCTTCCCAACGACAAGGCTACGCGAGGGTTTCGTTTTAGGCGTGCGCCGGGGTTAAGGAGGGTGTTGCAAAGGAGGGAGCGCTCCGCGCCGGCCTGTGCTGCCGTCGTGGCGGCGCCCTGTCCATACTCTTGATCCACAGTTCTGTATCCCTCCGAAGCATCCCTCGGAGAGCTAAGTTCTCCTCTCTATCCCAAGTTTGGAGTCACCGTTCTCGCAGGCGGGTCCTGCGCCAGCCTGTGCTTGTGCTTGACCCTACGCTCAAAGAAGTTGCGAGGCACCGCGCTAAATCTCGTGCTAGCTCGAAGGGTCGGCGCAAGTTGGTAACGTCGGGTCCCAGGGCGGCGGCGCTCAATCTTGTGTGCCTGGACCTTGTTCGGATAGGATGGACTGTTGTCATTGTCGTTGATATTACCCTTTCGCCGTTGTACATATCCACGTTCCGTTGGGTTGTAACCAACGAAAAGTCTGAGACGCATTATCTCGTACTCATTACGCAGCAAATGCAAGAAGATGTGATCTTACCAGAAGGCATCACCATGTCGATCAGGGCAGCGTTTCTCTTCCTTATGCTGGCATTGTGATGCACAATGGGCTTGATTTGGTTGTCACGACCTACCTACTCAAGCAAACATGCTGTCCCCCTCAAGAACATTCGCATGCATGAGTGCAACCGACTGTCAGTTGAGTTGGTGTATTCAAGAAGCTCTGCGCCTAATGATGCAGGCTTGAAGGCACTGGATTGGATAGGTAAGCAGATGTCGCGTAGAAACAGAAAGCTGGCAGGGAACCTAGGTCTTGACCGAGCATCCAGCCTTCTGTGAGGTGAAGCCCAGCGCTTGCAGAGTGCTGTAGGCTGTATGTATCGCCGTAGCCATCAAGATGTGGAACCTTGACCAATCACGCTTTGGTATTCAGACCCCTGTTGGGATTACCTTCCAAGGCCTAGACTTCCTTGGTAGATGCAGGCAAAAACGAGCTGAATGCAAGCAGGCTCAAGAGGCATAATGACAACAGTGCAGTGCAGTGCAGCACCTACCCCAAGATACCTGGAGGGACCTAGGTATCTTCCACCTACTCGGGTCTGTGGAGAAGAGACGCTGTCCCAAAACAGTATATGCTTTCCCTTTCAAGCGCAGCTTTGCCACCTCACCACGGCCGCCTTCTTCTCGTCATTGCTTCGTCGGTTTCTACCTGAACCTTGTTGCAGTGCAGCTTGCTTTGCTTTTTCCCTCACAGCACTGTACTTTGCAAGGATACATCACACTTCGCATTGGTCCAGCTGGCTAGCACATATTCACCATCTCCATGTTGCTCTTGTCCTTGTCTTTCATCATGGTGCACAGTGATTGACAGATCTGCTGTTCGGGCAGCACTGCCTTTTACCATATCCGCTGTGGCGGACGGCATAATAAGGCCATTTTAGCTGTGCAACCATATCGCCCTATCACACCAACATTGACCGTCACGAACAAACCCTGCGGAGAGATTTTCGATCCCGCAGCCTTGTTATTAGCTTGCAGGCCTTGACGGTTGCTCACACCATACAAGCCGTGTCTTGTCCGTTCAAGTCGCCTAACCAAGAGGTTACTCAAGTAAAAATACCGAACCACTAGAAATCCCAACCTGATTTGGCCGACAAACGACGGGCAACCTAAAGATACATGATGCGTATGCGATAACTATACCACCCTTGTCCAAGGACTATGTACATGTACCACTCTCAACTAGGTCTGGTTTTCATCTTCGCCCTCACTTTTCATGGCTGAGGAAAGCAGGACGCAAGAAATCCGTTCTTGATGTGATATTTACCACTCAGCTGGGTATTCTGCAGACTTGTCGCATAAGCGATGGCATCGGTGTTACTTCTTTGGAAACAAACAGCTGCTGCTTGTCAAGGCTGGGAGTAAAAGTGACAGCTCCGTATGGTGCTACAACCGAACATCCTAGCCGTTGACAGCATTCGCGTGTGACCCTACTGTCTATATCGGGCGTCGCAACTTAGCGTCTTCAAGAGGCGTGATACGATCGGCAGCAAGACAACCACCTGCGCGAAGTTGTGTAAGCGGCTTGACCACTACATCTGTGGTGTATTCGGGTTCCCAGAAATATGGTTCCTCGGCTCTCTGCGTTTCCGAAAGCTGGGTTTCCGTGTAGTGAGACTTTGTCCGTGATGATCACAAAGTTTTTCTATCAGGATACCATGTTTTGCGTGAATATGAAATGACTGGGTCAGCACAACCATTCAAGTGCAAATTCATTCAGATTTGAAGCTCTGGTATTCAACAGTTGATCAAAGCAGCCAGCTACATCAGCAAGGTTTACGCAGCGTGACAATTTAAGCCACGACCGGTGAAGGGTGCAGGGGAAAAGCAGTTGGCTCTTGGCGGGGCCGGTCGCAAATTACGCACATGCAGGAGAGTGACGCCAGGACGGCCATTGGAGATATTCGAAATGCATCCGTTGACGTTTCTGAGAGGTCAGGTTACCATAATGCAACTTGCAGATGGTGATAACTCCGTTACCACGACTCACGCAGTCATGGCGAACTGGGACATGGCCGTGACAGGACCGCTGTCGTTGACGAGTCAATCCTATTCAGCGACGGGGCCTTCGGCCAGAGCATGCGAATCAAAGGCTTGGATAAGCGACATTCAGGCTGGCTGGGTTTTGCCAGACGTCGGGCGGGTCATTGGAAACAACAATTTCTCAGGGATAGGCAAGATCATGCTACCCGAGACTAACTACTATCGAGTGATGAAGCTCACAATGCCTCTCTTGCTTGACCTGGTGGGCCGGAAATCATTTATCGAAACAATGGGCTTGAACTTAGTATCGCAGCACAGCAACGCCGTCATTGTGCTTCCCGTCCACGACAATGAACCAATGCGAGAGTTACACGAACCCCGGCTAAGTACTGTATCCTTCAACTTGAGCATAGCACAACAGTTGGTGTTGTGACAATACAGCAGTCATGGAATTTTACAGCAGGACAATCATTGCCCATTTTTCTCTCCCCTTAAACCTTTATCGAATCAGGGCCCGAATCAGCCCGGACAGGCATTTGGTTCACTGGAGTGGATTCAGACTCTGTTGACTTCTACAACAACAAGCTCGACTTTCTAAGTCCATATCCAAATGGACTGACTTAAGCGATTGGCATGAGTGAACTGTCCCATTAGACCATGCTTGATTTGTTCCCGGCCCGCATCTCGTAGCACATCCACTTCTCAGGTACAGGGTGGGGTTGAGCCAGAACGACGCCCACGGCAAAGCCGAACAGAACGGTCTCGATTCACTACCAAGTACCCGCTTGGAGCGGTTGCTAATTCCTGGGATATGATGCTATGTTCTTTGCTTTTCTATTGCCCGATACCCACTGCGGACTTCGAATGCCTTCAGCACAAGATCTGGTAAACTTGGACAAAGAGTGGATATTGAAAGCTTTTTTATCAACGTGGAGTGTGCTTGTTGCAAGCATTCTCCTGGCGGATGATCTACATAAGATGTGCACCATTATGCCCCCCTCAAGCTAGTCTGAGATTTGATTAGCGCTTGGGTGCGGGGATGGTTGGCCTTGGAAGACCAGGATCCTGGTATACGAAGTTATCCAGTACAGGTACAAAAACACGTACCTTGGGCTGTGAACAATAAGTCGAGTGCTTGAGATAGCAACCTCAATGGGCATACACACTCGGGTTCCTTGCGGAGATGTCTAGTGGCGAAAGATTGTTGAGAGTGAAAAGGAAAAACGACATGGGAAAACATATACAAGGATCGAATTCCAGATGCGATCTGACAGCCTGGATGTGGTCGTTGCTACCGGGAAGAAGCCTTCCCGGACACTGGCAGGGGCAGACCTTGTCGATCACCTCGGCCGGTTTGACTGGGCAGCTCTGGATTATCAATGAGCTGCGTATCTGATTTTGTCTTGGACCAAACCAAGAAGCATATGATTGTCTGCTGTAAGCATGATCCTTCCCAAGCTGAGAACGATGGTGTCTGCAACACTGTTCCTATTCTAGCTACGATTACGAGCGTCTAAAGCCCAATTGTCTTCGGCATTCACATATTGAGGACGTCAAGTACCTAATCGAGTACCTCACCCTTGTTGATATGCATGAGATGAATCCACAGACTGCATTACTGCATCACTATCACTCAGGTAGTTGGTTACGCAAGCCTTTGACCGTCAGGCGATCCCATCTTTTGGGCAAAGAACCCAAGAGCTTCCAGTCCAAACAAGTCCCAGAACATCAATGGAGGGTCTTCACCATTCTAAAACGAAGCTCTGCTAATTTGTTCGGGGCACTAGGTGTACAGGCTTGCGAGTTAAGGGGTCCAAGCAGCAAGCGACGGTTTGAGAAAGAAAAACGTACGATTTAGACATTGCTCATAAGCACAAGCACTAATTAGGACTAAACGTAGCACCGTTTTTGATGTTTTATCTGGAGGCGCTTACCAGGCGTCCCGTCTTGAGCGTTAACCCAAGCACAACGGCTGCCTCATCGATGACAATGTCTCAGAGCCACCGCAGAATCTAAAGTCGCGATTGGCTCTCGTGGAGGTGCATAGCGACCCGCAAAGGAAAGGCCAAAGCAATGCAGATGGGGGAAAGGCTGGACTTACAACAGCTAGGGACGGTACAGTATGGCACAGCAGCAAGGATCAAGCATGATCGATCAGTTGTTCATTGGGCGGCCGAACTTTCAAGGCTAACCAGGGTAGTGTGGGATCACTAGAGCTCTTTAGTGAAGAGTTACCGGTTCTCTGGAAAGCTCCAAGCCTACCACGTTAAGCTGGACCGGTTCGTGGGTCTTTTTTAGACGAAATCTCAAGCGAAAGCCCAAGATCCGATGGCCCTGCTACTGGAGTTCGGGATTAGCTTCAACCTAATCCCCGTGTCCTACCTATGGTGAAGCCCAGGCCTCTCAGGAGTCCTCGAGACCTCGAACCCCGTTCCTTTTAATTCTAGATTCACCTTGAAATGTTTCAATAGCATGGCTCACCTTCTGCCACGGTTTTGGCGGGCCGCTCCCGCCGACCAGACCAAGCGTTTTGACGCTGCCATAGGGGCTTTTGAAAGCACCAGACCGATGTCTTTCAAGGCTTTTCTCTGCTGCAGCGACCGATCCTTGAGCGTCAGCTATGTCGTCAGGGAAAAGAAACCCGTTCACGCTAAAACTTAGAGCTGCACAGCGAGACTTGCGGTTAGAATTTTGGGTTTCTGGATGATGATGAGTGGGGCAAGCTATATCAGTACTGTACAGTATTCGGGTCAACACCCAAACCGCGACAGCGTGAGCGTGAACGAATGAATGCCTGCCGGGGAGAGTCTAACATCAAGACAACAAGATCGTGGCCAGCGCAAAGTCCGAAAAGGCTCTAGTACAGGGGACAGGGGGCGCGTGTCTCTCAATTTGTCGGATAAGGCCAGAAACAGATCCATCCAACACGTGGTCATCGAACCTTGGCGCTTCTCCCTTGTCGGAACCTATCCCTCAAGCATGCATGCTGCAGAGATACATACATTAGCCTTGTTGCTTTGAGGCTTTGTTCTTCCAAATTGGGCGAGAAGCTGAGAAAACCGCCTGTATGGAGAAAAAAGCAACTTCAGCTTGAGAGTTGATATTCCAGGCTGGTGGCATGACTCTGATAGCATGCGTGTTATTGACTTATTTGTGAGCCCAAGTGACGGGATACACTACGCCATTGACAGACAATCAGGGGGACTTGAATCTTGCTTGACCTTGACCTTGAAGCGCGCAACGATGCTGTTCTAGACAAGCTTTCATTGTGGAGTAGTGAATGGATACTTTATTAGGTACTGTTTGCCCTGACTAGGGAGGTACCTGAGCTTGGTTGCTCTCCCGGCAATGGGTAGCGGCTTCTAGTGGGTCTTGGGTAAGCTCTTGTAAGTATTATCAATCACTCCATCGAAATATGATTGTGCTATACCGATACCGCTACCATGGCAGTGTATTCTTTTCCGCTCTCAAGTTTAAAACCAGGTATGCCTAGGAGAGTTCCTATCGATATATATATATATATATATATATATATATATGTGTGTGTGTGTGTGTATATTTAAATATGCTGTGTCGAAAGCATATTCATGACAACAGTTATAAAGTACAGTGTTACTACTCTCGCAATAATTGTTTTACATTGAACCTGAGAAGAGCTTCCATGGAACACTTTCTTTTTCTCTTAAAGACAACTTGAATAGCGTTCAATTTTTGAAACGCACTACTATCAACAAGATTTTCACCGTCTCGTCTCATCTTGTTGACATGCTGCAAGATTAAGGAGATGGATATGCAATCGAATGTTGGTTTATGCGTAGTGCCCTTTTTCTTTCTTTTTTTTTTTTTTTTCTCTCTTCTTTTTTCTTCTTCGCCGCTAATATAAGAAAAAACCACGAAACAACAAAGAAAAGCGGTTTACTAGCATAGCGATCTGGGCCGTCTCATGTGGCTGCAACCGACATTTGAGCCTAGAAGCTAGAAGGGGGGGCCCGAAACTGATTTGAGCCAGCCACATTACGGACAAAGATCCGAATCGAGAGGGCGTCTGCATTGATGGTCAAAGAATTTCCAGGGGACCGGCGCTCGGTCCACAGATTGAAAGATGAACAAGATAGCACCAACCGGGCGGGTTTCTCGCCGGACAAAAGAATAGTCCGTGGCTGACTCCATGGACATCCATAGTGGTGTAGGTACCACTGTACCTAGAGTTTCCATGTCACCTTGGCGGCATTCTCCGACAATGTGGTTAAAATCGCGATAGGCCCCGCCGGAAGATCTTCTTTTGTTTCCAGCGTCGGATTCCCGCTTGACCCCCTCAAGGGACCCCCCTGTCCTGTTCTGTCCCATATGGGGACCGCGAGTCGTAATCGCAACACCATACGTTTTCTTGACTGTTGGCAGTTCGCAATCACCACTCCCTTCGGCTTGGTTGTTTTTTTTGTGCGGGACTGTACTGTACTGTAATGTACTGTAAAAGGAGCGGCAGGCTCGAAACGACCGCCACCAAATCAGCCGCCATGTCACTACCCGCCCCTTTACGAAGACCGCGTTGCTCTGTGCCTGGTAGTGACTATGTTGGCGTTCGGGACCTTGCAGCACTCATCCGTAGCTCTGGGATGGCACGAAAACACAGCATATTTGCTGGCAGATGAATACCTATAATCGAATACCCGCTGTGGCCGACATGTTCCGACTTGTGTGGATATTACAACAAGCGTGCCCGGGCGGCCTGCAGTGCAACAGGGCTGCAAAACTGTATCAATCAACGTTGTGCAACCTCACTGATGCTATTTTTGTTCCCGTCAGCTTCGTACGCCTCTCCAAGACAGCCTTCAATTTAAATTGTTGTGATACAATGCTTCTTCCCCTGGTTCATGTCAAGTTGTTTGGCCCACTTGAACCGGTTGTCGTTCGTCGTGAGGATAGACTACTTCAATGAGCCGACACTAAGAAACCACAAAAGAAAGGGATCTCGGCCAAGTTAATAATACCGCCACATGTTTGATATGGGGCGTTCTGCGGCATACGTCTTGAGACGCCGGCGGTTTTGCGAGACCTCCCTACGCGTACTGTACTGTAGAATCTACAGTTTTCTTCAACCCTTTCTTTGCTTTGTTTGTTGACAAGACGCGTCAGGTCAGGGGCAAGGGGCTTTGCTTCGATTCTCCTTGACTCAGGCGAGAGAGCAAAAGTGGAAGAAACTTGGCACCGGCATCTTTGCTCCTACCAACACAACACGTTTGCCCACATAGTATCACGTCAACTCGGTTGCATGTGTGCAAGCAAAATTGCCAATTGTCCCCGCTTCAACGGGCGACGGACTCTGTGATCGCTGGCTGCCCTTGAGCTTACTTGGCCTACTGTACTTTACCTAAACCGCTGGAGGGAAACGGTGCGATGACAGGTGTCAAACCAAGACATTTTTCATGGGCCCAACCTACTGTGCTGCCGAAGCGCCTGATGTACGAACCCACGACAAGAGCACGCTTGGCGATGATTATCCTTTGGAGATACACACTCAATTGCACTCTCCTCTCTGTGCCGCGTAACTTGTTGGTTCGCAAGAGGAGA
The DNA here is from genome assembly GCA_018886245.1 of Fusarium brachygibbosum. Classification (NCBI taxonomy): domain Eukaryota; kingdom Fungi; phylum Ascomycota; class Sordariomycetes; order Hypocreales; family Nectriaceae; genus Fusarium; species Fusarium brachygibbosum. Next base: position 510,569 of record MU249525.1, read on the forward strand.
CTGATGCCGAGAAATCATGTCTGAAAAGACAAAGGAGGACCAAAAACGTCTCAGTTGTGGTGGCCCTGAAAGGTCTCACTTGAGAAACTGCCAAGTGGAGATTGTGGTGCACGAGGGTGCGATAATATTGGCGACCAACATAGGTTATGTCTTTGTCTCGAACTGACAGAGGATCGATCGAGTGGTTCACAAGGGATTTGCTGCAGAGCAGAGTCTCTCCCTTGTTAGTGACAATGATTTTCGCGATGTGACATAACATCTTCTTCAATGGGTCTCATATGCATGTCGCCAATTGTGCTGCTTTGGCGTGTCGATCATCGTGGGTCCAAATCGTTATGAAGATCCCCAGGGAGCGACAAGGGAAATGAGGTTGAGAAACAAGTGCTGTCTTGCGCCAAGGGAGAAGGTGAGTGATGATGTCAAAGCCTTTTCTGGGTTGTCGATCTTTCGCCTATCTTTCTCTAGGAAACAAACCCCCAGTCTCATTCTGGGTCTGTCTATTGAACGTTCTATCATCATGATGAAATCTAGTGATTTTCTCCCTCACGACTCCATCTCTTCGCCAGTCTCCCTCTCACACCCGGCAGAGTTCTGTTCCACTACAACGGCGTCCGTTGCCGAATTCGCCCAAAATGCTCCGATCATAGGCGCAGGGCATTGGAGATTTTGATGGTCGTCTTGCCGCCCTCGCTCTGAAGCACCTCGACTGAAGAGAGGTCTCGAACAACCCAGTCTGGCTCTGCAGCGACGACCTGGTCGACGGTATGGCTTGTCACCAGACCCAGGACCTTGCACCCAGCTTCTTTTCCTGCACGGATCCCTGCTGGGCTGTCTTCAAGGACCAGAATCTGGGCATCCTCCGCTTGTAGGCCCAGACGCTCACGGCCAAGGCGATAGCAGGCGGGGTCAGGTTTGCCATTCTCAACGGACTCTGCAGTGACGAGGTGTTCCGACGGCGGTGTAGGCAGGTCTCGAGCACGCAACCACCCAGTCACGAGAGGTACAGTACCCGATGTGACGATCGCCCAGGGGCTGGATCTGGCGATGAGAGCTTCTAGCATGGAACGGGCGCCCGGTATTTCGACGGCTTCGTGGCCGTGGTACTTGGGGAGGCGTCCTTCCATGTCACGTACATCTGTGGAAATGATCAGCGGTTGCTCGGTCTAACTAACGCAACGGCAGTTAGGTGGATGGGGCATGCATGGTTTGGCCAGCCTTGCCAAAATGTTGGAAAGCGATCACCACTACCAGGTTGTCCTCGAGTGAAATGACGCTCCGACGACATATTTTTATATGGCCCTGGGCTTATTGGCCATGTTTGCTTGTTGCGTGTACTCACAGTCCCAATTGGCCTTTTCAGGTGCAAGGATCTTGAGGATGTCGATGCTTCGTCGTCCATGGGAGGTCTCAAGAATAACTTCAGGTGCAACGCCTATCTCGTTGCCGATTCTACGCCGAGTCAGTCGCCAAGTTGTGCGTATTGTACAAGTACTCACGTTTGCCAATGTTTAACTACTGCGTCCGTGGAGTCAATGATGGTGCCGTCCATATCAAACAGGAAACCATCAAAGGTGAGCTCCTGCGGAGGTAGGCTATAATCCGGTGTCGATCCCATGATGTATCGGTGAGAGTGTAAGAGGATCAAGTCGCTGTAAGAATTTGGTGTGAGGTGCAGCTGGAGTAGGTCTTTTCGAACGGTCCTGGTGTTTACTCTGAAAACTTTGAATTGTAGTTAATTCAGGCTGCTTTGAGGATGGTATTTGATTTATCTTATGATTTTGAAAGTTTGAAAATAGATTATCGTGCTTATAAAAAGATGGATTCATGCTATTACTCAGTTCATGGCTCACACCGTTTTGGGAAACTCCGCATCGGAGGGAAAGGTGGAGAAGCCCGCCGAATGACTCTCTTCGAGCAGTTGAACAATATGCGCGAAGTTACCGTAAGTAAAAAGGCAGAGGGTTTGTCATAGTTGCATGTTTTTATTTTACAGTGCTTCTTATTTTTGCTGGGAATATTTCTATATCCGGACTCGATACAACTCATTCGCCCTTGTGATTGGGAGTTGCCGTGAACGTTGCACCGGGCATTGAAGAAGCTTGGATGTGAGAATTTGATATCAATGATTCTATATTGCTTCTGGGAAGCCTCAGTAACCGTGTATCGTATAATTATTATTTGTGTTTTTACCAAAGTGCAGTATTGTAGTTCTGCCTACTTTTACTCCGCGTCAATTACTACTACGACTTAATTCAGGATGTAAACTGGATTGCCAACAGACAGTCCAATGGTTGTGCATGACTAAGATCTTAAGAAAGAATTACGAAAGAACTAATACCAAGCTTTAATTATAGAGAAAACGATTTATTAAATGACAATATTGAGTAAAGATTCCCATGAACAACACAACATATCATCCTTCGACACGTAGCTACCCTAGACTTTCCTAATTCGGCGAGAAGCCGCGATTTCCTGTTCTTGAAGAAACATGGCTGCAATGTTTCCGATTTCCCTCGGCTCTGGGTTCTACTAATGGAGGGAGGAGGAAGCAACAAGTAAGCGGGATATTTAATAAATAAACTGAGGTAAGACCAAGTCTTATTTAGGATCCTTTCTAAAAACTGTGCCTTCTCACTCAGCTTATGACGGCCCATAGGCGTGTCTATCAGTATCCCCACTGGGAAGTATTAAGACCGAGGCAGCGTCTTCCTCCCTCTTGACTCTTGACTCGGGTTTCCTATCCACATTTACTCTGAATAGCATCAACACACAATGGGCTCACAAATAGGAGAACCAGACGAGATTACCGTGCTTGTCACGGGCTTTGGTGTATGTTGCCATTCTTTCTCATGTTGAACGTCATATGTTTATTAGCCGCCCCGCTCGACGTCACGCAACATACCGCATCGCACCGTGGAGATTGTGCATGATGAACTGAAGAGGGAGAGGGACACAGAGTTGGAATATCTCTGAAGAACTGCGCTGACAATCCGGACATGATAGCCTTTCAGGGAGCAATATCCCATCAACCCTTCGTGGGAGATCGCCAACAGTTTGCCGTCACATCTGCCACCACTGCGCGCCAAAGATCCTAACTCGAGGCATGCGGCTGCTGTTCTACCAAAGGTGCGGATCTCGGTGCACCCAGAGCCCATCCGAGTCAAATACAAGGTTGTGAGAGGCCTTGTACCGTCGTTCTACAATACACCGCAGCCATTCGATATTGTTATCCACATTGGCATGGCTGGTCCGCGGCCCTTCTACTCCATCGAGAGGAGGGGTCATCGCGACGGGTATCACCACCCAGACGTTGATGGCGAAATCGTCGACTCCGAGGAAGACCGTCAAAAGGATGACTGGCCATGGCGAGGGCTACCGGAGGAGATAGAGACCGAGCTACATATCGACCAGGTTCTTTCTCTATGGCAAGGGCATAGTTCAGTAAGTGAAGGACCAATCTGGACTTGGATTGCGACTAACGATATCCCTCAAGGAGGAGAATGATCTCCGCATATCTGAGGATGCAGGGCACTTCTTGTGCGACTTCATCTACTACTCGAGTTTGTCAGAGCTGTGGAAGCAGCAGCGGCCAAGAAAGACGCTGTTCCTCCACGTCCCGGCAGATGCTTCGCCCTCAAGTATTGAGCGAGGGAGGGACTTGACATTGAACCTGATACGATCCATTGTTGAGAGTGAGATTATTACCAAGAACAAACCTCTGGGAAGCAAGGTTGGAGATGAGGAGCTATGATTTGCGATTGGTATATATGGTGCACCGAGCAGATTCAGTAATGAGCCATGCATGGGAGGTGCAAGCCGAGATGTTTTTGACTATAATCTGAGGTCACATTCATATTATTCTATAGTGTTGGGTGAGAGTATGACATCACATTAAAGACAAAGGCCCTTCCAACGAAAGTGCATTGTTGGTCCATTGCATTCACTGCACGATTGTTCCTATATCGGCGACGAATCGGTGGCTTTGGCTTAGTTATCGCCCCGTCCGGAGATGCTGTAAGTGGAAAGCGGAAAGGCTTCCAAATTCCCCTCCCCTCCACACTTTCGACCGATATTCCGATATAGAAACATCTCTTGACCAAACGTCACTCACTCACTCTGCAAACCAACAACTTAAGTTCACCCATATCAAAATGTGTAGAAAGGCCACCTGCGGAACATGCAGTAAGTACACTCATGAAATCACGCTTTGCATTGCTGACAATGTCTCTAGAAAAGACCTCCTGGTGGGGTTGCGGCAGCCACATCTCGTCTGTTATCGACAGTGTTCCCGACGCTGAGCGCTGCGAGTGCGAGCCCAAAGTCGAAGTCGGCGGCGTTTCATACCCGCCCATGGCCGCATCTCCAAACTGACTCATCGAGAGAGCTGCTGCGCTGGTTCTCTGGACGCGCGGCAAGAAAGCGGCGTGGTCGCCCACTGGCGTTGTTGAGGAGCCTTTGAAGTCATGATGATGATGCTGTGATGAGCTAGATGGTTGTATTCAAGGTATGGATTGGCGTGGCGTTGAGAGAGGGGTTTTGAGGAGAGGAGTTGGGGGTTGGTTTTCAAAGGACAGACTAAAGCATCAGTATTTACTACGAGAATTTTGACAATGATCACAATCAATGTGTTAAGTAATGTGATGCTGGATGGAGCTTGAAGTATTCCCTTTCGTCCACGTTAGAACCGCAACTGCTAGATATCATGCATGCAATACCAGTATGATAGCCATTGGCGTATTGCTGGGAACTTTAGATACTTTGACACGATGTGACCAACCGTATAAACGTATATTCAATTCATGCTGGATATATCCAATATTGTACTGCATCTTGAAATCGGATGTATTTGTTTTACCTTCTTCTCGCACCACCAGCAGCAGCGGCATCGCCCCTGTCCGCCAGAGACACAACTTCCTGGATACCTGCAGCCTCCTGCTCTTCTTCCAGAGCCACAATCTCTTCACGGCAATCCCACCATTTCTCCTCGCTGAGCTCAAACGCCTTGGCCTTGATCTCCTTGATAGCCAGGGTCTCAGGCTGGATGTTCTTCCACCGCAGACTCGTCATTAGAATCTCTTGCCACTCGTTTGAAGTACGAACAAAGAATTCTCGTCGAGTCTCGAACGGCTGTTCGGCATGTCAGTAAGGAACTTTTCATATGCTTGAAGAGAGAAAAAGGTCTTACTCTAGGATGAGGAAGCCCGTCATCGACAGATGTGGCTGCGGTTTCAGTATCATCCTCTTCTGATTGCGTTGATGGCTCTGAGGAAACCTCTGAAGAAGCCTCGGAGGTCTCATCTTGCTTCTTCTTGCGCTTGCTAGGAGTGCGCAGCTGCTGGGCTGTTTCCTCCTCCACTTCCTCCTCTTCTTCTTCGTCGTCCTCTTCTTCGTCATCCTCGTCATCCTCGTCCTCGTCATCCGACTCCTGTAACGATATTTAGCCAGAATAACCTTAAATGTGACTTTTGCATCACTTACAATCCAATCTTCGACAGGTCGACTGAATATTTCCTTACAACCATCCAGTTTTCCAAGATCGATAGCATATAAATCATCAAAGGTGAACTCCCGATCACCCTTCTCGAAAGTGCCGCCGTAGATGTATAGAACATCGTCTTGAATTGCAAGTTGAGCATTGAATCTCACATGAGGAGGTTCCATGGTCACCGGCATCTCCCTTGCTGGCTTCTCGTCGTCCTTTTCCTCTTCCTTCTTGGCGAGCTCAATATCATCAGCGTCGTCAAGGGAAGCACCAGTTTCCAGAGCGGCAAGTTGCCTCAGCAGCTCATCCTCGTTAGCTTGTGCACGACCGCGGCGACCGCCTCGGGGTTCCACAGCAGCCTTCTTCTGTTGGCGAGGTTTTCGTAGGCCAAGAGGCATGAATCTGTTTCGCTCAATGTTCCAAGCAAACAGCTGATTGAAGAACTCGCTGTCCATACCTTCCTCGCTGGCTTCAACATCGTGCACACCTCCAAAGAGGATACCACGGCCCTTGTGCCATGCCATGGTTGCACCAGCACGCGTAGGACTGGGAGCGTTGGCAGGCTTCTTTCGCTTTTCCCAGCGTACAACAGGGGGTGTATTGGGATTGGCATCAGTAGCAGGCTGGGAGATTCTAAGGAAGAAACAGTCTTCGTGCACCTTGGGAACCAGAACATTTCGCTGAGCTTGGCTGGGTCCCTTGTTGCCCTTCTGTTTAACATTAACCGTCGATTTTACACGCGAATAACCTCCGTATAGGACTGCACCCTGCTCATGAGGCAGAAGGGTGAAAGAGGATCTGGGATCTGGCTTAAGCTGTGCTGGAGGCAGTTGAGGGGAGTGCCACACAAAGTTGACAGTATCAAAGATCCAAAGATCTGACAAGTACTTTGTTTGGTTCGAGGTGTCCTGGAATCCACCAAACAGAATAATATACTGTTTCCAGTAAGTCATTCGATGGCCACTTCGTGCAGAAGGACTCTTATCCTTGCCCTTGGACTCAATCTTTGTCCATTCTCTTGTGGCAGGCTCCAGCCTCCAGAAGTCCGAGTAATGATGGAATGTGCCTTGCTTGGGCGAAGAAAACTCTCCACCAAAAAGGTACACATGATTCGGGTTACCGGCTCTGGTCCAGGCGTGACCAGACCGAGGCAGTGGAGCATTAGGTGAAGTAACGCATCGCCACTCATCGCGGTTGATGTTGTAGATGTTTAAGTCGTTATAGAACTGGGCAAGAGAGCCATTGAAGTATTCTCCACCGAACAATAGCAGACTGTTACTATCATGAGGCGAAGCCATCAACGTTGACGCAGCTCTCGCCCTAGGTGGTGCTTCAATTACAGTCTCTGTGATCTTGAGAAACTGCTCCTGTTGCCGTCGGTACTCCTCAAGCACCTCATCAAGATCTACATCCTCAGCATCGCTTCCTTCGATCTTGGCAGCCTTGTTTTTGGCCTTCTTCTCTCCCTTGTTGGCCTGCTTGGCCGCCTTCTCGGCCTGATCATAGTCATCAGTTAAAAGTTCATCATGTCATGGGTCATGGAGGGGCAGTTTTTTTTTGGAGGGGTAATTAAATAGAGGGGCAACAGGTGAGGCAGTAGCACAAGGTATAACGGCACCTTTTTGGCCTTTTTGGCATCGGCGTTCTTCTTCTTATCTTTGGCCATTATGGAGAATATACGGCACTGTAGAAGAAATCTGTCAAGGGTTGGGCTCTGAGGCGAAAATCCTGCGCGTGGATGGGGTTGTTACAAGTTTTGACCAAGTCAAAATCAACCATTCAGAGGACAGTGCTAATTGGACAATACACGGTATCTATATTTGAAGAGAAGGATATACCCATAACATTTCACGATATCTTCCCAGACGACAACATAGGTAATATAACTGTCTCCTTCTTTACATGAGTGAATTTGTTATCGATGCATATTCTAACAACAATCCGTTCAAGGGGTATCCTTATTCGCTTTTCTTGGGGTGTTTGCTTGGCAGGTAAGCTACCATGGCCTTGCTAGCTCCCTCCATACAGTACTGTACAACCTCGACTTTCCTATCAGGAGGCGCCAATTTTGCAATCTGTCGAATATCACTCGTCCTGGGCAGGAAAAGGGCATGGTCCAGTCTATTGTACGCGTTATGCAAATCGTCAAGATTGTATGGTTGCATGTTGTACAAGTTGAACACCTCGTCGGTGCGGTATCCAGGGCCTCCCCATGGTGGACTCGCAAACAAGACTGTTTCGTCAAGATTTACTCTCAGGTCAGGGTGCAGCTCTTCTGGACGGTTGAATAATCTGTCGAGGTACTCGAAGCTATCTCCGAGGACCCATGTGATTAAGCCAGCCTCAACGCCGTACACCTTGGCGTTGTTTTGAGCACAGGCAAGCGTAGAGGGATCGCGCTCGATAGAGATAACGCGACTCCAGCGTTCCGAGAGGGTAAAGGCAATGGTGTTGCCGCCTGCGCCTGCGAAGACATCGATGAGAATGTGCTTCTTCTCATCAGTCCCATACATGTCACTGGCAACTTGACTAGAAGAACATGAGCTTGACACCAGTGAATGATATAGTTTCAGAACTCACTTTGCTACTGGCTCGGGTGTTACACCGAACCAGGCATCGTCCGTCATGTAGACTCCATAATCGTAGAGGGAGAAGATGGAGTAGCGCTGTGCAAAATATCTGAGTATGTCAGTCACTGATAACCTCGAAAGAGAGATTTTACTCACTTTTGAATATCCCACGGTACCTCATGCTTTCCTTGGTAATGGTGGCACTTATCGGTGAGAGGCAGCTCTTCAGCAGGCTTCATCGTGTATTCGGAGTTTTCTACCGACATTTCTGCTGTTGGAAACCCTGTGTTTTCACCTTTGAAGTGAGATGAGCAAATGATTCATATTAAATAAAACCCATCTCGTGTAGAGTTTGAAAAATATGTTTTTGTCGCGACTAAATCCCCAAGTGAACTTGAACGTTGAATTTGAGCGCGAGGCTGTCTTGAAGCTCCCCACAGTGTGCCCCACAATTAGATTAGAGGCCTTGGCACGCTGCAAGGCTACCAGCGATACCTGAGCAATGGTGACAGCTTGCTGAATGGCCCGCCCTTGAGCTTCCATTTCCAATTCCATCTGACCCAAGATTCAACCATCCCCATACCTTTTCTACCTCGACCTTTTGCAATTCTTTCTAGATAGACTGTCACATACACCAAAAGAGTCATGTTCAATGCGCTGAATCGCTTCATCTCGCGCTTGGACGGCGACGTCCAGCAGCAGCGCCAACAAGAACGAGGCTCCTTCGGCTTCCAAGTGTTGCGCAACACTAACTTGGATCTGGCCATCGAGCCCTGGTTCGACTTTATTGTTGGAATTAATGGAAGACCTATTGTACGGACTCATACACTAACTAAATCCCCCCCCAATTCATTTATCACTAACAACTGTCATAGGAGGACCCTGAACCTACTCTTTTCAGCCAGGAAGTGAGGAACTGCGCGGGCAGCACAGTTACCCTGGGACTATGGAGCGCAAAGGTATACTATCTGATTCTCTCATATCAAGGTATCACGAGCTGACAAATTTCAGGGCCAAAGAACTAGGGAGATCCATGCTCCTGTTGCACCAGACACTGCATCCCTCGGCCTCTCTTTGCAATACGCCCCTCTTGCTCTTGCCGCCAACATCTGGCATGTTCTGGATGTCCCAGCCAACTCGCCCGCCGACGTCGCCGGTCTGCTGCCGTACAGCGACTATATCCTGGGTAGCCCCGAAGGTGTGCTGTATGGAGAAGGTGGCCTGGGCGAGCTCGTCGAGGACTTTATCGGACGGCCGATGCGCATCTGGGTCTACAACAACGAATACAACGTCACACGAGAAGTCACAATACAGCCTAGCCGGGACTGGGGTGGTCAGGGCGCGTTGGGTTGTGTTCTTGGATATGGCGCTCTTCACAGGATACCTCCTCCCCTTAGTGAGCCTGTTGATGCCCCTGGCGAGACCATGTTCGACGGAGCCACCAACGAGAAGAGCGAGGATGTATTCGTGCCCGCTGCTGCAGGTTCAGAACTTCCACCTCCTCCCACAGGAGACTTCCTAGTGCCTGCTCAGATGATAGGCAACGCTCCTCCGAGTGCCCCACCAAGGGGAGGGAAGAAGAAAGAACGCCATGGCCACAATCCCAACCCATTGATGGATGATTATTTCAAGGAAGAGGAAGAGAAGAGTCGGGCTGTAGACAATGCGCCGTCAGCCCGGAACTCCCCGGCACCTCCTCCACCAAAAGCAGGCCCTCCTAGAGACTCGCCCAAGCCAGAGGCTCAAGCCAATAGTGGTGAAGCACAATGAGCAGACGGCAAAATAGCATGTGTAAATGATTCCCCTTTCTTATGACTGTTCTGTTCTATTCCTCATTCTATCGATAAAACTTTTAAAAGGACTTCGTGAAAGGTCGTCTTGATCGCACACTACCTGGTGGCCCCTTCATTTGCACTAGGCAAACCGTCTCCAACAACACTCTAGTTGATAAAGTTGATAGCAAAGATATGCACAATCACGCTGACAGCGACATACTCGGCAAACGACCTGGTGCGATATTAGTTGTCATGTCTTTTCTGGTATTGAAGACAAAACGAACCTCTCGGGCGAAATGCCTTGACAATCGGTTGGAACCGCCTCGTTCGTTTGGAGTCGCAAGGAAACTGGGAACACATCAATACCCGTAATCTCAAGTTATCCGCTATTGAAACTTACCTGTGAAGACGAACTGTGCTACTGTCACACAGAAACCAGAGAGGAAAGCGTTGAAAGGCTGAAAGAGTGTCAGTGCCCGTAAACTTGCACAGGAGTTCTTTGATACGTACATAAGTGCCAGCGATGACACAGTGAAGGAACTGAAGCGCGCCCACGACGACTAGGTACACCAGAAAGACATCAAGTAGCATGATGCGTTGGGGAGTTTCATTGATGTAGTGGTTGTATAGAGTCTGAGGAATCTGGTCCCATTGCACATTGGTCCTGGCATCGCTCTTCTTGGGAACAACAGGCTTGATCTGCTCAGGTGCAAGAGGGATGGGCGCAGTAGTGCTAGTACTGGCCTGGGAGGTGGCAGCAGTCGCGGGGGTGGTGTCGCGAGCGTTCTTCTTTGGTGCCATGGTTGTCGATTTCGAGTCTACTCGGTACGTAAATATCGATTGTTGACGTGGATAAATATGTCGATATCGTGGGGATTTGACGATGCTTGATTCGCGATGTTCGTGTTGGTGGTTTTGGTTTGTTTAATGGGCAGCAGCCAGAGATGGAGAGCTCCCTCTGGACACGAAAGCTCCAAAGCGAAGAGACACGTGATTGGCTAAACGAAAGCTTGAATCCTGGGGCAGAATCCACTCTCGACCTCTAGTTGGGAAGGTACGTACCGCCCTATATGTCGTCAACGGCCGAGAGCTCCGCAGCTTCTATATTAAAAGGCCAAACTTGCTACATCATCAAAAGTTTCAGGAGCAATTGAATTACTAAACTTGCCTGTAATCGATATATCATCCCTCAAAATGGTAAGTACAGGGATCCTAGTAATTGCTCATAAATCACTTGCTGATCTATTGCCCAAGGCACCTGTCAATGTCAATTATCATGACCTCGAGCTTCCTGCCTATATCATGGGCGCTGTGGTAGCAGGTGGAGGCATCATGGGATACGCCAAGTCACGATCCGTTCCTTCCATTGTTGCTGGTTGCACTGTTGGACTCCTGTGTAAGTATCGGGGTTGCACTGCCCATTTCTCAAATTGGGCACCAGAAGAAGGTGCTAACGGTTACTTGTAGATGCTCTGGGTGGTTACCGCATCCAGAATGAGGAGTCTTATGGAGTTGAGCTTGCCTTGCTCGCTTCGGTGATTCTTGGAGGCTCAGCTTTCCCTCGAGCTCTTCGCTTGAGGAAGCCTGTCCCCATCCTTCTCAGTGTCATCTCGGCATTTGGCCTCTTTACCTTTGGCACCGCTCTTCGAAGAAAGGTTTAAGCGAACCGGGGGAGAATGGCCTTTGGATGAGGTTAGGACAAGGATTCGCTTCACATCTGTTCTTCTCTTAATTAATATAGTTGATAGCCTGCAAACATCCATTATGCAACATCCAGCGCATGAATCTAGGCCACACTGTGAAGTGAAGAGGCAGACAGCAGAAAACCAAAGCCTTGCCAACGTTCAGACCGAATTGAAACCAGTTTTGAACAGCACTAGAACTACTTGATTATGCAAATCCCATGTGGTATATATAATTCCTCAGATCCATAGATTAATAGCCTAGAAAGTATGAAGGAACTCGCCAACCATGTGAGCCGGATCACCAATCTCTCTCGCGCCGCCAGATTAGGCTAGAACTTTTGCCCACTCTGGCACATTTGCCTGCATAGTTTTCATCATGAAACGGTGCTTTGGACATCAGAGATAGAATCCTTGAGATTTCCACTTGTTGCTTGCCTGGTAAAGCTTGTTGTCCTTGCTATGAAGGACAAGCCAGCGGCCTTCACCCTCCTTATTCTTCTGACCATATTGGAAACGCGAATCAACGCCTACAATCCAAGAATCTATGTACATTCTTAGTGTAATTAGTGGATACGATGGCAGGCACGACATACTGCCAGATTGATGCCCGGGTGGAATCAAACCAAGGTAATCATGGCTGGTGGAATCTTTGTAGAAGTGGCCCTGAATGTAGAGAAGAACATCTTCGTTTCCTTGCTTATTCTTAGCACGAACAACGTAGTAACGGACAGTACGCGTGCGAAAGTTTTGAGACCAAGTGATTTCCACGACAGCGTTTTCAGACTCTTCGCTGTACATGGGGATGATTATTTCGTTGCCGGAGATGACAGGAGGCATTGTAGGTAGAAGGAGTAAGAGGATAGTTTGTTTCAATGTATCAGGTATCAAACGAGCATGGTCGTGTTGAGAATTATAGAAAGGGAAAGTAAAGGTAGGGAGCGGCAAGACTTAAATATAGCTATAGGTCAAACTCCAACAGACTGATATACAGATCTTAACCTTTTCAACGTCCAGAACCTCTAGTGTGTTCATTCAGCTGCAATAATTGCTAGGTTCGCAATCCAAATTAGGACCTAGCTAGTAGGTTTTCCAGCTCTCCATAAGTTACACAGACACAGCCATGTCCCAGACTCTCAGTAAATGTCTATTGATTGGCTAACCCACTACCCAATTCCTTCTCCTGAGCGTGTACAGCACCAAGCTTGCCGTGCCACTATTGATGTACCGTAGTCAGATAGTGTTATTTACAGTTGTGTAATGCGGCTGAAAAACTTACTTTGGGGTGTTGACACGCTGAGCCAACTGTCTCTTACACAGGCGCTAAAATCATTTCACAGCTGCATTTAGATCATGCCTAGATTAAGATGCAGAGATCTACCCAGACCAGTAGAAGCCATGCACAGTTAATGGTTCTTCATACTGGAGGCGTGGCGCAGTCCTCCATGTTAACCTATTTTAACTTGTGCATAAGTACTTGAAACTATCGAATTTTAGCATCCTCAAACGTAAAGGATCACTATCATAAAGAAAATAAATAATAGAATGCCTAAATTAGGCTCATAACAAACAAATGCTAGTCATAGTATGTGTACACCGTAAAGTAAGTAGTATAGTCATCTGCATAGTGTCGACTTGTCTCATAATAGAGTCGTCTTTGATACGAGTTTAAGGTCTAGATCTGATATCCAATCACATCCAATACAGAGAGACTGGTCATGGTTATAAACCGGATTTTTGGCTCGAAGCAGATGCAAGTTGGCCGGCGACTCGTTTATCTTGTCGTCAAAAGTTGGACTACTCGCAATGAGGTCTGTTTACTGACAGGCTATTCGGCATCATGAACTTTGTGACATTTACAACTTGGTTGATGACAATGACCCCAGGAACTGTTTCTGGAACGGTTGGAAACGGCGCAACAGCAGAGGAAGCTACCGCAATAACTCCCCTAGAAGGGACTATGACTACAACTGAGGATGATAGTGCGACCACTCAGGAAACAACAGATGCCAGACGCTCCAGGTGGCACCATTATAGCCACGGCCGCAACCACTGAGGAGACCACGACTACTACCTCTGCCGTTATTGAACGAACCATAGCCACTTCTCAAGAATCATCTGTTGAGATAAGTACCGACGCAGGTATAACCACCACTGCTCCCGGTGTGGTTATGGTAATCTCAGGTGGCGCGCTGAAAAAACAAGTTAGATTTGTAAGAGCCTCTTCTGCGCGCTGTGTTGCCCTTGATCATGCATTCTCCAGTTCCGATGGTCAATTTAGTTCGAGAACAAAACCTCTCGCAACAACAATTCGACTGATCTCCAAGAATAAACTTAAAAGCCCTGAAAAAAAATGGCAACAGGCTATATAACAGCCGAACGGAGCGTATCGTGACAATTAATACTTGTACATCGTCGAGTATAGGTACAGTTCGGTTCCCTGGATTCCATACGCCCGCCTTGTGAATCGATTATCCAGAACGCCAACCCAGGTGTTTCTATAGTACATGTCGAGGACACTCGATCGTCGATCGAATATTATCGAATTCGGAATCGTCGGCTTCGTATCGTAAGGTTTCATCGTGTCTCTCGTTTACAGTCCCAACTCGCGCTGTTGCTCCCTGATCTTGTCACGCTTTGCGCGAGCAGCGTTGCGATTCTCGGCCTGCATCTTGGATCGCTCGAGCTTCAGACATTCGTTGACCCTTTCCTTGGCAGTGTTGCAGCTTCCGACAGCCTTGTGCATGAAGCCTTGAGCATGGCACTGTTCGAGGGCGGCGATGACCTCTTCGCACGCTACAATTGACAGTTAGCACAAAGTAGAGAGAACTATTTACGATTAGATTTCGCGTTACCCAGGGCGTTCTTTGTATGAAGATGAGGATGCATGTTTATTTCGGGATAATTTATTGTCTGAGTTAAAGGACCCTGAAAGAAATCCGAGGATCGCCACAGGTCGATAGGAAGATTGAATATTGGGGCGGAAGTGCACGGACCAGGTGGGAGGTTCCAGCATGCTCAGGCTTTCCTTCTGGAGGGGCATTTATTCATTCACTTCATTCTATAGTGGACAACTTTTTGATATCTTTCTCTCAAACAGAAAGGAGCAGCTTCAGAGCCAAAGCTCACCGTTATTCTCGATATGTCTTCAGCAGCTGCAGGCCAAGTACCTGCTAAGAAGCAGCAGGGTTGGTCTTGACCCCTCTCCCTCACGATCTCTCAGTGACTTGTCACTCACTCACTCTGTTTAAACTCTCAGATCTTCAAGTTACCTATTCCAACTACAAGAACACTCTTCAGCAAATAGCCCAGAGAATTGGTGATATCGAGCAAGAAGCCGAGGAGCACAAGTAAGCATTCCAGTCTCGGCCACTGTCATCGATTCTGCTTCTGTCAGGAGAGAGCATGACGTTGGTGTGGTTAAACCTATCTCCTGTCATGCCACTTTACAGCATCTCACCATGCTTTCGCCACCTCTAACTAACCCAATCTTTAATAGGCTTGTTTTGGAGACCCTAGAACCCCTTTCCGAAGATAGAAAGTGCTTCCGCCTCATCAATGGAGTACTTGTCGAGAGGACGGTCAGGGATGTAGTCCCAGCCCTCAAGACTAACCAAGAAGGACTTCGAAAGGTGTTGGATGATTTGGTGAAGCAGTACAAGACGAAGCAGGATGACCTTGAGAAGTGGAAGGTAAGTTGGCTCTCGCAAAAGATGGTCTCGTGTTTCGCTTGGACAACGGATGCTAACAGATAACTTGCAGAAAAAGCACAATGTGCAGGTTGTACAGCAATAATGAGATTACGATGCCAAAATTAAACACAAGCTTCACTATCATACAAGAGCACTCGAGCCTGCTGAACCACTGAAACCCCTATGACTTCTGCAACGTGGACGTTGAGAATATTGAATACATTCACATTTGACAGAGCATTTTACATAAGCAAACTGATAACCTCCCTTATTTTAACAGTCCTTGGTCCAATACTCTCGATGCTTTATTCCGCCCTGATATAGATGGATAAGACGGACTTGTTGATTGCTCACTTACTGTCAGACGCCTTTAAATTCAGGCTGAACAGGCAACACGAGGAGGAAAGAAAAGATGGTGTAGATGCGTTGTACATTTTGCTGCGCGCTGTGGGGGTTTGGCGGCAAGGGCGTCTCCATGCCCAACCGCATTGAGGCCCCAGGAACCTCAAACATGTTGACGTGCAGAGCACAAGAAAAGTAGTGCAGCGCTGCAATGCGAGACCTGAAGGGTGGACACGTCTTTGTCTGGACAGAAACCTTCCGATTGACGAGGCTTGCCCACCGGTTGCATCAACTGTACATGCATGTCATGGTCGAAGAAGAGGCAGCGTTGAGGAGACTACAAGGTGCATTCAGACAACGAGGTTGCTCGAAACTTGCCGCGCATCAGATGTTTTAACCTCCTTAATGCTCTAGCATTAGGACATTTGCATCGCTAGACAAGCTGCATGCGAAGCGAGAAACTAAAGGATCCTTCAAATAGCATGATGTACAACTGGCGTCTTGTCATATGTATGCAACGCTAGCTAAGGTTACTTGTATAGTCTAAGTGATCTTCACCGAGATCTGAAAGAGTCTGATCGATATGGAGCAGCCTGCAAGTCATCAGTTGCTGCCTTTCCTTTCACGCCTCTTGTTCATGATCATCGCCGTTAAACAGTGTTATCTTGTGGAGACTAATGCATTTCACTTCAGCAGCAGATCGGCTGTTTACACGCGAAAGCACGATGGATGCATCTAACTGGCTGCTGCTACGTCCACGTCCCCTCTTCTGAATGTAGGCCCTACGGCACAGTGATAGGTTACTGCTCTATGATATGCAGCTTGTGTCCTCAAAGGTAGCTTTGACAATCGTTCTGATGCGTTGGAGCCCAATCAATTTTGAATCTCGGGGCGGCCAAGGATGACAGCCTACACACTTATGTCAAGAGGACTTGGTAATGGCTAACTTGACGGCTTCATAGATGTCACATAAGAGTACAAGATCGTCAGGCACTGCCATTGAATTGCATCAATATATGATATATCGGTTTTGCATCCGTATCGCGAAGGAAGCTGCTGACATACATCATCATTCTCGTGCTGATTTGAGCGCCAAAGGACAGGTCAGCCTCAGTAAAACTATCCGACTTCATCGACAATTTCTCATCCCAAGACCCATGTCGTATGATATAGACATTCTAATCTGTAGAAGTTTTTGTGGCTTGGCTGAATCAACGAGTGCACTTCTCGGAGTAAATTCTGGATGGTGCGTTGGGTTCCAACTATAGAGTGCCTCAAACTCAACACGGACGTCATGTTACCTAGAACGTCCATTCATGGTAGGAACAATTAATTACAGTAAGCCTCGGCTGAAGAGAACAGTAGGTTCGAGGCCATAAACAAAGCAGTTCCATAACATAAGCCCTTTGATTGGTAAAATCGAGCTAACTAAGACGACTGGTCCCAGCTTGCCGGGTCTTTGCAGATATTGGTTAAATACCAGCACCAAGAGGTGAAGTATGTTAATGAAGAGGCGGGGCTATTGATTGGATTGTACTCGTTAGGCTCAAGGCTCAGTTTCTGGCTTGATTTCGAGGCATACTTTACAGCAGCTTACAGGCTGCAAGGTTCAAATGAGGCCCAGAATAGTAGAGCAAGCTACCTCCGTACTGGAATAATAACCCCAGCTCAGCCCCAACAACCTTGGTGATAAAAGTGTGGGATGGGTAGTCTACAATGTTATTTTTGATGGGTGGCTAGGTGAATGACGTTTACCATTGTCAAATAGTAAATCAAAGTCGCCCACCCTCCTGTTACCGCCCGGATGGGATTGATCGTGACCGGTCAAGTGTTTGATAAGTTAGCAAGTGCCTGGATCCGAACGTCATTTTGAGGAGACATCAAAGATGGGGTCATTTTTGCAGATTGTCAGTATGAATATCCTGATCAAACAAAGTGCAGCAGGAGGCCTCGTTAAAGAGCTTCGACTCTATAGTAGTCGTGATATTGGGTGTATTACCTGATGCACGTTTTCTCGGCCAGTACAGGTCATTACAGCGCAGTATAGCACAGTATCACTGGAAACAACGGGTTTCTTTTTCGTACGATGGTCCTCCTCGGGATGGACGCAACTGCAAGGTAAAAGGGAGTTTGCGGCACACCGCCTGAGCCTGGGACCATGTTCGTGTGTAATGTAGGATGTTATGTACTGTACCCTTGAGTTGGGGAGTGTTTGCAGCAAAGGCCCAGTGCTTTAGCGGCTGAAGGAATCAAGGAAACGAGCAGATTGATGGTCCATCGTGTGAATATTCCTTGCTCGGATCAGACGGGATGAATCTGGCGGTGTCGAGATTTGTAGGAACATCCAAAACTGTAGTAAATCGTGATGATATTCATGATATTTTGAATATCGTTTGCTATCATGTTCATTGTTGCTGTATGTAGGTTATCAAATTCTGTCGTCTTGGTTGGTAGTGTCTCGATCAAGGCCCGTGCTATACTGTGGCATTAGTATCCGTCACTAGGCCTGAGCTCAATAAGGCTAGCTGGAAGCGGCCCGCGTGTTATCGATAACAAAACTACCTAAGCTTTCACTGGGAAGCTGCTGGAGCCTACTGTAGCAACCATGGAGGCTTTCAGCCTTGGCCTAGGGGAGGGGCCTGTGTTTTTGTTGGTAGGTACTTACGCGGGCTGTGAAAACGAAACATCCACCCCAAACCTTGGGCACTTGTCTTTCAGACTTGCATCTTACTTTAACCTTTCCAGTATCGGCTCTTGCTTTGGGCCGCGTCTTATCTTGACCGCACATTGAGCCTCTTAACACTAATTGTATTGCTTGCTTCCTTTTGGTAACTGCCTGTTAAACAATCCATTGTAAGTAACATTTTTCCTTTCCCAGCCATCGAGCCCCACGCCCCATAATATGCACCTCAATTGCGACCACAAGCGAACAGCTCAGACACCCTTTCGTTGCTCCTCACACTCACACTCACACTCACACTCACTCAGTCAATCAATCAATCAATCGCAACCGAGTATATCTCAACTCACACCTCTAGCCTCGCTCCATCGTCCTGTCAGTAGGTGCAGTAGCTTCCTATTTCCCCTGTCTGTGAACGAACCCTATCGATTGCGCGCTCCATCAACTGTTCAACCAGTCATCCACCCGTTGTTGATCCAGCATACACACGCCCCTGCCTAATCCTCTCTACCTATCCTTCTTCGTCTGTTCCTGACGGGACGCGATGCGATTTGGTAGACCCTGCGGCTCATTGGAATCTGGAGATTCACTGCACTGGAGCTGCAACTAGAATTGGCATTGGCGAACGAGACGCTTGCCCTTTGAACTCCTCGTGTAACCCAGTCTTTCAAGCTCCGTACCCGGTAAACCTTTCGCACTCCCTCCCGTCCATGGCAATCGCGACCCGAATCTGCGCCGCTCCGTCCCCGTTGATTCGATTCTGAGACGCTTTGGTACCGGCAACTTGACATCCTGTCTATCCTTCCTTCCCTGCGTCAAGTTCTGCGCGTAATTTTTCTTCCTTCCTGCGCGTATCCTTCCTCTTCCTAACGCGTGTGTTACCGTTTTGCTCCTGCTCCTGCTCTTGCACGCGTCGGCTCTTGCTCTCGATTTGTATCCATCAGCCGTCACTGACCGGCCTCTTTGGTTTGTTACAGATAGTTTCTGTTCCAACCTTTCACCACACAACCCAACATTGCGCAACTTGTCTACATCCATGCTTTGACATACATACTACACATATACATACACTTGACACTCTTTACTGGATACACACTTATGTACGTATCTACCTACATTCATTGTTTCTCATTGCTTGCCTGGACCCTTCTTTGGATCTCGAAGTCTTGGTCCCCCGCCTTCATCCTGCTTGGCTCTACTACATCCAAAGGGTCCACCCCCTCTGTCCGTCGTTGTCTTTCACCTCACCTCACCTTACCCGGCCTTCATAGTCCACATTTACCAGTCCTTGTCTTTCACGCACACGCCCCCATTATTCTCCATGGGAACAGCGTCATAGCCCAAGATCCCGGGCCAGGGACCACCTGCATGAGCGACCAAGAACCTTACCGTCACTGTAATCGGGACTTTTTGACTAACTTTTGCGCAGCACTGCACTGCAGAGCAGAAACAAAGACCCCTCTGCCTCTCTTACACACCCTGACGCTTGCAAGCCTTACCGTCTGCGACGTGGCCAGGGACACATCATCGCGAGGCCTAGCTGTGCGAGCCCGAAATCCCCTTTGACAAAGGACGCTAGCAGCCGCTGCAGGTAGCCAAATATGTCGGATTCCCCCCAATCCCCTCCCAAGGAGGTTGACCAAGGTGCACCGTCACCCGACGACGAAGCACAAATGAATGAGCAACAAGACCCACAATCCGCAAACACCGCGGGTTACGAGTTCGAAGGTGTAAAGGAGCAAGACCGCTGGCTCCCTATAGCCAATGGTAAGTCATCTATCTCCAAAGGCATCCCGATATGATTTGTTCGTTCCTTTTTTGCGCGAGCTGTTTGACGCCTCAGCCCGCTCAGCCGTGCATATCTGGATCCCTCTCATGTCTTGCGATTCGTCCTCCAAATCCCCTAAAGCGGCTCGCGCCTTAAAGGCCGACAGAGCTGATGAGCTTGATGCTAACATTCGAAACTTTGCTCCAGTGGCTCGCATCATGAAGAACGCTCTTCCCGATAATGCTAAAATAGCAAAAGAGGCAAAAGAATGCATGCAAGAATGTGTCAGCGAGTTCATCTCATTCATCACCAGCGAAGGTCAGTAAAGGCCCTTTTATTTTACCGAGACTTGCAGCTACGACAAATCCGAATCATGTCTCTCCTGTGCAGCATGCTAACTCGCACAGCATCCGAGAAGTGTCAACAGGAAAAGCGCAAGACCGTCAATGGTGAAGATATTCTTTTCGCCATGACATCCCTCGGCTTTGAGAACTATGCTGAAGCCCTCAAAGTATACCTGAGCAAGTATCGCGAGGTAAGTCAAACGCCCTGTATGTGTAGTCACTCATCCGCCTACTGACTCACGAAAACAGCAACAAAACCAATCCAACCGAGAAAGAGTAAGCATGGATAATAACGGGCAGTGGCCTGCTGGCACCATGATGGGTGATGCCAAGGCCGACTCTGGCGCCGTAGGCGAGTTTGGACATGATGGCAACAGCGTTGAAGGCGGTGCTGATCCCAACTACATGTATGGATCCCAACCCGGCCACAATGGCAATGCCCCCGAAAGCTACTAGGCGAGGCGATGGGCCCGACAGCTCGAGTCTTCCAGTGGCGTTGTTGGTGCGGAGATCAAAGCTGTGGACGAGTCTGGGTCAGCAAACGACACAAGTGAGATACAGGAAGCCTTATCGCATACGATGAGCCCGTCCAGTTCTACCACTGCCGACCAGGATGAAGTCAAGAAATAGACCGTCGCGCTCGTTCTCACAGAAGTGTATTCATTGCAATAAGCTTGCAGCCAAACATCGTCGCTCGAAGCTGGACAACAGGATATATTGACATGCAGTGGGCCACATCGATATCTGTATAATTGACAACGCAAAAAGAAACCCTGGAACGTCAGGGGAGGAAATGAGAAATGATAAGGAATGTACATTCTACAAGGTGGAACAGAACAGCGGAATATTGGTGCGGGATGGAAAGAACATGGCCAGTATTCGAGGATAGAGGTCTCAATATCGTCTTGTGATGGTGTATACTTATGTAGGCAGTTCTACGATGGTATAAGCGTTCCCACTGACCAACATGACATTTTAATATGAAGCTCGGCGTATTTGAGTCCTGGAAAGAGAGTGCCGACTGGGCAAGTGGCTTTCATGAAATCAACAGCAGTGTTTTCTTCTTTTTTATTGAAAAGTTTAAATTGGAAGTTTTATTTCAACCGCGAAGAATTGTGATGTAACAAATCAATAAACACAATCATCAGTAAACTCTCAGTGCTGTATATCCAGCGAGACTCATTGTGTCTATGTTCAAGTATCCATCAATAAAGATCAAGGCCATTCATTTATTGTAAGAGCTGTCGTTGCATTTTAATACCTACTATTGTGACGCAATGTCCCAGAACAATTCGATGTGGAGTTTGAAGAAGCCAGTCCCGATTGGGACGAAGAGGCACGTGCAGATCCCCACCGAAAATCGCCAAAATTGGGACCCCTCAGAAAATGAAGAAAAAAGTTGTCCAGCGCTTAAACCTTCAGGTTCAATCGTCTTTTACTACCGCCACCTCGGGCAGAGAAGAAGTGCTGTTCTCTTCCATCATCCTCTTCAACCAGCACTCGTGCTAATGAGACATGCTTATTATGACTGGTAATTCCTGTCGTTCAATATCTCAACATATTCTTCAATCAATGACCATACCTTGAACATCCCGAGACATTCACGGACCCTTCTCTGTTGCCTGAGAGACGCCACCACTCTTGAACGAATAATCCCCCTCCTTCCATCGAGCCGCAGCGCACAACGAACGAGACATCGTCGGTTCTTCAACACGAACTGCATTCATGCGACCCTTTACTCCGACGACCAGGAAACTTTCTGGTCCTGTTGCGAAGAGCTCGACACCTGTCCGCTCTATTCTCAAGCCTGTGTCTGTTTTGGGCAGAAGAAAAGCCGAGCATGCTGGTCTTAGCGACCCGATAGACGCCCCCGAAAGTCCCACAAAACGTCGCAAAGTTTTGTTCGACGATATCCGAAACGTGACGTACGAGGTCGGAAGGAGGACAATGGACGAGGTGAAGCTTGAAGTTAGGACTGCCCTCGAGGAGCACCTGAGAGGAAACGACGGTCAGTATGACACGCTCAAGGAACTCTTTGCCAGCGACAAGCAGCGATACCTACCGCCTGTCGTTGGAGAAGAAGACGACACCCTGAAGCCACATGAACTACAGGTTTACGTCGTGGCCCTTACTGGATGCGTTCCCATCCTTAAAGACAAGGCTTGCAACGGCCTCGTCAAGACCATCCTGAATTGCTCCTGGCTCGGACGTGATGATGCTTTCGTCAAAGTTTTTACCCATTTGCTCGCTGCCCTAGTCAGCGCCCAGGGTTCTTATCTATCGCCTGTTTTGTCGATGATGGTTGAGAAATTCTCTGATAGTCGATCCGACGTGTGGAGCGTCCCGGATTTCCCTGAAGTCAGCCGCGAGACAATGCGCGATAGGCTGCATCGCACATTGCAGTATCTGCTCCAGATGTTTCCATCCGCCCTTCCCGTGCTAGAGGGTCTTCTCGGGTCCAAATTCCCGTACCAAGACGGGTCCATGCGCGTCCACATGAGCTATGTGAATAACCTGCTCCGCGTTAAGGACTACCTACCCGACTTGCGCGATGAGGTGTTTGATCTTATCCTCAACCGAGTAGTGAAAATTGACTCCCAGATGCAAGTCGATCTGGAAGATCTGGACGACGAAAGAACTGCGTCCGTTATGTACGCACTAGAAAAACAACAATCCACAGCGGAATGGGAGAGGGACGACGATGACGATGGCGACGATAGTGACGCAGAATCGGTTGATAGCGACGATCCCGATTACGACACAGAGGCTGCCAAGATCAAGTCGATCAAGGAGAATGTTGAAAAGATGGACGCCATCCTAGATACCCTTTTCCGCGTGTACACCCCTCACTTTGGTAACCCAGGCTCTGACGCAGCTTTCGACATGTTCACTGTCTTGCTACGAGAGTTCGACTACATGGTGTTGCCCACCTACAAGTCTCGACATACACAATTCCTCATCTTCCATTTCGCCCAGATGCATGAGCGCCTTACAGATGCATTCTGCGGTCAGCTTATTGCCACTGCTTTCCAGAGCAACACGGCCAATTCCACCAAGCAGGCTGCTGCATCATACCTTGCCAGCTTTGTGGCCCGTGGCGCCCGACTTCCTGGCAGCTTGATTCGCAGCATCTTTGGACTCCTTCTCCATCACCTGGACATTTATCGTAAGAAATACGAGCCACTCTGTCGTGGACCAGACTTGCGGCGATTTCACCCCTACTACAGCCTTGTCCAGGCGACACTCTACATCTTCTGTTTCCGCTGGCAAGATCTTATTGTTGTTGCGCCGGAATCTGTGGACCCCGAAGACCCTGCGTCTTACATTGGTCAGGAGATGGAGTGGATGGGAACATGCAGGAAAGATCTTTCCGCGCAAATCTTTGGCAAACTCAACCCCCTCAAGGTCTGCGCACCCGGCATCGTTGAGGAGTTTGCCAGAATCTCGCACCGCCTCAACTTCATGTACATCTATCCTCTGATCGAGAGCAATAAGCGCATCCGCCTGTCGCAATACTTGACGACGACCTACTCAACAGGAGGAGCTCTTCGAGACGCTGGATACGATATGCAAGATGAGAGTTTCCATCAGCTGGACCCTTACTTTCCGTTCGATCCATACCAGCTGCCAGTCAGTAAACGGTGGTTGGAGGACGATTATGTGGAATGGAAGTCGATAACAGGACTGAATGCCGAAGATGAGGACAGCGACGATATAGATGATGACGATGAACTCGACGAGAATGAGTTCGAGGACAGAACCTCGACGGATAGCGACGGCGATGACTATGAGTAGGGCTCTGATGAGCGGATTTATGATGTGGTATCGATTTGTAATTTGTAACAGCAAGGCGTTGGGGTAGTTTGTTTGATTTTAAAAAAGGCTTTGACTATACCCGAGGGATTTTGATCGGAATGTAGGAAGCTTCGGTCTCAGGGCAGTCATGAGTTAGAGACGAGTTAGAAGAAGAGAAAACTCTAGACATTGAGCCGATAAGACATGAGAAGAGAAAAGAAAAGTTTCATGACCTAAAGACTGCGTTTGTAATCATTGTGTCTGTTATTGCGATCTCCGCGGAAACGTTGCAGTTTTGTGACGTAGGAGATGAAGAAAGGTGCTAGCTATGGCATCGCAGAGGACTGAGATGGATGCCTTTTCACATCCAATAAAGCCGAGATGCCTCTCGGATCAGGCATCAAAGACTCCGATTTCTGACCCTTCTCTTTTCCATCACCTGCATACGGATGTGTGTAATGCAGCTTATAATAAGCAAACTACTAGACTAGACTAGACTAGATTACTGACCTAGCAATTCCATCTCTTTTCTCCCTTCCTCTTCATCTTTCACGGTATTTATATGGTCGGAAGACTTAATTATCAATCTTTCCAAGGCCGTTTCCACGCCAGGCTATTTTTAGCTTCCTTCTACCAAGCAGGCGGGACATATTCCGCTACAGACTTTAGTCCACGTTGTCTTTGCTTACTCACCTCAAACTCAAAATCAATCCAACCAGTTTGAGAGTCATTAAAAGTGGGCAGATTTCGGAACTTAAACATACATACATAACCAAAAAAAAAGTCCTGCTGCGATACTATCTTATCTTGTAACATCATGGCGAATTCGGATCCGAGTCCTACAGAGGAGAGGCCTTCTTTTACTCAGTTTCTGAAAAAGACAAAGCAGAAAGGAACCACATGTGAAGGGCCCGAGTGTGCTGCTACGCCGCAGCGGAGGGGGCGGAAGAGTAGAGCGAGTGAGGGAGTGAGCAGTGAGTGTAAGTATACTTTATCTTGAGTCTCCAGTTGTGATATATTGAACAGCCATATTTCTCTTCCCTTTCGGTCTGTTCCCAGTTGAGTGTCTGATCTATTTTTTGCCCTTTGGCTCAGAGACTGTCCACGAGACATGACTGTTTCATCTTCTTTCTCATCTCATCCTGAACGCGCCAATTGAGTAAAACAACAGCTAACACGACCCCAGCACCCGAGAACAGCAGCGAGACATCACCTCAGAAACCTCGCAAGTCTCTCACTGCTACTGAAAAGGCAAAGCTTCGCCGCACTCAAGTCCGAAGAGCTCAGATCCAGCACCGTCAACGCAAAGCAGAGTACCAGAAGAAGCTTGAGCTCGACATCACCCACTTCCGTGAACTCATCTCCCTGACTGAATTTGAATCGGAGCAGCTGAAAAAGGACAACAAATCTATCAGAGCCCTCCTCGCTAGTCAGGGCATCGTAGTTCCAAGATGCAAATCCGACGGCTGCTCGATCCGTCCTCACGTCACGAAAGATGTCGTTGCTGGCAGTGATGATGCTTGGGTGGATGAGACGCTGGGTGTGAAGCCCACGACGGAAGATCAAACTATGTCGCAGTACGATCCTGATGGCGGCGAGTTATTTGCGGATGTCAACGTCGACGATATTATTGTTACTCTCAAAAAGGACGATTCAATGGTGACACCTGCCTTCAGTATCCGGTCCAACGATTCGAGTAGCAACACGACAAGTCCTCCACCACCGCCGCCAGATCTGAACCTAACCCCATACGAAGAACAAAAGGCCGTCAACTTCATCCTCTCGTGAGTGGCATCTCCATATACAAAAGTACCGGATAGATTTGCTAACGCTTCATAGTCTTGAACATATCTGCTGGGATCACTTCTTCGTCGGCGACTACCCTTCTCACTCTCACCTCTCTAACGACGAACCAAAGGGCCATACTCTCATGGCTTCTTCACTCTGCATGGCCAACGCGCCTCTAGACGTCTTTGGCGATCGCAAACTCATCTCATCAGCAACATCCTGCCACAACCGTCGTACTCTCGGCCTGGATCCCTACGTTCCTCCCGTTTACTTGGAATGGCCATCGCCTCGGATATCACTGTCTTCTCTATACGGTCTAGCGCAAAGTCTCAACCCCGGAGACCTGGAGATCACGCCTGTCCAAGCTTGGTTCGAGCTTTCTTCCCGATTTGACAAGAGTTTACTGCTAGAACGACTAGACCTACTGGGCACAGAACTTGTGGGCGTTTCCAAGTGTTTGGAGTTTGGAGCTGTCATGGAGAGGGGTTCTTTCGAGAGTGTTGTAGCAAGGGTATATGGAGGTACTCTGGAAGAAGCTATGGCTTCTGCGGCCTTGCTCGATCAGCCACTTAACGTTTGCAACATTGCTTCAGGGGGTGCGCGAGGCAGTTGCTTCACTAGCCCAGCAGGTTTTGTAGGATATGCTCAGGGCTGATGTCAGTGTGAAGCGTTGTCCCAGAGGCCTAGACCTTTTGTATTTCTATTTGCTATGTCTTGGTTTGATCAATTGGGCGGAGTTGAAGGAGAGAACTTACGGGCGTAAACATGGAGGTTCTCGATGGCGAGTCTGGAGTATCGGGTGGCTATATACCAGCTCCAGGGTTATCGCCCTTAATGGCGTTAACATAGGCGAAACCAGTTTCTTTCTTTTGTTTGGATAATATCAGTTTGAACAGACATGTCGCTAGTAGGGAGCACATGCTCCTCTATCAAATCTATTTCCGCTTTTGTACATGATTCCTACTTCTATAGTGCCCTAACTATACTTTGCTCATCAAAAAGATCCTTCAACAAACTTGAGACGCATGCCTCTTTGTCGACTCGTCCCATTGCATAAGTAGACTCAAATGCAAAGATACTGAGTTGTCCAAAGAACGGCCGGAGCACCTTGGCGACCAACTCGTCCTTTCTGTCAAGACTGACATCGTCATTAATGCCTCCTGGTCCGAGTAGCGGCCTTCGGGACGAACCCCGTGCTACTGGATTTACAACCGAAGAAGAGTGGAATCCCGAAGCAGTCACAGTGGCGCCAAGCTCGTCGGAGAGCTCGTCGACAAGAGCGACGGGCTGATAGGTCGACGGCCTGTATACAGCGTCGATAGTGTCAGTGATAAAAAGCCACTCGTGAAGCTGGAAATCATCTGGCGCAACGCAAATAAGAAGATCCAACAGCTTGCAGGCCTGGAGGACCGAAGCATTGGTGTAAGTGTCAGAAGCTGTACTATTGTCGGCCGCCGCAACCGAAGAGATAGCTGCATGGATCTCAGCGTTAACCACAGGCCACAGCATACCCAGATGAATTGCACTGGTTCTGAGAGCAAGAGCACGAAACACCATATAAATATCTGCTCGAGTGGTTGACGATGGTGAAGACGTTGAGGAGGCACCGAGCAGCTCAGCCAACTTTCCAAATATGTCCGATAAGTCCGAAACAAACGCATCTTCCGAGCCTGCGAGAATCAAGGTTGCAATTCTTCGAAGATTGAGTTGCGTCTTGCGATCAGCTTCGAGGCGGGCCGATGTTGCTCCAACACCGAACACAATACCAGCTGTTGACGGGGCGTTGATGCGACTAACAATCTCGGGCATCTTTTCTTTGTCGGTAAAAGTCCATTGTTTTAGCAGCGGTAACCAATCGTCATTCACTAAGTCCAAGTCCATTCCAAAGAACTTCACATCATTAAAGGCGTCACCAACGTCTTTCTTCCAGTTCTTCTGGTTATTTTGGACTCTTGATAGCTCATGGAGAAGGCGCATGGTGTTTTTGGTGACTATTTCAGGGAATCCCTTGGCCCTGAGCGTTGGTCCAATGACATTGGTCGAAATAGTCGCCGAGGCTGAAAGCACTCTATCGGGTTCGACGAGAATCTTTGCTAACTTGGGAATGATACCGGCCAGAATTGAAACGATATCATCTGGCCCTTCGCCGTATCCATTGAGGGTATTACCGGAATCAGATTTGGGGATGCCGCCGCTTGATGTTGCTGGATCAGCAAACGCAATAGGCCTTGTAGTGAAAAGAGCAGCAAGCAGACGGATGAAGGTGTCCTAGAGTGATGTCAGTAAAGAGTTCGGTAAGTGGATATGTAAAGGAAATGTCATACCCCTAATTCCTTTCTCATTCTTCTTTGTTCCCCAAAGTTGGTATTGTCAACCTTCTCTCCTAGAATAGCGGCGAATTCAAGAAGGTTCGGCAATGTCTGTCGATGCGGGAATGGATTTGTTAGAAGGTCCTTGAGAAAGGCCATGCAGTCCTGCCAGATTTCGTCCATAGCATCATCATCCAATGTCCTCGCATACTCCACCAGAAACTTGACGAGGTCAGTGTCTTGCAAAGAAATTGTCATCGTCGACTTTGATGTGGGATCGGCGTTGCCAGCGCTTGTACGTCGATAGATGGCACTGAAGAGAGCCGGGATACAGTGTTTTGGTCGGCATGCCTCCAATGCCGATAGCATATTGAAAACTTGGGTGGATTCTCCTTCCTCAGTAGATTGTTTCCAACTAGCAATGACAGTCTCAAGACACTCGAGGCTCTCCGCAGCGAAAAGGTGCTCCAGTAACCTTCTAGAGCGGTTGCGCATGCGCAGGGATGTATAGTTGAACGACCCAAAGGAGCCCTGATCCTGTTTACTTGAGTCATCGCCCTGACCCCATGTCCAGATCTTGTAGCAAATGCGAACCGCATCTTGGAAGGCCAGATGAACCGTCAATCGATCGTTTGCTGTAGCACTGCGGGATTGAGTGTTGTCTGACTGCCAGACATTTGATACCATGCTTCCAAAGAGCGATTGAGGCTGGTCTGGGCCCTTAACAACCTGTGTCCGAGCCTCTTCATTCAGAAGTTGCTGATGCGCTCTTGCTAGAACTTGCTCGAGGCCATTGAGCAGAAAAATCAGTGTAGATTCAGGTGATTGCTTTTCACTGCCAAGGGAGAGAGAATTTGAGTAAAAGGTTTCCCTTAAATTGGCAAAGGTCGTGCCGATTTCTCTGCAAAGCGTCTCGACGAGAGGAATGACAACTTGAAAGATCGAATCCGAGTATAATGGCAAGCATTCAGATACGAAGGCAACCCAACTATCGAGGACTGAACGGCTGCTGGGTGAGCTGAGACCATCTTGAATGCATTGAAGAAGTTGAGGTGGTGGTGTCACGATTGGTCGGACTTCCGGTGCTGAAAGTGATGGTCGACTTCCTCGAGCATCGAATGTTGATAGTCGCCGTTCAGATATCGGAGACGGGGGAGCTTCAGCGGGAGCAATCTCTCGAAGCTTTAGTGTATCATAAACTGCATCAAGTAAGAGAACCTGCACATATGCATCGGAGCCTTGCAGCGACTTCTCAAGTCGTTCAATTAACACGTCCTCAAGATGTTGGGCTGATAGATGAGCAGCGAAGGGGCTATTAAGAAACTTGTGAAGGAGGCTAAGAGAGTATCGGTAGAGTTGGTTGACACGACCTTCAGACTCCTGTGTCACAGTTTCAGTGGGGTTTGTCGTTATGCATCTCACGCATGCATTCACGAAGAACTCCTGCAATGTCATCTCATGTTCTTCACCTCCAGCTGGTTTTGAGTTAGAATGTTGTTACAAAGCTTACAAACGAGCGACTCACAGCTTATCTGCATGTGATGACCATGGAAAGAGACGTGTTTGGACGCCAGCACAGTCCAAGAAATCTCCCCGGCACAAGCCAGTATGTTTGACAGGGTCCGTAAGTAGTAAAGGGCAAGATCCAGATCTTCACCCTCGGAGAATGATGCTGAAACTTGATCGTTCTTTACATCACTTTGTGTTAGTGTTTGTAAAAAAGGTATTTCAGACAGCTTAGAAACGAATATTAGAAAGAGCCTGCAATGGGTCAGCCAAGAATCATTTGCCAAAGAAATTGCGGTGTTTACCGATCAATGCCTAGCATAGTATTCAACCATGACTTGACTGTCATGTAGAGTTGGGTGCGGTCATCTTCCAGAGCATCGAGGATAAGGAATATCGGCTGCGTGAGCATGACTTCGTAATTATCGGCTCCAGCAAGCCGAGGAAGGCTCTTTATATCATGCACTGGCGTCTTTGAACCTCTACGTTCAGCAGGGACGTTATCTTGAAGGGTGTGCGACCACAATACACTCAAA
Organism: Fusarium brachygibbosum; assembly: GCA_018886245.1. Classification (NCBI taxonomy): domain Eukaryota; kingdom Fungi; phylum Ascomycota; class Sordariomycetes; order Hypocreales; family Nectriaceae; genus Fusarium; species Fusarium brachygibbosum. The sequence continues at coordinate 540,838 of MU249525.1, forward strand.
GCACGGCCCTTGTCTACAGGCTCAACACCACGAAGGCGGGTGGTGCCTTGAGCAATAATAAGACTAGACAGCGCCGCTTCGATATCGCGGTTGTATGTTGAGAGGGCTGATTGCAGTTGCCACAGACCCCTGACTGCTTCCACGTGGTACTTTGGCTCAGATGCCGAAAGATATGTCCAGGCATGCCGAACCAGAAGAGGTATCAGGCTCGAGAGTTGAGTGGTCTTGATCCGCTCAGCGTAGTATAGCTGAGTCGATAGTTGCAAGATGGCTGAGAAAGAAGGGAAACCCATGATGTCTGGCTGCTCAAGAAGACCATGCATAAGCTTCAGGAGTTGTTTCTCCTTCACTTGGTATGTCTTGGGAGTCTTGTATACTGCAAGAACGAGGAGCCTGATGCAAGCGTTAAGGTCAGCCTCAGACGACCCTAGATCTTGGCAAACAAATTGAGCAGCCTTGTCCAAAATGGTCTGTCCTATGATCGAAGCATTGAATGGCGGTGGAGATGCCTCGATATTACCCTGCTCATTGACGTAAAACCCCTGAGACTTTTTCAATATCTCCCCGTTAGAGGGCAATGTCGAGTTTCCGCTCTTGTTCTTCAGGTCTTCTGTGGTTTCAGGAAATACTCTTTCTGGTATAAGATCCAAAAGCGAGAGAGCAACGCTCTGGGCCTGGCTGGACAGGGAGAGCAGTTGTGAATCTGCGCTGTTGTGCTTTGATATGCGCTCTTTGAAATCTTCCAGCATAACCAGAGCAGTCAAACAGCATAAAGGAGCATGAATTGTAACCATTTCTTCCTCCCGAACGTTGAAGTTTGCTAAGATGAAGCTTACTAGTGAAAGCTTGTCTTTCCGCTCCTGTGTGTTGAGGGATCCTGGGCCTAGAGCCTGTGCGAGAAGCCCGGCAATTTCGCTATAGATAAGCCCGCTCTCAATGCCATCAAAGAAGGTGCTGGCGCTTGGCAAGATTTCGTTAAACTCTGATTTGCTTGAGGCACGATCCTTGAAACGTCGCACGCTTTCGATCATAGGAAGAAAGACTTCGGGCACAACCAAGCCCCCAATTTCCCATCTATCCATCAGCGAGAGACATATTCTATAAGGCTTGGCGCGTTCACTGGCAGCATTATGAGAGCTGCTCTCTATCATTTGTAGTATGGCTCTTGTCAAAGGACGTAGTCCAAAATCCTCGAAATAATGGGTTTTTGAGGCCACGAAGCTGTGTTGATCTGCAGGAGGACTGCCTGGAGTCTCGCCACTATGGTCATGCTCAGTTATCGGTTCGGGACCTAGCAGCCACGCCCATAAACGTCTGTTCAAGCTCATTTCACGTCGAGTGACTACACCAACAGCGGCTTTGAGAAGTAGTTCCAGATCATCTGGTTTAACCCGCGACTGAATGACATGCGAGTTCAGGGGGAGATGAGAAACTAACAGGTCCAAGAAGCCACGCTGGATTAGTAACTGCTCATCTGAGAGACCACTTGCAAAACATCGCAGCAACAGGCCTGGCTCTGGAGATGTGACGACGGTGGCAAGTTTGTTTTTAGTGTCCTCATTGGTGTCGTTCTGTGTTGTCGCTGATTTCTTGTCCTCGGGGATAGCCTGTGGCCCTAAGGGTGGCAAGAATCGTACCAAGTATGCCAGCGCACCAGAGCGACGACTTTGGCTGGTTATCGAGGCCAGGAAAAAACATTGCCAGAAGTAAGCATCGCCCGAAGAATGTCGTTCGGTGATCTCTTCGCTATATGATGGTCTAATGGCATGCTTGAAGCTCTCAACTAAGCGCAGCGTCCGTTCGAAATCTTCACTCGTCTCTTCTTCTAACCCAGGAAGCAGGGCCAAAATCATGGATTTCATTGCTGGGCGGAGTGATCGAGGGTCGATACCGAGGAAGTGCCGTTCGAGGAGGTCGAGATATGGTGCTCGTACAGACAACGAAGCGAAGGAGAGGACTGTAGCCAGCCCTGGCAGGTATAGCGGAAGGTCCCTTGACAGACCATCTTTCCCAATGACTGAGAATACCAGGTTATACAATTCCAGGGCCTTTTGATGTACACCGGATGGTAAGGAGGGGTTGAGACATTGCGAAAGACGTTTCGCGACAGTCGCCTTAGATGGAATCGCATTGACAGACCTTGGACGAGCTTGTAAAGCCTTGAGTCGGTTAGTTGACGGTCTTGGAACCAGGAGAGTTTGAAGAAGTAACATACTTTGAGAAGCTTGTTTAGAAACGATATGTAGTCGGCCCATTCTTCTAGAGCAGTTTCGAACAATACAAGTGCCCTGTCAACTCCATGGGCATATTTGCGATAAGACTTGTCCTTGATAGCATAGTCCTCTGTGTTATAAGTCAGAAATCGGAACAATTGTTCACAAGAGTAGAAGTGCATGCATACCTTCACCGAGCTGATTCCTCCATTGCCGTGGAATGGGGGATTCTCGACCTGAGCTCTCTGGAGATACTGATCGACGACCGGACCCGGGCTCAAGAGCCATGGCTACTGAATATTACGGTTGACGGCGAAACGAAGGACATCAGGTTACTTTCAGTAACGCGACAGCATCAAAAGGCATCGCTGGAGAGCAAAGAGCGTAATAGTGCTTCTGGCAGCTCAGGTATGAATCGTTGTAATCACAGGCAAGCGCATTGATATAATGGAAGGCTACGTGGAGCATACAGGTAGCTTCGAGCTTCACCCACTGAAACACCCTGGAGAACAGCGGAGCTATGTATTGTTTCAAGGCTCTGATTGGTTTGAGCTTCCAAGCCTTGAACCCCTTAGCGCGAGGCTGCCACGGCCCCTCCAGCGCGTCATTCCTTGGGAAATGGACCTCCTCTTTCCTCTTAAGTACCTATTATCACTTCTTAATAATTCCCAGCTTCATCCAAGATGGCATAATGGCCTTGACCAATGCCCGCGGAAGATTCCCAGATCGTACGATTCTGGACACAAGAAATCTTCCGAATCTCCTCTTTATAACAGGCTGATTTTCCAAGAAATGCGACAAGCCAGCTACGCGCAATCATGGACAAGATAAACCCAAAGCCTGTATCCCCTGCCGACGAAGATTATCGACCTCCTCTGCCACCTCGACCATCTACGAATGCTACCGATTCAGGATCTCTGCAAGGCCAGGCGACGACAGCAATAACTCCTGTTGAAATACAAACACTATCCTTTCCTGATGGATCTCGAGGGACATTTTCGACTCCTGGCCCCGATTCTCTTCCAAGCCCCGCTGAGAGTGGTCGTGCTTCTCCCCATCGACGCGATAGTAGTGTCAGCGGTGAGGCGGATGAAACAGCCAGCCTAATGAGTTTTGCACCAACGATGCGACCCGCTGGAGATATCGCAAGCTTGCTTGCTGGAGAGTTACACAAGAAAAGCCCTGCTTGGAAGATGCTGCGTACTCAGTCAGCATCCGTGCTTCCCTTCGAGAAAAGCAGAATAGGCGCAGACGACCGGTTCGTTGAATTCCATCGCGAATTTGACCCCCTTCCAGAGGAATACGACGAAGATGCTGAGGAAGACGTTTTGCGCCTCTGGAAGTCAAAGCTGAAACACTACTTGATCCTATCATCGGCTGGGAAGCCCATCTGGAGTCGATATGGAGATCTGAGTCTGATCAATTCCTCCATGGGCGTTGTTCAAACTATCATCTCATTCTATGAAGGCGCCAAAAACCCCCTTCAAGCCTTTTCTGCTGGAGAAACCCGCTTCGTTATATTAACTAAAGGCCCGCTCTACTTTGTTGCTATCAGTAAGCTGGGTGAAAGTGATTCGCAGATACAAGCACAGCTGGATGCGCTATATATGCAAATCCTATCAACGTTGACGCTGCCCAGATTAACTCACATATTTGCCAACAGACCCTCGACAGATTTAAGGAAACCCCTTGAAGGAACCGAGGGTCTTCTGTCGTCCCTGGCTGACACATTTACAAAAGGCTCAGCATCGGCTCTACTTGGTTCCCTGGAGTGTCTTCGGCTTCGAAAGTCCCAGCGACATGCTATAAATAACACTTTTCTGAAGTTACGGACTGAAAAGTTGTTATACGGTCTTATTGTGGCTGGCGGGAAGCTTGTCAGCGTCATTCGGCCTCGTCGTCATTCACTTCACCCCAGCGATCTGCAACTCATTTTCAATATGCTCTTCGAAAGTGACGGCATCAAAGGTGGTGGCGGCGAGAACTGGATTCCTATTTGTCTTCCCGCTTTCAACAACAAAGGTTATCTCTACATGTACGTCAGTTTCTTTGACGGTACTTCTGGCGAGCAAGCCAGCTCTCCCGCTGCGGCCCAGGGACGCTCGTCGGACGAGGAAATCGCGATGATCCTCGTAAGCACTGATCGTGAGAGTTTCTTCGAGCTGAAGCAAATGCGCGACAATGTTGCTCAGCAGCTTGCTAAGAACGGGACACTGGCTATCATTCAGAATGCTACTCGCACCGGCCGGCCCAAGATTCATGAGATCGCCCCTGGTGGCCAGGTCAGCCATTTTCTCTACAAATCCCGGGCTAACGTGCAGTTCTGTATGGCGTCACTGGAGCCACACTTCACCCGCCTTGTTGCACGCAGGAGATTAATGACGACCTACCATGAGCTACATGCATCAATTCACGCCAAGCACTCGCACCTTAAGGTGTTGCATGCAGTAGGGGATGATGCCACTTCGCTGGCATGGACTACACCTGTTTTCGAGTTTTATTGTGTAGCAGGACCTAACGTGTCGAGGGCAACCATAACGCAGGGAGCAAACAAGATCATTCAATGGGCAAAGAGGGAAGAAGAACGCCTTTTCATTATTGGCGGCGGTGTGTTCTGAGGATATACTTCCTATTGAGGTCTGGTTTCCTCGTTAATTCTAAAATACAAGCCGTCTAGCCTTGCCATCGATCATGTCATGGAGCCAAACAGAAAGAAAGTGCCTCCTAACGCCGACATTATTCGTTACTAGCGATATCCCGCGTCATTAAAAAATTAAGATAGGGAATCCGGTGTTTGAATCCATCCATCACTTCGACCCTGCCTTTGAGTTGGCCATTCCAGTGACGGTAACAACAGCTCGAGTGTAATCGTTGGTTGTTTGGGAGCCATCAGGCTCTGACGGAGTAATGTTATCCGATGAAGGCGACATTATATCGCTGGTTGGACTTTGCGCCGAATGGTTGTCGAAGTAGTCAACCTTGGAGTCGGAGCGAGTTCGGACAGCACCCCACGATTTCTTGGCCCACTCCAGAATCCGATCATTGACTTTTGAACGACGCTTGGTCTCTGATTCCCAAGACGCATTCCGGAGATAAAGGGGTGGTGTTTGGTCGCCGTCATATCCAAAACTGTTACGACTGGCTGTAGCAGTGGAAGGGTAACTCATGGTATCGGTTGCCAGAGTTGTTCTCGAAGCGTTCATGATATCCACAGAGAATGGTGCATCGAAGTCTTCACGAAACCGGGGACTGCGTATTGGTGGTGTTTGGAGGGAAGACTGAGGTCGTTGAGGGTCACATTGTTCCCGGCCTGGAAGCGGGAGTGTGAGGGCGGGCCTTCGGTCTGCCATAGGGGGCAAGAGAAGCTGGTTTCAGCTTTGAGATTGTCGTTGATTTCGAGTCAAAGATGGAGTTTGAGACACTGTTATACCAATATGCTCTGAAGTCCAAAGATAAGATCAAAGGAATGTGGACTGTCCAAGCAGAAACGAAGCTACCTGTTTACTGTCGATAGTTTGTTGACCTTTACTTTCTGGAAGCGGACGAGAGGGTAAGGGTTCCCTTTTGTTCAAATTCAGAGACCCGTTGACCATGTGCCTCCGAGCTTAGTTCGAGGTCGAACAAGAGATGGCGCTGCAAGTGTGCGATATAGACCCCTGACTAGGCTTGGACAAGCAATCGTGGGACCAACCAAGTGGGCTGCACGGACTGCGGGGGTGATACGGTGGCCAGTTGGGAGCCAGATGTTTCCAGGATCTGCAGGCTAGACTCACCCACAGAGGGAAAATCTCGAAGGGTGACCCAGGGTAAGCCACATCTGGGCATCGAGTTGACGCTTTTGGTGGGTGGGAAACACTTCGAGAAGAGCCACCGGCCCAATGTTATGCTAATTTAACCCTGTTGCCGAGTCAGATGTTCTGGCTTAGGCTCTATGCGGCAGCCCGTTTTCGGTACGGGGTTCCGGTCCCGTCGTCGCAGTTCCGGTCCAGGGCCCTTGCCAAGGGGATTGACAAAGAAAGCACTTGGGGTTTTGGATATGTCCGATACGTAGTAGTGAGTCACGCTACACAACCACAACGATTGTTTACAAGGGCACCGACACGAAATGAAGCCTGGACCTTGCTCATATCACAAGGCCAATCACGGAGATGACTCGGAAGAATGTAATTGACCTATCTCGCGTTTATGCTTTAGTTTATAGTTTAATCTCCAAGAAATACGCATGACATTAATAGAAACTCGTGGGCACACCATCAATCACAGGACTTTCAATGCACGTGAACCCTTATCAGCGGTGAAGAGAACTAGATGTGTTGGTTTATCGCACAGACACAGTGAGGTGGCAAAGCCAACTTGGTTCGCAAGTATACAAGGAAGACGTACCGATTCGTGTCAATTTATGTGGTGGCATAAATCTTAACGCCCAATGATACTATTTACGAAGGGAAGTGACGCCACTCACGTCGATTTGTGCTCGTTAATGAGTTTGCGTGTTCTTAATTTACATGCAGCCAAAAGTTTATATTGGTCATTCTAATCAGCAGTTATTTCTGCTTCGCTTCATAGAGTACGTAGAATATCGCCAACCTCGAATTTCCGTTGATCTACATGAAAGGGAAGAACCTCGTCGATCCTTGCGCCGTCACGAAATTCGGCCCTCGGTAAGGTGGGTCTTTATCTCCTACAGATGAATTGATGATGGCTTCGTCCGACGCTAAAGTATCTATCATCACGTGCAAGGAGTTGTTGTTCCGGCTCAAACCGACAGATTACAGGAGGTTTGGGAGGTGTCAGATTCTCATCATGCTTCAACATCGTGCAGTAGGCTGAGCAGGGGTTCTGCAGGAAACCTTGGACCTGCATCTAAGAGAAAGAAGATCAATAAGCAGATGTCTAACCGAAGGCCGAATAGCATACTACCTACTCAACAACAGCTGAACTAGTTACTTTTTATGCTGTTATCAGTCTTATGGTAGAACGAATGCTGGCCTTAGCTCGGGTTCTTTCCTCGAAGGTCACTGAATCATTGGCAGGTGGGCAGGGAATACGAGAAAGGCAAGAGCAATTCATAAACACCAAACAGGAAGGCTTCTCAGGTTCAAAATGACTCCCAAGGCAAGACCAAGTAGCTACTCCTGCCACGGATACTTTACGCTTTCCTTTCCTGTCTTACCAAATGATCTCAGCTCATGATTCCTCGTCCACTAACACTCATTCTGTTAAGAATGCTTCCACCATCAGCGTGTGACTTCTATCATTTTGGGTCGTAATAGCCCACACCAGCTTTCTTGGTCTTCTTGGTCCCTTGATCCAATTCAAATATTCATTGTGCTATCTTATCATTCCCATCTCCAGCATCAAGTTGTTAATCAGTGACCATGGCTCTGAACAATTCCAGACATAGATCAGCCAGTCAATCTTCGCTGCAAAGCACCTATGACACTCATGAAGGCACTTCCAACACCCCAAGGCAACGATCTCCATCTCAACCACGATTGCCCTTCCAGAGCCTGAATGAGACTTCTGTCCTTCTCCGCCATCACGGGCCTCTCGAGAGTATGCTCAAAACAACTACAGAGACGGGCGACCTGGGCGTTTATTCCATCAATCTACCGTCTTTGAGCACACGCCATCACCCTCCACACTCGAGGGCTAGCCACAGAGACAAGAAACGGCCTGCTCGGTCTCGGCATGGCGACTCCAAGTACGGTGCAACAAGGGATGATCGTAGATCGCTGCCTTCATATCGAGACCCGACTTCTGAGATTCTTTCTCTATACAGTGGTTCGCAGATCCCCTATTCCAGGTCTTACTCACCAACTTCGGAGGATCAGCGCTCGCATTCCATGACAACTTGTAGTTCAAGGCGAGTGCCTTCTTACAAATCCTCGGGAACCTTCAGCAGTCAGCAAAGCAATGGTGGTCTTCAACGTCCTCGCTCACCCTTTCCATACCCAGCGCGTCTTAAACGGCCTGGGGTTCGGCCTTCTTCTCCAGCAGTGACAGATAACGGTCTCATTGATTACAGAAGAATGGTTGAGATTGACAGGTCCGCACATGTCAGTCCCTTGGCTTCTCTCTTTCTTGTCGAGATCTAACTTGACCTCTCACAGCGCACAACTTCTGGATCATACATGACGAGAGGCTACCGCAGATATCGCCAATACCCCCCTTTGTCTCTGAGGCCAGAGTACAGTCGATCAACGTCTTCGCTGCCTATGCGCGCATCATCAGCACCTTATTATGGGCCAGGAGTAGACTCCTCAGGGGCACTGGGCGGCATGATACAGCCGCGCCCCGAATCTCCATACAGCCAATTCGTTGCAGGGAATCAGAGTATTCGCTCGGCCAGTTTGACTTCTATAGTGGAAATGTATCAGGGAAAATTACCAGATGCAATTATACAACCTATTCGGTCTCCCTGTTCAGTTTACTACGACTACACCGAAGAATTTGAAAAGAGACTTCCGGAACAAGTCCAGTTTGGGTCGCCAGTTTGTTCCCCTTTGGAGGACATGAAGGACTTGGTAAGGGGGAGTGCCATGCAGGATGCAAACATAGATATCGACACCGAAAACAAAGGTACAGTGAGCTATGAACGGCTGTGTGGTACTAACTAATATGTAGATGGACACACAAACTTCCCTTCGCTCAAAAGCAATGGGATCAAGCCAGCTCTGTCGATATCCAGCGTTCATCGGCGACTTATTGGTGAACTCAATAGTGGTAAGAATAACCAGCATATCTCAGTACCAACAAAAAGAGGATATCCCTCGTCTACGCCACCGGCCCAGGCGCAACCAGCAATAAACCAACAGGAGCCCAACTACTTTTAGCAAAAGCAGACAGGTTCTCGAAATATTGTCTTTCCAGGTCGTCGGGAGTCTTACGAGAGTTCGAAGATGCTGAGCGAGCCTGCGGTTCGTGGCAAGAGTACAGACTCTCGAGTTGAATTGGTCAAGGAAAATAATCTTACAGCTTCAACTTTATCGGACCGTGTGCCAGCCGTTCAATCCAGTGACTCGAGTGAAGACGATTGGGTATGGGATAGACCAGAGGGTGATACAGCTATCGAGGATAGCCAAGTTGTCCAGGATGTTGCTCGCATTCCATCCAAGGCAACAGTTCCATGTCTCGAGGAACGGCAGCCACAGACGAAAGAGATTGATGCGGCTATAAAGCTACCACCTAACCTGAGTCACTATCATCTCACTACTGACACAAACATTGCGGTTCAAAATGACGAAAAGAAACAGGCTACGCCCGAACAGAATGTGCAGGAAGCAAAGGCTAATGCAAAGATTCTGTCGCCCAACCCGATTTCACCTGCACAGCAGCTGAGAGTATCGAACAGCATACCCCAGTTGATGAAGGCGTTACCACCATTACCCTACGAGGCGCAATATGACGACCACAATCCTTGTGTGGTTTCATCTAAGGATACTGAAGCCCATAGCAATCTTTTGTTTGCCAGCAGTCCTGCTAATACCTCTATTGCTGTCCGACCAGGAGGCGGTATCGGTGGGCCGTCGTTAGAACCTGTGTTCGGTAGCAAGGATTTGAGAACCTCGTCTCATCAGCGGATACAGAGTCAACCTCAAATGGGCAAGTTGCGATTCAAAGTTCGCGTGAAGTCGTCTCAGTCAAGTGAGCTCAGCAGCAAACTTAGTACTGGCTCTCCTAAGATCTCGGGAAGAAGCTCCAGTAGTCCCGTCAAGCCCAGACTCAGGCTCAAGGTATCTCGCAACCGTATGAGCAGCAAGTTGATGAGGCTTGATGATATCAATGTTCATAATGAGGGTCTCCGACAATACAAATCACTCTTGGACTTGGGAAACAGTCCCCGGCAAGAAAATTTGCCAACCAGATCCAGCTTCGAAGAGGCACTCGAGGAACAGGTAGTTCAGCTCAATTCTGACAAACGACTTTCCAACATTGACGAAGGTACTACGCGAGGATATTCACCAAAGATATCTGACCAATTCGACATTTCTTATCCATCTCCGACCAAAGGAATAGTAATGGCCGAGTTAGTGCCTCAATCAGATTTGGAGAGTAAGCCAGATTCATTTGACCGACAGCAGGGGGACTTTGTCAGTAGACCCAATCCGAAGCCCCTGAGGTACAAGACATCTGGTCTTTACTCAAATGGAGCACTGGAGGCAAAAGGGAGACAATCAAGGGCTATGTCCAATGTTCATGAAAGCAATCTGGCAACGTTAGGTTCTGACCTTTTTTCTGATAGTTCGGACGAATCCACCTTGGCACCTAGCCAAATCACAGTGATACTGTCGCAGCGACTAAGAAACAAGACGCGGCGAGTGAAGCGTTGGGTTTCGGAATTGAAGCGGACAGTACGGAAGTTGATGAAGAGAGCCCCGAATCGGCGGCGATAGTCAAAGGATGAGACATGGCATGATAATGATGCTGGTCATGGAGAAATGGACGAGGCTTTTCGAGACAAACAGTGTATGGCGCCAGCACTGCTTTATGGCCTGATCAAGGATCATAACGTATGTTTACTACATGGTGTCCACTGCAATGGAATTATGTGTTCTGTTGGGTAACTTTGAACATGAGTGATGCTACAAATGAGATGTAGAATTAGGCTTGGTCTCAAAGCTTTTATGGCGGCGATACAATAGAGACTAAATGCAAGTATTTTTTTCTATTATGTATGCTGTCTATGTGCTATGGGTATCAAGTAGATTACCGTGACGAACGCTTGTGAATCGTGCTTGTAAAATCGTAAAATCATTACTGCTTGGTGGAATCACTCATGTCAAGCCAAGCCTGGCAACGGTTCTTCTGGCCCTGATCAACACTCTCCATGGTGTTGTTGTTCAATTCGAAGACCAGACGACGCTGATCGTCTCCCCAGGTCTCCCAGCGAGGGGTGTCTTGGTAGCGGTCCTTGTTGGGATCGAGATTGCGGACAAAGCTGATCCAGTAACTCTGCACGACAGGTATCATAGGGGCATTGTAAGTGCGATAGCTGGGTCCAGCCTTGGCAGCAGTCATGTCGGGGCCAAAGACTGCGGGTGCATTTGCAACGTGAGGAACGCCAAGGCCATCCTCGATGAACTCTGTGATCTGGACGTTATAGCGATAAGACCAGAGGGTCTTGGGGTCGGCGTGTTCAGCGTAGGCGTTGAGCATGTTGTTGGTCGGGCAGACGAAGGTTACCTCGGCATAGGCGCGGGAGGCTGAGGGGAACCAGATGTCGTGCTTTGGGAGTGCGGGTTCCTTGGGGTAAATGTCCAGGATGGTTTCGGTGTCTTCGGTTGTGAGATATGGGTATTCGTTCTGCATGTAGCGGATGAATTGGGCCGAGCTCCCTGCGTTGACGGCATAGTTGGAGCCCTCTGGATACTGAGTTAGTATTTTATGACCGAGAAAAGGGTTCAAGTCTTGAAGACTTACCGTTGGTGCAAGAGCCAGTCAGCAGTGGCACCTTGACAAAGTCGCCCTTCTCATAGAGCTTGGAGGGAAAGTCTGGGAACATGTCGCCATCAGTAGTGGGAGCCCAGTAGAAGTAGGAGCGATAGTCTCGTCCGTCGAAGGGGGCCTTGATGTTTTGAGCTTGAAGATCGGCAGATTCCATTTCCCGGAGACAAGCCAACGTGTCGTCCTCTTCGGAGCAGTCCGTTGCGTTGACGACTCGGTCGAATTGGTACTGTATGTCGTCGGGTTCTGGCAGACCAGGCATGAAGATCGACTCGGCAATGGCACCTGCGAAAAGACCCTCGTCTTTACCACCGTAGGCGACGAGTTGAAGAGCAACTGACCCAGCTCCAGCAGATTCACCATGAAGAATGACATGCTCGGGGTCACCACCGAATTCCTGAATATGCTCCTGGATCCATTTCAGAAGAAACCTTTGGTCCAGCAGACCTGCGTTCAGATCACCATCCTCTTTGATCTCCTTGCCAGCCAAGAAACCGAACAGACCGACGCGGTAGTTAAAGTTGACGTAGATGATGCTGTTGTTTGAAGCAGTGACGAGTCCAGTACCGTTGACGTAGGGAGATGCGTTCCTGATGTAACCACCGGATTGGAAGAATACCATGACGGGAAGCTTTGAATCCGAGGTGGCGTTTGCTGGGGTCCATACGTTGACGAAGAGACAGTCTTCGTCGATAGTTGATCCGAGACGGTCGTTGACTCCTGGGCAGAAGGGGGCGTACTACGAGAAGAGTAAGTGAGTTATTCATGTAAAGATTGCAAGGGTATATACCTTCTGAGCTTTCAAAACTTCCGTTGTAGAGTCTGGTTCGACAGGTGCTCTCCATCGCATGTCACCAGAAGGAGCTTTAGCATAGCGTATGCCTAGATACTCGTGGATATCACTGGAGAGGACATTGCCCTCATATTGAGAGTAACCCAAGTCAACAAAGGGTCCTTCTTTCGCTTGTTCATTTTTGTCGTTGTCATTATCATTGGAGTTTTTGCCCTTATTCTTGTTATTATCGTCATCACCATCATCATCATCATAATCGTCACTGTCATTGGAGTTGTTGTGTGGAATATCGTTGGGTTGTGGGTAGGATGTACGATTGGCGTTATCTTTGGTAGCATTATCGTCAACGACGATGTGCTCCTTTGACAAAACACACTTTAGTTGCGTTTCAAATAAAAGACTCGACCAGGAATAATATAGGTGTATGTGGTTGATAACCAGATAGATATTAAAAAAAAAAATTAAAAATAAAAAATAAAAAGAACTTACCTTCTTAAGTCCATAGTACAGTCCCAATGTTAAACTCAAAACCAAGACAATAAGAACCACGATCCCACCGATTATGAACCATTTTTTTCGACTGGGCTTTTTCGTTGGTGCTGCTGTTTCGTTTGGATTGCTATTTGAGTTGTTTGATGTGTGTACAGAGTCTTCTTCAGAGGCAGGATCTTGTCTTTTGGGAGCGGCTGTCATTATATCTCTGAATGATAGGTCTCTCAAGAGACGGAGGAGTGTCTCTGAGAGAGTGTTATATAATATGGATACCGTCAGGAACGACAACTGTGGTTAAACACTGGACGTATCAGGTTAAAAACGATGGGATAGCCAAGAATATAAAGTCATGGAGCATGGAACGAACGGAACCTGAACAAAGAAAAGCAAAGCAAAGGGCAGGGGGCCAGTTAGTTTGGTAGGTAGCTAAAAGCTGACAATGCTTAATTATGATTTAGATATCCATATTTACATCCGCAATGCAATGCAGCAAAGATACCAAGGCTTTTCTGCCCTGCCCAGGGTTAGTTATCATGCCATGTCATGTCTTGTTGGGTCTGACATAAAAATATCCTTGTTCCTTTTTTTGTCCCCTCGTTTAAAGGTTTTAGTTTTTAGCTTCCAAGAGTCCTAGTCGGCCGCCACACCCGAGCATGAGAAACTACAGGTACATGGGAATTAGCGGGCGGTTAGGGCGAGGTGATAAGTAGAGTCGTAGCTGCAGCCAAGAAGCGGCCTTCCCATGCTACCTAGGGCCAGATTCTGCCTCCTGTTATTGAGAGTTTATTGGTTAGTTTAAGATCACGTGGGTCGTACTAGAAGCTGGCCAAGGCAGTGCTGAAAGAAGCACCGAGAGTAGTTAGTGATGAGATCAACTACCAACGTTGAGTTGCACTGAGGTTGAAGACTTGGATAAAGAGAAGAGAAGAGACTGGATTAGCGGTTGCAACTGTAAATGCCCGGGCATTCGGGTGTCAATGAACCGTTACCGTTAGCGATGCAGCCACTAAGCCACAGGTGCAGGTGCAGGGGCGATAAGCGGTATGGTGAATGTCATTGGCTAAAAATCAACGCTACTGTAGGAACCCACCTACAACCTTGAGTCAAAAGATCTGGACCCTTAAGTCACTGGATGACTTGCAAGGATTCATCTTCAGGTCATGCGAAGAGGAGAGAGAGGGCGATGTTGCAGATTGCGGCGTAGGGCAAAATACTGCCCTCTTGGCATTAGGCCTAGGCTGTGGAAAATGGCCTTACTAATTCTTCGGGCATTTCCTAAAACGAAGATCGGACCTGTTGAGACTTTGATGTTGTATCCCACGTCGCGAGTTGACTCAAAGGATGATCTGCAACGCACAAGGCTGAAAGAACGACACTTATCTGGAAGGGATGGTACTCAGTCTCATCTCATATGCAGTGCTGTATTGATTGAGTCAGACTTGAGAGCAGCAACAAAGACACAAAGAATCGCCCCAATTTTTGAGCCATAACTTGATCCCTGCTTCAAATTGCCAAGGCCAACTACTCTTTCAGCTCTATCGATGGTGTGTCACTCAAAAGTTCCTAGTCGGTCACGGCCGTAGCTTTCCCGCCCACCCGAGGTTATCTTTGTCCAGACAAACAGACAGACCTTGTCATTTACCACGAGGCAACACTAGAAGAAGCTGCCATCAACGTACTGGTGTCCCTTTTCGGACACGCCTAGTTTGTTCAATCTATTGTGGATCGAGGCTCACGCACAGATACATGCTATGTTTCTCTCAGAAGTCCGTGCTAGTGACATTGACGGCAGAGGGACTTGCTTTTTGCATCTCGTCCTGGCTGTCGGTTGATTTGTTCAAACAACCTTCATTAAGCGAGATGCAACGTGACGTGATGATGTTGTTGTTGTTGCAGAAATCACCGCGTTGCGTGACCGTCCGTTCAGCAGGCGCCTATACATACATACTGCAGTAAGACGGAACACCGGAGATTAAATCAGTAGGTGATGCGATGGCTGAGCGAACCAGTCAGTGGTCATAGATTCGTTCAAATCTATGGCAAGTGATAACCAAGAACTTCAAGCCGTGCTTCAAAGGCTGTTCCCCAGTGGTAGTGATATACAAAGCCCCTGCAGTAGGTTATTCGACCAGACTTTCTTCAAGATCTACATCCTTGCATCAACGACCACTTGTGCCTTGTGGGATACGAGGCTATCTGTAAGGCACCCGAGGAACCAAGCCTGCCAGGATGTTCAACAAGCTTCACCAATCATGTCTTTATGTTGGGTTCCTCGGATTTGCTATGCATAATCTGAGAGAAACTATGTCAGTAAGCGAGGTGGTTAGAAGTGACTGGTAAAGAACTACGAAATACTGTGTTGTTTCATTCAATCCCCATTACTTTATGGCACAACGTTCAGTCACAGTCATAAAATAAGAAAGCCCGATCTGCATATAGTACGAGAGATGGGGATCTGACGGTTAAACCTGCAATATCTAGCACTCTGGAGGCATCCAAGTTTATCTGACCGAGGCGCCTTTGGTGGTCGGTTGGTTGTAAAAGTGAAATGAAAATGACTGATAGAAGGGATACAATCAACCAATATATTACTATAGTAAACTGGGATACCGCGGTTCTATTTCCTGTGGTTCATAGTTGAACCAACAGGATGTTGCCATCGTACGAAGTTGAGCCTACCCTAAGCATCATGAAATGGAACCTCATTGTTGAACTCAACAATTCAATTGTCTGTGTCTTAGGATTACTGGGGTTATTTATATCTCTTTCCAACTTTACTACAAGATTCAATTTTCGATATATCAGATAAACAAACCAATAGAGGTACTTACCATAATGTAAGTCGTTGTTGTATAAGGCTTAGTTCGGTCAAGTGACAGGTACAGTGCTGGCCTGTAAGTTGCAAGCAGGGGCGTAGTCTACTATTTTTGGCGTTGTAACGAACCATTTTCACCACCTGCCAAACCATCTGTTCTATTTCTCAATGAGCGATTGCTTCTCAACACCAGAAAGCTATACGCAAGCCCTAAATCATATACAAAGGACCCCTCACATCTCTCAACATGGAGGAAACCCCAATGGGCGAGTCCATCAAAATATCGTTAGTCTTGTATTCCCCTCATCCACTTTCATAGCTGACTCGAACCATCACTACAGTTGTGAGCGATGTCGCCGCCGCAAGGTGCATATCTACATCTCTGACTCTGATATACTCATCTGACAGTCTAGTAGATAAAATGTGATCGCAAACGCCCATGCTCTCGCTGTATCAAGGCCGGCACAGAATGCATCCTCAGCGGCAGCGGGGAAAAGCAACGGTATGACTCTACCTACACCTCACCAAAAACTCCCACTAACTATTCCACGCAGACCTATATCAAAAGGCTACGTTCAAGCTCTTGAGGGCCAAGTGGCGTCTCTCGAGCTGCTCATCCGCAAGCTCGCCGTTGCGGATAGCGCAGAGAGGGACGACATGTTATCCGAGATCGCGCTCTCACCACCAGCTTCACTGGACATGTCCCAAAAGTCAACGACAGACCATGCAAAACCCAACACCGACCCTAAAGTGGTGGCTGCGCAGGTACGTTCCGGACAGCTGAGAAGACCTCGGTCAAGCCACGCGACACAATTCTTCGGGGGCACCAGCGCTTTTCACATCCACCTCTCCCAGGATGTCTCGCTATCACCAAATGACCTGAGTCCTCCCATTGAATCCAATTCCACGCCCGTCATGATGATGGGAGGCATACCGGAGACAAGCACTAACAGCAGTCCCCGCGATGCAAACTTTGTATACGCACCGCACGACGAGACGTCGCAGACATGCATGGCCGCCTATTTCCAGTACCAGTATCAGTTCCATATGCTCATCTACCGAGAATACTTCCTGAGAGACTACGACGTAGGTTCAGGGAGATACTACTCGGATGCTCTACTATTCGCCATCTGTTCCTTGGGTGCCATGCAGCTCGACGACTTCCGCTCAGTCTCCGACATCTTCGCCCACCAGGCCCAGCAGCTCATTTACGCAGACCTTGACAGTCCAGAGCTCACCACGCTTCAAGCATTAGCTCTGCTAGGATACCGTGAGATTGGCGTAGGACATACTTCGAAGGGCTGGCTTTTCGCCGGTATGGCATTTCGTCTCGCGCACGAGATGGGTCTCCATCTCGACCCGAACAACTGGGATGCCTCAAGCGAGGGGGCATCAAACCGCGATACCGAAATCCTAAGACGGGTCTACTGGGCCATCTTCATCGCCGATAAGCAACTGAGTCTCTACTTTGGAAGACCGCCAGCTCTACATCCCAGCGAGTCAGACGTTCGCAACACTATAAGATTACAGTATCCTCCAGACTGGGAAGGTTTGCTCGATACGTATATCTGTAAAGGTGCTTCTGCAACAGAATTTGAAGACGGAGTTGCCCTGGTTGGTTCCTTCATCTACCAGGCAGAGTTGTGCAAGATCGCCCACCTGATGATCACGGATCTCTTTGAGAACCGTCGAGGTAACGTGGATGCGACTGTTGCTGCTACCAGATCGCGACAGATACACGTGTCTCTCACAAAATGGCTCTCAAGCCTCCCTGGCACACTTCACTGGAACCAATGGACTGTAGGTATAGTGCAACCATCTGTGCTCCGTATGCAGTGAGTTTTCCAGTCAGCGAGTTTTACCCCCTATTGCTAACAAGTCACAGCATGTTGTTCCATACAATCATGATTATCCTGCACCGACCACCCTCACATCTATACGAAAAGCAAGGCATCGCAGAGAGTGAAGATGTAGAGATCTGCTACGAGTCACTGCAAGCTATACTCCGTCTAATGCGGACATACTCACGACATTATCGCTACCGCTCACTACCACTCGACTTTGTACAGACCCTTTCCACCGCAGCAGGCACCATCATGATGAAGAGATTCTTCCAGGGTGCATCATGGGAAGACTCGGACATTGCACGATCCCTCTCCACTGTGATTGACGCAATGGAGGAAGTCCAGCACACCTGGCCATGTATGGGTGAGATCAAAGACTACGTTGTACGGGCACGCAACGCACAGGTCGTGATGCCCCCTGAGGATCCCCTAATTGGACCCGACCTCATGAATGGTCTTGAAATGGGTCATAATGTCACGGCAGAGCTCATGGCTCAGTGGGGTGAGGAGCTAGGTACTCTTGTGACGGATGAGTTTTTGAGTATGCAGCTCCAAGGTTCTGAACAAGGTGTTATGGCGCCGTTTGACTTCAACCAGCCGCCTTTGGGGCCCCAATAGCTAGGAGTACTGAAATATATAGAGATTGATCTGTGTATTCAGCTGCGGGGCTCGGAGAAAACCCAAGGATACAAAGCCTCCTACTGTTGTTGTTGAGCCGTTTGGAAGTATATTGGGTACCTATTTAGATGAACCACTGTGGGTTGTTTCTACCTATATTCGTTATAGCTACTTACATAGACTGCAATCTGGTCAAATTGTAAAGATGATCGGATGCCGTCCAGACATTGCCACTTTGATATAGGCAATAGTGGATGAAGTTGTGAAGCCGTCAAGATGGTGAGAACGCGCTGCAGGGCATAGTTTACCCGGGGGTGACAGAAAAGCTGGCCTCTAAGCTTCAGGCTACAACGGACAAATAACCTAAGAATGTGGGCTAGGCTGGCAGAAGCCGACCTAATAATTTCGTCTCTTAGGCTCTCACCTGCCCGACTTCCAGTTGACTACTTGCAATGAGGTTCAGGAGTCGATGACCATTGGCGTAGATCATTGCAGTGATATTTGATAGTCCGCACCCGCGTATACTGCTCACTCTTTTGCCGTAGAAGCTTGAGTGACTCAATGACACTGCCTAAATACAAGTATATGGACACATACTCAAATATTTCAAGTGCTGTATTACGCGTGTCGTAACTATTTGGTATCGCCATGCCCCTTCCTACTTGGTATCACCGAGGCAGACTCACAAAGAAACGCATAGAAGCGCAACGTTAAAGTGAAGTCATACATGCTCAACATATTATTCCATAGAAGAGCCCATACAGACCACAAGATATGTACGGTGACATGATTGGCGTACTCAATGCTGGCCTCATTTTCCCCCATCTGTCACTCTGCAGGACCAAGTTTTTCAACCTGCATGAGCGAGTTCTCTTCCAACTCAGGTTTTTAGAAAACAACCATGCAAAGTGACGTCTCTAGTGAATTCATATCGTTTTTTCAAATCCGATAATCGGTGTAATTTGAATTTGTTCTATTAAAATCTAATGTTGACAGTTTTCCTAAAGAGGAAATCAGACGGATTCACATGGAGAAGGAGGAGACGGAGAAGGCGGGGAGCTTTGCCGAAGACTTTAGACTAGCGCGTTGAGTTAAGCTTGGAACCTGGGGCTGAACTGATGCCGACCGAGGTACAATCTTCAACACCAACACCAACAACTCTCATTCTTATCATCACCAAAATATCTTCCATCTTGATTAATTTTTTAGTCTGAATTTGCGCGACTCTGCTGATCTATAAAAAAGATCACACCACATTCGATCCCCCCATCCACAACAACCTGCGCATTGCGCATCACTTCGCGCTCGCTCTGCCGATCAACAAATCATCAAACATCATGTCCTCTTCCTCATCGACAACAACATCACCATACCCTTTCGCCACCGCCCCCGATATCATCCGCTCTCACCAAAAGGATGCATACTTCACTGGCCACCTCGCCCAGATCCTCAGCGACCTGCACCGTCGTCTCCGCGGCGCCCGCCTAACACACGCCCGCGCGCCCGAGATCCAGACCCTCGCAGCCCTCGCCTACTTTGCCCTCACCACAATCCCCGGCAACCGCACTCTCGGCGAGGAGTACTGCGATCTTGTGCAGATTGATGCGCGCGACGGGAAACTGCCCGCCATTGACCGTCGCGCCGGCTACGTGGCTGCCAGCATTCTCCTCCCCTACATCGCCGCCCGGATACTACCAGGACTGCGCGTCCGGGTTCGCAAGCTTCTGCAGCGGCGGTTGGAAACCCTACGCAAAAGGGATGGCCAGTCAGCTACAGGGCGTGAGGCGCGCATATGGTCATACCTGGATCAGCATTTAAGCTCTTTTACGTCAGGTGCTCCCTTCCAAGCCGTTATTCTGGCCCTTTTCTACTTTAGCGGCACATATTACCAATTGTCTAAGCGACTCCTTTCCCTGCGATATGTCTTTACGCGCACCGTGCCTGATACGCCCGACCGCGCAGGATACGAGCTACTTGGTGTACTGCTAGTGGTTCAGCTTGCCGTTCAGGGTTATACGCATATTCGATCTACCATCACCGAATCAGCGGCTCGCGAGCGCGCCGGTTTCGGAGCTTCTGACGGCATCTCCCTCAACCATGATGGTGCTTACAACGAAGACAACAACTTGTTGTTGCCCGCAGGCGCTCAAAGCTCCAAAACCAAGGTTGACATTTTTACTGCCACGCACACACCAGCAGCAGTTGTGCCGCGCCTTCAGTTAACTGATGATAAGACTATGGGCTACATCAAGGGTGGGCAACAGAGAAAGTGCACACTCTGCTTAGAAGAGATGAAAGATCCCTCTGCAACGCAATGCGGTCACGTCTTTTGCTGGGAGTGCATAGGGGATTGGGTGAGAGAGAAGCCCGAGTGTCCATTGTGTCGTCGGGAAGCCATGGCGCAACATATTCTACCATTGCGAGTAATGTAATTTAACTTGTATTTGATCTGTAAAGATGTCCAGTACTGAAAGTTCAGATGAACAGATATTAATATGCTCAACTACATCTAAGTACCAGATGCTTCAAATAAGAACAAAGAGATACCGAGGCTCAGCGCCGTTGGGTATCATCAGAGCAGCTACGATGCCGCTATATAAAAAATGCTCCAAACCTCCCGTGGTATCCTTTCCAATCCGCATGCACCAACCGCCCATTATCCGCCAGTCGGCTTCCCAAAACATAGTCTTGAAAGAATAAAAATCTCGACACCAAGAAAAAAGGGCCCATCCTTGCATCAAGCAAAGGATCGCCCACCCAATCACTCCCTTGTATACATACTTATACACAATTACCGATCGAATCCAGGGGCCCATCACTCGCAACCGCCAGGTACACACATGACGAGCTAGCTGAACCCCTCCAATTCCATCTGTCCCGTAAAAACTTGTACACAGAATGAAAGCTTGTCCCATAC
The DNA here is from genome assembly GCA_018886245.1 of Fusarium brachygibbosum. Classification (NCBI taxonomy): domain Eukaryota; kingdom Fungi; phylum Ascomycota; class Sordariomycetes; order Hypocreales; family Nectriaceae; genus Fusarium; species Fusarium brachygibbosum. Next base: position 561,977 of record MU249525.1, read on the forward strand.
AGGTATCGTGAAAAAACGTTGCTTCAATGCATCAGCGAACTCATAACTCCTTAATTCCATGTCCGGTGTCTGTCCGATTCTTCGGCACGATGTCCAGCTGTTGTTGGTAGGTTTTTTTTTTGTTTTGCTTTTCTTTTTTTTACTTTGTTTGGTTTTGCTCAGGTTAAGTTGGCGCTTACTCGACAGAGAACAGGACAACCTCGCCTTGCTCATTCTGTCGGAGTCGGAGTGATCTCCAAAGCTCCTTCTCTTCCTTGCCCTTGCCAAGGTCGCTGCCGTTGGCCTCACGCTCTCGGTGGAAGCGCTTGAGGACTCGGTTCAAGCTGACACCCTTCTCGCTTTCGGGGCCCTTGTCAACGAAGCTGAGGAAGACATCGGCACGGGGCTTGTAGAGCACCACTTGGCCTTCGTTAGGCTCAGTCTTGCCGTCCTTGCTCTGGGGGCGATATTCAATGAGCTGTTGAGGCTTCTTCTCCTTGTGAGACTTCTTGGAGGAGGAAGAGCTCTTCTTCGACTTTGATGATGATGACTTGGTCTTGGACTTGGATTTGGACTTGGACTTGCTGCCAGCAATCATGCCAAAGATGCTGTGACCGGCAGTGGCATTCTTGGAGTGCTTGGAATGTTTAGAGTGCTTTGACTTCTTGAGAGGACTGGCAGGAGAGACGTCGGGCATGTCACCACCAGAGTAGTCAGGGGATGGAGGGTAGACAGGACGCATCATACGGTTGATGCCACCGGTCAGTCCAGAGTGCAAAACCGGAGGGGCATCAGTCATAACCTGGTCGCTAGGGATGTCGACATGGAGTCGCTTGCGCTTCTTGTCCTTCTTCTCGGTGCTGCTGCGGCTCTTGCGTCTCTCGGATTTCGAGGCTGGCGTAACGAATTCGGCGGTAGGCACGGGTCCGCTTCCATACTCGACAATAGGCTCGTCGTCGTCCATGAAGCTGTAGTCGTCTTGCTTGTCCTTGGGCTCATATCGTACCAGAGAGGTTCCTGGCTCACCATCGGGCAAGTCCTGCTCTCCCAGGTTCATGTTGGAGGCATTGGGCGTCTGGCCAGTTCCGACGAGGAACTCAAAGACGTCCACATGGGGTTCGGGGGCAGCGGAAGGTGGTGTAGGAGCCTCAGGGGGAGGGCCGTTGGGAGACTCATCATCGCTGCTCTCTTCGTACTCGGCCCAGCCGAACTGATCCTCGGGAGCATCCTCGACATAGGCATAGTGGTTCATGGTTGCGGTGTGGTTGACAGGGGTTTGGACGGCTGCCATTGCTTGATCTTGAGTGTAGTGTTGCTGGTTGTCGTGGGTATGAGTGTGTTTCTGTTTCTTGTTCTTCTTGTCTTTATATAGGGCGCCCTGGTACTTTTGGTCCTCGGTCATGCAACTCTATATGATGTCAGATGATTACACAGAGTCAGGGGCTATGAGTCGAGGGAAGAAGCTATGGCCCTCGAGCCAGTTGCGGTAGTACATACGGTATGAGATCGGTACTGAACGCCAGGGAAATACACCATACAATCAATGCAGGTGAAGGTAGCGCCGCGACAACGATTGCGGTGAGGGTCGAGTTTCTTCTTGGTGAGAACGTCGCCGCAGTTCTATATGAAGGAAAATTGGGTTAGTATAACAAAGATGGAGGCTGTTGAAGTTGACTACGGCATGAAGGGTATAAGTGGGATGCAAGACAATGGAGACTCGTTCGATGCGGCGGGGTGGTGTACTGGGATATTTGAGGGATGCCAGGGGAGGCGAGAGCATGGCAGGACGGTTTATGGTGGGCCAGGAGATCGGCATGGGGAAGAAGGGGTGTCCCTTGAAGGAGGCAGTTCGTGACAAGAATGGTGTGGTAGGAGTGATGTCAGGCGTGTATGATGTTGTTTTGGGGGGTGGGCATTGAGGTGGGCTTGTTTGGGTTGAAGGGTGGGCATTGCATTGCAATGCAAAGCAATTGTGTATGAGATATGGAAACGGAGGGGGATAAGATATGAGGATGGCTTGAGCGGCGGGAGACCAGAACAGACCAGCATAAACTATGCGAGCGAGCCGAGGGAATGGATAATCGAGGCTTGCAAGGCCAGGCCAGGCCATGCCAACAATGGAGGAGAAGACAAAAAAGTAATTCAAATTCACAAACGTACCTCACAGGAAAATGAAACCATGGCTGCTTGGGTTAAAACGACACTCGAGTGTCGAACAGTTAGTTAGTTAGGTAGGTTGGTTGAACGGAGAAGAGAAGTAAACCTGCACGACGGTGCGGTTCAGAGAGGCCCTCGGTATTTAACGGGGGAACAGCTCAGATTCAACGTCTTGAAGAGACTGCAGAATTGCTGGCTGCTGGCTTCCAGTAAAGGCTGGGAGTGGAGGGGCGCAAGGGCCTTGGGACGAAATGATTCGGCCGAGGGATGATTTTGAGGCACTTGAAGCAAAAATAAAACCGGGGGCAGTGCCAGTTCTCAGAGCTCTGTGTGGTCTGGGCAAGGTTGCTGATATGACAGATGCAAAGGACTAGCTTGTTCAAGGTTGCGTTGGGTTGTTGTTTGGGCACGACTTGGGCAGCATAAGCTTGACCAGTGATTTAGAAAGAAAAATGAGGCACTCCAAGCAAGAACGTCAAATTTCTGCGCAGTACAGAGAGAGGAATGTGTCGCGTTGGCCGAGTGAAGAGAGAAAAAAAAAAGGCGGAAACAAAGTTGACTGAGTTGACGACAGCACGAAATTTGATGGAGGGGCGGGCGGGACAAAGATAGATAGAGCCAGGCCAGGCCAGACCAGCAAGAGACGATAGCAGAGTCAGGTGGAGGGGTCCTGGAGACGAGACCGGGGTCTGTTGAGACGTAGTCTGAGTCTGAGTCCGTTCCCAAGAGCACGGTTAACACTGCGACGGGCTTTCTTGTAAGCGTGTGGGCGTGATGGATGATTGATTGATGGAGGCGCGGGTAGTGGACGGGAAGGTGTGGCGTGTGATCGCAAGATGGATGTTAAATTAGTATGGCTCCAAGACTGAGATGGAGGGTTGATCGAAAGTCTGTTTGTTGAACTGCAAGCGCGCGCTGATGAAGAAGTAGAAGGAGAGAATTGCGACAGAACTCTTGTTGGTTGAGTGGTTCCAAAGTGGATGTTGTGGAAGAAAAGAAAAAAAAACGAGAAAAAAGAGGGCGGTTGATTGATCAAGTGGATGCTGCAGAAGATACTACAGCACCAACCCGCTGTAACAAACACCCTACAAAGATGGATGCCCCGTAACCTGCAGCAACGACTGCAAGTGATAGGAACAGGATTAGCGACAATAAACAGGAGATTTTGTCAGTAGCGATGATACATCACGATAGGAAGAATCGAGATTAAGATGGAAGAAGAGTTTAGTCCATCTCACGCCATTCCCCGCGAACTGTCCAGTAATAGGTTGTGGTTCGTCACTATCAACACCCAAACAACCACCATCAATCAAATAACAAGAAACAAAACCTCAAAATAGAGCCAACTTTAGCCCAGTTCAGTCCAGCACCAACCAAAAAAAGCCTCGAGCACCTTCTGGTTGGACAGATCAGACTTGTCTCAGCCTACCAGTGTGTGTGTGAGGCCGCTGCTACAGTGACGCCTGCAACAAAATGATTGGTGTACTTGTTCTTGTTCATAATTGACAAAATCCCGATATGTACTAATATTGATGATAATGATTGTGATGCACACCTCAGAATTGGATCCCAACCCTGGAAACTCTGAAGCCGCTCGCCCTGGACCCATCCTGTCGCTCATCCCCATCCATGCTAACTATTATCTGAACGCTAGTCCAGCCCGGCATTCCTCCTCCTCCAAACCTGCTCTGAGGTGCAGTCTCTACCTATTGGTTGGAATACCAGGGACACTTTATCAATATGAAGCCCAATGCCGCCCAGTCGGGCATATTCACCTTGATTGGTGACTCCCCGCGCTTGTCAATCACTTGTCAGAGACTCCCTCTCGCGAGGGTGTCAGGAGTACATAAACACGAGTTTCGGAAGGGCACAGCGTCTCGTCCTCCCCCCTCGTTCAGGGCTCGTGGCGCGCTTAATGTTTTTCTTAGGGAGAGAGAGGAGACTTAACGCTTGCTCAATAATTCCATGATCAGCAATACGCCATGGCATTGCATATCTCGTTGTTCGATAGCGCCGCCGTACCTGAGCTTGTGGTAGGATGGCTTCTGCTAACATGCTTTCTTGGCGTGCCATGTCAAACGCCCTGATTTGTCTGCAACATGGCCCAAGAAATGCCATGTACAATTGTAATGCATAATGAGGCAGAGATGGAGGCCCTAGAGAGGGGCCTCAAAAAGGCGAAGCGGCAGCACCTGAATGGATCCCCGTACTGAAAGGGACTGGGCTAACAAGGGTTCTTTCAAGCAGAAATCCACTCTGAATAGCTTCTACATAAGCTTCTCTGCAGGCTATTAAAGAGAATAAAGACGGCATGTTCCCTGATGTCTATCCACTCTTGACGGGAATCGTGCGTTGTTCAAAGAGAACCCGGTTCCGCGGCTTTATCAAGGATGTGCTATGGCTGTATCCTTCTGTAGTATGGTAATAGAGTAGCCGCCGGTCCATGCCCTCTTTCTGCATGAAAGCAACCCAATAATAGTCCCTATAAGTTATTCGCACGCCCGTTGGCTTCATCAGCCTCGAACCAGAATACAAATTCCATGTTGATGATTGTGATGCTACTAAAAACAGAGTTCAGTTCGGTAGCATGCCATGGCCCCTTGCATAAGACTATCCTCCCAGCTGGTATGTATGTATGTATGTACAATTCGCCTACCTACCTATGAACCATCTCGTTAAGCCCACGAGGTTATCATGCTACTGCCCGTCATTTGGCGACAGTAGCTACCCCCACTGAACTGGATAAGCTGCCAGGTATCGTATCCGCACAGCAGTGGAGTTTTCATTCGTTTACATCAAAAAAGACTGGCCTGAAAGTCCCTCCAGTTCGTTCTTCTCTCGCCTGTCAGCCTCACAATCATAACTGACTCTCTGGGTGGGCTGAAAAGTGTCTCGTGGTCTGTCTAGCCTGTCAAGCTATTCCTTGATGAATCTAGCTGCTTACTATTTCTACACAAAGAGGCTAAACCACCGCGCGGTGGGCGCAGATTGCCAAGACGAGGCGTGTCTCAGGGGACGAGATGGCCCTGGATCAGGATCAGCAATGGCATAGACGGGAAGGGACATGCTGCAGTTTGAGCATCCATGATTGTACGGTACTGTACGAAAGCTGAGGAATGGAGAAGGTCAGCTCACGACGACGTCAAGACCATAAAGAACCGAGACGAGGAAACTTTTGGTTTCCATAAACTTCCCTATCCGCATTCCTCGGTCCATCGTGAAGCCGAGAGACCTTCACTCAGCTTTTTGTGCTCGCTCACTGACGACTTCTTGTCAGACACGGATGAGACGGAAGGGAAAACCACCCCACGCAGGAAGAAGAAAAGTGAGAGTTGATTGTTGCAATATCGTTTCATCGACAAGAAAAGCAACCCCCTTCCTGTCGCCATTTGATGATTTCCAGGTCAAGGTAAGGAAGGTTTCCCGAAGGACCGGACCTGGCTGGACTTCCTGGTTGGTCTTATGCAGGTCAACAGATGTGATTGATCCCTTAGCCAGGAACCAAAAAAACTCGTCACATTTATCAGTTCACCAATGGCCTGTCAAGTTCCCCAGACTTTTACATTCTTGACGAACCATCCATTTCATCTTCTCGCGGAAACTTTCAGGCGGTTCAATGACATGACAGTTGTTGATGATATTACACACGATTGATAGGCTACGGGCCGTAATATGCTGTAGCAGATCTTCCCGGATCAACAAACTGAGCGAAATGACCTGTTTGTCATTGGACTGGTCACGACATTGTTGGTCCGTGTCATGGAGAGAGCTCTAGGCTCTTTCGTTTCTTCGTAGAAGCTTCCCAACTTGGATAAGTAGTTGCGTTGAGGAGCTCTTTCATTTCCACCTACATCATCGTCCATCAAACAAAACAGCCCAAGTCATGTGGTGTCTGTCAAAGGAAATCATTGATAGAAAAGATCAGATCAGTGGCTGATTGATTGATTGATTGATTGTGTGTTATGCGCTCTTCCTCATGCTGTTACATATAATACTCAACTGTTCGCTGTCTTTTGCTGATCCGTGTGTTTCGTCGCGTGTATCAGCTTCATTGGTGAGAATAAGCCAAGGAGGCACTCGAGTACCTGAAGGAGCCTGCTTCTACAAGTACAGACTCCACCAAAAATAGCCTGAACTGTTACCTTTATTGCGCGTATGAGAAGAGTATCCTCATTTTACCTTTTATCCACCTCATCAAGCTGAGATCACTCTCTGCCCCACCATCAGTGAGTGATCCATTCGCCCATGGAATTGAGTCTGGAGTCCTGAGGTTGGGTTGTTGATACAGTATCGATCTTTGGAGGTGGACATGGCATGGATAATGACTGGCAGCCCGGTTCTATGGTAATTGTTGAGGTGCTAACCACTGCGACTATTATTCTCAAGGCCTAAGGGATTGATAGTCTAGTCATGATTTACCGACTTTTCTGACATGACCTTTGCTGTAAAATACTTATTTTCTATTTTGGTCTTTTTTTTTTACTTTAATTTTTTTTTTTTGACTTCATCATACGTACTTTCTTTCTTGCCCTTCTCCTCATGGATGTCATGACATAACACCTTCAACTCCACTCTCACCACTCTCAGATACCGCTCCTTAGAGGCATCGCATCGCATCGCATCCCTGCTATCATACTGGAATCGATATCCCTTTTTGGATACTTGCGCATCGTTTCATCGTCCTTCAACATCATCTTTTCCTTCATAATCAATACCCTACTTGCGTAGACAGATCTGCATTTTCTTATTTCGTCAACCTCGCTCTACATCCTCATCAAAGAACCCCCCATGTCGTCCTCGTGTCTGGTACTTCCATAAGTGGGATCGCTGCCGAACGAAACCGCCAGGGGCATCTTCAATTCAGGTCCAATTCAGTTTGGACTCTTTTACCTCTACGGCCTAGGGAACCGAAGAGCACGGAATAGCTGCCTACTACAGGACAGTGAGGCCCTGATTCGGTTATCGATCCTTCTTGTTGTCTGTTCTTTGCTACCTTACCTTCTTCCTCTGTTTTCTTCCCCAACAACAAACAACTCGAAATATACATCTCGACATCCATCATATTGCGAACGACATTTCCCTCGCCTCCAAACCGAAGACCTTACTCCGAATTCGACCGTTCGAGACTCTGCTCTGCTCTACTTGGTTCAGTCACCGTATTTTCGAAACATCTGTCGACCGCTACAATCCAAAGCGCAGAGACCATACGTACCTACGTGTATTACCCCTTGCTCCGCCCTTCAGTCTCCAGTCTCCGCCGTAAATCACTGTCGGGGCCCCATCTCCCCCGTCCCGTAAAGTTCAGTCCAGTTCAGGTTCAGTAGGTTCAAGGTAGACTTTTTTGACTGCCTAACTAACCTACCTGTACCTGCATCTGTGATCGAACGAACGAGTCCGTCACATATCAGTTGCTGTAATGCCCAGCAAACCGGCAAAAGCAACCATGTCGAGCTCCAACTCTCCCACGTCGCAATCTTCCAACAATTACGTTGAACAGACCGTCTCAGTGTTGAGCTCGGTCGCCAGCTACATGCGTCTGCCAGCGTTGGCTTCAACGGTACGTACGTTTTTGGCGTTCAGCCTTCTAAACTGCCCTATAATGCACTTCAAAGACCACAGTCCAGACTGACATCAATGCGCATCTTCACAGGGTATCGCTGCCGTCCTCACCTCGTTACTATACTTTAAGCAAAAGTCCGTACACCACTATCAACTATCACCAACTATAGTCTCCTCTCCCAGCCTCCTTTCCATTGCTACTGCTCGACCCGCATCATCATCTTGCCGAGCCCCGCGCTAACCACCTGCATTAGGGCTCTGATTTACCCGAGTAACATTCCCGCAAATTCTCGCTCAGACGTTCCCAAACCCTCCGACTTTGGCATCACAAATTTCGAAGAACTCTACATACCGACCGACGATGGCGAGAAGCTCTCAGCTTTCTACATCCGTGGCCCTCGCGGCCACAAGAACTCAAACATCACCATACTGATGTTCCATGGCAATGCTGGAAACATTGGCCATCGGTTACCCATCGCTCGCATGATTATAAACTACATTGGTTGCAATGTTTTTATGCTCGAGTATAGAGGTTACGGTTCTTCAACGGGTCAGCCTGACGAGTCGGGTCTAAATATTGACGCCCAGACTGGTCTTAACTACCTGCGGCAGCGGGCCGAGACACGCGATCACAAGCTCATGGTTTACGGACAGAGTCTAGGTGGCGCCGTTGCCATCAAGCTTGTTTCCAAGAACCAGGAAGCGGGCGACATCGCTGGTCTGATTCTCGAGAACACCTTTCTCTCCATCCGGAAGCTCATTCCTTCCGTCGTGCCCCCCGCAAAATACCTTACCCTGCTATGCCACCAAGTCTGGCCCAGTGAGTCGGTTCTCCCTAACATCACAAAGGTGCCGACGCTCTTCATCAGTGGCTTGCAGGATGAGATTGTCCCGTAAGTTATTCACCTTTCCCACACCATCCATTCACTCTATCTACTCTCGATCATGTGATGATTAAATTTGCATCACCCACAAAAGTTGAAGTACCCTCGTGGTCTTGATATGAAAGCAAATATTCCCTGATGATCTACCATACATCCTCCTCTTTTTGCTGTGATCAACGCAATGCGGCACGGAACAAGAAGCTAATGCTCTGCAGACCAAAACACATGAAACAGTTGTACGAGATTTCCGCAGCACCCACCAAGCGGTGGAAGCCCCTCCCCGCTGGCGACCATAACTCAAGTGTCCTCGAAGAAGGCTACTTTGAAGCCATGTCAGACTTTATTGCCGAAGTGACGGGTGACGAAGAGAAAGAAAAGACACGTTCGTAGTGACTTGGTAACACCATTCCCTGATATTTCCATTCCAATTACGCATGGCCGACCTAAGTGAAAAGAAAGAAAAGGAGGAAAGCATACGGACAGCATCCAGCATAGCACTCATGATTGAACGATACCTGCTTTTTCTGTATTAACATACACCCTTTTGCATCTACATACTTTCTTCTTCAAAGTACATATAATACGTACACCCGTCGTTTGACGATAATTATTTTCTTGTGCCCAGCTCCTCACACAAACTAGAAGAAAAACTTGGAAATTATGAGACATTGATGGACCAAAATTAGCTTTTGTCTACCCGTGTGAGTGTGTGAGTGTTGGTGGAGATGCAGTCCCATGTGATACCTCCATCAACTTGCAAAAGTGCGCTCGCGTGATGCGAAAAAAATTATAGTTGGTGTTACATCTATGTCTTAAATGCAAGTTTAATTGAGAGGGCCTCAATCCCACGAGGTTCAACGCTTTATTCAATCTGTCATTGGACAACTCGAACTATGATATGCAAAACATTGGAGGGTCTGAACACTCACGCCTTCAAATGACGGGAACGACCCTTACTTAGACTGGTTTAATTCATGTTTTTAATTTAATTGGGAGTCAACATGATTCTTTGTCAAATTTATGCTCACGCTTCCATTCAAGTGAGATATCCGTACTACATAATAGACTGTTATTGTGAGACTCAGCATCATCAAGTCGCAGTCAGGGGATCAAGTCACTCCTTTCTAGCATTCAACGTCTCCATCAAGTGCAGCCCACACCTTTCCTGTCTCCGGCTGTGGCTTCTTCTTCTTGAGTCCAAGAAGCAGTCTGCGCCCAGGCTTAGCTTCTTCGGCCATGGATGATGATCCTGGCTTAGACGCCGCGCGTCCAGCCACAGCACTCCATCCTCCAGCACCAGCTCGGCGTGGCACCTCTCGACGGGTGATGGCGCCGTTGATATCTGAATGGCAGAGCAGCACGTTCTCGGCAAGTTTTTCGCGGCGAATTGTTTGCTCAATGCGGGGCTTGAGAACCTCGAGGCTCTTCTCTAAGGGAGCAGGTGTGAGGAAAGCTGAGTATGCGACTGTAGCCTTAATGAGAACTTCTTCGTTGAGGAAGTCAACCTTGAATGAGAACCCTTGTAGTGATGAGAGGTCCGACGCAAGAGCGGTATTGACATCATCATTTGTCAACCCGAAACGGGGCTCGGTGAGAACCAGTGCGTTAAATGGCTCTGTCTCCAAAACTGGCGGACTGGGTGGTCGAATGGCTGCCGCTGCCGCAGCTTCAGCAGCTTGTGCGGCTCGAATCTTGATACATTGGGATAGGGTCTTTGGCGGCGCCGAGACGAACTTATCTGTCTTCCAAACAAGTACGGATCGATGAATGTCGTGGTCCTCGCTCTTACTCTCGAAGCCAAAATCCTCAGCAAGAAGATGAAGGAACTGACGTGAGATATTTTTCATAGGTTCGTATCTCAAACGAACCTCATCTTTGTTAGCTGCAAAGACACGGAATTGGCTCTCTTGCTCATCACCCCATTTGGGAAATTGCTTGTAGAGCTTAAGAGTGTCATCTGAGAACGGGACGTGATCGTTAGTATGAGAAGCCGGGTCAATGTTGAGGGCCGCAGCCAGGCGGCGGTTGCGGTCGAGGCGTTCGCATTCCTCATCACATCGAACTTCCGGACGACTTGGAGTTGTGTTGCTGGTACTAGCTAGACATTTGAACTCCTTTTTATGGTTGCCGCAAGCACATTTGACTGTCATTTTCACCTGGCAGGCTGTAGACTCGCTGCAAGCTAAACAAGTGTTAGTCGGTCTGCTTTAAACTTGGTGAATGTTGACTTACCAGTCTGACCATGGCAGACACTCTGGCATGGGTGGCCGCAGAGAAGCTTCGGCTTTCCGCAGAGCTGTTCACAGCCAGCCTGTGCATCTCCACACTCTCCCGGGCGATGGCATAATTTCTTGCATGTGTGAAGGCCGCAAGACAACTTCTGCCCACATACTTTGCTGCAATGTACTTGCTGGAGGTGACACGGCTTGTTGTGGAATGTAGTCTTCATGCAGAGGCACGTCTTTTCAACGAGATAGATGCATGGAGGACAGTTTACATCGTCGGGATGGCATTGGTGGTCGACAGGAGGGTGTCCACAGCTGGGCTGCCGTTGGCACTTGTTTGTGCAAGAAGGTTGACGCGTACCACAAGGCTGTGGTGGATGAAGAACAGTAGCGCCGCAGTTGCACGGTATCTCCTCCCAGATGGCTTCGGGACAGCTCTGACAAGCACCACGATGGCAAAGCTGTTCGCAATAATGAGAACCGCACTTCAGTGGTCTGCCACAAGTCTCGACGCATATGTGCTCGGCTTCAACAGGGAGTGAGTCGGGCCCAAGTCGTTGCTTCTTCTGTTGAGCGATTCGCTGAGCAGCTTTCTTTTCACCAGGACAGCAATGCTCGCCACAACGGTGTCTTCCACAGTTCCTGTTTGCCTGGCAGGTCTTGAAGCACAAGGGTTTTTGAACTTCTGCTCCGTGGCACATCGTCTCGGATGTGACTCGACCACAACGACAATCAACTTCCATGACTTCCGTGCAAGAGTTACACTCTCCAGTATGACACAGTGATTGACACAGATGGCCGCAGTCCAATTTCTTCTCGCATTTCCTTTCGCAATGAGGAATGGCGTCGTCGCAGGACTGGCGAGGATTATCCATAAGTTCATTGAGCGGTGTCTTTCCGCAGGGACAGCGAGTGACAACGTCTGGGGAGAAAGGACAATGCGCTGGTAGCTCATCTTGTGGGTGACAAGGCAGCTGGCAATGGTGGACATTGCAATCATACGTTCTTCCACAAGCATTCTCGCAGCTGAAAGAACCCTCAAACCAAGAGTTGTTGGCATCATCATATGAATCACACAGATCATCCTGCTTGGAGCATTGCATCTCCTTCTCGACTCGTCCACAGTAACATTTCGCCTGCACTGTTACTTCGCAAGTACCACACACGCCTGGATGGCATATCTGAGAGCATTCATGTTGCGAGCACGGGAGTAGATCACCACATAACTCTCGACAGCTCCATCCGTTGTAGTAATCTGTGTCTCTGCAGTTCTTTCGCTGAGAGTGCTTTCCACAATAGCACGGCTCTGGCGGGCTGAGAACGGTGCAAGGTGGGCAAGGCCCAGGGTGGCACTGAAGAGTGCATGGGTGAGAGCATGTCGACCTAGGCTTGGAACAGGTCTGTCCACAAGAGTGAGGAGGCAGGATACTGTTCCGACTAGGGTGCGTTTCTTTGCCACACCAGCATGAACTGTCACCTGGCTCATCGGTCAAAGTTGAATTGCAACCAGGACAACGCCATGACTTATCGCCGCTCTCTTCGTTGACCTTCATAGAAGTATCCCACCATTGGTGGGCACATTCAAGGTGGACAACGGTCCAGCAGGTAGTACAAGACCAAACTTCGGTTTTTCGGGTGACCTCTTCGGTACAAATCCGGCATTCGTAGTTCCAATTGGCGATGTCTTCCTGGATTCGCTGCCAAAGCTCGGAGGCAGTAGACTTGGGAACCTCTTGTCGAGGTCTGTCCTGCTTCCGATTCCTTGTGCGGTTTCCTCTCGAACGAGGCTGGGCTGAGGATTGTTGTGCAGTGCTATAAAGATTAGTCTCCGACGTGTCTTCTGCCTTAGACTAAATAAACTACTTACTCTCTTTGAGGCGCTGGCTGTCCTGGAACGAATTCTGGGGCATTTGCACGCAAGAATGCGTCCTCGGCAGCTGCGTCTGATGGTTGGTCATTCGTTGTTAGCCGACCACCAAATTGTCGTCGAGGCCCCATTGTAAATACGCCTCTGCTCTGCTCCGCTGAGCCTCGAGCACCACCTCGGTTGCCCCTTCTGTTCCGTCTATTTCTAGAATTTCCTGAGCTTTCAGGTGCGTTGGAGGCTGCTGGCTCTGTAGGAGCAGTGGCGGGTGCAGTGGCGACGAGAGCATCGGCAGATCCTGTCTGCGAGGCGTTGCGGTGGCCTCCGGATCCTTGTGCTGAGCCATCTTGTCGCTGACCGCGATTCCGTCCTCCTCTCCCCCTACGGCGTCCTCCACGTGAGCCTCCCCGAGATCCTGAAGCTGATCCTTGACCCTCGTTTTGGGGTCGATTTTGGTCCTGAGGATGTGCCTGATTAGAGGCACGGCTGGGCTCCTGCTCGGCCATGGTGGCGTAAGACGATGGAGTTAGATGAGACCCTGTTGATGATGAAATGATTGCGCTGTGTAAAATATAAAGCGTCTTCAAACTGTAAAATAAAGACTATGGAGAACGATGGTCTGACGGGGATCTCGAAAAGCAATGAAGCGCTTACTCAAACGAGAGGCGACGTTAACAGTCCTGCTGCAGGAGTAAATGTTTGAGTTAGAGGGATGAGAAAGGAGAGCTTTCAAAGGAAAGAGAGAGGAATCCGATCATATATGAGGAGTGCTTGCAGCAACAAATTCTTGAGAGGCGTTGAATCGGTGGAGCCCTGTCGCTTTCCGTGTGGCAAAGCCGACGATGACAAACACACGCATTGGCTAGATTGATGTTCAGTCACAATGAGTCACCAACCCTCTTTTGGATATTGCAATTTTGCATCTTCAATCTCAGTGGCCAGAAACTCATTTATTTTCGAAATACGTTATCTAGCGAAAGTTAAAGAGTCATTGGCAATAGATATCCTAATATTTCCGGTTTCTGCCTAGAATTTCTAGTTGTTTCTCGTGCTCTTCTATCTCGATTGTGGCTGAGACACAAATGTGAACAGCCACACGGCATAAGCGAGGACAAAGGACAGAGAAGTGCATTCAATAACTGTATCACGGATGTGGAAACTATCTTCCCGCCGTAGGAATTATGTAGGTCTCACAACGTATCATATTAAACCGCCGCAAAAGCTTGTTTCGCTTCCTATTCAATTTCTTACATATGGCCAGGTCTAGGGTAGCCATAGCAGTGATGGTAACCCGCTGGGAAATACTTGTGCTTTGACAACTTCAAATATACGGGAATTATAATGGCATTGGTCGTGATGGGAAGTATTCCCTGGTGTTTCTCCTATCCAAACCGTTCACATTATTCAATTGGGTTAAGCTGACTAAGAAACGAAACCGTGAAGTTGGGAACCGTGGTGTTGAACTGTTGAACAACTAGACTAGCATTGATGTCATTTTGCCAGGGAGTTTATGCAACAATAGAACAGTTGACCTACGAGCTTAGGAAGTTAAACTAGATATTTAGGCCAATAATTTCTATACCCCAAGAATGGCATAAACTAACTTATCAATTTCGTCTCTTATGCTCTTAGATAGCAGCCAACGTTTCTGAACCTTGAGGAGAGTCTTGAGTGTACGTACAGCTGTTGTGTGAAATATGGAGTTTGAGCTAGTGACCAATCAGATGTAACAGAGTCAAGCAAAGTCATCGTCCTGCGACACCGTCCAAGATAACTGAACATTGTCTTCAACTGGTACATGAGACGGCACCAGAAAAAAGCGCCCGTACCTTCATGGAGATCTTCCGACTGACAATTGTTTTCTTGACAAATGTTTACATGGTTGGCGGCTCACCTCGGGTGAAGTCCCTACAGTCGGGACTCAAGCGGAAGCGGCTCCTCGTTACATTAGTAGTTATTAGTCTACCCGCACATGCGGCGGCAGAACAAGACCGAGGGATGGATGGAACGAATGCCATGAATCTCGGCATAAAGGGCGATACAAGGCTGATCACGTTACGTCCCATGGTATAAGAGATCCCGATCCATACTTTCCATCGGGATGGATCGGAATTATCATACCGGTTCCACACCCCGGCCCGTCTTCACGATGGTTGCACCCAGGGACCAAACCGAAAATCAAGGACCCCGGATAGTCTAGAGTATCGCATTGGAGTTTTGATAGATGCACCCTTTGTTTCTAGTTCTTGTTTAGTTGAGGGACGTCCTGTGGGAGTTACTGCCATAAGGAGAAGTCTTCTGGAACAGGGTCTATATCCAACTTGATCTGCCCGTGGCGTCCAACGTGCAACCCAATTAGAAGAACGGGGCTGAACTAACATAAAAATTGGACAGGAACATGAAGATGAAAAGCATCTTTGGGCCCCCAATATCCGTCTGGGGTACGGATGCCCCGTGCTGCAGAAGATGGAGAAGAGCTTGGTAGTCTCCAATCCCCCACAACCCCCCGGGATAGCATCTCACGAGCTTCACAAGTGACAGGTTAGGAGCTAGGTACGGCAGTAGCGTGGCGTCAGTCTGTCTTCAGCACACGCCCCTTCAACGATGGATGCATGTTTATTTCAGACGGACAACCTCCGAAGGACCCCATGCTTCAGCTGTACTTTCAATTTCAGACCGTCGGTGAATTGCAGGTAACGGCCTCGCTGTCGCTGGTAATTCACCACGTCAAGCAGATTTTACATCTTACATCAACATCGAGACCTACTAAAGAGAAGCCAGGAATATACTGTAGAAATGTATACAGTGTTTTTATATTCGGGGTTAGGAGTTTATCATGGTAACACAACGGGAATGGTTGAGGCAGCAAACATAGATAGGCTGAGCACGTGACCTCAACACTGGAAATTTCCTGTTCGGCGCGCTCAATTCAAGTGCGAGAGCAGGAACAGCATCACCTTAACCCAACGAAAGGTCGCTCCCATTTCCGATATCCACGGCATCTCTCATACATATCATTCAAAATGGCTGCTCTTATCAAGGCTGCGAACGCCAAGATCCGGTCCAACCCGGTATCTGACTACATTTGCTCGACTCGTACGTCTCTCAACGTCCTATCATGCTTTTTGCATGAGCTCCGATTCGTCTCCGAAAGCGCAATTTTGTGATATCGCAACTCAACATCCAAACCCTACGGCCGCAATACATTCAGCAGCATGCTTAGGCATGGGAATTATGTGCAAAAAGTTGCTGGCCTTTTATGATGGCTCAATTGGGTCGCGGGTGATTGTGTTTGTCGATGCGCTCAATGCTTCCGGGACACGGCGGCTTCGGGGCATTTGGCATGCAAAGATGTAAACTGACTGTTTCTTTTAGACTTCTGGGGTCCTGTCTCCAACTTTGGTATACCTCTGGCTGCCATTATGGACACACAGAAGAGCCCTGAATTGTATGACACCCCTACCTGAGTTGCCTGCAAGACTCACAGCTAACCTGGCTTTGTTAGGATCTCGGGACAGATGACCGGTGCTCTCATCATCTATGCCGGTACCTTCATGCGATACTCCCTCGCTGTCACACCCAGAAACTACCTTCTTTTCGCCTGCCACTTCGTCAACGCTGGTGCTCAGCTCACCCAAGGATACCGATACCTGAACTACCACTACTGGGGCGGAAAGGAGAACATGCCCAAGGAGCAGCTGGCACAAGCGGCTGAGGCTGCCAAGGGCAAGGTAGAGAAGGCCACAGAGAAGGTTCAGAACGCTGTCAGCAAATAAAGAGGATGCTAGACCGACGGTCACTGGGCGGATCGGTATGTCGGGCTGTATGCCGTCCATATAATGGGAGCGCCCCCGAGTTGGGGTTCGGGATTCGGAGAGTGTCATCAGCACACAACTCACAATGACTCTGTACCTTTACAAGAATTTGTTCCCTCAATTGTCTAGAATTGCCCTCTAAACCGGGGTACCTGCAGTACTTGTATCCGGAAGAGGTACTAGGAGGATCGTGTTTGGGGGACCCTAGATCAATCAAAATGGTTAAAGCAAAGACACTTCCATGTCTCCCAGTGTCACACCACAACGTCACGGGCGAGTGGTGGTGAGGTAGTGTCCCCCGCAAAACGGAGAATAAATGAGGTTCCCCGGGAGACACCCCCGAGATGCTTAAGCTGTGGTAGGAGCAACAACTGACTACATATGAGAATCTCTTGACCAACTAAGCTACCTTCCTACTTCCTTGCCATTGGCTCCTCAACTATGCATACGAATAGAAATACTTGACCATACCGCGTCTTCAGTAGGGTTGTCGTCTACAGCTTGATGCGTGTAGACTCAGAACATGTAGACAACCTCCCAGATACTTCCGAACACTATAGGCACGTAGCTACTCACCAGTGTCTTTGGTATAGACAAGGTAGATGTGGGAAGGGTGTGGAGCCTTCTAAGACCCGAATCTTGCATACAAAATCCCGAATATTCTCGTGCCTGTGCCTGGCCTTCCCTCATCGGGATCACGACGTGACCAAATAAGGTCCAGGTGAAGGAGGGACTAGGGACGACTAGCTGTCAATGATCAGCAAATCCAAGGTCAGGATGTATACCCCAGCCTTTGTCTGGACAGGATTGGCAATGTTCTGGTCGGGTTCTGTCCGTAAACGTGGAGATGGATATTCGTTCTTGATCAAGAACCCCGGTGGATTTGAACCATCGGAGACGCTCGCCATTATTACCAAACCATTGCCGGACCCGCGTGTTGCCTTCTTTAGCCGCTTTTCGGTAAGAGAAGCACATCACTTCGAGTCCCCTTGGTAGATGTCGCATGATTTCAGCTTGCAGCCCTTCATGGCGAGCCGGCCTGGAAGGGTTCAAGAACCGGGTACGCTCTATTACTGAGGGGTTACAAGCCAAAATAGTTGATGCTTTGCTAAAATCATGTTGATCGAATCGAATCACAGTCCCACCTCGTCGTCATATCGTACTGCCCGTGGAGTGTCAATTCCAACTGTGTTGATGTTCAATTCGCAGTCTGCAGTGTCGGAAAATAGCTTTCTGCCATAGGTTCAACATTAACTCCAATTACCCTTTTTGTACCAATTCGGTATTTGTGAGGGGAAACGTCAGTGCCTCGAACTTTTTCGGCTGACCAGATTCATGGGTACACGCCGTGCAGCGATGAATCAACTTCGAACCGAGCCATGCCTTCCTATTCGATTTCTCTTCAGCCCTATCCCAATTCGGTCTTTCTACTTGATCTCAATCTTGTTCAATTGTTACAATATCGAGCCAGCCGGAGGGGTACACCGAAGGCCGAGGTCGGACCTAGTTCGCTTTCTTATGAATAGCCTAGGAACTGCAACATGTTGTTGATACCCAGGGGGGCAGGTCTCAGGTTAAAAAGAGCCTGTCTGTTTGACAAAAAGAGAAATGTAAGTGATTTTCAGCGACAGTGGAGGCTTTCAGTCCGTAAATGGTGTCACGTAATGGCAAAGTCACAGAAGCAACATGTTGAGATAGATGCGGCCAAATGCGCACCAATAAAAGCGTCATTTTGGTCAACGAAGCAATGCGCCGGTCTTCATCCTCCGAGAGCATGGTTAGGCAGGTCATGCCGCCGTCAAGTCCGTGCTGGGATGGAGTGGGTTTTTGCTGGTTCGATCTTAAATAAAATAGGTGCCGGCCTTTGACCTCCGTGGGGGTAGCTCGTGGGAAAGCGCCTGATAAAGGCGGGACACTGACCTCGCGAAGCAAGCAATCAGAGGCGGCGCTCTGGTGTTTATGTCTTAGAGCACAGAGTACGTACGAGGATATGTAAAACATTGGGGCGAGTGATCGTCATTGTTTGATGAATAGACATCCCATCCTCGCTTTGTACTCTCAGGTTTTGTACCGTGTCGCATCAGTGATCAGGCGGGTCGGCTGTAAACCATTCACAGTCACATCTCCATCGAGTACTTGCGAGCAGGCTCAATAAAAATACCCATTATAAAATCAGAGCCATTGGAATGGTCAGTTGACGATACAGCCTAAAATAAGAACATGATCAAACGTTGAGCGGCGGCAGCGACAATGCTTTGAGACATCTGGTACGTCGATTTACCCCACACTCGTCCGCTAAGCTGGAGCTCAGTGTGCTTGAGATTCATGAGATTGAGCTTGAACCAAGGAACGCAGCCAGGGTCCAGTCAATGGTGGGGGTAAGTAAGGTAGATCTCTTGATCAAGGTGTACGCACGGTGTCATGGTCGTCCGCCGTGACACCAAGGGTTTCAATCCCGAGATACTGCGGAAGAAGGTCAAATACTGCTGCGGCTCTGTGCTGCAATGTGTGAAAGCCTTGGAGCAAGGATCCAGGATGATCCCACCATATTTTGCTGCCGTCAAAGACACACATATCCTCGGCATTAAGGAAGGCCCAGTCTGATGCAAACGTGGATACTTTGACTGGACTTCCCTTGGTCCATGACATGGCCACCCATGGATAAGGTAAACAGATTGCTCACTTCTACGCCGGTGTCAGGCGTGTGGGACGACAACGACCTCCTCAAGCCTCTAGAGGTAAAGACGCGGTGCAGGCAACCTCTAGAGGTAAAGCGTCAAAACCTCTAGAGGTAAGGTGCGCGCTGGTCGGTGTACGTGGAAAGAAATGTAAAAAGCGCAATGTACCTTTAGGCCGAAGCGGAATTGTTGAGGAGGAGACCTCTCTCTTGCTGAAAAGCTGAGCATGTCGAGACGTAATGACGGAAGACGATCGGCGCTCATTGAGATCATTATGTGAAAGATCGATAGATAAATATCAAGATATGCTTATTAGGTACGCAGATAACTAGAGCTGATAATAAAGCTCTAGCTCCAGCCAAAATAATACCTTCCAGTCATGGTGGGAAGCCCAGACACTATCAGAGAGTGTTGATTGGTCAATCGCCTGGTTAAACAAAGATGTGTCGGGGGAATGAGTTGCGTCAACTCACTTTCTCTCTGTCTCGCTGCTCGTCGCAGAAAAGACCGAGCAGACTGATCACCGCCAAAGCCCATTCATTGTTGAAACGAAATATCTGTTTGGCGACCTTGCCAAAACAGCGGCACCTGGCCAGCCGGATATAATAGGCGCTCTTCTGAGCATCTCACCCTGGCTCAGATGCTATAAAAAGGCATCTCGTTATGCTATCGCAGCTCTCGTAACGAGGGCCTGTGTCAATTTGTGACCATATCTTGCATCAGCACCCTGTTCTCCCCCATGCTTTTGTGTCTTGTTCTCATTTTGTCTGTTTCCGGGTGAGGCGCGATGAAATCTTTGTGTGAAGCCTCGATTCCCTTTATGGCATACTACACCACCACATTCTGCAACTTCTCAACCCCGTCTTCCGGGGTTCGTTCCCCCAGGCTGGTGTCCCATTGCCGCGACTGCTCATAGCCGCCCTTCTGCTATTATGTCTTCTTCCATTGCTGTTGGCAACCCTTTTTATAGCGACCGGCCCGGTCAGCAATATCTTGGGATATCCATAGATCCGTACATGCTTGAAGGATGCCCGCCAGGAGACACATAGTATCAAGCCCAGCGGGAAAACCAACCGCTGCTCAACTGTACGCCATCAAAACATAGGTAGTTAGTAAGAGAATTTGAGTTGGCGAGGTACCACGGTAAAGTCGTTTGGTGGACGAACCAAGTTCCACTCTTTAATCGTTAGTTGGGAACAACCCAGAGATTCTGTCTCTTGTTCTCTGTAGAAGCCTGCACGTCTGGTCTAGTTCTTCCCCGTCCCGCAATGTCATGGAGGTACGTCCCCAAGGCCGAAGCAGATCCGTTGGAGTCATAAGCTATTTTTGTTAGTGTGATACCTTGATTGTTTGTTGGAAAGTTTTGACGTGAAATGGAGTGGGAGGGTTCCGCCCGCGCCGCCGTGGTAGGTTTGGTACAGTACGGTACCTGCCAATTTCTTGGGATGGGATGCGCCTTCTCACACCTGGTTCCCCTCGGGCTTTCTCCAACGTACACGCCCTCACCGTCCGCTTTACCAATCCCACGCCCTCCCGTCCTGGATAGCTCTTCCCCCCCGGAGGCCGGGTGTGTCACCGACGACGGACTTGGGAGATTCACAGTGCTCTACAAAACCCCCTCGCCCGCCTACCTATACTTTCCCCTCGATTTTCTTTCTTCTCAACCTTATAACTTCCTCTGTTACTACCCATTATACCCTTTATCCACGATTCTCTGTGCTACTGGGTGATATCGCGGTCGAAGAGCTGTCGTGGTATCTTCATACCGACAAGCGTGCTCGTTACCTACCCCACCAAACGCCAGACACCCCGCCATTGAGCTCTGGACAAAGCTCCTTCGCCAGAGCTTCTTGTTCTCGCACTCTTCAACTTCTTCTAACGCTGAAGCCGCTGGAGTAAATAGTACAATATGGCTGCTCCCCAGCAACCGCTCACTTTCAACGATGTCTTTGAGGAGGACGATATCGATGAGCCCAAGGAGGCCAACTCGGTCCACCACATCCGCGCCAACTCTAGCATCATGCATGTGAAGAAGATTCTTGGTGAGTGCTGGCGCGCTCCTTATAGCCACCAATGGCTTATTTAGGAGACTCAATGACCCCCCACTGCTTACCATGAGGACTCGCGCTGACTTGAATCTTTTACTCCCCTGCAGTTGCCAACCGTGGTGAAATTCGTAAGTCGAACAGTCTCAGTCTCCATCGCAGACCCGCAATCAGCTAACAAACATGTGAACAGCCATTCGTGTATGACTACCTATCCATTCCTTCCGTCCGGTCGCTCCATTAGACACTGCCAAGCTGACACAGGTGTTTGGTTATAGATTTTCAGAACTGTAAGTTCCGACCCTCGGTTTCATACGGCTCATAGGCCTGGACTAAGACGCTAACCTGCCACAGGCTCACGAGCTTTCGCTGCACACTGTTGCAGTCTTCAGGTACCCCTCACTTGAAACGGCGATCCTGACGGCACGAGAGTTTATATACTAACTTGAACAGTTATGAGGACCGATTGAGCATGCACAGACAGAGTATGCGACCAGCCCATGCTTTCCAGAAACCTTTTTGCTAACAATGTATTTCAGAGGCCGATGAAGCCTACGTCATTGGCAAGCGTGGACAGTACACCCCTGTCGGCGCGTACCTGGCTGGTGATGAGATTGTCAAAATTGCTGTCGAACACGGCGTGCAAATGATCCACCCTGGTTTGTTTATCTTCGGTATCCGGCATTTGCAGCGCTAACTCAGCTTCTAGGTTACGGTTTCCTCTCCGAAAACGCCGAATTTGCCCGCAAGGTTGAGAAGGCTGGCCTCATCGTGAGTCTAATGTGCCCCACCACTCCCGCTCCGTCCGTGCACTAACCCCGGACCAGTTCGTCGGCCCCTCCCCCGAGGTCATTGACTCGCTCGGTGACAAGGTCTCTGCCCGAAAGCTCGCCAATGCCGCCAACGTCCCTGTTGTGCCCGGTACTCAGGGTGCTGTTGAGAGGTACGAGGAGGTCAAGGAGTTCACTGACAAGTATGGATTCCCCATTATCATCAAGGCCGCTTTCGGTGGTGGTGGCCGTGGTATGCGAGTAGTCCGCGACCAGGAGAGTCTCAAGGAGTCCTTTGAGCGTGCCACCTCCGAGGCAAAGACTGCCTTTGGTAACGGCACTGTCTTTGTGGAGCGCTTCCTTGACAAGCCCAAGCACATTGAGGTTCAGCTTCTCGGTGACAACCACGGTAACATTGTTCACTTGTACGAGCGTGACTGCTCCGTTCAGCGACGACACCAAAAGGTTGTTGAGATTGCTCCTGCCAAGGATCTTCCCGCTGAGGTCCGTGACACCATTCTTGCCGACGCTGTCAGACTGGCCAAGACAGCTGGCTACCGCAATGCAGGCACTGCGGAGTTCTTGGTCGACCAGCAGAACCGCCACTACTTTATCGAGATCAACCCTCGTATTCAGGTCGAGCACACGATCACTGAGGAGATCACCGGAATCGATATCGTTGCCGCCCAGATTCAGATCGCCGCTGGTGCCACATTGAACCAGCTTGGTCTTACCCAGGATCGCATCTCTACTCGTGGCTTTGCCATCCAGTGCCGTATCACAACCGAGGATCCTGCCAAGGGATTCCAACCCGATACCGGAAAGATTGAGGTCTACCGATCTTCTGGTGGTAACGGTGTCCGTCTAGACACTGGTAATGGTTTCGCCGGTGCCGTCATCACTCCCCATTACGACTCCATGCTTACGAAGTGTACTTGCCATGGTTCTACCTATGAGATTGCTCGCAGAAAGGTCCTCCGATCTCTGATCGAGTTCCGTATTCGAGGTGTCCGAACCAACATCCCTTTCCTGGCTTCTCTCCTCACCCATCCTACCTTTATTGATGGAACTTGCTGGACTACTTTCATCGACGATACCCCTCAGCTTTTCGACCTTGTTGGCAGCCAGAACCGTGCCCAGAAGCTGCTTGCCTACCTCGGTGACGTTGCCGTCAATGGCAGCAGCATCAAGGGTCAGATCGGTGAGCCCAAGTTCAAGGGTGAGATTCAGGTCCCTGAGCTCATCAACTCCGCCGGGGAGAAGGTTGATACCTCCCAGCCTTGCACCAAGGGATGGCGAAACATCATCCTCGAGCAGGGACCCAAAGCTTTTGCCAAGGCTGTCCGTGAGTACAAGGGTACTCTTCTTATGGACACAACTTGGCGAGATGCTCACCAGTCACTTCTGGCTACTCGTGTTCGTACAGTCGACTTGCTTGGCATTGCCAAAGAGACCAGCCATGCTCTCTCCAACCTCTACTCTCTCGAGTGCTGGGGAGGTGCCACTTTCGATGTCGCTATGCGATTCCTCTATGAGGATCCTTGGGACCGACTTCGTAAGATGCGAAAGCTTGTTCCTAACATTCCTTTCCAGATGCTGCTCCGTGGTGCCAACGGTGTTGCTTACTCTTCTCTTCCTGACAACGCCATTGATCACTTCGTTGACCAGGCCAAGAAGAACGGCGTCGACATCTTCCGCGTCTTCGATGCTCTGAACGATATTGATCAGCTTGAAGTCGGAATCAAAGCCGTCCAGAAAGCTGGAGGAGTCTGTGAAGGAACTGTTTCGTACAGTGGCGATAGTGAGCCAATCCCTTCTCTAAACTTATGATACTTTAGCTAACTATTTGAACAGTGCTTCGTCCTGGTAAGAAGTACAACCTCGAGTACTACCTTAGTCTCGTTGACAAGCTTGTCGCTCTTGACATTGATATCCTGGGTATCAAGGACATGGCTGGTGTACTGAAGCCCCATGCCGCGACATTGTTGATCGGTTCTATTCGAGAGAAATACCCCGATCTTCCCATTCACGTCCATACCCATGACTCAGCCGGTACCGGTGTGGCCTCTATGGTTGCTTGCGCCAAGG
Organism: Fusarium brachygibbosum; assembly: GCA_018886245.1. Classification (NCBI taxonomy): domain Eukaryota; kingdom Fungi; phylum Ascomycota; class Sordariomycetes; order Hypocreales; family Nectriaceae; genus Fusarium; species Fusarium brachygibbosum. The sequence goes on from MU249525.1 coordinate 586,041, forward strand.
CTGGCGCTGATGCCGTTGATGCTGCCACCGACAGTCTGTCGGGCATGACTTCGCAGCCCAGCATTAATGCTATTATCGCTTCTCTTGAGGGAAGTGAGTGCGACCCTGGTCTGGACCCCAAGCTTGTCCGATCTCTCGACGTGTACTGGCAGCAACTTCGTCTGCTCTACTCTCCTTTCGAGGCCCACCTTGCTGGTCCCGATCCTGAGGTGTATGAGCACGAGATTCCTGGTGGTCAGTTGACCAACATGATGTTCCAGGCGTCTCAACTGGGTCTTGGGTCCCAGTGGCTCGAGACCAAGAAGGCCTACGAACATGCCAACGAGCTTCTTGGCGACATCGTCAAGGTCACCCCCACCTCCAAGGTTGTTGGTGATCTTGCCCAGTTCATGGTCTCGAACGGCCTTTCTCCTGAGGACGTCAAGGCGAAGGCTTCTCAACTCGACTTTCCCAGTTCCGTCTTGGAGTTCCTTGAGGGTTTGATGGGCCAGCCCTACGGTGGGTTCCCCGAGCCTCTTCGATCCGATGCTCTTCGCGGTCGACGCAAGCTCGACAAGCGACCCGGTCTGTTCCTCGACCCTGTTGACTTCGTCAAGACCAAGCGTGAACTTGGTAAGAAGTACGGCGCACCTGTTACGGAGTGCGATGTTGCTTCGTACGTGATGTACCCCAAGGTCTTTGAGGACTACAAGAAGTTTGTTCAGCAATACGGCGATCTTTCCGTGCTGCCCACTCGATACTTCCTGTCGCGCCCTGAGATTGGCGAGGAGTTCAACGTTGAGCTCGAGAAGGGCAAGGTCTTGATTCTCAAGCTCCTTGCTGTTGGCCCTCTGTCTGAGAACACCGGACAGCGTGAGGTCTTCTTCGAGATGAACGGAGAGGTCCGACAGGTCACTGTTGTTGACAAGAAGGCTGCTGTTGAGAACATCAGCCGACCTAAGGCCGATGCTAATGACTCGAGCCAGGTCGGTGCGCCTATGTCTGGTGTCCTGGTGGAGCTCCGTGTCCACGAGGGCTCCGAGGTCAAGAAGGGCGACCCAATTGCCATTCTCTCTGCCATGAAGATGGTAAGTTATTGTCTCAACCTTGTTCGTTCGTATCAATTGCTAACTTTGTACAGGAAATGAGCGTAAGTGCTTCGCACTCAGGAAAGGTCACATCACTCCACGTACGTGAGGGTGATTCAGTTGATGGTTCCGATCTCATTTGCCGAATTGAGAAGGCATGAGGGTCCAACACGGTCTAAAAAAGAAACAAAAGATTGGGGTTTAATGACACATTATGGATAACGGGAGTACCCAAGAAATTAATGGGCAATTGGTTTGGCGCGCAAAGATGACCTATGAATAGTCTTTCAATGAGTACTATGAATAAAACTATGATCAATAAGTTAAATACATTATTGGTGTTGTTTGGGGTAGTGAAATCACAGACCTTGGCTATGGAGGGTATCAAGAACGATGGCCTCAAGAGCATAAGAAATGAAATTAGTGCCAAAGGCTTATGATTCTAAACCAATCCTTAGTGTCTTGGGGTACAGAAGATAGATAGCTTAAGAGCGGATCTAAAATGGCATAAAGTGCTAACGCTATTTTGTCTCTTATTGTCCTTTATGGTAGTAGAGTTATGGATGTTTTCTCTTACGCCGATGGCCCACAAAAGCCGGAGCTCCGGCCCCACAGATCTACCCGTTGGTACACAATGTCCCGGATCCCGGCTTGCCTTGTGTCGTCCCAGGAGTGTTTTAGTCCAAATTTGAAGTGTTTTGCAGCAGCATTGCCAAGCATTATCTCAGCCAAAGCTTTCACCAGGCTTTTGTTCCTCAAGGGCGTCCAAAATCCTAGAGACACAGGGCTCAAGCGTATTATGTTATATGTTTACGGAAGGACGTATACAATGCAGCAAGCCAGAGGTCTTACACTTAAGTAGAATATGATAGTCGGTGTATTTCAAACCTTGGCCTCTTAGCTTTAGAGCGTATAGTAAAGCTAAAGATTCTGTTATAGCTGCATATGCGTATGAGCAGTATGTGAGCCCATTTGTTTCCCATTTATTTACATTCTCAAAGCCAGTTGTAACCCTTGACCCCTATAAGAACCCATATTCCATTCCAAAATTCTTGAGGTCAACTGTTGCTCTCTATATGATAGAGTCCATGGTGGAACCTTTATCACATCCAATTCCCCTCTCCGGAAGCAGATTTTTGCTGTTTAAATCTCCTCGTCGTCTGCAGGCCCCCCATCACTGGGAATCTGCCCCAGTAACTCAAGAGACAACTTTAGTCTTCCCTAGATATTGTTGGAATCATCTGGCACTCGTGCCTTATCTTCAACGGTTTGGCGGAATCCAATCAGCCGGCGGTATCCATTCGAAACTTCCTCGAAGAACTTGGCCACTTCCTTCGCGGTTCCAAAGTCCGTCATCTGACTCCATCCTACCAACGTTCGACCAGTGAGCTTTCTAGTGTCGTAGTTGGCGTATAGCGCTCGACCGCGTGTATTCAGACGTCTCAAGACCTCAGGACGGGCATAGAGGCCCCTGCATTCCTTGACCTCGTCAAGCGTAGAGTCAAAGGCTGTCAAAGTATCTTTGACGCCAACAATGACTTCTGTGAGATTTTCGAACATGTCGCCCGGTGACAGAGTCTGTCCATGAAGTAGTCCGTCACGAAGGCATTTGACGGCTTGATGACCTTGATCCCAGAAACCGCATGCATCCAGAATTACTCGAAGCTCTGTGGACAGTTCATCGGCCTTGTCATCCCGCCAAAGAGCACCGCCTTGTCGATAAGTCCTGAACTTGTGGGTTATGTTGGCATGGCGCAATGCAATATCGGTGAGAGAAACAATGCCAGCCTCATTGACGTCAAAATAGAGGGGGTTGATTAAGCTCGCACCACCAGCAAGACGGAAAACCTCGTTGTTGATGATGGTGGCATATTCGGCAGCATTCGACTTGGATAGATGGGTCATATCGATTTTGGGAGAGTGGCGTATCTTGTCGGGATGGTATAGATCACTCTCCATCTTGCGCTTCAGAGCGTTTCGGTCAAGGTTTTCCTATTCACCTGAGGTTTCCCGAGTCGTTGCTGCATTGGCCACCGTCTGCATCTCTCGCCTGGCTTCGTTGGCCTCGTCAAAATGGCACATCTCTTTGTGTCGCTCTATTGCCTTGTTGAACCAACATGATCTTGGAATTAAAATCCGTCGAATGGCGGATTTTAATCTTTCTTCGAGACGCTGTATGCGTTCCTGACTCGCAAGATGGTGTCAGCAAATCCCGTAGTCAAACCAAATTCAAGTCATTTTGAGGTACCTTACGCAGGTGCCGAAGCAGTGTGGAATGTGGAAGGGTGAAAGGTGAAAAAGGGAAAGAAAAGAAAGGAGGGAGCCCGATGATTCACTGACAACCTATCGAGCCCTGATCAAACGCGTTTCTTGGTATCTTTTTTTTTTTTTTTTTTGCTCTTTTTCTTTTTTCTACATCCCACGATTGAGCCCTAATTATGCACTGGCGAAGGCTTTCTTTTGTTTTTATTTTGCTCAAGGCATCTATCAAGGTACCCAAATAACCTATACTCTTCTGATTCTACTGCTTCTAACGTCTTGCGAATATCCGGCCAACCCAAACAAGTAGTGCGCGGCGTATGAACTTCGGAGTACTCTCGGTCTTTTGGACATGATAACAAAATGACTCCAAGATTGACTACAGGCACGCTTCGAGAACAAAGGATGCATAGATGACAGCTCCACATTGTGCCAGTCCTGCAGTAGATACCGTTTTCCGGGAAACACGGGATCCTACTCCGGGTTGGATTGAAGTCGTCGAGGCTGTAAGTTGGTCTTGTACTGGGGATATATGAGTTCTCGAACCCCTTGTTCAATGTGTATTCAATACGTTCGGACTGAACACTTGACAATACCGTCATACAAGAAATCGGTTATCCCAAAAGATTTAGGTAGGACCTCTTGTTCTGCGACTATCCTAAAATTAGGCCAAGATGTGAGCTCCCGAGTCCCCACAAGCTAAGTAGCTTCCATCAAAGCTCACCCATCGGCAGTGCGCATTGCGGGGAAACCCAGTCAGGCTCCATAACCATGAGGGTTGCATGCGCCAAAGTCTGCAGGTCTTTCAACGCAACACATCTGGATAATTACGGGATTGTTTCAATTCAGTCGAAATTTGGTCATGTGCCCCGAAATCGGACAGACTCGGACGAAAGAATCACCATCGGTTGCGCGACTGGAAATTGGGAGACTAGTACGCGATAACATGGGAGAACAGACCATGAAGTCATTCGTGCAATGACGTAAACAAGCTGTATCAGAGCGAACAAGGACGAATACGAAGTGTAAGATAGAGACAACCCTCCATATGTCCGCGTGTGATGGGCCATGATACCAGGCTGAATGATAGGAATCCTTCCCCCTGTCCGGGGCACACGTCGGAGGTTGATGCAATATTGATTAACAATGTTCGCCGCTTGGTGGAATGCAATCCAACCCAAGTATCTGGCATTCTGGATAAATAAGGAAAAATACCTGCAATATCGGACAAGAGCGACGATCAGGACATGATAAGCAACCTGAATATCCCACCTTTCGATCGATCTCTTTCATACGTGTTTTGATGTAAGGGAAGCGGTGAGATTTTCTTCTTTTAACCGGTGCTTCGTTCTCAGACATGGCTTTTTAAGCTCGTGACTTCGACGTCCTCTCTGCTCTCCTCCCCTCTCCACAGATGGGCGGAATCAAAGTGTGGGGGAGTAATCGGCCACTTACAATATCTACCCCAGAAACTTGGCTCAGGTAGGTTTCTTGACACGCTGACACGCTGTAACTATGAGCATTTAGCCCCCACAGCATCCGGGGGGCACCGGCTTTCATATGCACGATTGATGCAGTCATGGAGCTCTGAACTTTTGGAATACCGTATCTGGCCAATGATGTTGCCTGTGACAGTGGTTGTGGTGTTTTGCTTCACTAATTCTTATTTCTCAGCATAATATTGAAGTGTTTTGCATTGAACCTGTCTTGATACCTCATTAGACTGTAATTGTGGTTGTATCAACGACGACGCCTGATAAAGCCATGAATTGTACTAACAAGCAATGAGCCTCATCATTTGAATGGTGTTAACTTATGATTCAGAAGAGATGAACCTGTATCACCGTTTTACTGTGTCAGTTCAACTCTATTGATCCCAGTTGCCCCTCAAAATCAATACAGTACTGTACCTACCTCTTCGGGACCCGCCTAAAAGTTTGGTTGTTCCCCCCTGCAAGTTGGTAGGTGCGGATCTGCAGCTGCCTGCCTAGGTGCCCTCCTGCCTTCCGAAACCCAAAATTCGCCCGCTGCAAGCAACGTATCCAATCCAAGTCAAAAACACCTTCCCCTCCGTCCATAATTCTTCTGACCTAGGTCATTTCCACACAACCCTCTTCCCTACCTCCTAGAGCAGACTTAAAGACTTCCTCCCTTCTCTTCATATGAATGCGATAGGAAGTAAATTCAACCACTTCTATCGTCGTCAACTCCACTAGTAACACATATCGAACAAATTTCTACTATAAACAATGGAGAGCCTCCAACTATCCCAGGTCTTGGCCGACCTCAGCAACCTGGGCGCCGCCGTACGTTTCCATGCCACGCCGCAAGCTTCACGTTTTTGCTGCGACTAATGACCCGTGTCTGCGATCAAAACTAACGCTTATTGTTCAGGACCCTGGGGCTGCCGAGGCCATCGTCAGCGCCAACAACCCTCACTCCAGTTACCCTCGAACCGACGCAACTGTGACTGCCCTCACCTCGAGTCCTTCTACAAACAACCAGCGACGTCCCGCAGGCTTACAACGCCATTGGTCCTCCGAAAAATTCGACAAGTTCGGCCGTCGTATCCTCTCTCCTAGCTCCCATACAGGGTCAGCCGGAAACTCAGTCCCTGGCACTCCTCGCCGCGGCGAATCTGATGTAAGACATTCCTGCCAACTCTATCCTCCATGACCGAGCTGGGACCCGAGAACTGACGAGGTTTCCATTTAGTTTGAAGAAGACCTGGAAAGAGCAAGCACGCTCATGCAACTCTACGACATTCGGTCCAAGATCAAGCAGCAGGATAACAGTAGTCTGCTCAAGGCCCGCGAGAAGGTTAACGCAATAGCGGCGCGACAACAAGCTCAACAGGCAGCGGAGCGCAACATGAAGGCAGCCGACGAGCTTCGCCGTCAGCGTTACTCTTTTCCTCGAGCTGGTCTCTAAAATGAACGACCCTTACGAATTCATTATACATATTTACGACGGATCATATGGCTCGCACGAAGGGAAAGGCGCAATGTACGATTTTGACACTTGCCGGAATGGTTCTTTGACGGCGTTTAGGATACAAAAGCAATATGCCGTTGGTAACGGATCGACCCTCTTGGGAGGTTTAAGGCAACAAGCGTTTGACTTACGGTAGTATATGAAGTGCTCGCTGTTTTATGGCGAAGCTCTGGGTTAATCGAGGCGACTTTGGTTGGCTTCAGATCACGACAGGCATGTCAGAATACCAAAAGGTTGTGTCGATAAGAGAACGAAGCGATGGAACTATCTCTTGGATAACGCAAGGTTCGATGTTATCGGGGGACTTGAACGGCTTCGACTACTCTACAGGTTATTGCAAGCGCAGATAATCATCAGCGAAGAGCGACGATCAAATAGCCTTTATCTTGTCCTCTGGGATCTTACGATGGTCCCAAGCACCGGACATACTAATTGACAATTAACGTAATTTCTGCAAGTTCCCACTCAAAAACAGAATTGTCCACTACCATTAAGCTTAATCGTGTAAGGGCGTGGCAATGCACGAATTCGAGTTTGTAGTGGAGAGCGTCGACCTGAATAGACGACATGTGCTCGAAGCAACCTGTCTGCTTATCAAGGATTTGGAATTTTCGTAAAGAGTCCCACATCATCATGTAGGCAATTACTCTCCAGGCTGCTGGTATGACGTTCCAGAATACAGTTCATTACTGTAGGCAGATCTGCCGTCGACATAAGGTAATATCCGCTCGATTGGATGGAGTGGAATAGCTGGGGGTGGGACCCTCGTCGTCATCAAAGTTTGGCTTCGCCACATCTTCAACGAAGCTCGTGGGCTTAGTGGGCATAGTACCACGAAGGCTTGAGGCTCAGCAGGTTTAATTGGAGCTTGGATAGGGTTCAGGATTAGTTGATCTCGGTATAAACTTGCCGGTGAAAGGGTCTTGATGAAACCGTGGCCGTTAGATTTCCAATTGACTGATCTGACACAGTGAAGGAATACGCTGCGCTGCGTATTGATGACGGTCTTTGATTCACCCTTGTGAAGGGCGGAAACACGGCACACGCATCAAACGCTGAAGAGGCAATGGATGTTACCGTGATGTAAGTGCCAAGCTTCAAAGTGTTACTGTTTCTTGCGCACAGCCACTGCGATCGCAAACCTTTGACAGCCAAGACGAGAAAAAGTGGGAATGCCCAGACTTTACAGAGAGCAAAAACAGAGCTTGTGACCGTATTTTTGCGTGTTACGCAGGCAGCTTTGACCCTGTTGGGTGGATTTTGGGTCGGGCTTGGCTGATATCGTAGAGTCGTAAGTTGAATACAAAGACCAGCCGCCCTCCCACACTCTGGGCTCGCCCTTGTCCCCTTTGATTCGATAATTTCCTGTTTTTATCTTATTGTCAATCACATCCAAACCCTTCCCTTACAGAGAGTATTGCACTGCACTGTAAAACCTAAGCACCACCTAGGCCGTCACCTACAAGACGTCACCCCATCACTCATTGCTCGTCGCATCATCATTGTCGAGTATACGTCATACCTAGGCCGACTCGAGCCATTTCAACGCCGCAAACGATCAACGAGCAATCCCTTGAATTAAAAACAAAGTTTTGTTCGATTTATTAAGCATTCCCTAAACGTTAACTTTTCAATCATCTTTCTCGTATTGCTGTGATAAACAAACACAAACCGCGCGTCTTGTTTTTTTCATCAGCCATCATAACAATGGCGCCCGTCGACGACCTCATCTTTCCGCGCGACTACAGATGTCGTGCCGGCTACACCTACAATGCCAGTAGAAACCGATGTTATCGCAACAACTGGTCCTACTGGGGACGCTGGCTAGTAGCTGGCATCGTCATCTTTTTCTTCCTTCTCTTTTTCATGTGCTGCCTGTAAGTACTCATCATCATCCTATTTGTTACTGCATGCTAACATTCGCAAAGCATCTCTCGTCGTCGCAAGAGCCGTGGCGTTAAGCCCGTCTACGGCACTGGCTGGATGGCAGCCAAGCCCTGGGGAAACAACAATCAGGCCTATAATTACGGCAACCAAGGTGGTTATAACCAGGGTTACAACCAAGGCGGTTACAATCAAGGCGGCTACAACCAAGGAGGCTACCAGCAGAACAACGGTGGCTACAATGCGCCTCCCGCCTATGGTCAGCAGCAGCAACCTCAGTACACTGGAACGACATTCAACGCCAACGACGGCTACTATGGCCAGAACTCTGGAGTCCAGCATCCTGAGGGCACATATCAGCGCGATGGCGGGTATGCGGCCCCTCCTGGACCTCCTCCTGGCAAGTAAGCCGAGGGAAGGATATGAATGTGAGATTGTTCTGAAAACACGGCCGACATGGAAAGGAAAGGAATGAAATGAAAGGATACCACTTGTTGAGGCGTTTTGGGAGCTTGGATCATGATATGTAATGGCTGCTTTTTCGTCAAGACGTATCGCGGATAAGAGTACTTGTTCTCACGAGCAAGGCTTCTTTTTGTTCTTGGGTGGGTCGATGTACACCCTTTCTTAATTAAGTAGTATTCTAGTAAATAATTATTAGATTTTGAGACTCTTTCTTACCATCGCTTATACTAAAATATGCAGGTAATTGATGGATGATATTGTTCGCCACGGCTTTATGTCAGGTGTTATTGCATGGTCTTGTCTCACCGATTCAATGCTATAGTCGACTGCCGTATCATGTCACATCTCGCTTCCAGATATTATCAGTCTACATGCTTGGCTGCATATCAACACACGCGCGTCTATTTCAGCGGCATTGGAGAATATTTCTTCATGGCGTTGCCATAAGGCGCTCAATAGTCCTGCATCCTTCTGTTTCAGCTTTTCAAAAGACAGCATCTCAAGCATTGATTGGTAGACACATTGGCGCCACAGCCGCTTACAAGAGGAGTCTGCATGAAACATGATAACCATACAGGGAAACACTTTTTACCGGATACCATAAATCGGGGGGTTTTCCAGAGTATCAGTCTCACGTTGTAGCGAACGACGATCTGAATGTCTACTGTCGAGAAAATGCTACCGAGGTCAACGGCGTATTTGAGCTACTATGCACATCGTAATCACCGCAAAAGGAACCCAAGCCTTGGCTTTTTGGTCTTGTCGACGCCAAGTCCCGAATAGTTGGGCCGACAGCCGTGCATACATACCTGCAAGGTTAAAGTGAGAGGGTCTGTCACGATACCCAAGACTCATGACACCTCTTACAATACCGCCAAACGGTGGCTTCTGGATTATTCTTCCGGACCATTTATTGGAATACGTCGTCGATGATGCAATAATTGAAAACCCTTTGGCTTTCAGTTGAATTCTGCGACAGGATCGTCCGGCTATCGAAACGACCCTGTCATTTCGGAAAATGGACGCCTTTAATGGCTCCCGCTGAGACCAGGGTCGATAGAGGAGCTAACGGTGACAATGGACATGGGTTTTCTGACGCGAGCTCGAGATAAATTGATGCGTTTTAATATCGCGCACACAAACTCGGTAGAGGATGATGAAGTTGAGGTTGTGTCTGATACGAAGCACAGGGACTCCTTCGCCGCCACGATTTCTGGTCTGAAGACTTGACGTTGAGATAGTTGGGATGGATCTACGTAGCAATGATCGTCAACATGTCAACATGTCAACTTGCTTATCTTGTCCCTCTAATTTTCAAAGACGTCTGCGTTTTGCTTGTGCCCTTTTGCAGTCTTCTTTGCGCATGTGCATCACCCGATGTCGGTCTTATAGAGGCGACGGTTTGAGGGTCAAGCCATGAAGGCGTCGTCACCTATACGACAGAACGGACCCTTTGTCTTTGGCTTATACAGAAGATCCATCTGCTGACAATGCCAATGTCCAGTTTGATAGATGCAAGACGTCGTTAGACTCAGAACTAACCTTTAATATTTGCTATAAAACTACGACGTAGTACGGATACAGGCTGAAATGAATGCTCGCTCCATCAACATCCAATCCAATCGACATTCCCCTCCGAGTTTCACAGTTTCAGAAGTCCCTTGGCGCCTGCCTCCACTCCTAACCTAGCCTGCCCTGAGTGTCCAGGGGTAAAATTAGCAGTCCCATTTTCCCCTGGATCATCCCCGCCACTGGCGGCAACGCTGGGTCCCTCCGTCTGGTGGGCGCTTTCCTCCTTGGGATCCTTTGAACTTCCATTCAACTCCCTGGTTTGAGCTCATTCATTCATTCTTACATCCAACACTCGCGCCGTTGGTAACATGGCTGAAATCTCTTGAGCCTATCTTGGACCTTAGCATAGGTTGTTTACTCTCACTTGATCTTGATTATTGTTTATTTTTCTATCACATTCATTCTCTTGTATACCGACCGGTGCGAGCGCCGCCTTCCTTTCTACTCACCCATTACGGATATTATTCTTCCGCTAAAGTACCGTCCTTCATTCCATTAACGACCCATATCAACAACTCGAATCACGCGCCGAAGAAACAATACCACATACGTCGCTGTCTCAAAATACTAGTTCATATTGACTTTTCACCGTTTCTCGATCAACTTTCGCAAAAATCTCAATAAAATACCTATAGCGACTCATACAGCGGAGCAATATACTGGCCATATCCAGCATTACTATACTATATCTCGAGATCTCAATTATAACAGCACATACGACATCTCAGATTCTACTACGTCCATTACCAGCCTGACCCGTCGCCAACTGCGACAGAACCAACAGAATGCCTTCCATCGATGAGGCTATGGCGCGGAGCCTTCGAGGCAGCGCCTGGGAAATCGTCAAGGACAAGTTCGTCAGAACTATTGTCTCTGACCTTACGCGACGAGATGTGATCGCTGATGCCGCACAAACGACTGATGATATTTCACAAACATCCGAAGATTTCGCAACTGCCTTTTCCAGCTGGGACAACTGTATGAACGTGGTGTGGTGCAAGTGTGTATATTCCATGTTAATCCCATGCTTCTTTACTAACAATCTTCTAGATGGCCAGTGATTGGTGTCATGATTCTCGGTGGTCTCATCATCTTTAGTATTCTCTGGTGCATCATTCGCTGCTGCTGCTGTGGACTCTCGTGCTGCTGTAGCTGTTGCCAATGCCTCAAGTGCTGCGGTAACTGCTGCGGTGCTTGTGATCCTCCTGGTAGTCACACAAAGCACCTCGACGACCCTTATGCTCCTCAACCCCAGCATCATGGATATCGAACTGAACCGCCAATGAATCCCTCGGTACCCCAGTATGGAGTTACCAAGCCTATTCGGAACGAGCCACCCCAATATGCTGAATTCGAAACGAGTAAAAAGGATGACGACGCCTTGCCTGAAATGCCTAGTTGGGAGGGTGCCAACAGCAAGAAGGTTGAGGTCCATACCGAGGCTGTCGAGATGGATACGCTCTCTAAACCACCTCCCAGTCAGCATAGTATGATGGGAACCCCATATAGCCAACCTCATGGCAACTCTAGTGGCTACCTAGGCTCCAGCCAGGCTCCTGACGCTTACTCACCTCTTGACCAGCAAGGTTACGGCTACCAGGTTCCCCCACCTAATCAAGTCTATGGTGCTGCTGCTATCGCTCCCATGCCACATGAGCGTCGCTCCCCGGCTCCAAGTCAGAATGCCTACGGTAACCAAGGCTACGGTCACAATCAAGGATTCGAACAAGCTCCGGGTTTTGGACAGATGCAGGGACACGGCCAAACACAAAACTATGGCCAAGGTGCCTCACCCCAGGACTACGCAGCAAACTATGGTGGATATCGAGCAAGCCCTTCACCTCGCCCTGTTAGTTACGCCAAGCGAGTTTCAATGCATCAGGACGAATTTGGCTCGTACGGAAATCTTCCTCCACGCCGCTCTCCAGCTATCCCTGATGATTATGGCTACGGTTCACCTGCCCGTCAATCGCCCGGCCCCCAGAACGATTTTGGCTACGCTCAGCCACCCCGTCAATCACCTGCTCCTATGAACGACTACCGCACACCACCACCAGGTTCAGAGGGCAACTACGGTCCCCGTCCTGTACCTCAACGACAACAATTGCTTGAGTCCCAGTCACCCGTCAACTACGAGCCTCAACAACCGTACCCAGGCTTCAAGCCATACCAGCCATAAAATGCCGGAGCGGACTTATGAAGTTCTGAACTAAAGCAAAGCAAAGGCGTTTGGCCTGTACTTGTCTCGGCATTTTCCGGACATAGAGCTGTTTTTTTTTTTTTTGAATCCTGGTTTTGGTTTCGATTTCTATGCATAGGCGTTCAAGGTTGGGTTACATGGCACTCTTTGGGATACTGGTCTGGATACTCAGTGTAGGTTTTTGTTTGAAAAATCCAACGATGTACTTCTTATTCTCGCCATTTGACGAGATGCCTTCAGGCACTTTAAGCATAGATCTCGTTAGCTGTAAGACGAATTGGCCCAGAGCTTGATACGACTGATGTAGTTTACCATCGTTTAACGCATTCCTCCTTTTTGTGCAGCAAGGCGATATAACTTTTTGAGTAGAGTGTACAATCTGACAATATGGCCTAAGTAATATATATCCTTATGAAATCTTCTCCAAGGCTTTAGACTTACACGAGCTGCTTGAGAAGCAGAATGCGAAGAGATGGCTGATAACGTCCGGCGGTGATTGAGGCGAAACCATGCCGTAGTCAAGTCTACAAACTTTGCGTGAATGTATATGCCTGGATTGAGGCCGTATTGAAATTCAAATTGTAGTCGCCTCTAATACCGAAATATGAACCCATCTTGTAACGCCCTCAGCCACTGTTTACGTTCTAAGCCTGCCTTCCTCCACTGTACGCTACAAGAAGCCCAAACATGAACGGTGCAAATGCATAGTGCACCATCCAGCAGTGAGAGAATTCCACAGCTTGAAACCAAGATATATCGCTCGAAGAACACCAATGCCACCAGATAAGGAAAATCTAACAAAAGAAAAACTGTTGAGGAATAACCCGTCCGTCCCACTATTCCTTGGGATACAACTCTGGGGGTACTTTGTCCTTCGGGTCCCGGGCGCTCGAACTACTTCCTATGATCGTCCGATCGTCACCATCGCGCTCAGGATCGTACTCCTCGGAGTCTCTGTTCTTAGGCTGGCGAGAAGGATGCGCAGAACGCGCGGCGGGCTTATCGACCTCGTCTTCCGACTCGCTATCTGTCTCGTGCTCCGAGTCGACCAGTCTGGCGCGCGAAGTCTCATCCTCGCTGTCGTCGTACCTCCTACGTCGACCCTCATCGTCAGATTCGTTGGCGTTGGGGTTTTCGTAGTCGGTGTCTTTGAGTTTGATAAACGAGTCGATAATGTAGTACTGCAGAGCATTCATGATGAGAGGGAAGATCATCATGACGAATGCGATCTGCAGCTTCTCGTTGCCTTCTGTCCAGCCAAGGGCCCAGTCGCCGGCTTTCGAGATCCAGGGCATCATGATGAAGATTATGAGAACGCAGACTTTCATGCCGAATAGACCGCAGAAGTAGATGACGGATTGTTTCAACCACCACCAAACATTGGGCGGACTACCGTAGTTTCCTGACTGGACGGACTCGGGGGGTTGACCGACGGGCGTGAAACGGACGAGACCGGTCAGAACCTTGAGAAGGATGATAAGGATAGGGATACCGAGCGTGGTCTGGAAAGAAGTTAGTA